>OW119923.1:116289647-117489647 GCA_933210815.1 Meta bourneti | reverse complement strand
TTTTGTTCTGATCTAATTAGATTCATGTAGGTTCATTCAAAATGACCTCATCAAACCTTAAATTTATTGTTTCGTGAGAATGTTCATTGTTTTGTTACCTGAAAATTTCATTGAGTTATTCTTGTTCAAAGTTGTAATTTGTAATAATGTAAGTAATTTGGATAATGCTGCGTTGATCGACAGTACAGTAAACATTTTCTCTGTCATGTCTCCTAGCCAGAGTTGCTGCTATGAACAAACACTAAACAGACTGAAGCATCCTTTTATTTAATGTAAAAATAGTGGCTTATCAACAGCATGAGAAAAGAGTAACTTTCATTTTGGATGACATGAATGTTGACCATGAGCATATTAAATTTCAATCTATTCAAATATTTATAAGCATCAGGTTTGAGTAGTTACCATATTTCAATAATTTGATTTCTGTTGTGCATTTCTACTTAAAAGATTAGCACCTACCTCAGAAAATCCTGCACGTACAAGATACCTTTATATCAGCACATGAAACACCTAGTTTCAATTTTCAAAACCAGTGTTAGTCTAACGATTTTTATCACTCCTCATGTATGATAAAATTGATTGCAAATTGTTTTCCTCAGGAGTGTGTATGAAGATCTTATTGAACAGGGTACCATTGTGCCACAACCAGAATTACCCCCTCCTGCTGTGCCCATGGATTACAGCTGGGCAAGAGTAAGTTCTATTTCAACTTTTACATGTTTTTTCTTCTTCCTCAGGCTTTCACCCTTAGCCCAGTTGGAAAAGCAATGCATTAGCATACGGAGGGTTGCGAGTTCCAAACTCGGTCCTGTCAAAGACCGTCGTGTGCACAGGGGCTGGTTCACGTTAAATCTGCTTCAAATGTCCTCGCGTTGGTGCGGTGTGGAAGTCTGGAGAGTGGGGGGCCAGCTCAGGTGTTGTCATCTGACTGATTCAAAATTTTGAGGTGTTGCCCTCTGATCTTTCTCTTCGTGATTGATCCCAGACCGTCGCCAATTTCCCCATTTCTCTAGTGTGACGTCAATTCAACGACTACCTTCTATCCCAGTCATCCATATTACGTTTCTGCATTGTGCATGAGGAACTAAATGTAACTCTTTACCTTGTCTTATTTCTTACCCAGTGTAAAAAAAATTACACTAAGTCATTGAGTCTGCACAGATGTTTTGGGGCAATGGTAGATTGGTCCTTTTTTGCACAAGTCCATGACATGGGTAGAGCGGGTCTGCTATTGATCATAAGATGTGGGAGCTATCTTTGTAGCAGTCTGACATAGCCACTCGTTCACCTTCCTATGTTAGCCGAGTAAAGCAGCACAGCCTTCTCGCCTTGGGTGGCCCTACGAGGAGTATATGCTCCGGACGTACTTCGCCTGTTCTACCCATGAGGCCGCCGTGGCTCAGTGGGTATATCACTATGCTAGCAACCTTCGAGTTGTAGGCTGCGCAGATTCGATTCCTGTCAGGTGCATTTCTCCCTGGGTGTATTTCTCTCTTCTGTGTCAGTAAAACTTTCAATATGTGTCTATTACTTGATATTGTATGTCTTGTGTCTGGCGCAGCATGGCCAAATATAGCTCTTGCACCCTAAAAAAGCAAAACCAACCTGTGCTACCCGTTTCACCCTCTCGCCACGATGAGGCCATAGGTTCTGATTTTGAGAGAGTACTAAAGGAAAGCTTTGGTTGTTGCAGGAACTGGGTCTGATTCGCAAGCCAGCTTCCTTCATGACAAGCATCTGTGACGAGCGGGGTCAGGAGCTCCTTTATGCAGGGACTCCCATCACGACGGTCATCAAGGAGGATTTGGGCATCGGGGGCGTCCTGGGCCTCCTCTGGTTCCAGCGGAGGCTGCCTGCCTACGCAGGCAAGTTCCTGGAGATGGTACTCATGGTGACAGCTGACCACGGGCCTGCCGTATCTGGAGCCCACAACACCATCGTATGCGCACGGGCCGGGAAGGACCTGGTGTCCTCTCTCGTCTCTGGCCTGCTCACCATTGTGAGTATTGCTCCAGATGTTTTGTAAAACTTCTGTTGTGTTAAAAATGTCATTTGATCGTATAGTGAAAAAATTTACTTTAAACAAAGATTTTCTGCCATATAAACAATAAAGCACTTGAAAATTCTTTTAAACATTAAATAGAAAATTTATTACATTCAAATTAAAGTAAGATAAATGTAATTAACAGTTAAATAAAAGAGCCCCCAAAAGACAGAAAAATCAATTTTCACAAATAATAGTTCAAAACACAAGATAGAAGTCCAGGAGAAGGGAGATTGGGACCGATGGCAAAACCCGTAGAAACAGATAGACTCGGCTGTCAGCAAAAGATCTCGGGAAAATACGGTGGGTTTCAGCATGCCAGGTGTCAGGCTTGGAATTGAATCTAAAGAGAGGAAGGTGTTTCTCCCTTCGGACATCTCATGTCCGGCAGCAAGTACAACCCATGGAAGAGCGTGGTTCCTGGATTCATCAAGATGATCAGTGAAGTTGCTGGGAAATTCCCTTTTTTAGCAAGTCCTCTGTTCTTCACCACCTCCTCTTACGATCGTATTCTTGAAAGGAAAATTGCCCTGATTGTTGGCTTGTATGACTATTTCCATCATAATTCAATTTTTGAAGAACTGCCAAATCATTCAACTTTCATCCAAAGGTAAACTCCGTAAAAGATAAGCCCATCTATTCTAAGTGGTCAACCATCAGAATCCCCTCTCGTGAATGGACAATAAACCCAGACAAAACATTGCCACTGGGTCAGAATGCACCTAAGACTGCCAAATACACCTGTACTAATGTGTGCTTTCCCCTTAACGGAAATGGGCTTTATTACTTTTCCCATCCAAGGGGATTCAAGATTAAATTCCTTGTCTATTTTTTGTTCTCACAGCTAACCTGTGAGAAAAATTATCAAGTGCTCAAAGTTGGTGCAAAGGCAGTACACAACACAATGTATACACATATATGCACAAATAAATATTATAGACAATACACGATTAATTCTTGAAAATTAACCCAACTCTTTAAAAAAGAATTTAAAACAGTAAAATGACTAAATACAGTTGGTTTTATCTTATAAGAGCTCAAAATAGCAGGTAAAATAAGCACTTATAAATTTATACAACTGTTACAGTCTATTCTCAACTCAACTAACCATTTGTAATGAATTTAAGCATGACTTATATATCCTTTGTGTTGAAGACAAACCACCGAGTTCCCGTTTTTCACTTCTAATTATATCATGCTGTGGTATAATTACGGGACTGAATCTCAGTTTTATAGTGTATGCTTACTATTCATGTTTTTTCTCATGCTATGTGCTTTACAATATGTTAGTGGAGAGCTTCTGAGTTGCTTTACAAATATCTTATAAGCAAGCTTCTGGAAGAAGTATATTTTTATGATGAATTAGGATTTTAAAACATCTCACTTTGTGCAAAGCATTTGTTTCATAACAAAGGGTTAATCTGCTCAATTACTAAAATTTTCCAAAGCCATCTCACTTATATTTGTCTTCTTTTAAGGGCCGCAGTAGCCCGGTTGGAAGAGTAGCGGATTAGCAACAGGAGTGTTGCGAGTTCGAATCCAACCAAAGATCATGTACAAAGGGGGCTGGCCACATTCAATCTGTCATGGCCTCAAGTTGGCAGGCATGGTGTGGTAGTCTGGAGAGTGAGGTGCCAGCTTAGGTGTGACCTCGTCATCTGACCGTGGTTCAAAATCACGTGTTGTCCTTGGATCTTTCCCTTCGGGTTTGATCCCGGACTGCCGCCAATAGCCCTTTGAGTTGCTCCAGTGCAACGTTAATTAAATACCTACCTCTTTCTCATCCCAGTGTAAAAAACAAACAAATAACTCTTAAGTCATAGAGTCTGGGCAAAAAGAGTTTTTGGGCAATGGCAGATGGGTCCTCAAAAATGTCTTCATGTATGGCTCCAATGCAATTCAGGATGTGTGAGGCTAGAAATAAGCTGCACTTTGTACAGGTGGGAAAGGATTTCTGGCTATCGAAGAATATCATCTTTCAAATGGCCAGATTGGAGCCTGGCAAGCACAATAAGTTTTCTGGGACAAATTGAAAGCAAGCAGCTCTCCTGGTGTTTGACTGAGTGATGAAAAGCTACTGGAGATGATCTGCGCAATTGCTTTTAAGTACAGACAGGTGGTATTTTTGCACAAGTCCATGACATGGGTAGAGCGTGTCTGCTGTTGATCCTAAGATCTGTGAACCATCTCTAGCAGTCCAACTTAGCCACCCATTCACTTTCCCATGTTAGCCGGGTAAAGTAGCACAGCCTTAATGCCTTGGGTGGCCCTAGCAGGAGAGTATGCTCCCAACATACTTCCCCTGTTCCACCCTCTCGCCACGATGAGGCCATAGGATAGGACTTAGAGAGAGCTTATATTTATTGATGGTAGTGAATTTTGTTTTGAAAAACATGAATTTCTTGTCCATAGGGCGATAGGTTTGGAGGTGCACTGGATGCAGCAGCCAAGCTGTTCAGTGAAGCATACGACAGTGGAATGATACCCATGGAATTTGTCAACTCCATGAGGAAGAAAGGGCAGCTCATTATGGGCATTGGCCACAGAGTGAAATCAGTAAGTCTTGTACTCAAATAATTCTACTTAACATTTTTATAATGATTTTTGGGAGTGTATTTGAAATGTCTGATACTGTGTGTCGACAAAACTGTTTGAAAAATAAATTCCAAGTAACAGAATATTCCATTTATTAAATTTATATTATCAATAATAGAATAAAGATCAAAAGATATTTTGTTATAATTTATAAATATTATAGCTATATAAAAATTTATATTAACCTGATCCTGTTATTCCAATGCAAGTCTCTAAGTAATGACTTTAGTGAACAACTTAAGCTATGGAAGACGAATAATACTGGTTTCTAAATAACAAGAACAAACTTAATTTGCTTACTCGAAGTTACTATTTTAAACATACTACAACAAATCCTATATTTTTTAGTTTAATTGTTCACAGGAGTTTTTACATAATCCTTCGCACTGTTTCACAACAACAGTGATCAACATACATGATTTTGCATATGGCAGTCTGACTAACTAGTTATAATTCTCCTCAAAAATCATTCCATTAAGTACACAATTTTGGATAATCAATTTTTTCTAAATTTCTGGAGAATACAACTAAATCAGTTGATGGAAAGAAGCATTTATTTCAATTCTAATTAGAGCATTGGATTTGGGGCAATGAACTGGAGCTGTGAGAAATGCTTTTGCACAACTTGATCTCCCAGTGTCCTATTCTGATTTTAAACTCAGTGTCGAGAACATATTGTTACTACCACGCCAAAGGCACCGATCCGCATTTTTCGAGTCTCCATTTCATGTTTTATACTAAGAAAAAGCCACGAATCATCTTGATTCTTCGTGGAAGTGCCTATTTTCGTGAGAAAACAATAACCTTTGAGTTGTAACTCGATTTTTCCTGAACCATCAAAACTTAAAATCGTTTTGTAGAAACTTCAATTTTGCAGTTTGGTGTGGTGGTAACGATATTTCCCATGATCACTAGAATCTGCAGGTTGAAACAAATAAAATGGAGTTCAATCATAGCCAAGAATAGAAGTTCTGACACGCATAAGGGTCTTTGTGTACTACATGTGTTGCTCCCGTTTCTGTCTTTGAATTGCATGTCCAGACTTTGCTGTCATCGACTTTGACAAACTATTTTATAGTTCTGTCACAAAATACACAAGTTGGTATGATTCCCTCCAACCATGAAAGATTTGGTTGGGGTGAACCCCCATTCGGATCTATGATTTTTATACTTTTCGTTGGTTTTTTACTGTTTATGTTTTTATTGCATTATTTTTTGTGCATGAATGCATTATTTTCATCATCAATACTCATTGTAAGCTCTCATAGTGACTTTTAGGTCACTATCTTTTCATGGATTTTGATCTTCCACAAGGTGGAAGATCAAAATCGATGGTTCAAAATCTGTGGTTTGGCCACAGTATGTCCATGTTAAACCAAAGCAATTATAATTTTGTTTGTGTAGATCAATAATCCTGACATGAGGGTGCAGATCCTCAAAGAATACGTAAAGGAGCACTTCCCCACTACTCCTGTCTTGGATTATGCCTTGGCTGTGGAAAAAATTACAACTTCAAAGGTCTGTATGCTATATGTGAAACTACTAAATTTTAACCCCTAAAATATACTATTCGACCCAGGGGCTGCGGTAGCCCAATTGGAAGGGGGTTCGTGCACGTTTAATCTGTCGTGGCCTCTCAAATGTCCTCATGGTGTGGAAGTTTAGAGTGGGATGCCAGCTCAGGTGTGACCTCGTCATCTGACCGTGATTCAAAATGGCGTGGTGTTGTCCTTGAATTGATCCTAGACTGTCGCCAATAGCCCATTGTGTTGCTCCAGTGCAACATTAATTAACATACCTACCTTAACAATCCAGAATTAATCTTTTCATTGCTAGTCATCTAGTTTGTATGCAATACTTTTTTACCTTCTGAACTTTCCCATGGCCTCAAACTGCCCATTCATTCCACAACATTTGAGATGCATGTGCAGTTTTGATAGAACTAATAAACAAAAACATTCAATTTGAAATTTCCTTATTCAACACACCCCAATGGATAATGCCTATGCCAGGGGTCACCAAATTTCTTGAACTATCGACCCCTTCAAGAGTGTCTTGACTTTTTATCAACCCACTCTATTTTGTAATTATAATAGGACAAGCAAAAACGCTTATGCGAGTTTTTAGATTGTTTATTTTATAGTTAGTGTTTAGTGTACGTATAACAAAGTATATATTATATTGGCTTAATATCAAACGGATACGTTTTCATTTTGGACGTTCTTAACAATACATTTTGGATAGGAGGGATAAATAACGTATAAAATATAATTTAGATAACAAAATAACAATACAATCTTCCTTGTATATGAAAATAAGACTTGGTATACAGTTTACTAACGTCAATGTGCCTCTTGACGAGATTAGTAATGTTGTATTCCAAATGAGTAAGTTTCAGCCTTAAATCGCTATACCTACCTACCATAGGGATTGTTTATTATACTCCATCCCAATTGCAGTTCAATGTCCTTTATTTCCAATGAGCAAGTTTCTTGTCCCCAAGAAGTGTGTTCTCAATTGCTGCTTTTCTTTTGTGCAGAAACCCAACCTGATCCTGAATGTGGACGGCCTGATTGGGGCAGCTGTGGTGGATCTTCTGCGCTGCAGCGGGTGCTTCACTGCAGAGGAGGCACAAGAGTACATAGAGATCGGAGCCCTCAATGGCCTCTTCGTGCTGGGACGCACAGTGGGATTCATTGGTGAGAATCCTTTTTCTACTGGCTGTTAAATCTCACAGCTAACTAGGTCCATCCTTTTGTTTTGCAGGCAGCGGTCAAAACTCCATCCAAAGACCTTTGTATACAAAGGGGCTGGTGTACATTAAATCTACCTCAAATGTCCTCGCGTTGGCATGGGATGCCAGCTCAGGTGTTGATCTCGTCATCTAACTGTGATTCAAAATGACAAGGCATTGTCCTTGGATCTTTCCCCTCGGGTTTGATCCCAGACTGTCGCCAATCGCGTTGCTCCAGTGTGACGTTAATTAACTAGCTACCGACCTTTTTTTTGCAATTTTGCAAAGAATGCTCCAATCAAGACCTGATTTTTCATTTTAGTTTTGAAAGGCCTTAATGGTTACTGAAAATTTTTAAAAAGCCAAAATATATGCAGTGTTTTCTTACGACAAAGATGCATATTTGGTTTCACCTGTGTTCAAAAGCAAAGATCAGTAATACATGTCCGCAGTGCAAGTCCGAAAAACATATTTGGAGAAATTCAAGCTTTCGCTTTAAGAATCTCAGCTTTTGCGGACTTTCATGTTTTCGGCTTTACATTCTTTTAATTAATGTACCTTAATAATTACTTCACTTTTTAACAATTGTTCAGTTATTTATTTACTCTAAAACTTTGGAATTACACATTTCAAAGTTTTTTATATCAATATTTTTGTATAATTAAAATGGCATGAATATTTTATATACTTTGTATCGCCCCTTCCGTCTTTCTTGTCTTAAAATGTCTGCATGCAGTATTAATCTAACTTTAGAGGTATTTAAAGAATTCAATTTTGTCTTTTAATCTAACCCTATCTGATTGTGTTGCAGGTCACTACTTGGACCAGAAGCGACTGAAGCAGGGTTTGTACCGTCACCCATGGGACGACATCTCATACATCCTGCCCGAGGCTATGATGGAGGAAGAGAGCGTGTGAACAACCCCCTCAGTCTGCATTTAGTCCTCTAATGTCCTCACTAGTATTAAACAAGGGTGCGGTTTACGGAATCTGGTGGACTGGAACGATGCATTGCAGCTTTATTTTTGTACACTTGAAATCGGATTTTTTCCAAAATAATGCAGCCACTTTATTTTTTTTTTTTTATGAAATTGACAGCTAGAACGACACCGACGTGCCGTCTTTGCTTCTGACATCCGCTGCCTTATGTACATAAACATTCTAAAAATCTATTTTGTTCCAAATTTTTGTAGAGTGTAAAGTTTAAAAGAGACTTGTTTTTATCAAATTAGTCTTTGGCATCCAGGGTTACAACAAAAGAACTATTGTATGGAGAGTGTTATGGAGTGAGTAATTTGTTTCTTTGAAAATAGTTGTGCTTGTTATTTTTCATCTCGTGTAGGCTTTTATTGTTATTTATGAACAACCGAGATTAGATTAACGACTGTACATTCCAATTTATTTATAAACTTTTCTTTGCATTCTGATGTTTGTCACAAGCTGTTTATTTTTTATATTATATAGAAATCGAATGTGTAACAAAGCCCAAACAAACATATCAAGTAGTGTGTACGTTTTCTGCAATAAAGGTATACCCATTCAGAGAGCTTGACTGAAAAAGTTCGTGTACTGAGTCTTGAGTGTGTTCCAAGAAAATCTGGCCAGGTCCACCTGCGAATGACAATCACAATTTACAATCTGGAGAAAATGTGCACAATTCAATATTCTGAATCTACTCATTTAAAAAGTTAAAAATCCCCCCAAAATTTTTAGAATAAAAGAAAAATGTTCTGTCGAAAAGGCTGCCTGAAATGCCTTGTTTGCTTGCAGTGCTTCTACCACAAAACATTGTTAGTAAATAACCATAGCTTCCAAACATAATTGATCCCTAACTTCCCTTCATATTTGTGCCAAGACAGTAATACAAATGATTAGTTTAACAGGTGACTTTTTGCTATTTTTCAACAAGGGTATTTCAAGGAAACTGGGTTTATTTTAGCTTAATAAAAGTATATTTC
Organism: Meta bourneti; assembly: GCA_933210815.1. Lineage (NCBI taxonomy): Eukaryota > Metazoa > Arthropoda > Arachnida > Araneae > Tetragnathidae > Meta > Meta bourneti. Next base: position 117,480,316 of record OW119923.1, on the reverse strand, counting down.
AATGTTAATACTACTTTTTGTAGCCAGGCTGTAAGTTGCCGATTTGGAGTGTTAGAAATACAGATTTCAGGTTAAGTTTTTATTTATTTTCAAAATTCGAATCTTAGTGAGTTCCTAGTTTCATACTTAATTAGCCCATTTTTTTGTTTTAACTGATTCATTTTGTATCTGGATGACTAAAATTGCAAGGTTAGACTTGGATATTAGGTACACAAATCAATGTAGTTTTGATTCATGTTAAACATTAATATTAATGAATAACAGTATACAGGGTGTCCCAAAAAGGTTGTTCCACGATTTATCTTTTTACCATTTGGAGATAGGTAGGCAATGTAAATTGCAAAAGTGCACCAAATAAGGTAAGTAATTAAGATATGTGAATAAAATTATCACGTGATAACAATTGAAGCAGATACAGTTTTTAATTTGTATACAACCCCTCTAGATAAAAATCCGAGATAGCAAAAACGTCCCTTATCTGCATCCCTATCGTTAGTAAAAAACCATATTTCTGTAGGTTGAATAGTAACGGAGATACAAGAGTTTTTATTTTAAGGGGGGTGTATCTAATCTAGAGCAGACCCATGGCCAAGAATGAAGAGCTAAGTTCTGCATTGCTGCAGATGGAAAAATTTCCTTTTATTTTTTTATTTAAACCATTTTTATACAATATTTTTATTAAAGATTACATTGTCTACTATTATGCATTACGATTTTCATCTGCAGTTACAATACTACATTACTTTGCACAATGTTGCACTTTCTGACCGAAAAAAAATGCTTTTTAGCATTGTGTATGCAGTCCCTAATCTGACTGCTTGAACAGCTGTGCACAAGCAGTATAAATCAACTTTTTTGCGTCCTTATGCCTCCGTTACTGTTCAACCTACAGAAATGCAGTTTTCTGCTAACGATAGGGATGCAGATAAGGGACGTTTTTGCTATCTCGGATTTTTATCTAGAGGGGTTGTATACAAATTAAAAACTGAATCCGCTTAAATTGTTATCACGTGATAATTTTATTCACATATCTTAATTCCCTACCTTATTTGGTGTACTTTTGCAATTTACATTGCCTACCTATCTCCAATTGGTAAAAAGATAAATTGCGGAACAACCTTTTTGGGACACCCTGTATATTAGGAATATAGCAGGGTTAATTTTTGAAAGATTAAAATATGTTAGAAAAAACAAAGCTAATCATGATAGAGTACACAGCACAACAAATGCCTTGCATAAGCAATGTTTTCCCATCTGATTCTTGAGCGGTTTAGATTAGTTCGATTTTAACCCATAACCAGTTGTATGTAATATTTTGGACCTAGATAAATAAGGTTGCAGGATCCCACTAACACTATAAATTTTTGTATAAGTTAATCAAATTTCAGAATTTTTAGCATTATATATTTGTCATATGAATAAATGCATAGAATTTCTTTATTTTATGCACAGTAATTAATTGGTTCTAGACTTGAGAAAAATCTTGTAACCAATAGGAAATAAATTAAAGGAACTCGCAACAAAATTCCAACTTCTCAGTATTTAGCTTGAGAAAAAATGTTATTTGTAAGTAAATAGCAAAAAAATGAGAAGACATGAAAATATACATAAATTGAAATCAAATATGCTTATCTTTCAAATTTTCTGAGCATTGATTGTATTCCAAGCACACAAAAAGGGTTTATATATAACATACAAGAAAATGAAACTTTTCTGTGAACATCATAGAACATGACAATTGGTGGAATTTTGAGCTTGCAATAAAAAAAATCATCCCTAATCATTGAAATGGCTTTCCGCTTCAATGCATAATCTATTTTGTAAATATACTCAATCATCAGATGGGCGAATTAACTCACATTCCATAATAGTTTGCTAGCAGAGTAAAGAATTCCTAGGGATCAATGAATAAAATTTCCCAATTCAATTTGAATAAATATTAACCACACAAAACAATGAAAATATAAAGATTGAACTTTCATTGTGACCAAGTGCCTTTTTTTCATAAAAAGGCAACTTATTGAATAAAATAACATGCATCTTGTTCATAGTTATTACATATGAACTTTATAGAAAGAAATTTAAAGTTGACTTAACCCTCTGCATACGTCGGGGCAGAATATCTTTTCCTTCGTTGCTTACAGCAACCAGTCCAACGGCTTTACAGGCAACTTGCCGAAACGGCCTTTACACTGCTTTTCTCCCAGGAGGAGAGGGAATGTGCCAGTTTCTAGTGTCGGGTCGGGTATGCCTAGAAGGGCAGAGGTGATTTTTTAAGTGTATCTCTTTTCATTTACTCAACCTCTCGGACTAGATGCTCAAGGATAAACAATTTGCGAGGCTCCCCATCGATAACCCTGACATCTTTGTCAATGGGGAGATAAGGCTATTCACGCGCTGGTCTCTTTGTAGCACAGAAAATAGTGGATGGAAATCGTAATGGGTTTCGGCGATTCTTCAGGACTTTGAGGTCCGAGAGAATCCGAGCCTTTCGTAACGAGGGGACTCGAAACTTTCGGTTGGTTGGGTGTTTACGTCTAAGTTTGTGCATCATTAGTGATTATTCCAACTGCATTATTGATTTGTGAAGATATCTCTGGAATGTTACATTCAATCTAACTTTTTCTTGTTTTCCTATGTGCTACAATTAGCATGCGGTTGTTTATCTGTATGAAAAGTTGCCCTTTTGCCTACACAACCCATTGTGAAAAATGATACCATTCATGCTTGCTTTGAACTTAATCATGTTTAGGTAGGTATTTTAATTAACATCTCACTGGAGCAACAACGGACTATTGGTGATGGTCCTGGATCAAACCCAGAGAGAAAGATCAAAGGAAAATACCACGTTATTTTGAATCACGGTCAGACGACGAGGTCACACCTGAGCTGGCATCCCACCCTAATTTCCACGCCAATGTGAGGCCACGACAGATTTAATGTGCACCAGTCCCCTTTGTACACAATGGTCTTGGTTGGATTCGAACTCGTAACCCACCTGTTGCTAGTCCATTGCTCTTCCAGCTCGGGAAGCTACCACAGCCCGAGAATTATTTAGAATTTTGCTTGTGTGATAAAAAAAAATTAAACATGACAAGACAATTACTTGTATATTCTGGTGTCGAACCACATGGGGACGTTTGCAAAAATATTTCAACTTCTTGAAGAGTTGATTTGGTGTATTGTAAAGATGCTCATCTGGAAGGGAAACAAATAATGCTCAGGAAGTATTAATGAAAGCCATAGTTTTAAATTATTTATGGATTTAATAAAAGAGGACCAATGGAATTAAATCAATTACTAATGACTATTATCATTTTGTTTTATGTGACCAAAACTAAAAACAATTTTTCATGATTGGGACAAAATACTGACATTAAAATTGACTATAATAGATGCACTGATTTCCTCTGCAAAAAGGACTGAGTAAAAAAATAAGTGCCCAAGACCCAATGGGGGTAGAACTAACTTCTGTGGATGGAAAATTCATGTTACAATTTTAACATGAAACTTTTTCATTTGCAATCTTTATGTAAATGAGTATATTTAGCTAGTGTATTTCTTTCCTAGAGCCAATAGACATAACACTAGCTTATTTTTATTCTGAATTAAAAATTCTTATCCTATTTTTTGGATGAGTTTAATTTTTCAGTCAATATCTGGCTATACTGAGAACATTAAAGGTAAGTGCACACTAGTCTACATCGTACAGAAAGTACAAATCGGATTTTAGAATTACTTCCATTGTTCTGAATGAGACTGCGTACGCCTATCCGCATCGGACGTCAGCAATTCCGGAGGACAAAATCTGTTTCGTCTGTACAATACAGATGACTCATCCAAAATTTCCGAGTCGTGTGGGCACTGTAGGTTCACGTTATACATTCGAATGTGTCTTATTCCCCTAATCCAAGTTTCTATCTTTGCGATGGTTCAAGAGAGTGAAAATTTCGACGGATTTCAAATCAGCGTAAAATTTTACCTCAGAGCGATACCAAAAACATGATTTTCTTTAAAAATTGTTTTTGTTTCAAAAGTTGTAACTAATCTTTTGCAGATATTCCTTTTATACTCAACAAAAACCAAGGTATTGCCTCCGAGGGAATGTGGTCGGCATTTCCCCGTTAGTTTCTAAGTGAAATGCCTATGCTCTTCGTGCAGTGCACTAAATTAATCCGATGCAGAATAGTGTGCTCTTACCTTAAAAGTGTACTAAAATATAAATGTCCTGTTCCAGGCAAAAGCTTATCATTGTGGAAGAATATTGAAATTTTATTTTCTAACTGAGCCAAGAAAGCTAACATAATTATGAGTACTGTTTCATAGTTATATTGTACTGTTAAACATGAATGTCATTTGTAAAGAAAGTTTAGAAACACAATATTGCTGGAAACATACTTGAATGTCACATTACAAACATCCAATTAGCATCTCTATATTGTGTTGTTTGCAGGCGGTAAAACAAAATAACTTAACACAAACTTGGATTATTATGGTCAGTTTATTTCAAAGAACACATTAAATCAATCTTTTGTAATGTGAATATGTCAGATAGGTTTTTTAAATAAGTACAATAGTTTTATCCACTTTTCTAGTGGTGTCTGTTATGGCTTAAATACATGTTAATGATGTTAAAAATTGAAAATCAATCATCTTTCTTGACAATCAACCAAAAGTTGGCATCTCTAATTTGTTTAAAGTTAGCTTAACTGAAGGAACTGTATTGGGTTGATGCAAAAGTTCGTCCCGTTTTTGGCGCTAGATGGCATTGCATCGTAAAACCAAAGTGTTATCTACTTCACATGTGTAAAGTTTCGATGTTTGAAAGAAGGAAAATTTCAGCCAGTACTTGGGGAAAAATTGTGTTTTTAAATTTTGTTAAGCATAATGGCAGAAAATAAGGAGCATTTTCGACATAGTATGCTTTTTAATTTCCGAAAAGGTAAGAACGCTTCGCACACACAAAAGAAGATATGTGTAGGGTGAGGGTGCCATGACGATTCCACGTGCGTAAGTGGTTTGGAAAGTTTCGTCACCTGGATCAGTGCATTAACCAGAAACCTCGGGACTTCTGAGCCCGGAATTCTGTAGCTACCAGAGATGGAGAAAGGTCATCAAGCAGAACGGCACGTACTATAGTGATTCAATGTATTTTTTAATAGTAAATAAAATTTTTCTTCAATTTTTGTCAAAAAACTGGATAAACTTTCGCACCAACCCAATAGATTGAAGCCAATATTTCTTTACATTATAAGCAATTTGTTATTTTTGTCTGATGCACTTATGAAATTTTGAACAAAATGTTTCATGTGAAACTTCAAACCTGAATATATTTCCGGATACACCAGCCGGTTGGGACACAATGGATAGCAATTAAAGCTAGTCGCTTCCAACCTAAAAATGACAAGCAATTTGAATATTTATACAATTTCAACCAGATTTAGAAGTACAGGGATCTGATTCTTCCAGTGTTAGAAACTTAATGAACACAAAACTAATCTTAGCTCTTTTAAACTGCCAGTGATTTGTGGTACTTGTCTAATTCTCAAACTGAGGGGATACTCTATTCCATTCCAAACATATTGCCATTCTGAAAGGGTCATATACCGAGGACAGGTAGCGATTTTAATTAACATCGCACTGGAGCAACGTAACAGGCTGTTGCCAACAGTCCGGGATCAAACCCGAAGGGAGATCGAGGACAACATCATGTCATTTTGAACTACGGTCAAGGCCACATCTGAGCTGGCATTCTCCAAACTTCCACATCACTCTAACGTGAGGCCATGACAGCTTTTACGTGTACCAGCCCCCTTTGTACACGATGGTCTTTCACTTGGATTCGAACTCGAAACCCTTCGGTTTCTAATCCGTTACTCTTCCAACTGAGAACAGATTTATTTTTTTTAAAAAAAAAAGCACAAACTATCCATTATATGAGAATTTAAAATTATGTAAAACTAAAGTGGGGTAAAATATCCTTACCCAAGATCATTTGATGTCTCACCACAAGCCTGCTTATATATAGCATGCACAAGTTTTTTTCCTTAAGCAGACTGCTCTTAACATGCGGCGGGCCCCAGTAGCCTGGTTGGAAGAGTTACAGATTAGCAACAAGAGGGTTGCGAATTTAAATTCAACCAAAACGCATCATGTACATAGGGAGCTGGTGCATGTTAAATCTGGTGTGTCCTTCAATGTCTTCACATCGGCATGGTGTGGAAGTTTAGAGAGTGGGGTGCCAGCTCAGGTGTTACCTCGTAATCTGACTGTGGTTTAAAGCGACGAGGTATTGTGTGTGTGTGTCCTCTATCTTTCCCTGGGGGATTGATCCCGGACTTGTCGCCAATAGCCCGTTGTGTTGCTCCAGTGCAACATTAATTAATATTCGGCCTTGGTTGTTAAACCAAAAGCTATTGCAATAGTTTTATTCTCATTAGTTGAGAATAGAAGGTATACCCTATAAGAACTAAATGAATAAAAAAGCTTATTAGATTTCAAAATTCTGGTTTCATATCAAGCAATTTTTTAATTTCTTTTCAAAATATACTATTTTGAAATAAGGCAGCAGTTCAGCTTGGTAAACGTTTTATAGGAAAAAGTTTTAATTGCAGTTTGACTTTTGTTACAAAAGGGTGTGACTTGGCAAAGCGCATGCCAAACATGTGATTTTGTAAAACCAACATAAAAAGGATATGAGGTAGATAGTATAGACAAGTTAAATAATGAGATGGACAATGAAAATAAAATGTATAATGAGTAAGATAAAACCAAATGAATTATCCTTATTGTTAAAAACAAATTACCATGACTGAAGGGACTGGAACAAGAAGTCAAAATGCAACTTGTAGTTGGCTATCAATAATACTAAAGAATTTGAATTTGGTGAAAGGTTAAATAATAAAATAAAATCTGTCATTAGATTTTTCGTTTCATTTCCTCAGAAATTTTAAAACTGACAGGAAAATAAAAACATGGATTGAAAGCAAGTTTGAAAATGCACCAATTGATTAATGTTAGTTTTCATTCGCACTAGTAAAGCAGAATAAGTAGTGCCATGCAGATGGTTTCAAAAAGACGAGAAATTTACAACTGTAATGGAATTTGGTTCCATTTTGTTCAGGTTGATGCAAAAATGGGAAGAAAAATTTTATTTACTAAAAATGACATTTAATCACTATAGTATGTGCCCTTCTGTTTAACGACCTTTCTCCATCTCTCCGGTAGCTGCATAAGCACTCGTTCTGGCTAAATAACTGATCCAGGTGACGAATCGTCAACGGCACCCTACACAACACATCTTTTGCGAGCATTCTTACCTTTTCGGAAATAAAAAAAGCACAATATGTCAAAAATGCTCCTTATTTTCTGCCATTTTTAATGCTTAAAATTTAAAAAACATAACACAATTTTTTTTTCCCAAGTACTCATTGAAATTCCTTCTTTTGAAATACTATCAAAACTTTGCACGTGCAAAGTAGAGAACACTTCGGTTTTGCGATGCAATGCCATCTAGTGCCAAAAACGGGACGAACTTTTGCATCAACCCAATATTTTCATAATTTGATTTTGTTCAAAATTGAATCAGTTTTTGTGCATTTCCAAAACTGGCTGCCGAATCAAGAGCATTGTTGCCTAGTAGTAATTCTTCTACAAAAGCAGGCAAATTTCCCATCAGAATCGGTCATTTCAGCCTCATTCATTCATTATATGTGCAAAACACTAAGACAAACGTAATGCTTACATGGATACGCCGAAAAACTCGTGTATTGATGTGGAAACGACAACATCTGCCAACTGCAGTGTTCTGTAGTAGTCGGACTTGGATTCTATGAACCCCCAGTGGACTATGTGTTCTTTCAAATGTTTCTCAGCATCTTCAAAGATACCTAGTCACAAAGATAACACTTGTAATTACATATATCAAGCAAAGTGGCTAAAAACAAAATCATACCAGAAATCTTAACACTTTGTTTCACTTAGGAAAAGTAGGATTGGGCTGCTATTCTCAGGTAATTTGAATACTCAGTGGAATCAACAGCCCTTGAGGCCTTCCCTACATCCGTAATGATGTCGGCTAGTCGGAGCTAAAGGCCGATGCACACATCTCATTTTTAAAGGTACAGCGCTGCTGCTGCACCATAAGTGTGGTCTCAGATCAGATAGTGTAGTGTACACATACCTCCGGTGACATTGCGGCGACGTACGTCCACTTTGCACAATAGCTGCCGCTCCTCTGGTCTCTCAGTACATTGTTCTCTATTGAGCGGTTCACATGTTACTTTTTATAGTAAATGCGGTACATTATTGTATATAAATTAATATTTTTACAGTTCTTTAAGTTAAAAACACAAAGAATATGAATCGAATTTGCATATGAATAGATTATTAATTGAATTGAGTACTTACACCCTATTTCCCAGATAAACAATATGGAGAGGCGAGAATAAAACTCTGCATGCAAAAGAATATGAACTCCAGGTAACAACTTAAAACTGGTTTAATTGTATCCTTTACAAGAGATTTCCTTAAGCGATTTAGAGTTTGGTTTGTAGCGGGTGCACGAATCCCACCGTCCAAATTCTTTCAGCGTTCCAGCAAGACCGACTCCGTAGAGGCCTCGAAGAAAGAAGAATTTCGGTTCGGAGTCAGAATGCCCGCGTTCTTGTTGAATGCTAATTAGCATTTTTTGGAGTGACTTTCTCTGGCTTTACTCAAGAGCTTAAACTTATCAGCAAAAACTTATCTGAGTTTTCTTGTAAATCTGCAAAAGATGTATAAAATCTACCTCTTGTAAGTCTTAAATCAGTAAATGGATGTATCCAGTAATGTCTATTTTGAATCAAAATATATTTTTTGTAAACGAAGTAAGCGAAACAAACACATTTCCTTCGATAGACATCCATCGCAACTGGTGGCCAAACGAGTACATGCGTCATTTCAGTCGCGTGTGCATAGTTGGCTACGGCAACGCATGTTTAAAAATCGGATGTGTGCACCGGCCCTTAGAAGTGAAATCAGTAACTATGATTAGAAATGTCATAATAACAAAAATCAGTCATTGGAGTGTAGTATTAAAAGTTTCACAAATTGAATGCAGAGAAAACAAAACCTTTATTTAATCCATCAGTGAATTCTACGATGGAGTTGGAAAGAAATTTTTTTGTTTTTTGTGGCTCTGCTATCTTTTTCCTAAGGAACTCGTGTAAGAATGGATAGTTAAAGTTTTAACCTGCTAGGGTGTTAAGGACAGAGCAGTGGTCGATATTGACCCCCAGGGGTTGATAGAAAAATATAAGACATCATTGTACGGGTAATATTTAATTCGGTTCACTTGAATTACCTCCATGACAGTGCAATTAAGAGTGCATATAGAATTCCGTGGTCCTCACTCAACTTCTTTGACCGTCAACCCCTTCAAGAGTTTCTTGATTTTTATCAACCCCCTCTATTTTACTATTACATAATTATAATAGTACAAGCAAAAAAGATGCTTATGTGAATTTTTAGATTGTTTATGTCATAGTTTATTGTATGTATAATGTAGTATATATTATTATATTGGCCTAACGTAAAAGGGATACGTTTTCGTTTTTGACGTCCTTCTTAACATTACATATCGGATAGGAGAAATAAATATATAAAATTTAGATAATAATACAACCTTATTTATGTATATGAAAATAAGACTTATTAACTTCAATGTGGAGGGAGTACTTCGTGACTCTTGACAAGATTAGCAATGCTGGGTTCAAAATGCTTATTCACTCTTAATTGTGTTGTCATTCAGGATGTAGGTAATCCGAATTAAATATTATCCATACAATGATGTCTTATGTTTTTCTATCGACCCCTGAACCAGAATAGACCCCTAACAATGTTATATCGACCCATTTGGCGACCTCTGATCTAACTAGTGGTTGATGATTGGACATCATCTTTTCTTTCTATGAGTGATGTAAGTAAATTCTTGTTATATCTGCAAACTATTTAAGCTGAAAATCGGCTGTCGTCTTTCTCTGTGTGGTGTCTATACATAGTGTACTGTTTGATGTTCATTGATCGGAAGGTCCGTTAGGACAGTACAGTTTGAACTCATTCTATTTAATATGGTGTTCAAAAAAATTTGAGTTTGAAAGAAATAAAAGTGTCTTATTTTTTAATCAGCTAACTTCTAAAAACATTTTGGTGCTAGTCAACTATTTGAGCATCATGAGTTGGGCAACTCAAGCTAACAAGAGGGGCAAATGCAAAATAGAAGTTATTTTACTTTAAACTGCTGTAATACTTATCCAATGGCAGCTGAAATTGCTTTATTGCTTGCTCACATTTTTAAGAATATTAGTTTTCAATAGTCTCTGTGGCACATTTTTATATTACGTTTTATTCTTTTAGAATATAGGATTTCAACTTTCAGATCAGAATTTTCAATGGATCCCATCACACGTTGGCATTCGGGCAATGTTAAAGCTGACTTATTAGCAAAAGCTGGAGCAAAAAACAACCTGGCACAAGAAAGTACCGTCCCACTCTCAGAGGATGACCACCTGTCCGTACTTGAAAAGCAATTGCACAGATCATGTCCAGTACCTTTTCATCTCTTAGTCAAACACCAGGACAGCTGCTTACCTTCAATTGGCCCCGGAAAACTTTCACTATGCTTGCCAGGCTCCGATCTGGCCATTTCAAAAAGATGACATTCTTTGATGGCCAGAAATCCTTTCCCACCTGTACAAACTGCAACTAATTACCAGCCTCTCCCTCACACATCCTGAATTGCATTGGAGCCATACAGAAAGACATTTTTAAGAACCTATCTGCCATTACCCAAAATCTTTTTTTGCAGACTCAATGACTTAGTGTAATTTGCAATTTTTTTTACCTAGGATAAGAAAGAACACAGGAAATGTATTAAATTCTACGTACTGGGTTTTTCCGTAAAGGTTTCTCCGATGACGGACAGATCGAACTCTGCTCCGGAATCCTTTAAGCGGTACATGACGGAGAAAAATGTTTCAGGATCTTTGTCATGCTCCCTGTAAACACATCTTAAAAATTAGGGAATGTAATTTTACTGGAAGCAAATTAGTCTTTTATAGCATATTGAAATAGGATAAAGGTACAGTACAATAGACAAGTACTACAGCATACATATGAGATACCAGGGTTCCCACTCTTCAAGGAAAAGAATTCAACAATTTTATTAGCTAACCAAATAATATGCCATCGACACTTGACCTCAGACAAGTATCACTTGGGGTATTATTTGCATGCAAAATAAAATATCCAGCGATTTTTAGGCCTTTTAAGGATTTTCAGCAAAAAGGCACATAAAACTAAAGTGGAAGATCACACTTTTTAAGGCCTGAGGATATGTAGTAACTGTGAGAATGTGCAAACGATTGCGCCACAACTGAGGTCAAGAGACTCGTCAAAGAACTAATACTTCAGCAATAAATGACAGCAAAAGGCGGCGCCATAACTCCTCATCGCAAAAGACTTGTTTATATAAACATGCGGGTTCGACTGCTGCTATAACTATGCTCGCAAGTGATTTCCTCCTATTAGACATTACAAAAACATTATTTGGAGGGCAGAATGCAATGAGTTTGACTGCTCATTTTGTCTCAGATATGAATATACAAAGATAAATAAAAAATTATCCTCACTTTTGCTATAATACATCTTTAAGTCACACTGCCTTCTGTGCATGCGTGCTTAGAGTTGATACAACTGTGGTCACGTTACCAAAGTTTGACCTTGATAGCGTCATTTTTCTTGCTTCAGTGTAAACATGGCCACTCCGCTAGCAGTGTGCACAAGGGGGAATAGAGCACTGATTCGATTTCTAGGGTTGGAAGGTGTGCCAGGGGCTGAAATTCATTGGAGGCTTACAACACAATATGAGACAGTGCTCTACCACTTAGAAGTGTGTATGAGTGGATTGAGAAGCTTAAAAAAAAGCTAAACAAGCATGATACACGAAGGATGCCCGTGAACCACTGATGAGAAGATTCGGCAAGTTTGAGAAATGGTATTGACAAACAGACGAGTTAGTATCAACGATGTAGCGTGTTCTCTGCAGATTAGATGGACAAAAAGTGGGGGAAACGGTGCATAAATGGATGTCGGTCCACCGAAAACCTTCTGGGAGGGAATATGTAAGTTTGTGGACCACTGGACCAAGTGCATCAAAAAGGAAGGAGACTACAAAAATGAACTTGTTCAACCCCTACATTTGTATAAGTTGAAAAAAATGCTGATAATTTTTTACTTTCCCTCGTATATATTAATGTTTAATAAAAGTGAATGTCTGAAAATCTTGGTACTTGGATATACTTCTTTACTCTGTATCCAACCTGGGTTTGGTGGAGTTTTTAAAACACTTCTGTTGAAACGGAAACGTTCTGCACACCCGGTTGGGTGGTACGTGTCCAGGGTGAAAAATCAGATGATCAGGCTCGGATCAACACACAACGTCTCCCGACAGTAACCTCTCATATCTATTGGAGACAAGAAAACCCCAGAGGGCCAAGGTAGGTAGTTGAATGTAGGTAATAATAATCCTTGGCTCAGGAGCAACACGATGGGGTATTGATGACAGTCCGGGATCAATCCCAAAGGGAAAGGCCGAGGACAACACCATGTAATTTTGAACCAGTCAGATCATGTCACACCTGAACTAGCACTCCACTCTTATAATTACCACACCATGCGAGGAGATTTGAGGCCACAGCGGATTTTACGTACACCAGCCCACATGTACACGACGATCTTTTGGTTGGATTGAGTTTCAAACTCGCAAGCCTCCAGTTGCTAATCCTCTATTCGTCCTACCAGATTACAGTGGACTGGTTATTTTTTACTTAGCTTCATTTTTTCAGTTTTTTCTCTTGGTGAACAGCCTGTATAACAGAAAGGAGATTTTATTTCCTGTTAAGATTGTGAATCATCTTAGGTGCATACGTTTTGAAAAACCACAATAATCTGAGTGTAGTCAAATCAGACTATAAGACGAAGCAACATTACTTGCATCTTTAAGTGATAAGTTTAAGGAAGTAAGATTTGGTACTTGTACACACTTTAAAATGATACTTTTGGGTTGATGCAAAAGTTCATCCCGTTTTTGGCACTAGATACCATTACCTCGCAAAACCGAAGTGTTATCTACTTCACATGTGTGAAGTTTTGATATTTGAAAGAAGGAATTTCAGTAAGTACTTGGGAAAAAATTGTGTTATTGAGTTGCATTTTTAAAATTTTGTTAAGCATTCAAAATGGGAGAAAATAAGGAGCATTTTTGACAAATTGTGCTGTTTTATTTCTGAAAAGGCAAGAACACTTTGCAGATGCAAAAGACGTGTATTGTGAATGATGAGGGTGCCGTTGACGATTCCAAGTGCCTTAAGTGGTTCGGAAAGTTCCGTTCACCTGGATCCGTTCTTTAGCCAGAAACCTAAGAACCTCTATGAGCGCGGGATCATGCAGCTACAAGAGAGATGGAGAAAGGCAATCGAACAGAAAGGCACATACTATATTGATTCAGTGTAATTTTTTAGTAAGCAATATTGATTCAATGTAATTATTAGAAATAAAATTTTTCTGCAATTTTTGTCAAAGAAACGGAACGAACTTTTGCATCAACCTAATACTTTTGTAGAAAGAGCAACCAAAGATGACTGCTCATTGTCATTTTAAATATGAGTGAATTTTGTTTTCAATATTGAATTGAGCTATGAAAGGCAAGTACATACGCAGTCCAATGAATTAGAAACCTGGAAATATTTATGTAAATGTTGGTTATGGGCATGGTTATGCAAAATCTGTCTATGACGTGGGTGACAGGCAAAAGTTTTGTTTGTAAAAAATAAATAATAATTCAACATTGCATCAGGGAAGTATAATAAATAACAGAAGTAATAACATGACACAAAATGAATACAAACCAACGGTGAGGCCATACAATGTGTAGCTTCTTCGGAGGTGAGCTCTGGCTATCTTTTGAACTCATTTCCAGAGTGGCACTTTGTTTGCCTGAGCAAATTTCTGGATTGCGAATAGGAAAGTAGGCGACTTCGCATTTCGGGCAGATTTGTTGTTCTAAGTTCTGAGGTTTGAAGTCAGGCATTACATTGAAAAATATAGGAAGACCACCTAAGAATGATTCTTTGTTGAAATTGGAATTGAATAAAATCTTGTCGGCTACCAAACTAAAAACACAAAAGAATCAAATTCGGAGGTCATATAAATGTACAGAACCTTGATGATTTGGAAACAAGAAAAATTGTGACATATATAGGGTAGTGAACTTATGAGAAACATAAATTAAATATTAGTCATTTTTTTTTAAATTTAATACTGAGTCAATACTTAATACAAGTCAAGCACAAAATAAATGGCGAAACCTTTCAAAATAATGCACACCATATGAGATATCCATGCATGCATAACAAAAGGTAGTTGAATTTATATCACTCTGGAGCAACATGATGGGCTATTGGCGATGGTCCTGGATCAATTCTGAAAGGAAGATTAGAGGACAACACGTGTAATTTTTAGCCACAATCAGATGATGAGGTCAACACCTGAGCTCCATAGTATAACTAATGGTTATAGCATTAGTTCATTTGCTTATTATCTTAAAGAGAATTTTTTTCGATGACATTCTGGTCAATAATGAAAAATCTAAAAGGAAAATTTCAGTTAGAAAAATATTTCCTCATGACTAATCATGCACGTTTTCAGAAAATAATTCTAGAGTGTACTCAATCTTCTGTGTCAAATGAATTGTTATCTTTTTGTGGAATGTATGGGGAGATTTAAAAAAAGTTAAATTGTAAAACTCACACCGCTAGCTAAATTGGAGACTCTTAAGAGAAAATGCTTTGTTAAGGCTCATGAAGGAAACAAAGAGTTTGTCTAAATTCATTTTCATGTACATCAAAAATATAAAAGTGAACTAATTTTCAGGTAATGTGTATAGGGAAAAAGATATTTGTATCGCTTTTGCTTTTGAGAAATAAATACCGTCAAGATTAGGATTGCAAAGAACAGATATTACCAGGATAAAACATTGCTGTATCCATGCTGAAAATATCGCTTCTTTCTCTCCCGAACAGGGTATGCCAGCTGGTTCTCGTGGAAGTATACGATTTTGAAAAGCTTGTTTAAATCCGGTCTCAAAGCCAACAGTTCTGCTAATGGAAGAACAGAACTCGTGAATAGAACACTGGAAAATAATGAACACCATCTCATTACCTCACGTATAATCACACAACTTTTTTCTTTTCTCTTCATCAATGGAATTGAGCATATTTAATTCGATGAGGAAACAATTGAATATAGTTTTTGTCAAAGCAATTTGTAAATTATAATAAGAGGTTTACCCAATACTCACAAGACTTATTTACAAAAGTGCTTTTTCAAAATGGTTCCCATTCTTTAAACTAAAGAAAGTTAGGGCTTTTTCAAGGGGATGATGATTTTAAATGAATATTTTAAAATTTCGCGCAAGGTTTTTATAAATTCATATAAATGTATAACATATTACTGGTAATAAATAAATTGAAATAAGATATGCTGTTTTTATAAAAAGTAAGACTAAGGCCCTTAACAACTAAAGTGAAAAATCAGGCCTTTAGGCTCATGGGAAATATGTTCCCTCTTCATACTCTTGTAATGGTCAACAAGATCAAATTGGTTTCTATTTATTTAGAAAACTTAACAAACATGCTCCAATAACATGGGTGCTAATGGAACCATGAGCTGGTTCCATTATAGCACCCATGGTTGGTATAATTAATAAACAAAATGTACGTTATGGACAATACCATAAACGGAATCAACAAAGTTTGCTATGGACTATACCATGAGCGTGAACAAGGAAGTACTCAGTTCAATATCCAATGTGTCAGGCATGCCCTGTCTTAGCGATCTAAGAAAGTCGCCAAACTACCAATGTCACCAAATTGCTGCTAGTTCACAACTCCCTTTTAAAAATTTCTTTTTTATGAATCAAGAACTTTATCGTTTCTGCAGTCAAATCATTGTTGATTAGTAATAATTCAGGAAATATTATCAGTGCTGTAACATCCCTAACAGCTCAGTATCGGAAGCCAACACCACTGACCATCGGCTGAAAATTCCTGAAACATCTATTGGGGTGGCCTAATTGACGTCCAGATGGTTTTTAGGGGTGCATGACACATCCTGTGATTGAACTGTCTCCCAGTGGAATCTGACAACACAGGAGACTGTTGGAGAGCTTCAGCTGAGCAGGCGTGTTTTTTGGTGGTGCTCGTTGGCCATTAAGTGGATCCCTCTTTTACCCACAATCTAGGGATACAAATCCCTATGGTAATATATTGTCAAATGAACGTAAATTTATTTGTAATTTAGGCTTTGCTGTTGTGTTCATTGGACCACCATGCGGCCCACTACGTTACTGTGCCTACATTTTCTGTTTCTCGAGGTAACTTCATTTTTAACTATCTTGAGTGGCAGAAAACTGATCATAACCCATGCTGGCAGTTCTAAAGAGTGAGATAGGTAGGTATTTTAATTAACGTCATACTGGAGCAACACAACGGGTTATTGGCGATGGTCTAGGATCAACTCCCGAAGGGAAAGATCGAGGACAACACCACTGTCAGATGACGAGGTCACGCCTCAGCTGACACCCCACTCCTCAAACTTCCGCACCATGCCAACATGAGGACATTGGAGGCCACGACAGATTTAGCGTTCACCAGCCCTCCATGTACACGATGGTCTTTGGTTGGATTTGAACTTGCAACCCACAGGTTGCCAGTCCGTTACTCTTCCAACCGGGCTACCGCGGCCCCTCTAAAGAGTGAGGACCTCCATCTAATGAAAGTTTCATCCTTGAAAGTATTCACACAGAAAACAAGTTCATTTCTCTAATTAGAAAATAGTTGAAAAATGCAGTTTCATTTGGCCCTTGAATTTTAATTCACTGATAAGGCATTTGTATACAATGATCTTTGGTTGGATTCGAACTTGCAAACCTCAGGTTGGTAATCCGTTACTCTTCCAACCAGGTTACCACAACCCCTGAGTCTTAAACATAAGAGAAGGGTGAACCTGCCTTTTTTGTTTCACTCATACCTACTAGTGAAATAGAAACGACCATTTCTTCACATTTCTCATTTAAATGAGCTAACTCTATCCAACAATCATTCAAACTGATATTCTTGCAGTCAATGAACCAGAAAAAATGGTTCTGTCTATTTAAATTTGTCATTTTACTGAAAAAAGACGGATGTCAAATCATTGTGTACTCAAGCTTGGTATAGAGTTAAGTAACTATACTAAGCTTGAGTAGTTTTTCATATCTGAATTAATTTTATGTTCTTAACGTTGTGGTCAACCCACTGATAGAGAACAAATTGTATGTTCCCAGTAATCAATGACTTGATCAATTACTGGGTTTTTAGACAAACATTACTTTCAATTTGACTAATTTCATAACTGTTTGGTAATTGTGAAAGGTAAATTAAATATAAAAAATGAATATGTATCCAGTAGTTGACGATGTAGTCAATTTAATGAGCTCTAGCTTTAATTGGTCACTTATAGGCTAATCTTGATGACACAAGTAGATTTTAATGAAATGTATTCCAAGATATTTATTTTCAGGAATCGATGGAACCTCTTTGTACACTAGATTATATACGCCTTTCAATTTGGACTAAATATAAGATTGGGAAAATGGAAGTAACTCTTATTGCGGATTTACACAATTCTACTGGGATTGGTAAAAAGTTCAAAATATACTGGAAATTAAATTTGAACGATTCAGCGAAAAAATTAAGACATCCTTGATTGGAAGTCAAATTATAACAGGTGGATTTTAAGAGCATAACAATTAACGTTATTTATTTATCATGTAATTTCTTTGCAATTTATGATTGATTGCTCGGAAAAAATTTACAAACGAAATGAGATCAAAGTTTTTTACCGAAAGTCATGATTATTTGGAATCGTTTGAGAAAAGTGCAAAGCTGATGTAAGAGAGCGCCAGTGCCATTTTTTCGCAGGCATCGTATGGAGCTCAGAAAGTTTTGGGAAAATATCTCTTATTTGATCTATCAGCTGTTTGTGCGAACCTCCATAAAATGCTTCGATAAGCAAAATTTGTTTGCCGGGCATTGCTTCTGAAAATAAAAACACTTATTTTATATACACACTACTTTCCAAAAGCTAACAGTTTTTATGGCATGGCTTCGTCCATTAGTTTGTGCAGAAAAACTATTTCATACAAAACTAAAAACGATCTTGGTTTTAAAAAAACTTTATTCGTGAAAAAGAACACAAAAACCAGAAATAACATTCCAAAGTTTGAACTTTGAGCAACGATCTTGTTTGTGTTGCCATTAATGAATAATAACAATAAAATCTGAAGTAGAGTAATATGGATTCGATGTTGGAGTTTTATGGTTCAAGGTCCAAAAGGGGACAAGCTGCGCCAAGGCGATGGTCCGGGATCCAACCCGAAGGGAAAGATTCGAGGACAACAGCGCGTAATTTTGATCCACGGTCAGATGACGAGGTCACACCTGAACTGACACCCCACTCTCCAAACTTCCACACCACGCCAACATGATGATATATGAAGCCACGACAGATTTAACGTGCGCCAGCCGACTTTTTTTCATGACTGTCTTTGGTTGGATTTGAACTCTCGCCCGGACTCGCAACTCTCTGAATGCTAGTCCGTTTTCCTTCCATCCCGGACCGTCACCAATACCCCGTTGTATTGCTCTAGTGCGAGGTTAATTAAAATACCTACAGTTTCTCTTCCAACTGGGCAACCGATGCCGTCGTGTGCGTGGAGCATAGAGGAGATGAGATATAAAAATAGAGTGAGCTATGGGCAACCTTTTTATGTTCGAATCCAGCCAAACACCGTCGTGTACAAAGGGGGCTGGTGCGATCGTTAAAGATAGAGTGAAAATTTCAACGGATTTGAAATCTGCGGAAAATTTTACACCAGATCGATACCTGAAATGTGATTTTCTATAAATAAATGAATTTTCAACTTACTGATATTTTCGCGATACGCATTTGACGAATATTTTCATTACGAACACAAAAGGGAGTATTCATCTCGTTTTCATAGAAAAGATATGACTTGATTGGAGTATTTTGTCTTAATCCACTGCTTTATATTTATGGCCATTAAAAATAGAATGAGAAAATTTAATCGTATTCGATTTATTGAAGAAATTTACCCTGCTTTCACACAAAACTTGCAAAAATGTGATAGCTTATAACTAAAAAGGAGAGTGGGTAATTTTATTTCTGGGAATAACGTATACCGACAACTCCCCGTTCTAGTTTTCATGTGCGGCAAACGTCTTTAAAATAAAGCTTAAATTACATATTCAATTTAAAAGCTAAACTTTAGTTATTTTTTATTTGTCCTCAACGGATGACATGCTTAAGATAAGTTTCAATTTTCATTCATTTTTCACATCCTCGTGTTACACTGAACTCGATATCCCTTTTGAAAATGAACTTAATTTACTGTGAGCTTATTTTTCATAGAATTTATATTTTAATCTTGCAGTTAGTGTTATTACTACTTTAATCAAAATTTTTATATTATATATACGCGTAGACGCAAATTCTATTAGGAATCTCCTGGTTTTCGATATATACTTTTTTTGGGGGGGGGTTCCTTTGAGATTTTTTAGTTTTAACATGATTTTTTTTGTTTCATCAAATTTTTGTTGAAATATTTCCCGGTCGTTATTCCATTTGTGCTAGAAAACCCCTGAAAGAGAGTAGGTTGGAGGGTTAAATTTCGTTTCGGATAGTCGGAACTCAGGGAAAACTGTGTTTAAAAATTAAAAACTAATTATTGTTATATATGTGTTATTTGTGCTGATACATTAAAATGTAGGGCCGCGGTGGCCCGGTTGGAAGAGTAACGAACTGGCAACCGAAGGGTTGCGAGTTCGAATCCAGCCAAAACACCGTCGTGTACAAAGGGGGCTGGTGCACGTTAAATCTGTCGTGGCTTCAAATGTCCTCACGTTGGTGTGGTGTGGAAGTTTGGAGAGTGGGGTGCCAGCTCAGGTGTTGCCTCGTCATCTGACCGTGGTTCAAAATTACGTGGTGTTGTCCTCGGATCTTTCCCTTTGGGATTGATCCCGGACCGTCACCAATAGCCCGTTGTGTTGCTCCAGTGTGACGTTAATTGAAAATACCAAATACCAAATACTAGTTTTCATGTGCGGCAAACGTCTTTAAAATAAAGCTTAAATTACATATTCAATTTAAAAGCTAAACTTTAGTTATTTTTTATTTGTCCTCAACGGATGACATGCTTAAGATAAGTTTCAATTTTCATTCATTTTTCACATCCTCGTGTTACACTGAACTCGATATCCCTTTTGAAAATGAACTTAATTTACTGTGAGCTTATTTTTCATAGAATTTATATTTTAATCTTGCAGTTAGTGTTATTACTACTTTAATCAAAATTTTTATATTATATATACGCGTAGACGCAAATTCTATTAGGAATCTCCTGGTTTTCGATATATACTTTTTTTGGGGGGGGGGGGGTTCCTTTGAGATTTTTTAGTTTTAACATGATTTTTTTTGTTTCATCAAATTTTTGTTGAAATATTTCCCGGTCGTTATTCCATTTGTGCTAGAAAACCCCTGAAAGAGAGTAGGTTGGAGGGTTAAATTTCGTTTCGGATAGTCGGAACTCAGGGAAAACTGTGTTTAAAAATTAAAAACTAATTATTGTTATATATGTGTTATTTGTGCTGATACATTAAAATGTAGGGCCGCGGTGGCCCGGTTGGAAGAGTAACGAACTGGCAACCGAAGGGTTGCGAGTTCGAATCCAGCCAAAACACCGTCGTGTACAAAGGGGGCTGGTGCACGTTAAATCTGTCGTGGCTTCAAATGTCCTCACGTTGGTGTGGTGTGGAAGTTTGGAGAGTGGGGTGCCAGCTCAGGTGTTGCCTCGTCATCTGACCGTGGTTCAAAATTACGTGGTGTTGTCCTCGGATCTTTCCCTTTGGGATTGATCCCGGACCGTCACCAATAGCCCGTTGTGTTGCTCCAGTGTGACGTTAATTGAAAATACCAAATACCAAATACTAGTTTTCATGTGCGGCAAACGTCTTTAAAATAAAGCTTAAATTACATATTCAATTTATCGTCATCTGACCGTGGTTCAAAATTACGTGGTGTTGTCCTCGGATCTTTCCCTCTGGGATTGATCCCGGACCGTCACCAATAGCCCGTTGTGTTGCTCCAGTGTGACGTTAATTAAAAAAATACCAAAATACCAAATACCATATTCAATTTAAAAGCTAAACTTTAGTTATTTTTTATTTGTCCTCAACGGATGACATGCTTAAGATAAGTTTCAATTTTCATTCATTTTTCACATCCTCGTGTTACACTGAACTCGATATCCCTTTTGAAAATGAACTTAATTTACTGTGAGCTTATTTTTCATAGAATTTATATTTTAATCTTGCAGTTAGTGTTATTACTACTTTAATCAAAATTTTTATATTATATATACGCGTAGACGCAAATTCTATTAGGAATCTCCTGGTTTTCGATATATACTTTTTTTGGGGGGGGGGGTTCCTTTGAGATTTTTTAGTTTTAACATGATTTTTTTTGTTTCATCAAATTTTTGTTGAAATATTTCCCGGTCGTTATTCCATTTGTGCTAGAAAACCCCTGAAAGATAGTAGGTTGGAGGGTTAAATTTCGTTTCGGATAGTCGGAACTCAGGGAAAACTGTGTTTAAAAATTAAAAACTAATTATTGTTATATATGTGTTATTTGTGCTGATACATTAAAATGTAGGGCCGCGGTGGCCCGGTTGGAAGAGTAACGAACTGGCAACCGAAGGGTTGCGAGTTCGAATCCAGCCAAAACACCGTCGTGTACAAAGGGGGCTGGTGCACGTTAAATCTGTCGTGGCCTCAAATGTCCTCACGTTGGCGTGGTGTGGAAGTTTGGAGAGTGGGGTGCCAGCTCAGGTGTTGCCTCGTCATCTGACCGTGGTTCAAAATTACGTGGTGTTGTCCTCGGATCTTTCCCTTTGGGATTGATCCCGGACCGTCACCAATAGCCCATTGTGTTGCTCCAGTGTGACGTTAATTGAAATACCCATACCCCATTAAAATGTTTAGAGATAGGTTTTAAAAAATATCGATTCATTTCAGCAACTACTGCTTTCATTATTTCTAGGAATGGCAACAACCAATTTTATAAATGTAACTTCTCTCAGAAAGGTGGACGTCATTGTAGAACGTTAAATCCAATAGCAATGGCCGAAGCACCGACCAAAATGGAAATAGCGTAAGCAATCTAATTCAATCCTTAATAAATATTGTTTATTTTACTTTATTTAGCAGTGTTTCTTTTAATTATGTTTCATTTAGTGTCATACAACACATATTTTAGCATACATTTGTTTTTGATATGCACATGTAAGTGTCGCCGATAGGTCCTCGTTGCAATGTGTTTTAAAAAATACATCAGTATATTAATTTAAGCTTAAAGCCTAATAGCTTTTTGATGAATGGTATTTTTTTGTTATTGTGTATCGTAAAGGTGTCGTTTGCTAATGTCCAATATTTAGCCTAAATGACGATCATTCGTTCTTGAAATGAACATTCTCTTATTCCGGCACCTTTGATGTTACTCTCTTGGTAATTTAATTTGTAGTTACCAGTGGTGAGTTGATAATGAACATTTGTTTAAGCTGTATGTTCAATCCTATAATTCGTCCCCATGTATTGAAAGCAATATAGAGCAAGAATGCTTATTAAGCATTTTATCTTTTCAGCTCGCCCAAGAAGAAGAAATTGCCTCAGGTACCCGAGTCCCTCTTGAAGAAAAGAAAATTTCAAGCAGAGCAGAAAGCTAAACGTCTGGCAAATTCCATCAAACAGAGAAAGGTACTTTTCTCTCAATGTTTTTTACCTTATAAGTAGTTAAAGTTTCTTTTTTTAACTAGTTTTTTTTATCAGTTTTAACTGAGAACAATATTGATTTCTAGAAAGACCCATTAATTAAAACCTTTTAAAACTTGCTGTGATGTTCTCGCCTTAATAAAGGCAGTTGAGTAATAATTGAGCTTAAGTAACTGCAGAAAATTTTGTTTTGTGCACTTCTATGTTATTTTAGCAGTGACATTCCTACTTTATATTCTTATTGCCATTGCTGATTCGTTTGCTTGGTTCATAAATACTTTGGGCGAAGGTCTTTTGGATGCAACACGCAAGTCTTATTAAATTTAGGTTGAAACAGCCAGTAATTGACTAATAAGTGCACATTATTTCTAAAATTATCATGATCTGATTTGTTGTTGCTTTTCAATGTTTTTGTACCCAATGTCTAGTAGGAAAAGTGATTTAAACGTACCATACTTTAATTTTTGATTGCTTAATGTGTCTTTCCATGTGAGAAACATGATTTGACCAGTAATTGATCATCTATTGCCAGTTCTAACTTAAATTGGCTAGCATTTACTCTAATTCAAGAGCTGTTAATGTTAAACTGAGTAATTCTTGATTGTTTGTTTAACCCTCTGTTGCTCTTGTCCTGACGGTATGGACTTCTCAATGTCAAAGAAAACAACTAAATTATTTAGATTTAAATATCCCATTTTTACGGTTATGTTTTTCAGTTTGTCAAATGTACTTTTCAAATGAATATATGTATGTGAAATTTGGACAGAAAATGTAGAGCATGCCACATATACACAGTGGTCAGAATTTCAATATAGACTAATGGAGGGTGAAATGAGAAATATGGGAACACTATCAATTACTGGTAGATGATCGGACTGGGGTCCGTGGTAGCCCAGTTGGAAGAATAATGTATTAGTATCCGGAGGGTTGTAAGTTCGAATCCAACCAAAGACCGCTGTGTACAAAGGGGAGTAGTGCATGTTAAATCTGTCGTGGCCTACAGTGTCCTCATGTTGGCGTGATATGGAAGTTTGGAGAGTGGGGTGCCAGCTCAGGTGTGACCTCGTCATCTGACCATGGTTCAAAATGACATGGTGTCCTAGGATCTTTCTCTTCAAGTTTGTTTCTGGACTGTCTCCAATAGCCTGTTGTGTTGCTCCAATGCGACGTTAACCTACGGACTGGCTGTTTCACCCTAAGTGCTAGTGGCGTGGTTGGTTGGGTTCATCTCTGCTCCAGAGAAAAGTAATGATCGTTGCTTGTTTTTGTGTTTCAGCTCAGACAAGAGAAGCGGCGACTGATCTTCAAACGTGCCGAGAGCTACGTGAAAGAGTACAGGCGTAAGGAAAGGGATGAAATTCGCCTCAAGCGTATGGCCCGAAACAAAGGCAACTTTTACGTTACAGATGAACCTAAAGTTGCTATTGTTATCAGAATCAGAGGGTATGTTGTAGGCTGTGTTTATTAATTCTTCATGGAAGGTAAAATATTAGTTAAAATCCATTTTTCAGGTTTTAGAATTGTCCTCTAAGAGTAAGGTTCAACTATATTGGACTGCTCTTGGTATGCTGAACTCGCCGATGCACAGAACATTTTATTCAAAAGTTGCCCCATCCCATAAAGCCATTATTTTTACTCTCTCAAGTTAGGTATAGCTTTTGAATATATTAATGCGACAATGACAGTTTACTAGTAATAGTAATAAAGTTCTCGTTCACCGGATGAGTCTTGATTTTGTTGCCCCATAGGAGGAGTAGGTTTTCAAATTAATTTGTCTGTGCATATATTCCTTTACACCAGTCTCCCAATTTCTTGATTTTGATTGCTCGTGATTTTAACTTTTTCTACTTTCTAAGCCTTTTGAATGAAAAAATAATTTTTCCCAAAGAAATGTGGGCATACCCACATTAGCAACCTTAAAGTAGGCAGCACAGGTTTGATTCCTGTCATGTGCATTTCTTCCTGGATGCATTTCTCTCGTTTGTCAGTATATCTTGCATTGTGTGTGTTTATTACGTGATATTCTGTCTGGTGCAGGATGGCCAAATATGGCTCTTGGGCCATAAAACCCCAAAAGCCAACCCTAAGAAATGTAAGGGCTTGTTTGCAAACACGAATAAATCGCACAGGTTGTACGAGTTATTCGAACCGAGCATTCGAAGAATCTCGGGTTTTCTTGTGAAAAACCATCCTTATCATGAGTTACTGAAAATGAAAAAAATCGTTTGAAACGAACTGAGATTGTTAGGTTTTGTCAGTTCAGTAGTAGGTGTCCGAAAAGGTAGATGTGAATGTTGTAATGCATCTCTACTCGTGTGGGTTTAGGCTCATTTTCAAATTGAATTTATCAAAACAAAGCCAATTATATGGTGAATGATACTAAAAAACCTAATCATTCATAAATGCAACTTCAAAACTAGTGAAACGGAGGTCATGTGACGGATTATTTTTTGATTTGCACTTTTTCAGTTTACGAATGCGACCTAATTGAATCTTGTGTTAAACTAGTTTTTCATTAACTTTTATTGATTTATTTAACAACTTGAGCTGTGAAATAAATTAAATGTGGATTAAATTCCACCGATTAAGCAGGCTGTGTTGGCTTATTCTGTTCACAGTGTGCAAGACGCTGATAAATTAAGTTTTTCTATCAGTATTTTTTAAAATAAAGTAAACTAGTTGGAAAAAACAAAGTGGAACAGTTGCAGTATAGTGCATTTTTTGGCGGGGTTTTATTTGGCGGTTTCTTTTCGGATTTATGAGGTTTCTGGCAACCCCCTAACATCCCAAATCTTCCACTGGCTTTGGAAATAATAAGGGAAGTAAACTGGGCGGAATTCAAAATTACAGTTTAATGATTTATTTTTAAATTTCTGCCGATATTTGATTTCTTTCGCATTTGTGTGGCTGTTTTGAATTTTGGCTACAGCTGCAGTCTGCCGCGTGGAGTGGCAACGTGTTTTTTTGTACTGCAGCTGCAGTCTGCCGCGTGGAGTGGCAACGTGTTTTTTTGTACTGCAGCTGTTCCATTCTTTGTTTTTGTGGCAGAAGTCAGGATGGATTTCACCATTTTGCTTGATGACTCTCGAGGCATTTGTCTGATTATGTTCTAGCTTTTAGTAATTAAGTAGTCGGATTAATTTGTTTGCAGTATTTAACTTACAGTTTTTCAGGGCAGATAGTAGGATTAATAGGTGCTGTATGGGGAACTGCTTATAAGTCCTTACTAATCCATGAATGCAAGTTTTGTGTTTTCTTGTCTTGGATTTCGCCATTTTGCTTGATGACTAAGGGCATTTGTCTGAGTAATTCTGTCTATTTTCTACCTTTCAGTAACTGAGCTGAAACTGATTAATTTGCGTACATGGTGTACAAGCAATGGACAAATTTCCAATCTTTTAATAGCTTGTTATACAAACGGAAAATATGCTGAACTATGGATTTTGGAAGGGAAGCTGTTAACTGGTTTATGTCCACCGATTAAGCCGGCTGTGTTAGCTCATTCTGTTCACACAGTGTGCAAGACGTGGATAAATTAATTTTTCCCATCTGTACTTTTATTAAAAATGCTCTCTTTTTAATATGAAATCAGGCTGGAAAAAACATTTCAGTAGAATTTTAAATCCAAATATAATGAAATTTTCAATGATGACAAGATGACGAGGCTGAATTGGTTTCTGAAGTCCTGATTGAACCTCAAATGCAAGTTCTTTGTTTTTGTGGTAATGTCTGGATGGATTTCACCATTTTACTTGATGACTCTCGAGGCATTTGTCTGATTTTGTATGATCTGCTAGTAACTAAGCAGCCTGGTTAATTGTCTTAGTTAATATTCAAAACATGGATACATTTCTAATTTGAACATAGTTTTACTATTTTATAATGTTGAATCATAAATTAGGCTTAGTGGTAAGTTGTGTGAGTAATTGTTTACTAATTATGTCCACTGAATTAAGCCGGCTGTGTTTGCAAAATGTTTACTCAGTGTGCAAGACGTGGATAAATTAATTTTTCCCATCTGTACTTTTATTAAAAATACTTTCTTTTTAATGTGAAATCAGGTTGGAAAAACATTTGTGTAGAATTTTAAATCCAAATATAATGAAATTTTTAATGATGACAAGATGACGAGGCTGAATTGGTTTCTGAAGTCCTGATTGAACCTCAAATGCAAGTTCTTTGTTTTTGTGGCAATGTCTGGATGGATTTCACCATTTTGCTTGATGACTCTCGAGGCATTTGTCTGATTATGTTCTAGCTTTTAGTAATTAAGTATTCGGATTAATTTGTTTGCAGTATTTAACTTACAGTTTTTCAGGGCAGATAGTAGGATTAATAGGTGCTGTATGCGGAACTGCTTATAAGTCCTTACTAATCCTCGAATGCAAGTTCTTTGTTTTCGTGTCTTGCATTTCGCCAGTTTGCTTGATGACTCAAGGCATTTGTCTGAGTAATTCTGTCTATTTTCTACCTTTCAGTTACTGAGCTGTCTGAATAATTTGCGTACATGGTGTACAAGCAATGGACAAACTTCCAGTCTTTTAATAGCTTGTTATACAAACGGAAAATATGCTGAACTATGGATTTTGGAAGGGAAGGTGTTAACTGGTTTATGTCCACCGATTAAGCCGGCTGTGTTAGCTCATTCTGTTCACACAGTGTGCAAGACGTGGATAAATTAATTTTTCCCATCTGTACTTTTATTAAAAATGCTCTTTTTAATATGAAATCAGGCTGGAAAAAACATTTCAGTAGAATTTTAAATCCAAATATAATGAAATTTTCAATGATGACAAGATGACGAGGCTGAATTGGTTTCTGAAGTCCTGATTGAACCTCAAATGCAAGTTCTTTGTGTTTGGCTGATGTTAGGATGGATTTTGCCATTTTGCTTGATGACCTTCGAGGCATTGATCTGATTTTTGATACCATATTTTGTTACATCTTCTAGTAACTTAGCCGTTTGGTTAGCTTGTTTATGCATTGCATAATAAGTGGATAAATTTCTAATCTATTTGGTTTTGTGAACTGTTGCAATTTAAAATTCAGGAATTGGACTAAATCGATATGTGGTGTGCAACTGAAAACTGGTTTATGTCCACTGATTAAGTTGGCTATGTTTTTTTGTTTAGATACTAAATTTTATAATCTTAAGTTTGGGGGGCTAAAAACAATTTAGTAGAATCCTAGTTAATCTTTAAGATTTGCTCAGCACTTCTATGATGACAAGATGACGAGGCTGAATTGGTTTCTGAAGTCCTGACTGAACCTCAAATGCAAGTTCTTTGTGTTTGTGGCTGATGTTGGGATGGATTTCACCATTTTGCTTGATGATCTTCGAGGCATTTGTCTGATTATGTTCTAGCTTTTAGTAATTAAGTAGTAGGATTAATTTGTTTGCAGATTGCAAGGGTGTGGTTAAATTTTCTAATTAGTTTTACAATCGTATTTAACTTATACTTTTTCAGGGCAGGAAGTAGGCTTAATAGGTGTGGTATGGGGAACTGCTCATAAGTCCTTACTAATCCATGAATGCAAGTTTTTTGTGTTTTCTTGTCTTGGATTTTGCTATTTTGCTTGATGACTCAAGGCATTTGTCTGAGTAATTCTGTCTATTTTCTACCTTTCGGTAACTGAGCTGCCTGATTAATTTGCGTACATGGTGTACAAACAATGGACAAATTTCCAATCTTTTAATAGCTTGTTATACAAACAGAAAATATGCTGAACTATGGATTTTAGAAGGGAAGGTGTTAACTGGTTTATGTCCACCGATTAAGCCGGCTGTGTTAGCTCATTCTGTTCACACAGTGTGCAAGACGTGGATAAATTAATTTTTCCCATCTGTACTTTTATTAAAAATGCTCTTTTTAATATGAAATCAGGCTGGAAAAAACATTTCAGTAGAATTTTAAATCCAAATATAATGAAATTTGCAATGATGACAAGATGACGAGGCTGAATTGGTTTCTGAAGTCCTGATTGAACCTCAAATGCAAGTTCTTTGTTTTTGTGGCAATGTCTGGATGGATTTCACCATTTTGCTTGATGACTCTCGAGGCATTTGTCTGATTTTGTATGATCTGCTAGTAACTAAGCAGCCTGGTTAATTGTCTTAGTTAATATTCAAAACATGGTTACATTTCTAATTTGAACATAGTTTTACTATTTTATAATGTCGAAGCAGAAATTAGGCTTAGTGGTAAGTTGTGTGAGTAATTGTTTACTAATTATGTCCACTGAATTAAGCCGGCTGTGTTTGCAAAATGTTTACTCAGTGTGCAAGACGTGGATAAATTAATTTTTCCCATCTGTACTTTTATTAAAAATACTTTCTTTTTAATGTGAAATCAGGTTGGAAAAACATTTGTGTAGAATTTTAAATCCAAATATAATCAAATTTTTAATGATGACAAGATGACGAGGCTGAATTGGTTTCTGATGTCTTGATTGAACCTCAAATGCAAGTTCTTTGTTTTTGTGGCAATGTCTGGATGGATTTCACCATTTTGCTTGATGACTCTCGAGGCATTTGTCTGATTATGTTCTAGCTTTTAGTAATTAAGTAGTCGGATTAATTTGTTTGCAGTATTTAACTTACAGTTTTTCAGGGCAGATAGTAGGATTAATAGGTGCTCTATGCGGAACTGCTTATAAGTCCTTACTAATCCTCGAATGCAAGTTCTTTGTTTTCGTGTCTTGCATTTCGCCAGTTTGCTTGATGACTCAAGGCATTTGTCTGAGTAATTCTGTCTATTTTCTACCTTTCAGTTACTGAGCTGTCTGATTAATTTGCGTACATGGTGTACAAGCAATGGACAAACTTCCAGTCTTTTAATAGCTTGTTTTACAAACAGAAAATAGGCTGAACTGGATTTTGGGAGGGAAGCTTTACCTGGTTTATGTCCACCGATTAAGCCGGCTGTGTTAGCTCATTCTGTTCACACAGTGTGCAAGACGTGGATAAATTAAGTTTTGCAATCAGTATTTTTTAAATAAAGTAAACTGGTTGGAAAAACAAAAAGTAAAATTTTAATCCCAAGTTATCACAAATCATTTGTATGACAAGATGACGAGGCTAAATTGGTTTCTGAAGTCCTGACTGAACCTCAAATGCAAGTTCTTTGTGTTTGTGGCTGATGTTAGGATGGATTTTGCCATTTTGCTTGATGACCTTCGAGGCATTTGTCCGATTTTTGATACTATATTTTGTTACATCTTCTAGTAACTTAGCCGTTTGGTTAGCTTGTTTATGCATTGCATAATAAGGGGATAAATTTCTAATCTATTTGGTTTTGTGAACTGTTGCAATTTAAAATTCAGGAATTGGACTAAATCGATATGTGGTGTGGAACTGAAAACTGGTTTATGTCCACTGATTAAGTTGGCTATGTTTTTTTGTTTAGATACTAAATTTTATAATCTTAAGTTTGGGGGGCTAAAAACAATTTAGTAGAATCCTAGTTAATCTTTAAGATTTGCTCAGCACTTCTATGATGACAAGATGACGAGGCTGAATTGGTTTCTGAAGTCCTGACTGAACCTCAAATGCAAGTTCTTTGTGTTTGTGGCTGATGTTGGGATGGATTTCACCATTTTGCTTGATGATCTTCGAGGCATTTGTCTGATTATGTTCTAGCTTTTAGTAATTAAGTAGTAGGATTAATTTGTTTGCAGATTGCAAGGGTGTGGTTAAATTTTCTAATCAGTTTTACAATCGTATTTAACTTATACTTTTTCAGGGCAGGAAGTAGGCTTAATAGGTGTGGTATGGGGAACTGCTCATAAGTCCTTACTAATCCATGAATGCAAGTTTTTTGTGTTTTCTTGTCTTGGATTTCGCTATTTTGCTTGATGACTCAAGGCATTTGTCTGAGTAATTCTGTCTATTTTCTACCTTTCAGTAACTGAGCTGCCTGATTAATTTGCGTACATGGTGTACAAGCAATGGACAAATTTCCAATCTTTTAATAGCTTGTTATACAAACGGAAAATATGCTGAACTATGGATTTTAGAAGGGAAGGTGTTAACTGGTTTATGTCCACCGATTAAGCCGGCTGTGTTAGCTCATTCTGTTCACACAGTGTGCAAGACGTGGATAAATTAATTTTTCCCATCTGTACTTTTATTAAAAATGCTCTCTTTTTAATATGATATCAGGCTGGAAAAAACATTTCAGTAGAATTTTAAATCCAAATATAATGAAATTTTCAATGATGACAAGATGACGAGGCTGAATTGGTTTCTGAAGTCCTGATTGAACCTCAAATGCAAGTTCTTTGTTTTTGTGGTAATGTCTGGATGGATTTCACCATTTTGCTTGATGACTCTCGAGGCATTTGTCTGATTTTGTATGATCTGCTAGTAACTAAGCAGCCTGGTTAATTGTCTTAGTTAATATTCAAAACATGGTTACATTTCTAATTTGAACAGTTTTACTATTTTATAATGTCGAAGCAGAAATTAGGCTTAGTGGTAAGTTGTGTGAGTAATTGTTTACTAATTATGTCCACTGAATTAAGCCGGCTGTGTTTGCAAAATGTTTACTCAGTGTGCAAGATGTGGATAAATTAATTTTTCCCATCTGTACTTTTATTAAAAATACTTTCTTTTTAATGTGAAATCAGGTTGGAAAAACATTTGTGTAGAATTTTAAATCCAAATATAATGAAATTTTCAATGATGACAAGATGACGAGGCTGAATTGGTTTCTGATGTCTTGATTGAACCTCAAATGCAAGTTCTTTGTTTTTGTGGCAATGTCTGGATGGATTTCACCATTTTGCTTGATGACTCTCGAGGCATTTGTCTGATTATGTTCTAGCTTTTAGTAATTAAGTAGTCGGATTAATTTGTTTGCAGTATTTAACTTACAGTTTTTCAGGGCAGATAGTAGGATTAATAGGTGCTCTATGCGGAACTGCTTATAAGTCCTTACTAATCCTCGAATGCAAGTTCTTTGTTTTCGTGTCTTGCATTTCGCCAGTTTGCTTGATGACTCAAGGCATTTGTCTGAGTAATTCTGTCTATTTTCTACCTTTCAGTAACTGAGCTGCCTGATTAATTTGCGTACATGGTGTACAAGCAATGGACAAATTTCCAATCTTTTAATAGCTTGTTTTACAAACGGAAAATATGCTGAACTATGGATTTTGGAAGGGAAGCTGTTAACTGGTTTATGTCCACCAATTAAGCCGGCTGTGTTAGCTCATTCTGTTCACAGTGTGCAAGACGTGGATAAATTAAGTTTTTCAATCGGTATTTTTTTTAAATAAAGTAAACTGGTTGGAAAAAACAAGTAACATTTTAATCTAAGTTATCACAAAGCATTTGTATGATGACAAGATGACGAGGCTGAATTGGTTTCTGAAGTTCTGACTGAACCTCGAATGCAAGTTCTTTGTATTTCGTGGTAGATGTCAGGATGAATTTCACCATTTTGCTTGATGACCCTCGAGGCATTTGTCTGATCGTTTTTGCTTCCTCTTAAATATTTCCGGAATTTTTTAGCACTCCTGATGGTTTTTCTTCATTTCAAAATCTGCCCTGTTGTGATCAGCCTGTGATGCAAAATCCTATTAGAAATTGTCATCAGTTCTGGGCATTTGTTTTCGCCACTTGATCTTCATTCCCTTTGAGTAATAGAGCACTTTTATCTCAATGTCTCGGAGGATTAAAATATATCTGAAATATTTCATATAAACTGAATTTTTAATAAATGTTTAGAAATGCCATCTGTAGCAATTTTTATGTTTCAAGTTTTTATTTTTGAGTTAGCACTGTTTTAATGTTGCTGTGATGAGATCATTTGTAAATTTCAATTTCTGTCAATGATGAAATGCTTTAACAGACTAGAGTCTTTGAAATCACCATGTAACTATTATGCTTTTCTGAAGACAGTTTGTGACATGTAATTCCTGTGAAAATGTGTTGCTTTTTAAAGTAGATTTATTGTGGATAATTATACATTTTTGAATGGATTTCCATGTGTTGTAAAATTTGCTTTAAAGTCATGGTCGATATGGGAAGTATTTTTCTACTTCTAACAATTAATTTTAGTTATAATTTTAAGTAGTTTTCAAACATTCCTATTTTCTTTTATGTCTGCCATACTTTTCCCTTTAATGTAAGTTCTAAATTGTACCAATTTTTAAATAATCGGGCTTGTAAATTTTTCAATTTTTATAAAACTTTTGATATAGTTTTTATTTATTTAAACCATCTTTTCAAATCATTGATCCTTTTCAAATGCTTGCATTCAGTTTAGAATACTCGTGAGTTTTGTGGGGACTCATGACTAAAAATGGACCATTTAATATTATTGAAAAATGCTCATTGCCGTATTTTCTTTTTCAGTATCAATGGAGTTAGCCCCAAGCCTCGCAAAGTTCTTCAATTGTTCCGATTGAGGCAAATTAACAATGCTACTTTTGTTAAATTAAATAAAGCTACCATCAACATGCTGCGTATAGCTGAACCATTCATTGCCTGGGGGTAAGCTGTGTAACATTTCTTATTTTTAATGTATTAATTGAATGTCCATTTCCTCATCTAGAAATTAGGTGTGAATAGTTATAAAGTTGGTAAACAAAAGTTAATCTAAAGCTAATCACTAAGCTGCTTTAAAATAAAATACTTAGTAGTCTTAAAAATACCTATATTCACACTGAAAAATAATGAACATCTGTTTACTTTTACCCTCGATTAATTTTATGGATTTACAATTCTACCATGAGACGGTAGACTGAGTTGTCTAATTCCTTTACAAATGTATAATGAGTTTAAATTATTAATGAAGCTTATAAGGGGTCCAGTAATAGTAAATATTACTGGACCTTTTAAATAAGGGGGCTGCAGCAGCCTGGGTGGAAGAGTAACTGATTAGCCACCGGAGGGTTGCGAGTTCAAATCCAAAGACTCCTGTACTATGGGGCTGGTGCACTTTCAATCTGCCGTGGATTCCAATGTCCTCGCGTTGGAGTGATATGGAAATTTGGAGAGGGTGTGCCAGCTCAGGTGTGCATTCTTCATCTGACTGGTTCAAAATAACGTGGTGTTGTCCACAGATCTTTCCCTGTGGGGGTTGATCCCAGACCGTCGCCAATAGCCTTTTGTGTTGCTACAGTGCGACGTTAATTAAAATCCTACCTACCTTTTAAATAGGTTATAATATTTGTATGGGTCATTGCTTCTCAATTGCTGTGGCCTGGTATCAATTCTATCAGGCTGAGAGGTTCTCCTGAAAGTTATAATTGTTTTTTTAAACCAATTGGACTTGTCTTATGAAAACAGGATTTACCAGGTCATGGTCTCATTAAGGTTGAGATCTACTGGTCTGAGCCACATGCCATGAAAATTGAATGAATGAAAATCAATTTCTTTCGAAAGAAAGTTTAGTTTTGCAAATAAGCAAAAATTTGATTTTTTTTAAAGTTTTGAATTTAACATTTGTATCATTGTTTTATTTAGTTTTAAATATGTGATACTTCAAAGAACATACTAACTTAGTCTCCAAGTTAATAGATGAAAATTTGATGTCTTATTACAATTTTATTTTGCCTTTGTTTCTCACAATTGTTTTTTCCCCAGGTATCCCAATTTAAAAACTGTCAAGGACCTTGTCTACAAACGAGGATTCGGAAGAGTAAACCATAAGAGAATAGCTCTCACAGACAATGCTATCATTGAATCTAAATTAGGTGAGTTGCATATTCATTCAAATTTATTAAATTGTTTTTTAGTCTCTTGAGAATCGGACTTGTCCACACTCCAATTATGTTGCTTACATGGGAGGTTACACTTGCCCAGCAAAACTACACTTTACTTACGAATGTTATTTTCAAATTTATTCTGAATTCACTTCAGAAAATCATGATAAATTTCTTTGTTGCCATAGAAGTTGTGTAGACATTCTGAACTTTCATGACTAAAACCAGAAGAAAAAGTTACCATAAGTTCCATTCAAAAGCATTCCAAATTTGATTTTTCTGCCTTGTTATTCTCCTATGGACAAAATCAATATAGGGTTCATTGGGGAAAGAATAGTAAAGGAAAAGTTAAAGAAAAAAAATAACGCCTTGTACTGCTTTGATCTGCGGCGTGATTGTAGAAGTTTTGTTATACAAATGCTACATCTCATGGCTAAATTTCCTGCAGCTTATTTGCTTGTTCGAAATGCTTCATGTCTTGATCCTAGGCGTATGGTTAAAAATCAGACCAAGTGCATGAACTCCATGAAGCTTGTACTATCACACGTTACTTGGAAAAAGATTTTAATGATATATTACTCAATTCAAAGATTTTCGGGAATGCACCGTTTTCAAATCCGCTTCATTGTTTCAGAATTGAACCAAAAACAATGCGTTCAGATAGTTTTTTTTTAAATGACTTTCTTAGTATAGTACAAAGAGAAAACTGGAAAGTTATGAAAACCATAATGATCTTATCTCGTGGCCAAGCTTCTGTGGAACGTGGATTTAATATCAACAAGTCCTTAGAAGTTGAAAATTTAAAAGGAGACTCCTATATTGTACAGAGACTTATTTATGAAAATGTTAATGATATTCCAAATTTAGTAATTACTAAAGAAATGAGAAAATTTGTTTCTTCAAGGCAGAAATGTTATGCATTTAGAACAATGCAAAAGTCCTTGAAGAAGACAAATTTAGAAAATAAAAGAAAACTTGTCTTGGGAGGGGGTCATATAATTAGAATGGAAAAGTCATGAAGAACTGGCTAATGAGGCAGAAGCTTCTGAGAACTTTTCTCTTAAAAAGTGCAAATGCACTACATAAAAGAAATTGAAGGAAAAGCAGCTGAAATAAAGGAATTAGTCAAAATTAATTTCTAAAAAAACCCCAAATCAATTGAAATTTATTCATGACTTTTTCTTGGGGCAGTATTTAACAAGATGAATGTATTTGTATTTAAAACTGAAAATTTATCTGGTTATTAAAATTCTCATTTTCTAGAAAAATGCAATGATTTTTAGAATTTCATTTCTCTTTCCCCCTTGATGACATTCTTAAAAGTTAGTTTTGATGGGGTTAATATGTGTAAAATACATTAATCTTTTTAGTGCATTGTTTTTAAAAAGTTAACTTTCAAAACACGCAAACAGACAACATCAAAAAATTAACTTTTAAGTTACTATAAATCTGCCAACGGTCCTGCATACATCCCTAATTTTTGTCCTACTAGGTTGACTCGTACAATGAAGGTGCAATTTGGTTTTTGATATATCTCGATTAGTCCTTGTAAAAAATTATTTGTGTCCCTAGAAAGTCCTTAAAAACTCCTTATTTTTTATTTTGAAAAAAGTGGGAACCCTGATTAAATTATTTGCATACAATGGAAAATGTAACTATTTGCAGAAACAAGATATATTATTTGCAGTTAGCAATGCATTTAAGTTAGTGTTTCTGTTCGAAAATGCCCTGGATTCCCCCTTTGTTTTATGAATTGTGAAATTACGCAAAATCTCGCTACATAGAATTCTAATCTTTTTGCAATTTTTCAAGTTGTTTTATTTTATTACAATTGACAGTACTTGTTTTCTCCTTTGGGATTACTCGTTTTTGAAGTCAAAACCCAGACTAGGTTAATTTCTCACTATTTCTATCAGTATAAATATGTGTGTGTAATATTAAGAAAATGTAACTTTATGTAGAGGCTAAAATAGCATTTTATAGTTAATAGCATTCGTATTTGCATAGAAATGATAGATAGGTTTCTGGGAAACCATTAAAAAAACTACTTGCATTGAAAAATGCATACAGTAGTTGAAGGATATTGGGATTCTATAAAAACGGTAGATGGAATTATGGCATCTTTGGTTAGCTTAGATAGTGCACTTAACCCTGTGGTCAGACGAATTCTCTTTTTAGCTGTTTTTCTAGCATATGAGCTAAATATATTAGAGAACAAAAGGATGAATGTTTGAGGTTTCTATTCATATTTATCTAGGTATCTTCAGGCAAATTTTTATTCTGGTTTTTAAAAACTTATTGACTTGCAATGAACTCTAATTGTAAAACAGTGTCGATGTGGTAACTAAAATAAATCAATTTCATCTGTTGATTTAATTCATACTTCATATTTATAAAGGTATACATTTTGATTTTTTACTATTTAATATTAAATCAAATTAAACTTATGCTATTTTTTTGAAACTACCCTAAAACTCTAGTCATTTTGAACTATGGATTTATTTGTCTTTATGTCGATTAAATCAAAAATGTATCCAAATTTGAACACACAAGGCTAGTAAAATACTTGAGCTCAGTTGAATCTTATTTTTTCAGGTCAGTATGGTATCATCTGTATGGAAGATTTGATTCATGAAATCTACACCTGTGGTCCCAACTTCAAGAAAGCCACCAACTTCTTGTGGCACTTCAAGCTGAATAACCCCAAGGGTGGCTGGAGGAAGAAGACCATCCACTATGTGGAAGGAGGTGACTTTGGAAATAGGGAAGACAAGGTCAACAGTCTTCTCAGAAAGATGATTTAAAAAAGAACTCTTCTGTGAAAATAAAAATGTACATTTCCAAGACCATGTTTCTCTCCTTTAATTACTCAACACCCGTGAATGGTATACATAACTTGCCTCCTTAAAGTAAGCGCACACTAGTCCACATTGGATTAACTTTTCAACTAACGGAAAGATAGAAGCTTGGATTAAGGTAATAAAAACACAATTGAATGTATGTCAACATTCGGTGGCCGCATGACTCGGAAATTTCGTACGAGTCATCTGCATGGACGGATTTTATTCTCCGGAATCGCTGCCGTCCAATATCTATGATGCGGAAAGATGTGCGGCCTTTATCAAAACAATGCAATTCTAAAATCCGATGCAGACTAGTGTGCTTACCTTAAAGTGAGAGTAATATGCAGATGCCAACCATTTGAGTTTTCAACTTCC
Organism: Meta bourneti; assembly: GCA_933210815.1. Taxonomy (NCBI): domain Eukaryota; kingdom Metazoa; phylum Arthropoda; class Arachnida; order Araneae; family Tetragnathidae; genus Meta; species Meta bourneti. Next base: position 117,442,404 of record OW119923.1, on the reverse strand, counting down.
ATTGAGCTATCATTGTGAATCTACCTCTTGCAAATGAATATTTTTGCAGGTGCAGTATTTCATTGCATATATAATCTTTATTTTTAACATTGTATTCACATTTTATGAACTTTTAAATCTTATTCAGTTTCCATAAAAGTTGAAGCTGGCAGTTAAAGAGTTTATAATTTTATGTAGAATAATTTGTCCCAAGATAGTGCTTATGTGCAACTCTTCCACTAGAATTTTTTCTAAAATTTTTTGAAAGTGCTTAGAAATTCTAGTGGAAAAATTGAAATTGTGAGAATTTGTAAAGCAGAATTAACATAGCCTAGGAAACAAACTATTGTTTACAATTACTAGGAATTTTTGAAGATCATTTCTGAAACACCTAGAGGGGGTTGGCTGCTCTGGTAACATGTCAGATTTCAATTCTTTCGACTTGGTTATACTACAGCAAGGCCTTGAGTGATCCCTTGTACTTTGAAGAGGTCGGTTCTATAAGGTGGTTATTTAGTTGTGACAAAAATTTATTCTTACATTTCTTGTCATCCAAACTTTACTTTTTGGAATTTCTGTTAGACATTTAAAAATGTGTAAAAGCTCGACATTTGAACATGATTGATATTTCACTTGTATGTTTGACTGCTATAAATTTAGTACTAGTTATATTGTGATCTTAAAAGTTGGGCTCTGAATACCAATTAGAAACTAATGTAACTGTCGGAATATCATTCCATCCAACTAAACTATCTTAACCGATTTGAAGAACCCAAAATATTGACATTGTTGAAAATAGGTTGAGATGGGAAATTAATATTTTCCAATTTTAAGCATTCCCCATGCTTAGTTTCTCAGGTGTCGGAAAGGGGAAAACATTTATTTGTAATACTAATAGAATTACAGAAAATAAAAATTTGAACAGCAGTCTGAATTGGTTATATTTTACTTGATGTGTTCTAATTTCTTAGGACAGAAAAGTTGATCTGAAGGCTGGAAATAATTGTCTTCCAAGCCATAGAAAACGATGTACTGAACACTTCATTTTAATTCTAATTTTGAAAATAAGATTCAGTGAAACTTTAAATCTGCTTTTATAATCATTAAAGCATTGTTTTCCCCAGAAATGAGTGGCTCAGTAGATTTTCCCACTGCTAGCAACATACAAGTAGTGCAGGTTTGATTTTCCCTGTGTATTTCTTTTCTGTCAGTAAAGCTTTCCTTGTGTCTATTTACTAAATGTTTGGCCAAATATTGCCCTTGGACCATGCAACTGTTGGATTCCTGATTGAGCATTTGAAATGGGGCTCAAATTAACTTGTAACAGCTATAAAAACCACCCAAGAAACAGGAAGGCCTTTTTCTCGAGGTAAGTATTGTTGATGTCGAATTTTGTATTTTATCCTAGACTAGTATTAGAAAAATCAGGTAGGTATTTTAATTAACGTCGCAATGGAGCAACACAACGGGCTCTTAGCGATGGTCTGAGATCGGTCTTCTAGTTCGTGAAAGGTGATTTATGAAATTCAACTTTCTTTTTGGTTTAATTTGTCACTGGTCATTTTTTGCTACGCAAGGTCTAGTTAGAACTATTTTTTAATTTCTTTCTCTGATTCATTAAGAAATTTCAATGTGATTTGCATTGAAGCATAATTTAAATATAAAAATTAAAATGTTTTTGTATTACACTTAAAAAGTGGTCTACAAAATTAAATTTTTTGAAGTGAAGAATCTGATTCTAATGTTTCTCTGCCAATATTGTATGAATATATTTCTCAAGGTTTGTAGTCAAGTTTTCAGGAATTTACATATACTTGTAGACACCCCTACTCAAAATGAACGAACTATAGTGACTGCCCATCCAGACTTTGGCAGGAGAGCACTTGTGGTAGATGCAGTACTACTGAGCAGTAAGTCAATGTTATATTTTCGAACTAAAGTGGAACCTTGATGTATAGAATAAGATCATGAAGTTTGGCACTAGAGTATATTCCACAAAAATAAATTCAATTTACATATAAATGGCATCACCTTGTGGAATGGAAACTTGTTAATTATTGAACAAAATATGGTGAAGTTAAATTGATATAGCAAGTTGATTTTCAAATTTGTCACAATTTAGATGCATTTGTCTATTTTTCAAGTCTTCCACAGGGTCCAAATTTCATTTCTGGCCGCAGTAGCCCGGTTGGAAGAGCAACCAGACGGTTGCAAGTTTGAATCCAGCGAAGACCGTCGTGTACAAAGGGGGCTGGTACACATTAAATCTGCCTCATATCTTCACGCCCATTGTGTTGCTCCAGTGCGATGTTAATTAAAATACCTGCTTACTTTGCCCATACAAGTTTACATTTGTTGGACATGAGGCACATTAATTACAGTAGCTTCTAGATAGTTTTGATTTATTTAAACATTAGTGTATAGCATAGCTGGGTAAATTTTTGAAAGATTGAAATGCTACATAGGGAATTAGCAAAGTAATGAGAGTAAATAAAACTGTCTCAAATGGCCAAGCATGAGCAATGTTTTTCCATCTGATTCTCAAGTGCCTTAGATTATACTTTGAGTTTAACTCGTAACCGGACCGTCGCAAATTTCAGAATTTTTTCATTATATATTTATCATGCATGAATAAAATGTTTTGAATTATTTTGATATAAAATAATTAATTGGTTCAAGACTTGCAAGTTTATTTTATTTTCTATTGGTGACACGATTTTTTCTCAAAAGCATCTTGAAAAAATTCCTACTTATTAATATTTAGCTTGCAAAAATAACTTATTGGTGAAAAAAATTGTTATTTTTTGTAAGTTAACACAGTAAAAAATGAGATGACATGAAAACACAAATTTAAAATCAAACATCTATTCAAATTCTTTGAGCATTGACAAGTATTTCATACATATATTCGAAGCACATGAAAAGGGTTTATATATAGAACAAACAATGAAGCTTTTCTCTATGAACAGCATAGAACAAGTAATAGCATCCCCCAGAACTTTGAGCTTAGAACAGTGGAATTTTGAGCTTACAATAAAAAATTTATCAATTCCAATAACTTTCTGCTTCAACCCATAATTTTTCTCAACATACTCAATTATCAGATGAGTGAATTAACTTTTACATTCCATAAATATTGAATTATTACTCGAGCAGTGTAGAGACCAATGCATAAAATTTCCCAATAAATTGAAATAAAAATTAATATATTTCACAAAACAAAATGAAACTTAAAATTGCCAATTATAAAGATGCATATCTATCTTCCACTCTTTAAATTTTTGCAAAATTAGAATGCTTTTGTAATATTGCAGAAAATCTTTTTGTTGTGTCTTTATATCTTTGATACAATACTAAATAAATAACTAGAACATTTTGAAAAAGAATGCTTAAAAAGGAAGAATTTTAGAAAAGAAAGTTACCACGATTTTAATTTGAGTGAATATATTTCGAGCATCGTCACTCATCACATGGTGAATGGTTTAAAATTGACGATGTTCGATTTATAGTCACGGAATGTTTAAAATAAAACACTGATGAGCAGGCTTGTGAGTGACACCTATTGGTTAAAGGCCCGAGATGGAAATACTTGTTTAATAATTATGATCCCAATCAGCAAATACTGTTATTGTGTTTAAAGGGTGGAAGATTTTCAATATAATTTTGGAGTGAACTCAGTACGAGTGAAGTACTTATCTTATTTGAATAAGTAACAAGTATCTTGTTCAGTTATTTCATTCTCAATATTATTAAACAGAAAGAAAAGTGAAATTTAGAATTTTGATTTAAATGAATGATTTTTTAACAAAATTACTTGCTTTAAATTGACATAGCTTGCCAGAAAACACGCTTAATTTGCCAGCTGTGGGTTGGTTAGTTTGGGGGTTTTAAGGCACAATGGCCATATTTGGTCGGCCACCTGTGGGAACAAGCATTGTTTATGTTTTATCAAATTCCTAATCTAATGAGTACTCATTAAAAACTCAAATGACAACTTGCTGCAGTTGGTCGGGTTTTATGGCACAAGTGCCATATTTGGACATTTCAAGTAATTTAAAAAATATTTCCAAGATCTGGGCCCTGGTTATTAACAATTCAGCTTAAAGGATTTTTATATACATATTTAGATAAATTAAGGATATCAAGCATATAAGGGAAAATGATTAAGTAAATAACTTCGTATGTAGAGATCACAGTAGTTTTTAATTGATTAAAGTTGTTTATACATCATTGAGGTGTCATATTTTAAGGAACCATACAATAAAGATTTAATGATTCCAACAGTTTATAGTACAGGAATAAATCAAATTTTCCCAAGTCAAGAATAAATTAAACAAATATTTTCTATATAGAAAAAACCTAATCTATTGAACCACCACAAAAAATAATCACAAGAACCGAGTCATCAAAACATATTTGAATCATACAATTCATTCGCAATGTGGTTTGATACCTTTAAGATCCGTTTTCAGTCTAACCCATAGACCGGAAGCATTAGGTCCTGACGTGTTGTTGCACTCGGTCGAGCCCACTTGATCGCAAGCACAGTCGTCGAACCGCACAGTCACCTGCACGCACTTTTTGGGTGCAGTGTAAAATCGTTTTTGCTCCATGTGTTCTGTGAGCGGGACACCCTTTTTCAACAAGAGGAGGATAGATATGGGGAGCAGGGAGTCTGTTTTAAAGTCTCCCAAACTAACATCGTGCATGACAGACCTGAAAAATTGCAAACGGCACTTGTGAAAGGGCACTGAATTTTCTATACACTGTGAGTTGGTGCAATGTGCAGGGAGCATGATGCGATGTAGTTCTTTGGGGCTCATCATGTTGGGTCCCAAATTCATGATTACTTGAGTGACATCTTTATTTATTAGTGTATCCAAAAGTTGTTTGAAGAATATATCAAATTTGTTCACTGTGTCTTCGTATTTCTGTTTGGTTCTATCGTTTTGTGTACTACTGGGTCGAGAAATAGAGCTCTGAAAAGAGAAGTATGTTAGAACAAAATATATGTGGATATTTTTTATTTTGTTAGTTTTAAATTTATTTTGTGCTATAAGCAAATACAATTACATGGGGCAAAAACAAAGTTATTTACTATTTAAGTTTTGAAAATAAAATTTACACGCAAAAATATTTAGATAAATGTAATCAGTATCTGGTCAAACAGAAAATCAGTTTGGAGATCAGGAATCAACATACTCTTCCGTTATAGCCATACCACTCATTTCCGTTAAATCCACACCACTGAGATAACAAAGAATTGGCATTATAATTATTCCAATCTCTCTCTCTCTCTACCATTGTGTTGTGATTAATTTGAAGCTGTAATTCACAGAATTCCCAATGGACGTTAACTCTTGACACCATAAATAAATTAATCGTATGGCAGTAATGAAAGGATGCGTGATCCACTAAACCACTCCCTTTTTTTGTTTCTTACTGGCACGAATGAAGGCTACATAACCATTTCGGCATTGAGTCACATTTTAATTTCCTTAGGTGGTTATTCGAACACAATTTTTCTTTGTGAAGAATATTTCTTGAAAGTATTGCTGCTAGTTCATCTCTTGACAAATCCCAAATAATGAAATCCATTGCACTAAGAAATAAGCTCCAAAGTGCCGAAAAACAAAAAGCTTGTATGGAAACAAATAGTGCCAAGAAATAAGCAAAAATGCACCACATTGGTGCCAAAGTTCATTGGTATGACTATGACAGAAAAGTACTTGAACTTTGAGTATAACACTGATTGATCCTTTGGAAGTTCTGCAAAAATTATTTTTGTCAGCAGAAATCTTTCCCATCCATCCAAACTGCTACAAAAGGCCTTAAGAATAAGGGTGGGTTCTGATGTTAGTTTTAATGATTAGTATTACTTATTCTGGAAGAGAAATATTTATAAAAATTAATGAAGTTGATGGTTATTCTGCAATAAATTGTTTGAAGTGATGATGGCAAAAACTTTTTGATCTTTAAACAGTGATAAACTGAGAACTTCAATCATTACAATGATTATCACTTCACAACTATCTATTGTTACACAAGATTAGATTGGGACTTCCTATGGATTGAAGTGAATTCTGAACAACCACAAACATGTGCTCAGACCTCGATTAAAACCCAAGGCCTATTTAACCTGGGTAAGAATTTTAATTAACGTTGCACTGGAGCAACACATCAGGCTATTGGTGACGGTCCGGGATCAAACTCGAAGGGTAAGATCTGAGAACACCATGGAAGTTTGAACCATGGTCAGATGACGAGGTTACATCTGAGCTGGCACCCCACTCTCCAAACTTCCACACCATGCCAATGTGAGTACATTTGAGGCCACAACAGATTTAATGTGCACCAACCCCCTTTGTACACATCGGTCTTTGGTTGGAGTAGAACTTGCAACCCTCTGGTTGCAATTCCGTTGCTCTTCGAACTGGGCTACAGTGGCCCTATATTTAACCTGGGGCTAGAGTACTTTGTGATCACGTTACTATATAAAAGTGTCAACAAAACATAAGGAAATAATAGGTTTGAACAAAACATATGATAAGACTTTTTAAAAATGCACCGATTTGAAATAAAACTAATTTGGTAAACCCATTTTTTAGCATTGTTGGGTAAGGAAATTATTTCATGAATAGAAAAAATGCTTGAGAACTGCTATTCTAAAAAGCGTTTATTTTTTGTGGCTGAGCAAGAGATATGGACCTTTTTTTGCAGTAAAAGATCTTATCAATGTCGGACATGTTTTAACAGATTACGCTACTTTAAAGGTCAATGACATTTTATAACACAATACGAACTCGATATAAAACACATCAGCAAAATTTGGAAAAGTTACGAGCCATTTTAATGAAATGTACAATCCTTTGCAATGTTTATCTTTCACAAAAATATACTTACACTATTTTGGCACTCCTGATCAAGATTATCGACATAAATGAAATTATTGTCTACTTTCACTGCTCCATAAGATGAGCTTCTGATTGAGTTTATTAGCTGATCCAGAGGTAAAGGAAACTGTCCTCTATAGTACAAAATATATTTAAGATATTCTATGACTAACTGGCTTACAGTTTCTCTTGAAACTGGTCCTGCAAATTTTATACAGCATTCGGTCATTTTGTTCAGCATAACAAGCAAAATGTATCGTTATGCATCAGGAAACAAAGTCAGAATACACAAAAATATGAATTGAGATTAAAGTTTGGACAAATTTTATTCACTGCTTCATAATAAATTTAAAAATTAAACCACGATATAAACGCAAGATGAGTAAACGCCAACAACAAATCTAATTGCAGCCAGATCTGAAAACCAAATTCAAATATCGCGCTTTGCTACATCCTGCACCACTTTTGATTTCTTAGTAAAATTAGTAAAAATGCAAATAGCAAATTGAAACGTAACAGAAAGCACATTCTGTGAATTTAATTCGGCTTATTTCATTGCGTTATCTATAAAGATTATTTTATTTACATCACAATTTAAAAATGATTTGTTACTTCAGGAAGAAAACATCTCGTATATGGATATCACTATAAATCAAAACAAATTTTTCAAACTTTGTACGACCATGGCGCTTAAATATGTAATCGGGGGTTCCAGTATTGTTACGAAATCTGCGATTTTGTCTTCCTTTCGCACGTTTTGTAGTGGAACTCAAGAAAATCTGAAGCAAATAGTGAACAAAGCAAAAGTGGTGGTTTTCATGAAAGGCGTACCGGACAGTCCAAGATGCGGCTTCAGTAATGCCGTAGTACAGATTCTTCGCATGCATGGTGTGGAGTATGATAGTCATAATGTACTGGAAGATGAAAAGCTGAGACAAGGCATGTTTGACTACACGCATTTTATACATGAGTATTGTTAAAAAAGAACGATGCTAGTTTTACTAAATTTTGTATTATAGGCTATTTTATTCAGATAGATCATATGATAGTTGATGTTAGTTGATAGTTTTGCTGTTGCAAGCAGGATTCCAAATTCGGGGTCGCTAGTCACAGTTTGTGCTTTTAAATTTCGCATAGACCAGGTTTTTGCATCCAGTCATATTCGACTTCTGACTTTTTTATTTTTATTGCTTGTTTGGTTCCACAGGTTGATAAGTTCCAACTTATCAACCTGTTCTTCCTTCTTACAATCTATGTATTTTTTATTACACTGTATTTATATGCATCCACAAAAACATTCAAAATTGGACCAATGTAACATTTGGCACCAGGGTTAATGTTTAGTATCCTTTCTACTCCTTCAATCTGATTGCAATGTTGTATGTGTTAAAATGTAAAGAAAGGGTAAAAATTTATTGCACTACTGGCTTATCAGTCCATTTCGTCTAGCTACAGAAATTTAAATGGTCATCTATGGCAAAGCACCCTTTATACCACAGAATTTATGAATTTTTCTGAACATCTATCGTTTAGCTTTGATATTAGGAGCAGAAAATCTGGCATCAACAGCATTTAAACCTTTACTTGAGTGCATTTTCAAAATTTATTCTGTTTACATGTGGGTCGCGGTATCCCGGTTGGAAGAGTAATGGATTAGCAACCGGAGGGTTGCGAGTTAGAATCCAATCAAAGACCATCATGTACAAAGGGAGCTGGTACACGTTATATCTGTCATGGCCTTCAATGTAATGTTGGTGTGGTGTGGAAGTTTGGAGAGTGGGGTGCCAGCTCAGGTGTTACCTTGTCATCTGACCATGGTTCAAAATTACGTGGTGTTCTCGAATTTCTCTTTGGGTTTGATTCCAGACTGTTGCCAATAGCCCATTGTGTTGCTCCAGTGCGATGTTAATTAAATATCTACCTACCATACATGAAGCTTAAACACCCCTTATGACCTGATCCTAACATAACTTTCAGAGGTGTTAGATAGTAAAAATGCTTTTGTAAATTTTTAAAAATTTAATTTTTAAGGAATTAAAAAAAATTTAAATTGCATCATGTTTTACATTGTATTAAAGAGCATTAAAATGAGACATTACCCAGGTCAGTATCCCTCACTGTTCCTGAGAAAATGACAACTGCCTATCTCAAAATTTAGCAATTTTCATTAAAAATTGAAATAATTAAAGCTTGATAACTTTTGAACAAGAGAAAAAAAAGGTGTTATATATAATAATTTTTCTTTTATAACTAAATAAGGTCACTTCATGCACCAAGTTTCACCAAAATCTGAGAAGTGATGGGGTTGCAAGTTCGAATCCAACCAAAGACCGTCGTGTACAAAGGGGGCTGGTGCACTTTAAATCTGTCATGGCCTCAAATGTCCTCACTTTGATGTAATATGGAAGTTTGAGATTGGTGTGCCAGCTCAGGTGTGACCTCATATCACCATAGTTCCAAATTACGTGGTGTTGTTCTCGGATTTTTAACTTCGAGTTGTTCCCGGATTGTCGCCGATAGCCTGTTGTGTTGCTCCAGTGCGACATTAATTAAAATACCTACCTCTGAGAAGTAATAGACTAAAACAATTTAAAAGTACATTGCTTTGATATGGAATGACTTATGTTTTAATGGAATGTGTTATATTTTTTCCAAACTTCTGAATTGCTCTCATATACTGAATTGTTTAATGTTTATTGATATTTTGTATTTTTACATGGTAATACTGTCTTCTAACTTTCTCATTTTATTTTAGGCGTCAAAGACTTTACTAACTGGCCAACAATCCCCCAGATTTTCATCAATGGAGAGTTTGTGGGTGGCTGTGATATCTTATTACAGATGCATCAAAACGGAGAGCTTATAGAAGAACTGAAAAAAGTGAACATAACTTCTGCATTATTGAAAAGTGAGAAATCGCAATAATCACTGCATTTTCGTTATTTATGAGTTCACGTAACAGTTCATAGGTTTAGCACTTTAATTGTTTCAATTGTTACTCGAGAAGAATAAAACTGAATTTCACTCCCTGGTGAAAATGGAAAAGAATTCTATGTTTGAAATAAATTTGATTGTTTTTACAAGATTTATGCTTTATTGCTGGAATCTCTTTATATGTTAATTGATAAGTACAATGCACGCAATGGCCTTGTTTATAAGCTAATTAAAAAAGAACTTGTTACTTTAGATGTTGAAATCATTAAACTGAATCTTAATATGTTGCAAGATGTCCAAAATTTTCCCACCCAAACATGTTAGAACATGAATTGACAGATCCATCAACTACTACTCTATGTTTCATAGCATTATTGTTAAAATTATGGGCATCAGTAGCACACCAGCTAGTGTCACAGATAGAGAAGTGTAGTTGTTTTAAAATGTTTAAACTCGAGTTTCCTGTAGTCCAAGGGTCGTCAAACTTCTTTGACCGTCGACCCCCTCTGTTTTACTATCCCGTAATTATAATAGCACAAGCAAAAAAGACGCTTATGTGAGTTTTTAGATTGTTTATTTTATACTTACAGTGTTTATTGTATGTACATATATAAAGCGGAGTTGGCATCTGTCTTTCTGTATGTTCTTTATAAATCTACATCTTTTGACCAATCCACACCAAATTTGGCACACTTATACTTTAGAACCCTGCAGGTAACGTAGGCTACATATTAACCCCCTTTCTTTTTGTCGTAGGGGGCTAAAAACAATTCGAAATTCCCATAGGAATAACATTGAGTATTGCTAGGGGGCACTCTCTCCCGGTCTGGCTGTGCAGTTGACATCAGAGTTAACATCTGCAGGAGTCACCTCTCAAGATGACCTTGGAGGTTTTTAGAATCTTAGAGCAGATGGGTCAGTTGTGCTGAAAATCGCTCAGTATCATCGTTTCCTATGTAAAATGCGGGATGAAATTTTCCAATATATAAAGTGTAATTGCTTGAAACATTGATCATGATATATCAATGATTTGTCAGCCTTTCATAATGATGGTGGAATTCCGAAATTTGCATTCCTGGTGCAAGGTGCTACAAATAAAAAAATATTGATAAGAAAAAACTGATTGCAAAAATATGTGTCATTTTTTTTAGAAAATGAACTTATATTGGGAGTTTATATTGGAAAAATATTTATTCAGTCTTTAATACCCTTGGTCTGGAAACTTTTGGACCTTACTGAATATGAGAAGAATATTTCATCATATTAACTTTCGTGCTGTACTCTAATGGTTTATGAATATTCATATAGAACCTTTTTGACACCTAGAACATAAAACTCTAGTGCCATTGTAGGCCATAAATAAACAAAAATATGAACCCCATGAGTGCTTTAGGTTATCGGAACATAGCATTTAATACTATTTTGCTTTATAATGTTTAACAATTGTTTCTAATTTTTAATTCAAACTGGTATTACACTTTTTTCACCAATTACTTAAAAAATCTGATGAAAATGAATTAAATGTTGCAAATAGCATTAAACATTCTTTTTACTGAGTGAAACGAAGCTACATAAAACAGTGTGAAGAAAATTTAAGTTAGGTACATCTTTTGATTTGAACACATTTCAATAAAGTATCAAAAAGTAAAATTTGTCTTATAAATTATTTATTAAATATTTTAAAGCTATGTTTTGTATTCATGATAATGAAACTGAGAAATAGTGCTGAAGTTCGCTATTGCACTGTTCGAGCTCGTGTGTAATCTCTTGAAATTTTACTTATTTGGATCAAAGCTCACAGGGGCAGTACTGTGGAGACACCATCACCAGTTATAAGGTCTTGCTGTCCTATGGGTTTTCTGTGCACATACCCAGCATGCACATATGAGGGTGTTCCTGTAAATAGCCGGAAGGTTGCAAGTTCGAATCCAACCAAAGACCGTGTACCAAGGGGGCTGGTGCACGTTAAATCTGTCGTGGCCTCAAATGTCCTCACGTTGGCGCTGTGCGGAAGTTTGGAGAGTGGGGTGCCAGCTCTCGTCATCTGACCGTGGTTCAAAATTACGTGGCATTATTCTCGAATCTTTCCCTTCGTGTTTGATTCCGGACCGTCGCCAATAGCCCGTTGCGTTGCTCCAGTTCGATGTTAATTAAAATACCAACCTACCTACGAGAGCTATTTAGATGAAACGGCAATGAATTGGATGTTGGGGCGCAAGGTAAACTGAAGCGCATTGCTTGCAGTATGCTTGTCATCGAATTCAACGAATCGATTTGTTAAAAATAAATTCAACTCGCCATGGACGAAATATGTCACTTGTTTCTACGGTGCTGCCACTAAGATTAGGAGGTGGGCAGTTGAATTCACGGTAGGTATTTTATTAACTGGAGCAACAAAACACTCTATTAGCGATGGTCCGGGATCAAACCCCAAGGGATAGATCCGAGGGTAATGCCACATAATTTTGAACCACGGTCAGAATGACGAGAGCTGGCACCCCACTCTCCAAACTTCCGCACCACGCCAACATGACATTTGAGGCCACGACAGATTTAACGTGCACCAGCCCCCTCGGCCTTTGGTTGTATTCGAAGTCGCAACCCTCCAGTTGCTAATCCGTTACTCCCACGGGGATTGGGATACATGCTGTCTCGTAACTCTGCTCCGTATACGAGACAACAGTGTAAAAAAGCGATATAGCCGAAAGCATGATATATCGAAAGGTTACTGTACTAGACTGAATTTAATTGATCTACTAAGGACAAAAGCCTAAAATTTCAGCAAAAAAGTTTCAGGGTTTGAATGTCCAGGTTAGTGATCCCGAGCCAATCCAATTGTTCTCCTTAATCTTTTAATTTTCAGGGCGTCTGCCTGAGTCCTCAGGTCGTAAATCACGTCGCGGGGGCACAAGGCGGGCAGTGTTGTATTTCAAGATGCGTTAATGACGCCCCTACATCGAAAGGAGAGTTAATGATGGCCGTCCCATCTGCACCCGCCAGGTGTCGCCCCACTCTCGACGTGAATAGAGTATAAAGAGAGTGGACATACACCCGACATTTTCAATTTCCATCGTCGTCAATTTCCATCAATCCGTCGAACTCTACACCAAGACTGCTTTGCAGCATCAAAATGTTTACTCCTATATCAAGACCAACAAAATTGAAGGGTATCTTATCACGATAGACCTCTGAAAGTCGTACTTAAAGGATTACCCACTGCCCAACAGCATCATTGAAGACCTCCGAGCCAAAGAGTTCCAAAGCATTAAAACCTCTCGACTAAAAAACCCCTCATACCAAGAATCCGTACCCACTATTCCTCCTTGAATTGCAAAAAACCACAGAAGCAAGTAAAATTTATAACCGTAAAGAATGCCTCCAAATGCATATTACTATTGAGAAGTATAGAGGAAAATGTAGACCAATACAGTGTTTCAACTGTAACTGTTTCGGCCATAGCTCGCGCAACTGCCTTATGACTTCCCGATGCCTGAAGTGCGGCAATGCACACCCAACGAAAGACTGCTCTGAATCAAGACAGGAAACCCCCCCCCCATATGTAATATATCAACTGTAAAGAAACCGGCCACATTGCATCCTGGAAGGGATGTAAAAAATTCCCCAAGACCAGCTTAACCAACAAGAAACCATCCCCTCGACCAACCAGAAAAATGTCGCCAAACGATGCGATATTCCACCAATAATGGAAAGCGTATAAAATTGTTTTACTGGTATTGCTCGAAAAAACAATTTAAAATTCTAATTATGTTTAAACTGATTTTTTTTATTTCTTTCCACAATATAAATAATTTATGAATATTTGAATGATGAGAGAGAAATGTGGATATTTAAAATACTTACTTACCTTACTTTCAAAATACAGTACATTAGGCCTTTTTTTTTTTATCAAGTTGCCATTCAAATATAATGTATTCTCGTCATAAAAATAAACAAAAATTATTTTAGATCAATATTGGCGTTTTATTTCACAACATAACCGTTTTTTTATGACTGTCCCATTTCTCCGGATTTTTGCATATCCGGATTACGTCCAGCACTCATTCGTGATAATTGGAATTTTACTGTATTTCTATTAAGGATTTAAAGCTCTTATCTTATGAACAATATTTTATATTAATTTATTTGGAAAATCGCTGGGCAAAATGCATTACCCCACATTGGAATAACATGAAAGTCTTCCTAATTTAAATCTAACTCAATGTACGAAATTAAAAAAAGGCTTTATTCAGACCCCCAAGCACACACCAGATTAAGTCCTATATACGAGGGGTGATCAAAAAGTAAGGTTACAAAGCCTGCAATGAAACGTGTACATTTTATTTCATAAAACCAATATAGCCAACTGATAGTACATACATTAGGGTTTTTTTCGACATAGTCTCCATATCGGTTTAGGCACTTGTCGCTTCGTGGGATGAGTTTGAATATTCCCTCCTGGTAAAAATCCTGTCCTTGCGTGTTCAGCCACGTGGTGGCGAAGTGTTTCACCTCCTCGTCTGAAGCGAATCGTCGGCACCCTACGTTCTTAAAGTGAGGAAAGAGATGGAAGTCGCTTGGAGCCAGGTCCGGGCTGAAGGAAGTGTGGTCGATGATGTCCCAGCGAAATTTCTTCAACAGCGTGGTGGTCCTTTGGGCTGTATGAGTTCGCGCGTTGTCGTGAAGGAAGATGACGCCCTCGGTGAGAAGTCCTGGCTGTTTCCTCCTGATTGCTTCGCGCAATCGTGTCAAGGTCTCGCACTATCGGTCAGCGGTCACTGTATGCCCTCTTTCCAAAAACTCCACGAGTAAGACACCCGTGCTGTCCCAGAAAACTGGCCATCACCTTCCCGGCAGATGGCGTCAGCTTAAACTTTTTTGTCTTTGGAGAGGAGGTATGTTTCCACTCCATTGACGGCCGCTTAGTGGTGGATCCATGCTACTTTCAATGTTTTATCTTTTAATTTGTTTAGCAGCTCTATGTTGAGAAAAGGCTTATAAAATTTGTGGTTTTTTGATAATATAAATGGAACCAGTTATATAAATGGAACCAGTTTTGCAAAGGTTTTAAAAGCTACGCATTTCAAGAAATTTAAAGTGATTATTTGTCTAAAATAAAGTACATTTTTACACTAATTTTATACCAGTTTTAAGTCTCGAAACAGCTTAAAAATGCTAGTTTATGAAAGTATTTTTTCAAAGTTTTCAGGGGATGATCCCCGGACCCCACGTTTCTCTGGGAAGCATCCCATACCCAGTCCCCGGTTAGTTGCATCTTCCCCACCCACATAATTGTATTAATCCTCGATAGCGTCATTTTTCACGCTTCTCCTTCAGTGTAAAGATGGCCGCTCCGCTAGCAGTGTGCACCAAGGAGGAATAGAGAGCAGTGATCCCATTTCTAGGATAGGAAGACCTCCACCACTGACGAGAAGATTCAGAAAGCTCGAGTAACAGTGCTAGCAAACCGGCGAGATACCATCGACACTAGCGTGTTCTCTTGCAGATTAGACGGACAAAGAAATGGGGAAGCGGTGGCATAAATGGTTGGGGGGGGGGGGTATTTCAATTAACGTCACACTGGAGCAACACAACGGGCTATTGGTGACGGTCCGGGATCAATCCCAAAGGGAAAGATCCGAGGACAACACCACGTAATTTTGAACCACGGTCAGATGACGATATAAATGGTTGGGCGATCCACAGAAAATCTTCTTGGAGGGAATACTGGACGTGAACCGCTGGACCAAGTGCTCGAAAAGGAAGGAGACTGAGAAAAATGACGAACTTGTTCAACCCCTATAAGTGTAAATAGATTGAAAAAGTAAAGGGCGAATAATTTTTGACTTTCCCTCGTGATTTTTAAAAATGAGTCGTTTTTCATAGTTACAAAATTTTCGTAACATATGGTAACATATTTACTTAATATATGGTAAAGTATTGCATTTAAGAGAGCTCTACTGAAAAATTAACTCAAAATTAACTACAAAGCATTTCATTTAAGTAATATAAGAATTGTACAAAAGTGTGCAAAGCTAATAGGGGTTCAGACAAAGAGTTCCTATCAGACTCTGAATCCGCCGTTTGTTTTCTGGATATGTAATGTTAACTACTGATTTCTTTATTGTTTTACCAGTTTCTGCATTCTCTAAAGTTAAGTTTTAAAATGAAACATTTTTAAGAGGAAGAATCAGCACAATGACGTAGCTACGTCATTGTGCTGAGTATGGCGGTTACGAATATATTATGGAATATCATAATAAATTTACATTTCTTATTTTACGCCCGGATCTAAAACCATTCCATACTGACCAAATATTTCGTCGGCAGAATTAAAATCCGATTGCTTTTTTCTCGTTAGTGTTGGTCTTGATGTAGAGTGTGAAAGAACTTGTGCCCCCCATTGCCATTTTTCTTTTATACATAACAAATCAAGAAAAGCTTATTTGTTCTGTGACGAATTTGCATCATCCGTGTTCACCACCGTTTACGAATCAACTCTATTACGAAAGCTGATAATATCATCAAAGTTTTATCACACAAATAAATTTCATAAATTCGGCACCCATCTCAGCTACCAAACTTAATATATTTGAGAATCCTTCGTCAGAATTCCGTAGTTGAGCACAGAATGGAGTGTATCGTCCATTTTTTTTGTTGCTGATGGACTGCGTCGCTTCCTTCGCAAAAATCTAGCACTGCGCACTGTACAAAGGGGGCTAGTGCACGTTAAATCTGTAGTGGCCTCAAATGCTCTTACGTTGGAGTGGTATGGAAGTTTGGAGAGTGGGGTGCCAGCTCAGGTGTGACCTCATCTCACCGTGGTTCAGAATTACGTGGTGTCCTCAGATTTTTTTCCTTCGGGTTTCGTCAATAGACCGTTATGGTGCTGCAGTGCGACGTTAATTAAAATACCTACCTCCAACCGGGCTACCCAATTCCTCCATTTGAGATTTTCGCAAACTTAAAATTGAACGTCTGGGGCCAATTGAAAATGAGCTATCCAATCAATGAACGATTCAACGACCTTCTAATGGTAGATGTGTGGGCGGAGTCGCTGGCGTAAGAAGTATTGGACTCTTGGATCGACTTGGCTATCGAAACGAGGGGTTTTAATGGGGAATTGATACATTTGATAGGTATTTGAATCGACGTTGCACTGGAGCAACACAATGGGCTATTGGTGGCGGTTCGGTATCAATCCCGGAGGGAAAGACCCGAGGACAACACCACGTCATTTTGAACCAAGGTCAGATGACACACCTGAGCTGGCATCCCACTCTCCAAACTTCCACACCACGCCAACGTGAGGACGTTTGAGGCCACGACAGATTTAACGTGCACCAGCCCCTTTATACATCTTTGGTTGAATTCGAACTCGCAACCCTCTGGTTGCTAATCCGCTACTGTTCCAACCAGGCTACCGCGACCCGTGCAAAATGGAGTACCTGAAAATATCAACAGATGTCATGTTCACTGAGCCATTTCGGCCTTTCGATTCGAATAAAAAACCGGGATGGGGAAAGATCAGGGGCCCTTTCCGAAATTATTTCGCGAAAACGTGTGTGTGGCCCCTCCCCCCACAATTCCCCTTCCCAAAGTGGGCGCCCCTCTATACCGGAAGAGCAACACAAACAATCCGCCCCCGCAACGCGAGGGGCCGCCCCGAAAATCGCCCCCTCCGATCGAAGGGGCGATCGATCCGAACGAGAGCCGCTACAGTATCGCCGTAAGAGGGCGCTGGACTTTTGTACCGCTACGATTTCTTCCGCATAAGTAGAAGATGGCAACCGAGTGGCTCTGAAGAGTGGTCCGACCCGCCGACCTGCCCGGATTTATCTCCCTGCTGCCACTGGAACTCAAAAACCGGACGATCGGCCCCTCGTAGATGCCCCCCTCTGCGACCCGGACGACCCCCCTGCTTCGATTTCGAGAGGTAAACTTCCGTCTCTTTTGCTTCCGTATGGTCCGAAACCGAGATGTCTGTTTGGGTGTTCGACAGATACCCCGTATGGGCCCTCTCTCTGCCTCACCATACTCGAATTATAATTCGAAAAAGAAAAATAAGTAATATTTTTCATTTGGGTGCTAACATTTTTCTTTCTGCTGATATAATTAAAACATGTTTGAAAAATCAAATATATCAATTTTTAGAATTGCTATTTTTGACGTACAGTTATTTAATTTCCGATAAAACCTTTGGTTAAAAGTTGTATCAGTCTTAAGATTATTTCATACACATTACAAGTGTTTGATATTTGTTTAATGTACCTTTGATGTTTTTTTGAAAAGGTACATATTCTGCAACAAAAACGTCACCTTTGAGAAATCAGCCGTTAAAGAGCATTTAAAGGCTTCGGATGGGAATGTTTACGTATTTAAAATAGTTTAAAAATACTTCGAAGATAAGTAATCCCTCGTTTTAAAGCTTAGAAACTACTTGATTAAAAACAAACAAAAGAATCTCAAAATTTAATTTTTGATTATTATTCTGCCTTCTCACGTGAGTATATTTTGGGTACTAATTTTTGGAAACGGGTCCTTTTTCCTAAGATACCCAGAGATTGAAGATACCTAAATATAATAAGTTGGTTACCTAAAGTCAACTCCAAAGTCCCATAAACTCCTCAAACTCCAATTCTACGCATAAGTTTTGTTTTCCTTTGGTAGTAAAACCTGATGCTTCTATGTTAAATAAAATCGTACTGAAATTATTTATTTTGTTAATTATTTTTATTAGTGTATCCAATTGATTGATAGCAGTCTGAATTGAGTGAATGAAAATAAGTTCAAATTGGACTAAAATCATGAACAGAACAAATGGTTTTTATCGAAATACAGTTAAGTTTGACAATTAAGATTTGACGCGATTTTGTGACATAATGCATTTTATGTCGCTCTCTAAAATCTACCCGATTCTCCATAGGGTATGATTTCCAATCCGCGTTCCGAGCAACCCCTTTCAACCGAAATCAATTCTATTTTTCACAAAAGCGTTGGACGATCCTGTTCGCAGAAGTTACTTTTAAAAGTTACATAATGATAAAGAAATAAAACCAACCAAAATAAAATAAATGTCACTAAAGTAGAAATAAATAATACAAATAAAAACCCGCGTCCTCATGAAAACCTGAAAGACCTCTTTTTATGAGAAAATAAAAAGACCAACTTATTGAAATGTGGAAGAAATCCGCTCTAGTATAATCGGTTTAAACGATACGACCGATGTATGGAGATATAAGCGCAGGTGATTCGAAAAGACCTCGGAATCTTGAAGATCAAAACCCGTATTTTGAATGGAACGTCCTAGAGTTTGAGTACACCCGCACTTACGCCAGGGTGTTGTTTACTTCCCTTGTGGACTAGTTCCGAAGACTGAGTAGGAATGTTTCGCGCTTTGTATTGAAGCACCTGCCTATCCTTTCTAACTTACACAAAATATGTTATAAGTAATGTATTGAAGGAATTTTTTTTAACTGACTAGTATTATTAGCTTTAGAGTAATGTTTTTCAATAGGTACTAAAATAAACTTGCTCCCAGTATACGAATTCTTGGTTTCGTATTCGCGATACAAATGTGTTGAGTTTGGATAAAAACTTTTTTGTTGTAAAAAGTTTGGCTAAGTATATTTTTGTTTAAATGCAGCAAAGGAAATTTTTATGCTAGTTTTTTTAGCTGTAATAAAATATAAAATGGTTACTAATAAACTAGCACCGAGTACCCTGATTTTTGGTTTCGTATTCTCGATACGAGTATCCGGATTTTTGGCTCGTCATCTGACCGTGGTTCAAAATTACGTGATGTTGTCCTCGGGTTTGATCCCGGACCTTCACCAATAGAACCGCTGTGTTGCTCCATTGCGACGTTAACTAAATACCTACCTACCGAATGTTTGGCTAAACGCGTTTTTATTTAAGGATTTTTGTTCAATATATTCACGTTGGCGTGGTATGGAAGTTTGGAGAGTGGGCTGCCAGCTTAGGTGTGACCTCGTCATCTGACCGTGGTTCAAAATTACGTGGTGTTGTCCTCGGATCTTTCTCTTTGGGTTTAATCCCTGAACGTCGCTAATAGCCCGTTGTGTTGCTCCAGTGTGACGTTAATTAAAGTACATACCTACCTACCTAAATTTTCTCATTTACAAGTATCTTCTGTAGAATTCAAAATATAATAATAATTTTAATGGTAATAATTTCTATAACTGTAATTTTGTACAACAAATTGCAATTTCTTTTGTTTAGGCTAATATTTGTTTCTGTCATTCGGAAAATTAATAACTTTTATTAATTTTAAAAGAAATCGATGTATCCAACTACATATTTATCCATTTATACCTTTTATGTATATCTTTTATGTATCTATCTGTTTATCTATCTGCGTTTAGATGTATAAAATCCTTCTAAATAAATACTTATAAAAATGTGCTCTTTAGTAAGAGAAAGAACATTTATTTTTTCTGTTTGTCAAATTATAAAAGATGAACAAATTATTTTTTATCAAACATCCTGAATATTTCATAACCTGAATGTGGCATATGCGATAGTTGCAAAGTGCGATAACTTGCCAAATGTGATTACCCGGAACATACTCCGGGGTGCTGCTTTTCTCTCCCATTTGATTCACTAATTTATAATACTTGGAAATGCTCAAATATGGCCGCAACATTTTGCTGTCAACTCAAATTCACAAACACAGAATTCTAAGTAAAATTAGAAAACTAAACATTAATTATGGCGTTGCCAGATACTTAGAAAAAAAATTACGCTTTTAAGATCAATGAGTTTTTTGTTTGGTCTTATCGCATTCAATTACGAATAAGTTATATAAAATTAAATATTTTAAATATTCTTTTCCTCACGATCAAATATTCATAAATTATTTATATCATGGGAAGAAATAAAGTGAGTTCAAACATAAATATTATAATTAAATTTGTTTTGGAAAAAATTGGTTTTCGAGCAATACTGGTAAAAAAATTTTATTGGAAAATTTGATTTTGATCAATACTGGTAAAACAAATTGAGCTGCGTACCGCAATCGTTTTATACTCAATGTTATTCCTACGGAGATTTCGAATTGTTTTACTCCTTTCTGCACACCTAGGACAAATAGAACGGGGTTAATATGTAGCCTGCGTTATTCGCATTGTTCCGAAGTATAAGTGTACCAAATTTGGTCGATTGGTCAAACGGTGTAGATTTGTATAGAAAACAGACAGAAAGACAGATGCCAACTGTGCTTTATATATGCTACCGGCAAAGTATGGAAAGCAGACATTGTATAGAATGCCTAGGCAATGTATATATAGAAAAAAATGACTGGAGTTTTGAGTCAATGTATGAAACGATTAATATTTCACACATTTCCTAGGCATTCTATGCAATGCCAAAAGACAACCCGGCAAAGTATAAAGTAATAAGTTTTCTCTTATTTTTTTCAGTAAAAAAGTTCTGTAATTTATTTGATATTTTCATTTATGCATTTTTAAAGGCCTTTTCATGACTCTCTTTTCAAGTTTTAATTTTTTGTAAGAAAGACAATTAAGTGCAATTTAAAATAAAATTATTTCCTTCCTTGTTGCAACAGGTAGGTTCATATTTTATTTTATCTTGTTTTCCTCAATAAGAAAGTCCTATACTTTATTTTGTGTTTCTTTCTTTTTCATATACGTCTTTTCAATAAAAGCCTTTTCATGACTCTTAATACTTTTCCTAAATAGCATTTGTTATTCCTACAATGCCTAAGGAAATTATGTATAATATTAAAATAATTCGGATATTTCATAGCCAGGCATTCTATATATTTGCCTAGGCATTCTATCTATACAATGCCTGCTTTTCATACATTGCCGGTAACATATATATGTCAGAAGTGGGATAGAACAGGAACAGTTGATTGACAGGAAGAGTTCCACTTTTTACTAACACAGAACATTTTTCACGAAAATATTTAACATTGATGTTCAGGAGTCCACATTCAGAAGAAGTAACAATTTTTATCCCCAGAGGATTAATATGGAGCTACTAAGGTCTCCCGTTCTTAAGATGCACGATCAGCCACACAGGTCTTGACCCATCCGAAAATTTCCCTGTTCTCCAGTTAGAATGAATTATTTTCCCGCTCTGCTTTGAGCGTTTCCATCGCGACCAGAACGCACGGAACTCCAACCAATCAGAACATAGTGACGAGAACGCATGGAGCTCCAACCAATTAGAAGATCGCTCTCGGAATGCGAATATGATTGAGTGTTCTAAGACGAATGGGGAAAGGCGAAACGATTCAGTCTTGATATATATATATATATATATATACACACATACGTATATATATACATATACGTATATATATATATATACGTATATGTATATATATACGTATATATATATACGTATATGTATATATACATACGTATATATACATATACGTATATATATATATAGAGAGAGAGATTTATGTAGAAATCCCAATAAAGCAACAGAAGACAAACGAAAATATACAGTTGTATATATGTTGGGTTTTCGAGAAACTTCTTAGCATTATTAAAGATGATCAATTGTAATTGGATTTAAAAATAATAGCTTATAGTAATTTAATGATTAGAAAAAATGTAGTTAAGACTATTTTTGTAATGCCCGTTCAATTGCTGCACCACAGGGGTGGGTTCACGATACTGCTATAGAGAATATATACTTCAAACATAATTACATCCTTACATTAGTTTTTAAATAATTATATTTGAAATGATAGAGATCTCGTGTAATTAAACAAAAAAATAGAATATTTGATATTTTCAAAGTTATCGAACCAGTTTTTAGGTTAAATTAACGTCAGACTGGAGCAACACAACGGGCTATTGGCGACGGTCCGGAATCCAACCCGAAGGTAAAGATCCGAGGACAACACCACGTCATTTTTGAACCACTGTCGGATGACGAGATCACACCAGAACTGGCACTCCACTCCCCAAACTTCCATACCACGCCAACTTGAGGCCACAAAAGATTTAACGTGCACCAGCCCCTTTGTGCATGACGGTCTTTGGTTGGATTCGAACTCTCAATCCTCCGGTTGCTAATCCGTTACTCTTCCAACCGGGCTACCCTCCAGTTTTTAAGGGGTTAAAATTTGTATTATTCTGTAAAGGAAGCTTTAGTGATTTCTCACTGACTTACTGATTCAGTGATGGAATAGCATGGCTCTTAAACGTTAAGAGTTCTTTTTCTACTGTTTTCTTAAGAAATTAATTTCGAATTAAAGCTTGGGACCATGATCGCGAGCCCCTTAAACTGATGAAATACCAAGTCTTTTAAACGTCAAGACTCTCTTCATCTGACCGTGGTGTTGTCCTTGGATCTTTGCCCTCGGGGGTTGATCCCGGACCGTCGCCGATAGCCCGTTGTGTTGCTCCAGTACGACGTTAATTAAAATACCGACCTATCCCGCCTCTCTTTTTCTACTAAATTTCCTTTAAAATTAATTTTGAATAAGCAAATTCAGGGTTGAGATCATAATCACAAATTTAATAAATTGATGAAATACCACAGCTTTAAATGCATTAACAAGATGCATTAACTCTTTTTTAATAAGTATCCTTAAAAAAATTGAATTGAATGAATATAGTTTTAGGCCCATAAGCACGAGTTTAGTAAACTATGCTTTGAACGTTAGGACTACTCTTTTTTACTACTAGTTTTCGTAAAATATAAACTTTGAAAACCCAATTGAAGGTTTAGGAGCATTTCATCACGAGTTTAATAAAGCGAAAAATCCTAGTCGCGACAGTGAGACGGTTGTTATAGATACCGACCAAACGTCGGTTGGCTCTTATTTACACTAAAATGATACGTCCTGTAATACCAAGAAGAAACAGCGGTATCACTTTCCCCTGTGCGGTGCATTCTAATGTTTCCTTTCGTTCCATGCTGGTATTCTAATTGGATGAATGTTCTTGGGTGGTGCTCGTGATACATGCTAATGAAGAGGGCATTATTGCGAAGCATTGTTATCCGAATGTTTTTAGAATTCTAGAATTCTTAATGTAGAAGATCGATTTCTTCCTATTTATACGTATGTGTGTGCATACTTTTGGCGTGTTGCTGCCCACACGCAGAAAACATCATCTTGTGTTGTCTGGGTCAGACTCCTCCCTAATGATGCCCTCCTGATCCACCAATACCGCTTCACTTTTTGAGAAATTCTTATAACTTCCCTTTGGTTTTCTTTAATTTAAAGGGACACGGTAGCTCGGTTGGAAGGGTAACGGATTAGAAACCGGAGGGTGGGTTGCGAGTACAAATACAAAGGGGGCTGGTGCACGTTCAATCTGTCGTGACCTTAAGTGTCCTCACGTTGGAGTGGTGTGAAGTTTGGAGAGAGGGATGCCAGCTCAGGTGTGACCTCGTCATCTGACCGTGGTTCGAAATTACGTGTTGTTGTTCTCAGATCTTTCCCTTCGGGTTTGATCTCGGACCGTCGCCAATAGCCAGTTGTGTTGCTCCATTACGACGTTAATTAAAATACCTGCCAACCTTTAATTGAATTATTTTCTTGTCGTGCCATGTGTGCGGCGTGCATACATGGACAGTTCTGTTTGACTAATGTTCATACCCCGGTTTTTTAGCTTTTTGGCTTTTTACTAGTTTGAATGCTTTAGCTTTTTAAATGTTTTGCGTATTTAAATTTTTTGATTTTATATTGGGATACATATGCACTCTATTAGAATATAGGGAATACATATAGTTGGGAAATATTTCCAATAGAGTAAATACATCGACATCTAACTTTAAATCTATCCTGCAAAATACTAAACTATTTTACATTGTTTGAATGTGATTTGACTGCTATTGTTATGACATCAAAAGTTTTATCAGCTATTGCTTCTAGTGATTTCAATTGAATATGTAAAATTGAACGATATGAAGATCTTGTCAGATTTCAATATCCGTAATTCGCAGTCGATGTGGATTGTTTTTGACATGGCTGCATATCAAAGACGAGAAATTTATAGATCATGAACAAAACGACCAAGTCCGTGGTATTGTCCGAGGGAAGTCGAAGATGGCTTTATTTGAATTGACATGGAATAAAAGCACCTGTGGAATTGTTATAATGAGTTCGAAACCGAATACCGTTCAGTATTAAAATACTGCTTTCAATTTCAGAGTAACAGGGTCAACTCTGTCTCATGAAAGGTTCGGTGTGAGCGTTGTAATAAACTCTAGATAGCTATAATACCAATCATTTTCATTACAATTTTTACGTTGGTTTAAAATTACATGGTATTATCCTCCCTTCGGTTAGATCCCGGCTTGACAATTATGGAGTCTTCCATGCATTGATGGGCCGCCCAGTTGGAAGAGCAACGGAGGTTTACGAGTTCGAGACTTGGTCAATAATCGTCGTGCTGGTGCATGTCGTGACATCCAATGTCCTTATGTTGGCGTGGTGTGGATGTAGGGAGAGTGGGGTGTCAGTTCAGACTCTTCATCTGACCGTGGTTCAAAATGACGTCTTCGGATCTTTCCTTTCGGGATTGATCCCAGACCGTCGTCAATAGCCCATTAAGTTGCTTCAGTGCGACGTTAATTAAAATACCTACCATTACAATTTTTAAATGTTGAAGTGGAAAATGGCTGAGTAGTACCGATCAGTAACATCATAATTTTCAACTATTGATGCGTTATAGAGTTGAGTTATAATTATAAAAAGTAAAAATGAAATTATATTATAATTGAAGGGGAATTAACAACATATAAAATAAACATTACGAGTCTCGAAGATCAGTTTCGAGTTTTGGGAGAAACGTTTTTACATGTTTTCTTACATACGCACTCATTTTTAGCTAAGCAACAAGTTTCTTTATTTTACATCCACCATATAAAATCCATTCCAAGATTAAAGACTTCTAATGCAGGTAAACAACTTGCGCATTCATACAAGAATAGTTAAACTGTTTCAGGAGCGATGAAACTAATATTAATCAAACACGTGATTCATAAACAGATAAAGGAGTTTGAATTAATATATTTAATTTTACATTTCATTAATTATATTAGTTTGACTTAATGTGCACAAGTGCTTTGTCTCCTTCATCCTGTAAATCCATTGCATGGATTGAAGTCCCTTGCTGCAGGGAAAACTACTTACAAAATACTACTCAAGAATATTAACATTCGTTTTTTAAAAAAGGAAGCGAGTGTAAAATAGTAACTTGAAACCAATGATGCAATAATACATGTATTTCCTGAATGAACAAGAAATTGGGATTAATTTCACTAATGTAACAATTTATTAATTAATTTAGTTTAAATTAATTTATATAATTCTCACTCTGTAATCAGTGTTCAACTTCACCCTGTAAATCTGCTTCATGGTTTAAAGACATTTATTACTGTGAAAACAACTTACGAAGTAATGATGTTGAACAGTTAACACATGCGTTTGGAAGAGATGTAAAAAGATATTAAACAAGTTATATTTCTTACACAACAAGAATTTGAATTAGTTCCACTAACTTGACTTTCTTTCTAAAGCAAGGCTTATCAGTTTCTCATGTTTTGTACATGTCATTTCTTTCTTACCCGTTGTTCCTTGTACTTAACTTTGATTTATGTAAATCTAATTGTATTATTTCGCTTTGTCAAGCAGTTACTGATGTTTATTTGACATTAAAGCGTTGTTTCCATATTTCATGCCTCTTCTCCTTTCCAACTTGCATCGGACCGTGTGTTTGTGCCGAAATGGAATGCGCTCTCTAACGGCCAACCGCTGCACTTGCGACCATATATTCTATGTTGAAAAGTGTTTGTTTCGTTGTGTTCTATCACCCCTAAAGTTTGTATTATTAGTTTAGACTCACCCTGTATAGCACAAATTGATTCGAAATACTTCAATATGCTTTGTAAAGTCTGATGTAAAAATGAAGGAGGAAGAATATCTTTATTAGACTTTTTTCTTAGTCTAACTACCACTACACCAGCTTCCATTTTCTCAATATAATTACCGTTTGGGCTCTAAGATGCTTAGAACTTCGTTAACTTTATTATTAATTAGCAGAATTACCCGGCGTTGTTCGGGTTGAATTGGTTAAATGTCGATTTAAAAGTGATTCATTAAAATTTAACTCCTAAATAATATATGTATAATATGTAAAATACTGGAACACGTAAATGCAAACAGAAACGAAATTCCGATCATTGAAAAAATGTTGAATTCTGAAAAACGAAAGATATGAGCAAGCGTGTGGAATTTCGACTTCTTGAGTACATTTTGAAATAGAGAAATTCGAAAAAATAATGAATTATTTATACAAAAAGAACACAAATTTACAAAACTTAGAAATGCTCAAATATGATCCCCCAGTATTTCGCTGTCAAACTCAAATACACAAACACGGAATTGTAAATCTAATTTATAAAATAAAACATTAATTCTGGCGTTGCCAGATACCGAGTTTGAAAATTATGCTTTTATGATCAATGAGTTTTTCGTTTGGGCTTTTCGTGTTCCATTATAAAATGTAAGTTTAAAATTAAGTATTTTATAAATAACCATTTTTCATCAATCAAATATTCATAAATTATTTATATTATGGAAAGAAATAAAAAATAAGTTCAAACATAAATAGAATTTTAAATTGTTTAATTATAATGTTTTGTAAAAAATTATTTTTCGAGCCATACTGGTAAACAATTTTATTAGAAAATTTGATTTCCAATCAATACTGGTAAAACAAACTGAGCTGAGTACCACAATCGTTTTATGCTCAATGTTATTCCTATGGCAGTTTCGAATTGTTTTTAGCCCCCTCTGTACACCTAGGTTAAATAGAACTGGGGTTACCCGCAGGGTTCCAAAGTATAAGTGCACCAAATTTGGTGTGGATTGGTCAAAAGGTGTAGATTTGTATAGAGGACATACAGACGCCAACTCTGCGTTATATATATTATATAGATAATAATAAAGTTATAATTAATGAACACAGTACATCGAAATTAAACATTGAAGAAACTGTCATACACCTAAAACACGAGTTTAAATCAAAGGAATAGGAATAATAGAAAAGTTAATTTCCCTGTTTCTAACCACTTTAGACCAATAGAATCCTCTTTATCAAAGCATTCTATTCTAAGAAAAGGAGCAATAGAATTTTTCGAAAGGATTCTATTCTAAAGAAAAACGTCCAGTGTTGCATGTGTATGACGTCCAAAAATCATGGCGTTTTATCCGAAATTTCGATGCATTTTGAAAAGAAAAAACTACTATTCATGCTTAAGTTTTCGGAAATAAAGTGAGTAACGTAAATGTAAAAATATTTTGTTTCATTTTTCAAAAGGGTCGATAGTTGTAACTCCGATACCACTCTGACAATCAATATGATACAGCATTTATCTTGGAAAAATGGTGAAGAAAAAGTCTGAAAAAATGTACTCAGGCATGACTGCTATTAAACTGGAATAGTTCCAAAGTTTATTTTGGTTGCAGAGGGGCTTGTTAATTCAGCATAAATCATTTTTAATGCCTAATTATTATCCACTCGCATAATCATAAAGCAACACATAAATGTGTCACACTATTATGTAATAAATACTTGAATTTTTCTTACTTGTGAAAGTAATAAAACAATGGAGGTTCTGAATAGGTAAATTTAATAACAAAATTCTCCACCAAGATACTGAAAAGCGTTTTTATTTGTACAATAAAAGTGCAAATTGTACTTTGAAAATTTTCAAACCCAAATTTAGAGTGAATGAAAACAATATTTCAATTTACATGTGTACAGGTAAGAACCTTACAATGTACACTTCTTACAACAACGGTTTTTACTGGAAATGAATGTATAGTGTACATTATTAAGTACTTCAGAAATGTGGCCTTAAAATAACGTTGCCACAAAGTCTTAAAATTTAATTTTTTCGCAATTTATAAAATATTAGCTGCTGGCAGTATAGTGTGTGATGAAAACTTTTTATATTCATATTCGGCAAGAATTATGGAGTTTTCCATGCATTGATAAAAATGTAGCTAGACAATTACTTTTTGAACTTTTAAACAGCAGTTATTCTGCAAACAATAGTTTTTAAAAATGTTTAATTGAAACAGGTGAATTACAAGGTCTGATAAAAAAGTATCCGATATTTGGCCGAAAAATCCGACATAATAATATATTTGTTGAAAACCTCGTCTCCATTAAAATAGACCCTTTCTCCATCGGTTGCTAGAGTAACGGATTAGCAACCGAAGGGTTGCGAGTTCTGGTGCAAGTTAAATCTGACTTGGCCTCAAATGTCCTCACGGTGGCGTTGGGTCGAAGTTAGGAGAACGGGGCTTAGGTATTGACCTCGTCATCTGACCGTGGCTCAAAATGAGGTGTTGTTGTCTTTCCCTTAGGGGGTAGATCCCAAACCGTTGCCAATAGCCCGTTCTGTTGTGCTCCAGTGTGACGTTAATTGAAATACCCAGAACGTGGGAAGCATCTGATGTCTCTTAAAGTACAACCCATGTCCCACATAGCAAAAGAAAAGTGCTCCATCTGCCACAAAAGACCACACGAAAATAATGAGATGATTGACTAAAACATCAGAGACGAAAGTCCACGGAGACATAAATCATGTTTGAGACCATAGAAATTGACATAAAATTTTTATTGCCCTCAGGTCACGTGTCGTTTCGATGGGCGAGAAAAGCCCACATCGGAACTGCGTGGTCAGAAGAAGTCGTGCCTCCGAAATGAATTTGTGGACCATTTTACCACAAACTCGCATATTGATTTGCATCGCAATCCGTTTGGTTTTATGGTACGCATAACGCGATACAATTGTGCAGGAGAAATCTCCAATACGAATGACTGCTTAGAATCGAACGCTTTCGAATTATCGTCTGATAAGCATACGTAATAGGCCCTGGCCGGGTTTTATAGTCGCAGCGGCATCAGAGTATAACACGAGGAAACCCATTTTAGAAGGGTACAAAGGAATGGATATTTTTAAGTGTATAAACAGCTTTTGTTTACAAAAGTCGTCCCCATTTGCGTGTGTTTTATAGAGGTGTAGTTAGGGTTGCTATTTAATATTTAAACGCATAAAAGTTTTGTCTTTAGTCTCCCCATCAATAGAATCGAATCATTATGAAGCGTTTTGCTAGAGGTAGTTAATTAACGTCGCACTGGAGCAATACATTGGCGACGGATCAAACCCAAAGGGAATGATCCGAAGACAACACCACGTGATTTTGAATCACGGTCAGAACAACACCTGAGCTGCCACCCCATTTTCCAAACTACCACAAGATGCCAACGTGAGGACATTTGATGCCAATGCAGATTTAACGTGCATTAGCCCCCCTTTGTACACGACGGTCTTGGGTTGGATTCGAACACGCTACGTTACTCTTCCTTCCGGGCTACCGTGGCCTTTTTATAGAGATGTAGTTAAAGTTGCGATTTTAATATACATAAAAGTTTTGTCTTTCTACTTTAGTCTCCCCATAAAAATAATAATTATGAAACGTTTTGCTAGAAATATTTAACATGTAACAAATTATTCAATCAAATTCTTGAAGACATGTTTATACTGTCATTGGCCTTCGTGAGAAATGTGTAGTGTCATAAAATAGTAAAATCTATCGAAAATCTGGGCCTAGGTAGTCCGGTTGGAAGAGTAAAGGATTAACAACTAGAGGGTTGCGAGTTCGAATCCTACCAAAGACCGTCGTGTACATGGCGGGTTGGTGCACGTTAAATCTGACGTGGGTTCAAATGTCCTCATGAGTAGTGTGGAAGTTTGGAGAGTGGGGTGCCAGCTCAGGTGTTTTCTTCGTCATCTGACTGTGTTTCAAAATCACGTGGTATTGTCTTCGGGTCTTTCCCTTCGGGTTTGATCCCGGTCCGCCGGCAATAGCCCGTTGTGTTGCTCCATTGCGACGTTAATTAAAATACCTACCCTTCAGGATTGTTCCCGGATTTTCGCCAATAGCCAGTGTGCTGTTCCAGTATGACGCTAATTCAACTACCTACCTTGTATGCGGAAATACTTTTCCTAAACAATGTAAAAGTATTAACAACGCAATGAATTATTGATCGCGTATCTCCTGAGTACACTTACCACCGATTGAATGACTAGATTATATCATAGAGGGATATTCATTGGTTTCCGAAGGATTCGTTGTCTTAATAGTTCATTGCCCCGAGACTGAAACAAAACAGGACAAATGGATCGGTTTTTTCTCTCCGCACCGTCACAAACAAATTGCGAAACATTCGATCAACCCCTGCCAAAGTAAACAGGACGTTGTTTTGGATTCCGTTTTTATGATGATTTGGGAACAAATCGAATGTGTTCCGTTTCTTAATAAACACGTCTGATTTGTATCATCAGCTGGCACTCAAACGGTGTCATCTCTTCTCTACGAGGGAGAATTAATACGAGGCTAACTAAACAGACCTTTCTCCGTCGTTACGCGAGTTTAAATTATCTTCATCTCCCAAATGCTGCTTTTGAACCAACTCTGCCATCTCTGCTTTGAAATACGCTCAAGGCATCACTTTGTAAGCGCACACTACATCGTCCGGACGGCACGGATTTTAGAATTGCTTATATTGTTTTGAATGAGACTGTGCACATCGTACGTCGGCCATTCCGACGATGATTCCGGAGAGAGAATCAAATCCGTTCCTTCCCTACAATGCGGATGACTCTCCAAAATTTGCGAGTCGCGTGGACACCGGATGTTGACGTTATACATTCAATGGTGTTTTTTGTTCTCCTTATCCAAGTTTCTATCTTAGCGATGGTTCGAGATAGAGTAAAAATGTCAACGGATTTCAAATCAGCTTAAAATGTTACGCCAAATCAACACCAAAAGCATGATTTTCTTTAAAAAATTGTTATTCTTTTCAATAGTAGTAACTAAACTTTTTGCAGATATACAGGGTGAGTCTAAATTGTTTTTACAATATAAGAGGGGTGATAATACATCCAGACGAGCAATAATTACCATGGAACAGAGGGTCGCATTCCACTCTGAGAGACAGAAAAGAGTAAAGTCTCCATCCAGAGAGACATGTGGTTGATGAACGATGGAGCCCCAGCACACTTTTCCAGCACGGTCCGGCACTTCTTGAATGCCACATATCCCGAACGATGGATCGGACGTGGCGGACCTAGGGCTTGGCCTCCTCGCTCACCGGACCTCAACCCACTGGACTTTTTCTTCTGGGGGCACATGAAATCTTCAGTAATCACTGAAGATTTCAAGATTTCATGTCCACCAGAGGCCTGTGGACTCGGCTGAAGATCTCGTAGCGAGAATCGGTGTTGCCGCAGACAAAATTAACACATCAGGAATCTTGGAGAGGGTGCGCCAGTCATTCATTCGCCGGTGTGTACTGCGCAACGACACGCGTGGCCGCCACTTTGAGCACTTGCTGTGAGTTTTTCTCTGATCAATCAATCAGATTGTGCAACTTTTGGTATCGTTCATTCGCTTTCCCGACACTGTTGTAGATTCATGTTGAAATTCTAATTTGACTCTTTTCTGCCTCTCAGATTGGAATGCGACCCTATGTTCCGTGGTAATTATTGCTCATCTGGATGGGTACTATCACCCCTCTTATTTGGTAAAAACAATTTAGACTCACCCTGTACACTCAACAAAAACGGAAGTGTTGCCTCCAAGAGAATGAATTTCCCCGTCCATTTCTAAGTGAAATTCCGATGCTCCGAATGCAGTACACTCAATTAATCCGATCCGTCCGATGCGTGCCTTCCGTCCGATGCGGAGTAGTGTGCGCTTACCTTAAGCCGTTAATATTAATTATTCACTGTTTTATAAATTAACATGAAAATTACGAATGTTTTCGTAGCGGGAAGATTTCGTGCCCAACATTGTAAATTTATGTTTTAAATACTGTTAGGAGGACAGAAAGTTTATTCCACATAATATTATTATACGGAGATATACTTCCATTTGTGCTTTGAAGCATTTACTCCGTTTGGAATTGTGACATAGAAATAATTAAAAATATGAGGGGGAAACTTAAGGTGTACGCATATACTAGAAATCACGAAAATTGACTTTGTTTCATTGTTTTTGTTTCATTCATCAAAATATTTTCTAATTTCCGAGCTTTTAAACGATACCAAGATCTTGTAGGTATTTGAAACAATTTTCTAGTCACAAGGGTTCGTTAGGTACTGTCACCATTACAAATATGTTTTCAAAACTTTAAACTCAATTTCTGAAGAGCTGTGTTTTTGCAATACGATTTGTTCAAAAGGTGATAATTCAACAAAGAAATGATCAATTATAATTACTTTTGTATGATTATAATCTATATAATACAGTGGATGTTCTGAACCTCAAAAGTTATTAGTTAAGACATTAATTTTTAAATGTTAAAATTCCTGATTTCCCTAAAAAAACCTTGACTTTTTTAGACTTTCTTGGTGAAAGCAATTGTAATAAGTAACCTATTCTCCCTAGCAACTTGATGGAGGGTCAAAACATGAAGAATTATATTAGGAATAACTTCCAACGGGAATTGTCTTTCTAAACAACACATTTGAATTTGAGATATCACTGTTCAAAAACATGCTACTTAGCTGATTATATCTAAATGAGATAATTAATAATTAGCTTGATCTGATTTTTCTCACTGAAATGATTTTAAGCATAAGCAACGACTTGTTTAAAAACACTAGATTTTTACAGTCAAAATTAAAAAAAAATTTTAGTGTCTACGTACACCTTAAGAGAGGTTTATTTCACTCAAAACAAACACAGCAGAGTTAAGTTTAGCAAAAGAGAAATAATAAATAATAATGAATCTAAATTATTTCTGTAATTAATAGGTTTCTGTAAGAATTATTTTCTGTTTCATGTTTTTATACAAGATGCCATTCTCGAAAATAGAAGTTTCAATGAAATAATAGTTTGACCGAAAAATAACGTTTTCTATCAAAAATCCGGTTTTATACTTGGAATTCTTTTCAATTCCTATAATTTCACAGTTAATTGGTGTATTTTATTTTCTCAACGTTCGGCAAGTAGCGATATTTATTACACGGGATATATGCTTAGTAAAGTTCAGATAATCGGAGAACACATGAGTGCATGATATACCTATAAATATTTTAGTTTGTGCTTTAGTTTCTAAATGATTTGAGGCATTGAACTAATACAGCGGTAAAAAACTTTGGGGCACCCCTCCCTAAAAGTTCCCTAATTATAA
The DNA here is from genome assembly GCA_933210815.1 of Meta bourneti. Classification (NCBI taxonomy): domain Eukaryota; kingdom Metazoa; phylum Arthropoda; class Arachnida; order Araneae; family Tetragnathidae; genus Meta; species Meta bourneti. The sequence continues at coordinate 117,408,371 of OW119923.1, read as the reverse complement.
TACGAGGGTTAAGTCAAAAATGATCCGCACGTTCGCTAATAATACATCTTTAGGTTTGTCATGCTGCCTTCTGCGCATGCACACTTAGAGTGGATACTACTGTGGTCACGTTACTCAAGTTTGACCTCGATAGTATCATTTTTCTTGCTTCAGTGTAAAGATGGCCGCTCCGCTAGCAGTGTGCACCAAGGAGGAATAAAGAGCAGTGATCCCATTTCTAGGGTAGGAAGGTGTGCCAGGGGCTGAAACTCATCGGAGGCTTACAACGCAATAAGGGCTCTACCACGTACAAGTGTGTACGAGAAGCTTAAGAGAGGACGGACAAGCGTGATGCACGAAGAAGGACGCCCGTCAACCTCCACCACTAACGAGAAGATTCAGCAAGCTCGAGAAACGGTACTGGGAAAGCGGCGAGTTACCATCGACAATGAAGCGTGTTCTCTGCAGATTAGACGGACAAAGAAGGGGGAAGAAGCGATGCATGAATGGTTGGGCGATCCACCGAAAACCTTCTTTGAGTGAATATGCAAGCTTGTGGACCGCTGGACCAAGTGCATCGACAAGGAAGAAGATTATGTAGAAAAAGACGAACTTGTTCAACCGCTATAAGTGTAAATAGATCGAAAAAATCAAGTGCGAATAATTTTTTTATTCTTCCCTCATATATATTCACAGAATTATTTGAAAAATTCAATCATTTGAGAACCTGTTCTCAATTTACCGGTTCCAAAATACCTCAGCATTTTAAAAGACTTGTTCCCCTATAGTATCCAAACCCAATTCATGAATTCAAAAAAGTGGGTTCTATGAAAGTGACCTAACGTTCCTGGACGGAGGATTTGAGGACAGAATTTTGGAGTCCAAGAAATTTACTCCCAAGAAGTTGAGAAGGAAGAACCACCTTCGATTTAAAAGAACGCCAGCATCCTCTCCACCCAATCCCCCTCCATCCAGACATATCGTTTGCTGACGTTGTAATGATCGGTTGCCAGGGGCAACTGGTCGTGACGCTACATTCGACGCCCTTATTAAGGAAAAAATTGAGACGATTCTTGCTGTTTCTCCTCACTTAGAAAAAGATTTCTTTTATTTTGGTACCAAATTAAACATCGAAATGAGACCAGGGTCATTAAAATTCCGAATGGTGAAGTGGTTGGATTTATAAACCGATTTAACAGAAAGATGCTTTAGGTTTGGAATTTATACTTGAAATTGTTCAACGTGTTTGCCACATTCTTGGGCGTTCCATTAATGCACACATGCTGACTTAAATATCTTATTGAATTGAAGACTTCATTTTAATTTTTTTCCAATTGAATGCTACATTAAATATCTTGAAGCATTTTAAATCCAGAAGACTGAAGTTACATCAACACGTGTCTCTCTTGCTGTGGTCTCGGTACAGCCAAAGAACGTCGTGTACGCGGGGTGCACGTTAAATCTGTCATGGCCTTCAATCTTTCATGGCGTGATTTTGTCATTCCACATGCATCTTTTGTCATGCATGTTCAATTTTTCGTCAGATGCTTAACGTTTCTAATAAGATGACAACTTGGCGAAATTTGGCGACCGTACCGTATTTTAGGACTTGACCGAAAATTTTATTTGCATTTTACGTGGCCGTTGTCGTATCATGGCTGGATACGAATTAATTTGTGGTCAACGCCATCTGGTGCTTATTAGAAGCACCGTCCGGTTTGTCTTGTAAAAGCGCCCATGGTTGCTTCCGCCAATTACCAAACTAAAGATGCAAAGATTCAATTTCAAACTACCCAAAAGTACTTGATGAGTGATGTTCATTGCACTTGGAGGGGGTAAGTTCCGCGCGGATTCAACACTAACGAGTTGCATTTAATTCACACAAGACATTGCAGGGATCCCTACAACTTCCATCCAAGGGGAAATTCAAATGAGAAAGCATTTTTGCTTATAATATTTCCTCTTTCCAACTCGAGCGATGCTGAGGTAGGTACTTAATTAACGTCGCACTGGAGCAGCACAACGGGCTATTGGCCCCGATGGACAACGCCCATGAGCTGGTACCCCACTCTTCAAACTTCCACACCACGCCAATGTGAGGACATTTGAGGCCACGACAGACTGAACGTGCACCAGTCCGCTTAGTACACGATGGTCTTTGTCTGGACCGAGTTTCGAACTCGCAACCCTCCGGTTACTAATTCGTTGCTCTTCCAACTGGGCTACCGGTAACATTGTTGGAAGAGTAACGGATTGGCAACAGGAGGGTTGCGAATTCAACCAAAGACAGTCGTGGACGAGGGGTCCTGGTGCACCTTCAATCTGTCGTGGTCTCAAATGTCCTCACTTTGGCATGGCGTGGGAGTTTGGAGAGTGGGGTACCAGCTCAGATGTTGTTCTCGTCATCGGATCGAGATTCAAAATGACAAGTGTTCTCGGATCTTTCCCTTCGGGTTTGATCTCGGAACGTCGCCAATAGCCCGTTGTGTTGCTCCAGTGTGATTTTAATTTAAAAAAAAATACCAATACCTAGAGGAAAATTTTAAAATTGCACTCTAAAAAAGCTTTTATATTTCTTGTTTCCAAGTGTAAGGATGGTGATAAAATTCTCATTCCGTTGCTTGATGGAATAGCAGAGCGTTAAAGGCAAGAAGTACTTGATTGTCCTGTTACTATTCTATTGCAAGTTAGTTCTAGTGGTAGGTGAGTTCACAAGATGTTTTGAAAGAGCGAAAGTATTGAACTGTCATTGTCGTTGCAGGTGATCTGTGATGGGCCCCTGAGATGTCGGCCCCTACGAGACAGAGGTCCCTGCGCGAGCGACTTCAGTCTGCCTCTCGTGGTATCGGCATCTCGTGGCAGTAAGTACGTCTCTTTTACAACACAAGTCCCCCAACAATACCCCGTCAAGTATGCCCACTGCGCTAGCAACCTTCGAGTTAGAGGAGGCCCGATTCCTGTCAGGTGCATTCCTCCCTGGGGTGAATTTCTCACTTCTGTGTCGGGCCGCTGTAGCCCGGTTGGAATAGTAACGGACTCGAGTCCAACCAAAGACCGTCGTGTACATGGTAGGGTAGGTATTTTTAATTAACGTCACACTGGAGCAACACAACGGGCTATTGGTGAGGGTCCGGGATCAATCCCAAAGCCCGAGGACACCACGTCATTTTGAGCCACGTTCAGATGACAAGGTCACACCTGAGCTGGCACCCCACTCTCCAAACACCACGCCAACGTGAGGACATTGGAGGCCACGATGGATTGAACATGCACCCTTTGAACACGACGGTCTTTGGCTAGATTGGAAATCGCAACCTTCTGGTTGCTCTTCCAACCGCGATTGAAATAAGACAAACAATCTGTCAAGAATATCATTACCGCTTGTGAAAATAAGACCACTGGAATCATGTGATTTGAATGGAAATTTATGCTACATGTTACTCCTATTAGTATCAAAACGATTATATGTTCAGAACCATTCAAATAGAAGTTTGAAAAAGTCAGTCCTTTGTGAAGTTTCCCCTCGCTTCAATAAGAGCTGTCATCCTAAACAGCGCTTCTTCAACTATCCCAACACCGAGATACGTCAGTGAGAATGTCCTTCCTTCACTCAGGGCCGCCGGTTAGAAGAGTAACGGACTGACAACCGGACAATCCAAAGAGCGTCGTGAACGAAAAGTTGGGGTTTTGTACACGATGAGACCAAACCAAAGCCAGACGAGCTGGTTCAATTAGCTTCCATGAGCTCATATAATTAACAAAACGAAAGTCCGTCATGTGGAAGTTTAGAGAGTGGGGTACTATCTGAGGTGTGACCTCGTCATCTGACCATGCTTCAAAATTATGTGGTGTTGTCCTCGGATTCATCCTTAGGGTTTGATCCAGGACCGTCGCCAATAGCCTGATGTATTGCTGCAGTGCGACGTTAATTAAAATACCATGCCATACCTAACATTCCATCAACGAACAGTGTTTTCGATGAACAAATATGGCTGAAATGAATTTTCAACGATAGGGCGTGTCCGTTTTCTTAAAAACCTCCCCGATAAATCTCGACTTCCTCATGAGTAAGGTTTACACGTAAAAACAAAGCGCGAAATCGAACAAAAATCAACACAATTCCACTAATAGCGGAACGATCCAATTCAATCTTCGAAATATCGCAACCCGTAGAATGCGAACTGTGAAAAATTTTGTGAAAATAATTGAGGTTTTTGCGAGTGGGTCCAATACACAATTGAATAATTCTGGAAACGAATCACAATTAAACAATTTCTCCCTCATAAATCCAACGCGCGAGCTTCGTTTAAAGAGAAAAAGAGCGTAATCGGTTCGAAGTAAAATGCGCTTGTGCTATGCCGTAAATCTCTGGTGCGTTCGTAGAAAGCAAAAAGCGGAGGGGAAGCGTTGAAAAGAAGCTTGAAAAATGATTTCCCTAATGCGTGCGTGTATTTTTCAGGGGGAAGAAGTCAAAGAGTTATCACAGCAAAGAATCGTTAGCTGAAGCGCAGTCGTAAGTATCAGCCATATTCATTTTTCATATCCATTTTTATGCTCCTTCATTTTTATCTCGTTTATTTTTAACGAATGATGATCTCTGAAATGAAAACATCGATTCAAAGGTTCTTTTGGACTTAGCTTTAAAGAGCAATTTTCAAAAAATACATTTTAAAGCGACCGATGAGCTTTATTGATTCGATAACGCTCAATTACTTGTATTAAATAGCAAAGCCCTCCAAATCTCCGCTGATTATTTCAAAACATAAAAACAGCTTTATTTTTTTAAATGTGAACGGATATTTCTTTCATTCGTCAAAGGGTCTTTTACCCAGTTAGGAGGTAAGTTGCAGAATATCTTTAGCCGCGGTAGCCCGGTTGGAAGAGTTACGAATTAGAAACCGCAGGGTTACGACTTCAAATCCAACCAAAGACCGTCGTGTGCACGTTCAATCTGTCGTGGCCACAAATGTCCTCACGTTGGCGTAGTGTGGAAGTTTAGAGCGAGGGGTGTTGATCTCGTCATTTTAGTTCTAAATGACGTGTGTTGTCCTCGGCTTTCCCTTGGGGATTGGTCCCGGACCGTCGTCAATAGCCCGTTGTGTTGCTCCAGTGCCACGTTAATTCATGACCATTACCACCCTTCAGAAAATCTTACGATCGGGATACTTGTTTCGAATGCTTTTATTAAGAGGTATTTCAATTAAGGTCGCACCGGAGCAACGGGCTATTGGTGACTGTCCGGGATCAACCCCGATGGGAAAGATCCGAGGACAAAACCACTTCAGTTTGAACCACGGTCAGATGACGAGGTCACACCTGAATTGGCACCCCACTCTCCAAACTTCCATACCATGCCAACGTGGGGACATTTGAGGCCACGACAGATCTAACTTGCACCAGCCCCCTTTGAACACGACGGTCTTTGGTTTGATTCGAACTCTATTAAGATGGAATCTGTGACGTTCTTCGTCCAACACGTGGAGGAACGTTGGCCGGAAGGAACCATTGGGTCCCCGAGGGGGACGAGGGTGTGTTCCCTTGAACGATCATCCGGGCCAGAGGAGGAGAAAAAGGGAGAACTGGGAGGGAAGACTGACCTGTCACTCTCCTTGGTTACATGAAGATGAAATCCATTCAAGTTCTCCAGCATATGGGAAAGTCACAGAATTATTTATCGTGTGTTTCCCAAGGAGTTTTAGCAATTTAATTCATAACACAATGCGTTAAGAAACAAGTCAATTTTCTAAAAGATACGGTTTGGCTGTCTTGTTTTTATGTCAGCGCTTCAACTTTTGGACATTTCCTTGGATAAGCGCATACTCTGAGAATACACAGCCAATTTAAATTTCATTAACGGAACTTTTAAACCCCGATTTACGGATTCCAGAGCCACTTGAACACAGCACGAGCGGCTTATCTTAAAAGTCTGCTCGCGAAAAGTCTAGACGTCTTTTTAACCGTCTGAGAGCAGCCACCAACTGATTCTCCTGTACCTTTCAAGACTATTCATCGACATACGCTTCTAATTTTAAATAGTTTGTCATTTCTTTGTTGGTTTCATCGCAGCGGCGAAGTGTTAAGGTAGATGTTTCAATTAACGTCGCACCGGAGCAACACAACGGGCTATTGGCGACGGTATGGGATCAAACCCGAAGGGATAGAACCGAGAACAACACCACTTCATTTTGAACCACGGTCAGATGACGAGGTCACACCTGAGTTAGCACCCCACTCTCCAAACTTCCACACCACGTCAGCATTGGAGGCCACGACAGATATAACGTGCACCAGCTCCCTGCGTACACGACGGTGTTTGCTTGGATTCGAACTCGCAACCCTCCTGTTGCTAATACGTTACTCTTCCAACCGGGCTACCGCGGCCTTCCAGAAACAAGGCATTCCCCGTTGGAAAAAATTATAATAAAAATATGTTAAAATCAAGGTTCATTTTCGACACCAATTTTGGCGGATTCGATGTGCACTTTCGCCCGCACTCGATTGTCACGAATCTATGCGGGTTACAGGAAAACAGAAACATCCCGATCGTCCTGGCGTTTCTCTATTTCTCTCCCTAACACCAAATTACCTACCTCGTCATGGTTCAAATTTCCGTTGTTCTGGGACCTTAACCTCTGGGATTGATCCCGGACCGTCACCAATAGCCCGGAGTGTTGCTCCAGTTGGACGTTAATTAAAATACCTGCCTACCAATCCATGCTAGCTTCCGTACGGCGCATGATCTATCAGAGTTCAAGGCGCGCTGTCTTGCGTTTGGGACTGCGAGATCAAATCACAGCTCCTTTGCTATTTTTAGTTTTGGACTTGCAGACAGTCCTGGAGTCTTATCAAAAAGTGCGGTTGGAAGAGTAACGGATTAGCAATAGGACGATTGCGAGTTGGAATCCAACCAAAGACCGTCGTGTACAAGGGGGCTGGTGAACGTTCAATCTGTCGTCTCTTCAAATAGCCTCACGTTCACCTCGTCATTTGACCGTGGTTCAAAAAGATCTTCCTCGATCTTCCCCTTCGGGAGTGACCGCCTCCAATAGCCCGTTGTGTTGCTCCAGTATGACGTTATTTAAAACTACCTACTTCCCCTGTGTCAACATAAATTTTTGTATGTATACCATTATTTGATATTGTCTGTCTGGCGTAGCATGGCCTAATAGTGCGAAATAAAACCCCAATTGTAAATGCTTTATTCCTTATAACCGCCTTCTGTACTACAAGGGCCGAACTGACGGATACTTGTGATGGCATGATATTTAGATTAATATCACACTGGAGCAACACAACGGGCTATTGGTGACTGTCCGGGATCAATCCCAAAGGGGAAGAGGCGAGGACAACACCATGTCATTTCAAACCACGGTCAGATGACGAGGCAACACATGAGCTGGCACCCCACTCTCCAAAATTCCACACCACGCCAACGCGAGGACATTGGAGGCCACTCAACGGATTTAACGTGCACCAGCCCCCTTTGTACACGACTGTCTTTGGCTGGATTCGAACTCTGCGGTTGCTAATCCGTTGCTCTTCCAACCGTGCTACCGCGTCCCCGTCTACTTGTGAAGCACCCAACGGGAGCTACTCCTAACAAGGATAATCACTAACATCCATGCGTTTACAAACCGGGATTCGAACCCACAACCTACTGGGTGGCAGACAAGCGCTGCGACCACTCTATCAGTTAGGCTGCAAATTGTAAATGTTACGCTACTGTTTCTGGACATTTGTATTGAATGTGAGGCAAAATTGAGTGTTTTGTCCTGTTGACACCTGTTCTGATGTCTTGATTGGTATCGTCCGCAGGAGCGAAGGGGAGCAGGCTGTTCAGAATGCCGCGGACCAGAACCAGCCCTTCGGGTCGGAGCAGAACAGGGTGCCGGACCCAAGCACGGAAGAAGGTTCGTTCCACTTCTCTTTCATAATCTCATCTAGCCTCATTTTGTATATATTCTCGTCTTCGAAAATAATTTAAATCTCCGGATAAATCCGGGGTCCCTTTAAGACTTACTTTTGATATAAATGAAATGTAATGTAAAAGGTGAGTCTAAATTGTCTTTACAAAATAAGAGAGATGATAGTACCCATCCAGACGAGCCATCATTACCATGGAACATAAGGTCGCATTCCACTCTGAGAGGCAGAAAAGAGTCAAATTAGAATTTCAACATGAACTTACAACAATGTTGGGAAAGCGAATGAACGATACCAAAAGTTGCGCAATCTGATTTATAGATCAGAGAAAAACTCACAACAAGTGCTGAAAGTGGTGCGTGTCGTTGCACAGTTCACACCGGCGAAGGAATGACTGGCTCTCGAAGATTCCTGGTGGTGTGTTCATTTTGTCTGTACCGATTCTCGCTACGAGATCTTCAGCCACAGGTGTCTGGTACACTAAAGATTTCATGTGCCCCCAGAAGAAAAAGTCCAGTGGGTTGAGGTCCTGTGAGCCAAGCCACAGGTCCGCCACGTCCGATCCATCTTGCTTAGGAGATATGCTACGTAGGCAGGTCCAAAACGACATCAGAGGCGATGACTTGTTCATGCTCTTTCGACTTTACTCTTTTCTGCCTCTCAGAGTGGATGAGTATGTTCCATGGTAATTATGGCTCGTTTGGATGGGTACTATCGCCCCTCTTATTTTGTAAAAACAATTTAGACTCACCTTGTATATACACACACGAGGATAAGTCTAAAATTATCCTCTTTCTAAAATAACCTCTTTCGGTTTGTCACACTGCCTTCTGCGCATGCATGCTTAGAGCTGATATTACTGTGGTCACGTTGCAGAAGTTTGACCTCGATAGCATCATTTTTCTTGCTTCTGTTAAATGTAAAGATGGCTGCTCGGCCAGCGGTGTACTCTAAGGAGGAATAAAGGGATCCGATTTCTGGGGTCGGAAGGTGTTCCATGGAGGCTTACGACACAATACGGGGACAGTGCTCTACCACATAGAAGTGTGTATGAGAAGCTTAAAAGAGGCAGGACAAGCGTGATGCACGAAGAAGGAGCATGACGCCCTTCAACCTCCACCAGTGACGAGAAGATTCAGCAAGCTCGAGAAACGGTACTGGCAAAGCGGTGAGTTAGCATCGACAATGAAGCGTGTTCTCTGCAGATTAGGCGGACTAAGTGGGGGAAGCGGTGCATAAGTGGTTGGGCGACCCACCGAAAACTTTCCTGGAGGGAATACGCAAGCTTGTTGGCCTTTGCACCAAGTGCATCGTAAAGGAAGGAGACTGTATGACGAACTTGTTCAACCCCTACATTTTTGTAAATAAATTTGAAAAAAATGAAGTGCGGATCATTTTTGACTTCCCTCTTCTATGAGTATATTTAAGTGATGAACCCACCAAGTGGTTGTCTCGACTATCAAATATCTAACCCATTTTGCTAATGACGAGATACCACGTAATCAAGTTAATGCCGATTTCTCTTATGATAGCAAGATCAAAATCGGGTCCGTTTTCAGCAGATCTTGAATGACGAGGCCAGCAAAATCTGGTCAGTTTCGCTAATGACGAGATACCTTGTCGAGAGGAGGGTTAATAAGAGTTTATTGTTTGGTACTTTTCTACAATATGTATCAAAAGTTAGATCCGGTAAATGTGAGCCTTTAGTTGTACGCAGGAGTACTCTTTTCAGGGTTTCCGTTATTTCCTGTCCCGAGGCCAATTTCCGCTCGAATATTCTCAAATTCTCACGTTGGCGTGGTGTGGAAGTTTGGAGAGTGGGGTGCCAGTTCAGGTATTGCCTCTTCATCTGACCGTGATTCAAAAGGACGGAGTGTTGTCCTCGGACCTTTCCATTGGGATTGATCCCGGACCGTCGCCACTATCCCGTTGTGCTGCTCCAATGTGACGCTTATTAAAATATCTACCTAACGTTATTTCTAAAAGTTATTGTTATTTGTTATTGTTATTTCAATTAACGTCACACTGGAGCAACACAACGGGCTATTGGTGACGGTCCGGGATCAATCCTGAGCTTGGGAAGTAGGACTTGGTAGTCTTTGAGACAGTGGTATGTGTGTGAATATCTCAAAATAAAGAACACAGTCGACATAATTCAACGACAATCATTTTTAGAATTACACTAAGTCATTGAGTGCAAAAAGGTTTTTGGGCAATGGGTCCTCAAAAATGTCTTCATGTATGGCTCCAATGCAATTCAGGATGAGAGGCTGGTAAAATAAGTTGCACTTTGTACAGGTGGGAAATGATTTCTGGCCATCAAAGATGGTCAGATCGGATCGTGGCAAGCATAGAGAAAGTTTTCCGGGGCCAATTGAAGGGCAAGCAGCTCTCCTGGTGTTTGACTGAGTGATGAAGAGGTACTGGAGACGATCTGCGCAATTGCTTTTCAAGTACGGACAGGTGGTCGTCCTCTGAGAGTGGGACTTTCTCTTGTTCCAGATTGTTTATTTGCTCCAGGTTGTTTATTTGTTCCAGGTTGTTTATTTGCTCCAGCTAAGTCATCTTTCTCATTGCCCTCAATTCCGACATGTGATGGGCTCCATTGGAAATTTATTTTAGAATTTGTATTGAAATTTAATATGTAAAAAGGGCTACTTTTCAAAAGAGTATCATAACTAAAAAATACTTCCCCTTTTTTAAACACGAGTAATGACGATCAAGAGATAAGTAAGTGAGAAACTAGCTTAGATGCTCTGGTCTCAATGGTAGGTAGGTTAACTTCAGCACTAGAGAAACATAACGGGCTATTGGCGACGGTCTGGAATCCATCCCCAAGGGAAAGATCAGAGGACAGCATCACGTAATCTTGAACCACGGTCAGGTGAAGAGGCAACACCTGAACTCCAACGTGAGGACATTTGAGGCAGTTTGAACGTGCACCAGCCCCCTTTGTACACGACGGTTTTGGGTTGGATTCGAACCCGCAATCTTCCGGTTGCTCTTCCAATCGGGCTACCGCCGGCCCTCTGATCAATTCAATAACCTTTCTCAAATTTAGATGAAAGAATTGCTAATGGTCAATCTCGTGATCAGTACGAGCGGACAGGAGAAACCTTTGAGTGAACGTGCCGAGCTAATGGACTTGAAAGGGGAGTCATTTGGTAAGTTGCGTGCCGTTGTGGCCCAATTGCAGCATTGTGGGTCAATTGCAGCATTGTGGGTCAATTGGGTTGGATTACTCAATTGAAGTATGAAGATGTCATGCTAATCGAGAAGTGAGACAACGGAAAAAGGATAGCTTCTGACGTCAATCGAAAGGTGCCAAAAGGAATGCGAATCCCTCTCGCATATGTAGCCGCTTCCTATTTGTCATCGAAAGTCACCCGATTCTAGTGGGATCACTTCGGGGACCGTCGTGGCTCAGTGGGTATGCCTTCGAGGCAGGTTTGATTCCAGTCAGCTGCATTTCTCTCTTCTGTGCCACGAAAAACTTTCATTGTGTGTGTCTATTATTTGACATTGTATGTCTTGTGTCTGGCGCAGCATGGACAAATAGGGCGCCATAAAACCCAAAGCCAACCACGGTTGCCCGGTTAGAAGAGTAACGGATTAGCAAACGGAAGCGAGTTCGAATCCAACCTAAGACCGTCGAGGAAAGGGTGCGGCTGGTGCATGGTCCTGGCCCCTTAAAGTTGACGTGGTGTGGAAGTTTAGAGAGTGGGCTGGCAGCTCAGAAGTGATCTCGCCGTCTGAGCGTGGTTCAAAATGACGTGGTGCTGTCCTCGGATCTTTCCCTTGGGGATGGATCTCGGACCGTCGCCAACAGTGTTGCTCCAGTGCGACGGTAATTAAAGTGCCTACCTACTTTGCGCTCTTCGTCGGTATCTCCGCTTGTGTCTGGCCGGCGTCCAACTTATAGAGACTCGCATTTCATTCATCAATCGATTCCCATTACCCTCTCGAATAGGGGGGAGCGCAGCTACTTGCGAACGAAAAGTTCTCAGCTACGAGATCACCTCGGGAAACTTATCGTCGGAAAGCATCTCGCCCCCCCGCAGGTCCATATCTTGTCGAACGATCCCTCGTCAAGTTCTCTGTTTTTCTTCACTTGTCTCGACGCCATTTGTTTTCGTCTCAGAGTTTGATTCGATTCGACCCTTGGGATGCAACACAGGTGCTCCACATGGTATCAGTCCATCTTCAGTCAAGTTCATTCATTCCGGAGGGGGTTGCTAGAGCAACGGATTAGCAACCGGAAGGTTCGAGTCTAACCAAATGACCGTCGTGTACAGGGGTACAATCTGCCGTGGCCTCAAATACCCTCACGTTGGCGTGATGTGGAGAGTCGGGTGCGAGCTCTTGTGTTGACCTCGTCATCTGACCGTGGTTTAAAATTAGGCGGTGTTGTCATAGGGTTTAATCCCGGACCGTCGCCAATAGCCCGTTCCAGTGCGACGTTAATTAAAATACCTACCTACCATGCAAGTGTTAGAGGGGAGAATTTTTCGTGGTTTGTCCGGAATAACTTGTAATGAATGAACGGAGCCCTCGAGAATCCTTTCATATGGAACAAGTTTCCTGAACCCAAATGCAAAAAAGATTTGTGGCTGTGTGTGGAGGGGCGAGGAGCGGCTTTTAAACAAAGTAGGGAATCGACGGGTCGAGATGAATGCGTCTGGCGAGGGAACTCGATTAAAGGGAGCGAGACTTAATTAGTTTCGGGGTGGTTGCGAAGGTGGCGACACCTGGTGGAAGGGTTGGGATGAGATGGAAACCGATACTTCGTCAGCTGTTGCCACTGATGGGGAAGAGAAGATGCAGAGATTGGAGGCCACTTGCAGAGATTGGAGAGGAACTGAGTTGAGAAGGAAGTTGCTGCTTCTAAATGAAGGGGATGTAATAAAACGTGATGATCACGCATACGAAATGGAATCAAAAACTCTTCACTGATTGTATGGTATTTTTAATTACTGGAGCAACACAACGGGCTGTTGGCGAAGGTCCGGGATCAAACCTTAAGGGAAATCTGAGGACAACACCACGGTCAGATGGTCACATCCCCGGCACATCACTCTCCAAACTTCCACACCCAGTCAACTTGAGGACTCCACGACAGATTGAACGCGCCCCCTTTGTACACGACGGTGTTTGGCTGGATTCGAACTCTCAACCCTCCGATTGCAACTGGGCTCACAAGAGATGCCGAACAGACAGTGCCTAAGAGCATTGTGCGAGAGGAAGTTCTACTCTTATCTGCCCTGCGTGAGTCTCTTTTGAAGGCTTCTCTACTGTTCCGGGACCTCGGTAGCCCGGTTGGAAGAGTAACGGCCTAGTAACCGGAGGGTTGTGAGTTCGAATCCAACCAAAGACCGTCGTCTACAAAGGGGGCGCGTTCAATCTGTTGTGGGCTCCTCACGGTGTGCCAGCTCAGGTGTTGCCTCGACATCTGACCGCGGTTCAAAATGACGCAGTCTGTCTGTAGTTCAAAATGTAGTATAGTCCGTTGTCTTGCTCCAGTGCGACATTAATTAAATACCTATCTACCCTCACCCGAACTCCCATCCCATCATTCTAAGAGGTATTTAACATCGCACTGGAGCAACAGCTATTGGCGGCGGTCCGAAATCAAACCCGCAGGGAAAGATACGAGAACACCATTTATTTTGAAGCACGTTCAGTTGACGAGGTCACACCTGAGCTGGCACCCCACTCTCCACACTGCTATTCTAAGAGTAATTCTAAAAGACGAGGGTGACAAAGTGCTGTCGAATCGAAAAAAAGTGTGACTAACAGACGTCACATTTTTCAACACCAGTCACCTTATAACTGTACGTAACACCTTTTTTTACAAGTGTTTACCCAAAACGGAAACCAAATGGACTCAGTTGATGAAGCCGTCCTCTATGACTCCTGGCGATGAGTGCAGAGTGGTGGTGTTGCCACCAAACATAGAAAACTAATAGGAGAGCGATTTCCAGTACTCCCCTTTCGTGTCGAGGAGTGATGTTGTTTCCACCCACCGTCGTCTGCGCAGGCGTTTTAGCACTTCTTTTTTCAGAACCACCCGAACGGAGTGAATGTTGGGGAGGTTTAGAGGATGCGGATCGATTCTGCTCAAGTTGGAAACGATGGAGTTCGGTCGACACCGTCCATCAAAGTTAGATTCATCGACGCATTTGTTTCCTCTTTGCCCGTTGTGTTGCTCCAGTGCGACATTAAATAAATACCTACCTTCTACAAAAATAAACCTATTTTAATTATTGTTACTTGGGTATTTTAATTAACCTCGCACTGGAGCAACACAACGGGCTATTGGCGAACCCGAAGGGAAAGATCCGAGGTAATCTTGAATCATGATCAGATGACGAGATCAACACATGAACTGGCACCCCACTCTCCAAACTTCCACTCTATGCCAGCGTGAGGACATTTGAGGGCACGCCAGACCTTTGTTCACGACGGTCTGTGGTTGGATTCGAACTCACAACCCTCCGGTTGCTAATACGCTACTCTTCCAACCAGGCTGCCCCGCAACATGAGTAAAAATCGCTTTTACGCGAGTTGTAGTACTGCAATGAAAGATGTTTATTTCTTTCCTTGTGTTCTTTCAACCCGCGGTATCTCGTTCTATTGTTTTCCCGAGTTCGAACGCTCCCCGAATCACGATTTCTTGTTTCTCTCCCTACAGATTCGTGTGGATCGGAGAAGAAGCCCCTGGGGCGCACTCTCACGCAGCCCCAAGGAACGGAGCAGTACCAGGTAAAGCCCTTTTCCTTTTAATGCCTTTCAGCTCCGAAACACTTTAAAAGGAAGGGATCGGAAAATTCCATTACGAATTGTCTTTTAATTCGTTTTTTCTTCAGTCTTCCATTCGGAGGATTCTGGGGGCTTGGGCCCCTTGGTGCTTTACGATTTGAGGTTTCGCTTAATTTTTTCCAACAATTTAAGGAAAAGTATCTTCACCCAGAAAACACTGGAGGAGTGATAAGGGGTGTTTCAACCATTTTTAAAACCACAAACCATTTTTAAAAATTTCATTTGCCATCCGTATTCTTCACTTCATTCATGCTCTGCAGATGGCAAATGAAATAAAAAAATGGCTCCATGCCTTGGCGATTCAAGCGAGCGAGCGAGCGGTTGACTAGAAATCCAGGACAGTCAAAGTTCTTTGACCGTCGATCCCTTAAAGAGTTTCTTGCATAGAGGAGAGATAAGGATAGAGAGCCCATCCCCATTCAGATGGACGAAAACGTTTTTGCACGAGTAACTTACGTTTTAGCCCAAGGTTAAACCAGATTTGTCTTCTTATCACCATGTAACGTAAACAATCTTGGCGATACCTTCGCCTGCGTAATGTAAACATATCGGGCTTTCACCTTTTGGAACCAAATAAAAGCAAGAATAAACGAATTGTAATTATCTTGTTACAAATACAACCTTCGTAATTAAACAGATAATTTCGACTTAATGTATTTGCTGTACGATTTTGAATATTTTGATTCATTATTTCCTAAAAATAAAGTTTCTTAGCATGACAATTTTTGCTACTTTGCTGACTTAAAATGTTTCCAAAGTAACGAAAGATTAAAAAAAAAACCAGCGATGAGAGTAGAAAATTCAGTCTGAGAATGATTTTAGATATCTTTGTTTTGTGAATATTGAAAATGTTTTGATTTTAAAACTTGTAATTCGAGCCCATATGAAAGCCAACAGAAAGAATAGATAATTAGATTTCGAAACAAATTTTATTTTTCAAAAATATTTTCACTGTATAAATTTTACGGCTCTAGGACAAGTATTTTGTCAATTTAAATTTATATTTCTTATTTCCTTATGTAATAAAGTATAAGCACACAAAAAAGAAAACATTTTATTGAACAAGATTTGCGAATTTTCAAAGCATACAAACGTTTATGAAAAAATATACTCAGTCGCTTAGATATGGTACCAGTGAGTATATATACAGGAAGACCATTGATTTTTAAAAAATGACTCAGATAAATAAGTTAAAATGAACAAAAATATTCTATACACAACAAAAGCACTTAATTTTTATTTAAATAGATTACATAAGGGCAATTCCATGAAACGAGACATTCAAGAGAAAATGTTTTGTAAATTTTATCTCAGCTTTTCTTTAGCTTTTTTTCTAGACAGTACAGATAAACAGATAAAAATTAAAGGAGGAAATTATGACTAAAATATACAGAAAAGCACCATCTTAATATGAAAAAATACCAAAGATAAACCAATAAAGATGCCACTAGCTGTACAGTAATAAAATTTAAATAAATGAATTATGGACATATTTGGAAAGAAAAAGTTAATAAATTGATAAAAAATATACTTGACAATACATTTAGTTTACATGATATATACAAATGAATCACGGCAATTAGACGGCTAATTTAAATTATAAACAAATACTCGTACTTTAAACAATCATTTAAGCAAAGCTAATGGAATTTATAGAGTTATCCATCAGTTCCTATTTCTATGATATATAAAAGTTGATGCACTCGAATGTAAACCATCTGCTTTATTTACAAATTTATAAATTCCTTAAAAAATAATTGTTTTTACGTTTTTAAATTTAACACATTGTTTCCATATATAATAAAACAATCTCCTGCAAATCAAAATTCAAATAAACAGCTATCAGGAGCGATTACTCACTTGTAATATACTAACAACATAAATCTTAAATAAGCGAACTGCCCATCTGCATTTAAGAAACCATCAACTATATAAACACGCGATATTTGTTCACTCTAGCGGAAGCCAAGATTCGCCAACTTGCATTTTTGCTGTAACCGTAAAACATTAGATTTTTTCGCAAAATGCATAGATTTAATGGCTCCAAAACATTTTCTATAGCTCACAGATATTCAAGTTGTTCTCACGAAATCAAATAATGCAAAAAAGTGTTCACAATAACGAATAAACATTGATCATACTATGATGTGATGCAACGCTACTCTTTTTAAAATGCTTTAAATACTGAAAAAGCAGATAAGTAAATAATAACATACATGTGAAATGAGTAGGATGATCCTTTAGTTCCTCCTTCCTTGCAATTGCATGCACAACAATATGAAACTATTTTTTCCCACTAAAATTGCTGCCTCCAACGCTTCAATTTGCCCTCCCTATGGCTAAATTCCAGAGAACGTTCTCCGACTCGGAGATTGATGTTGTATGTCTTATGTCTTTTGCAGCATGGCCAAATATGGCCCTTGCGCCATAAAACCCCAATTCCAACCAACCGACTCAGAGAATCGTCCGCAAGTCACGTGATTTTACTCGCACAACAAATGGCAACATGCACCCTCTATCTTTATCTCTCCTCTAATGACGCTTCTAATGTCACGTGGCAAGGCACGTGACTCGACGCTCGCCTGTTTCTCTTGTTTTTCTCAATAAGAAAGACCTATACAGTAATACCTTGAGATACGAGTGCCCCAACATACGAGTTTTTTGTGATACGAGCCGTCAGTAGGTCGATTTTTTGCCTTGGGTTACGAGCCAAATTTGAGATACGAGCCTGCTTCGGTGACGTCACAACCACCACTCCGCTCAGATTCCCGAGCCTTGCGCGTCGTTCAGTTCACATGTTTACCCCACCTGACGACAGTTAACGTCTATCACCAAAATCAATCAATTTCTTAATTCTGTTTCACATTTATTGTCAACTGCCACCGGGGAGGCCAGAGTCCCTTTCTTATTTTTTTCATTTTTCTTTCCTCCTACCAGATGCGTCAATTCTGAAAACGGAAAAACGGGGTGTGTACAGTTATTTAGCTAAATTGTTTTCGTATAACCATGAGTCCAAAGAAGGCGAGTGTAAAGATCAGTGGCGAGAAAAGGAAAAGGGTAATATCCATGGAATTAAAGAGTGAGATAATAGACAAACACGAGCAAAGCGTAAGAGTAATGGCCTTGGCAACGCAGTACGATCGCACTACTTCTACGATATGTACTACTCTGAAGCAGGACTCGATAAAGGCTATACCTCCAGCTGCAATATTTGTTCATTATAAATACATTATTATAAAAAGATTGGAGTGGTTTTTTGGGGGCTGGTACGAATGAATCTCATTTCAATTGATTTCAATGGGGAAAATTGATTTGAGATACCAGCATTTTGACTTACGAGCTCGGTCATGGAACTCGTATCTCAAGGTACCACTGTACTTTATTTTGTGTTTCTTTTTCATGTCTTTTCAATAAAAGCCTTTTCATGACTCAATACTTTGCCTAAATAGCATTTGTCATTCTATATATTCTCCAGGTATTACATACAATGCCTAGAGAGAATATATATAATCCTAAAATAATTCGGATATTTCTTACTTTGCTCCAAAAAGCCAGGCATTCTATATATTGCCTAGGCATTCTATACAATGCCTGCTTTGCATACTTTGCCGGTAGCATATACTATATGAAAATAAGACTTATTAACTTAGTATTTAATAACGTTGTCAATGTGAAGGGTGTGGCTTAGTGACTATCGACGAGATTAGTAATGTTGGGTTCCGAAATGAGTCAGTTTCAATCGCCACTGAATTCTGTATTCACTCTCAATTGCGTTGTCATTCAGGATGGAGGTAATTCAAGTGAACCGAATTCAATAATACCCGTGCAATGATGCCATATTTTTCTATCGACCCCTGAGCCCGAATCGACACCTAGCAATATTATATCGACCCCAGGGGGTCAATATCGATCACTTTTGCGACCAATGGTCCAGAACAATTCTCATTTGATCAATGGGAAATTTCACCACTCACAAAGCCAGACGCTTTCCACCTTGTGTTCCATGAGCTAGAGGGCCGCGGTGTTTTTCAGACCCTCACCACTTGAGCTCACCAAACGGTGTAGAGCTGTTTTGCGGAGAGGTGGGAAGGACTTCCAGCACCAAAGGGTCCCGAGGGGCCCAACCCGTCACACAAGGAAAGCCTAGCCGCCTACCTCTCTGTGGGCACGGGCGGCTTTTATTTGAATTTGAATATATACATTGCAAAATACATTTGAATACATCAGAACAACAGTAAAGAATAAGGATACAATCCGTAGACGGAACTTTGATATGTACAAAACATTGGACAGACATGAACAATTGCAGTACAATTAAACATCAGATCAATAAAGAGGTAAAAAGAGAGTAAGAGAGAAGAAGAAAGGTTTTTAGTAAATAAAGGAGAATATATATAATGCAGATAATTTTGAATTTGCATAGGAGGCAAGAAAAGTATATAGTTCTAAAGAAGGGTGGCAGAGAGAGAGAAAAGACATTTTAATTTTAAAGCCGATCAGCTATCTCTCGAGCAGCCTCCACATAACTCCTGTTCTTAAGGAGTGCCTGCGGATTGGCTAAGATATTATTCAGCCTAATTTCTTTATAACAATTCGCAGGCGTAGTCATTGGGCAGTGGAGGCTGAAGCTATAGTGATCTTCACTGCACCACAGGAACAAAGGTCCGATTGTCTGATTTTCAAACGGTGCAGATAAGGGACAAAGGGGCATGACCAGACAAAAACCGTGATATATCTGTCCGCGATGAGGTGGTCAAGTTTTACCCCAGGGATATATTCCTTGACTCTAAGGCCTTTAGTGAAATTTAAATGGCAAGAATTTTCTAAAATTCTTGCCATTCAGATATTGCATTTAGTTTAAATAATCTAGTCATGTAGGATTTAGGGGCAGGAATATCAAATTCTTCACCGCAGACAGACCCCAGTGGTCAGCTACCTCATTGCCATAGTTACCAGCGTGGGCTTTGACCCAGCTTAGCCCAATATTAGCATTAGCACCTATTGAACGTTTAGTTAAGTTTAGAAAATGAGATTATTTTTAGGAGATTGAAGGGCTAATATTGAGCTAAGCCCGGATGAAAGAGTAGCGGATTAGCAACAGGAGGGTTGCGAGTTCGAATCCGTTCTCTTCGAATCCGTACACGTTAAATCTGTCGTGGCCTCAAATACCCTCATGTTGGCTTGGTGTGGAAGATTGGAGAGTGGGGTGCCAGCTCAGGTGTGACCTCGTCATCTAACCGTGGTTCCAAATGCCGTGTTGTCCTCGGAGCTTTCCCTTCGGTGCTGATCGCGGACCGTCACCAATAGCCCTTTGTGTTGCTCCAGTGTGACGTAAATTAAAGTACCTACCTACCATGATCTAGTAATTAGGGGGGGGGGGAATTTCAATTAACGTCACACTGGAGCAACACAATGGGCTATTGGTGACGGTCCGGGATCACTCCCAAAGGGAAAGATCCGAGGACAACACCACGTAATTTTGAACCACGGTCAGATGACGAGGCAACACCTGAGCTGGCACCCCACTCTCCAAACTTCCACACCACGCCAACGTGAGGACATTTGAGGCCACGACAGATTTAACGTGCACCAGCCCCCTTTGTACACGACGGTGTTTGGCTGGATTCGAACTCGCAACCTTTCGGTTGCAAGTCCGTTACTCTTCCAACCGGGCCACCGCGGCCCCTCTAGTAATTAGAGGCTAAGTGAAACTTAAGCAAAGTGTTTTCATTATTAAAGTCTTTAAGGTCTAAAGGTATTTAATTAACATCGCACTGAAGCAACACGGCGGGCTATTGGCGACGGTCCGGGATCAGCACCGAAGGGAAAGCTCCGAGGACAACACGGCATTTGGAACCACGGTTAGATGACGAGGTCACACTTGAGCTGGCACAACATTGCAAACTTCCACACCACGCCAACGTAAGGACATTTGAGGCCACGACAGATTGAACATGCACCAGCCCTTTTTGTACACGACGGTGTTTGGTTGGATTCGATCTCGCAACCGTCCGGTTCCTAATCCGGTAATCTTCCAACCAGGCTACCGCGGCCCAGTGGGGGACGTCGTGGCTCAGTGGATATGTCCACTACGCTAGCAACCTTCGAGTTGTAGGCTGTGCAGGTTCGATTCCTGTCACATGCATTCCTCCCTGGGTGCATTTCTCACTTCTGTGCCAGTAAAACTTTGTGTGTGTCTATTACTTGATATTGTATATCTTGTGTCTGGCGCATCATGGCCAAATAAGGCCCTTGCGCCATAAAACCCCAAAGCAAACCAACCAATCAACCGCAGCCCAGTGGCTGGCTCAGTTTATCTGAAGCAACAGCAGCTGGGGAAAGAAGTAACAAATCACAATGGGTCGATAGCAATAGGTGGTTTTATCACCTTTTGATTAGATCTACTTCCCCTCACCATCGTTCTGATCTTTCCCTTTCGGGATTGATCCCGGACAGTCGCCAATAGCCCGTTGTGTTGCTCAAGTGACCTACTTACCTTCCTCACCATAGCCTCACACTAGTTCTGTTTGGTTCTTTGCAGGTGGCCGATTCGGAAACCTTGGCAGGGATCGCCGCCCGTTTCGACACCACCCCTTCCGAACTGGCCAAGCTCAACAGACTGGTGGCCAGGATCGTCTTCCCTGGACAGGTGAGTCTCGATGTTTGGCTATTGACATATTTACACGGACGTATTTACAAGTCTGGAGTCAAACAGTGAATCTGCAAATCAGAGCTAAACCAGGGATTCTACAAGGACCGTATTCACGAATGAAGTGAGCCACCGATTAAAGCTCGCTGTGATGTCTCGACCATGCGACGTTGTTTCTTATGACGCCATGATTTAAAATCCTTGGTCGGCAGAATTGAATTCCGATTGCTTTTGTCTCGTCTGCTTTGGTGTGGATGCAGAGTGAAGCCACTTGCATTGTCATTTTCTTTTATGCCTAATAAATCAAGAAAAGCATTTTTGTTCTGCGACCCATTTGCATCTGCCGTGCTCAACGCAGCTGCGTGTTTACGAATCTATTTCGATCTATTCCGACAGCTCATAACGTCAAAGTTTGATCACACGAATCAATTTCATGAATCCATCTCAGCTACCAAACTTAATATGTCTGAGAATCCTTAGTCGGAATTCCGTAGTTGAGCGAAGTCCGTTTTGTTTGGTTGACGCTTCCTTGGCAAAAAGATAGCACTGCGCATGCGCCTACCCTCAACCGAGTGTTAAACCTCCGATTTCGGAAAATTGAACACGACACGGCAAATGTAACCTCGGATCAGGCATTGCGGTTTCTTCGATAATCGGGCGATCATCCCCGGCTAAACTCGGACTTGTGAATATGTCCTTCCGTCTGTCTTTCACAAGAACTGTTACCGCCACAAAACCTACACCCGTCTGTTGTAGAAAAATTTTATCCCATTTTGCAAAGGGATGCTCGAAGAAAGGCATTGAAGTTTGCTTAAGTTCGCGTTTTCATTGTGCGCTGATTTCTCTTTCAGATTTCCCACTATCTTCTGTGATCAGGCTGCTCAAGATTTCGAGCTCTTCCGTACAACATGATTCAGCACCTTGACTCCAATCGAGCACACGTCATCTGACCGTGGTTCAAAATTACGTGGTGTTGTCCTCGGATCTTTCCCTTTGGGATTGATCCCGGACCGTCACCAATAGCCCGTTGTGTTGCTCCAGTGTGACGTTAATTGAAATACCCCCCAATCGAGCACAGCTAAGCGTAATTCAGCGGTAGGATCTGACAAATGAATCTCGGTTGACTGTTCTTGTGGCCATTCACCATTCAGTAATGTCGTTTACTGCACTAGCTACGTTAATGAAATTATAAATATTATAATATGTGATAATTGCTGAGATTAAGCTTCGTATTGCGAAGGCAATTGCTGTAGGTAGGTATTTAATAAACGTCGCCCTGAAGTATCCTAACGGACTATTGTCGACGTTCCGAGATCAATCCCAAAGGGAAAGATCCTAGTAATTTACGACCACGGTCAGAAGACGGGGCAACACCTGATCTGGCACCCCTCTCTCCAAACTTCCACACCGCGCCAACGTGAGGACAGTTGAGGCTACGACAGATTTAACGTGCATCAGCCCGCGTTTACACGACGGTTTTTGACTGGACCGAGCTTCGAACTCGCAACCCTCCGGTTGATAATCCGTTGCTCTTCCAACTGGGCTACCGCGGTCCTTGCAGCCGTTGAGCTACCTTTCGCATTTATTTTTGAAACTATTTCAGGGGGTGCCCTTGTTGAGCCCCGCTTTTAATATTCTCGGGCTTCGCAATTTGGAAGAACCCTGGGGCTGAATCGAGGGGTGATCCCAAACGCGAATCGAAGGATCGCCCTCAAGATGGCTTCCATCATCCGATCGAAAGCTCCGCGCGGAATCTCGGAAACAAATCGGACGACACCCGAAGGTAAGGGCCCCGAGAGGCGGATCCGTGGCGTCGCCCCAGCGAGGCGCCCCGAGATTCCGCAGAATCGGCAGGACCGAAGACGCCGCCCTGTCCGGGAGAGGGGGGGGGGTGAGCGCAAGGTAATCGGGAGCAACGGTGAGGTCCGGAGCCGAATTGACAAATGTTCCGGATTTGTAAGTCCGGCGAAGCGGAATGGAGGAGATGAATTTGGAGTTCTGGGGGCTTTTTTGGAGGGGTGGGAGTTTTCTTCCTGTTCCCGTGGGGGTGGAGGAGGAAGTGCAGGACACCGACCGCCAACTCTGCCCCAGGAGTAACAAGTTGGCCGGATGGATATTGATTGGTTGTTGCTCTGTTCTTTTAATTCTTCTTTCGATGGGATGTTTTCGCAGTGCGCTTCCGATTCTCCTAGTTTTACTCGTTATCTGACCGTGGTTCAAAATTACATCCTCGGATCTTTCCCTTCGGTTTTGATTTCGGACAGTAGCCGGCTGTTTTGACCAGATCTTGATGGACGAGTTATCACGTCGAAATCACTCGGAGGGTTAAACCTCCTGAACACTGTCTATTACATCGCGTGCAAGGGGAGTCCCTAAACGTTTTAAGCTCAGGGCCCTATTTAAAATAACGCGGGCAGATCGAGAGGCATACTTCAGTACCATATCTGCGATTAAGTTTCCTGATTGTTTTTATCTATTGATAACAGAGTCCCATATTTGATACCGTATTTAAATTAATTTATAATAATTATGAGCTTTTCATACCTCCGAACGAAATAAAATTAATCAAAAGTATAAAGCGTTATGTGTAATCTTATTATTTGTTAATTCTTATTTCCAATGCAGTGCTGGTATACCTCAGTCATGTTACCACAATATTACCCTTTTTTCGTCCCCCTCTTCAATTCCATCTCAATTTATTTGTTCTAGGGCGATTCGATATTTTTTGACGTCTTAGCATATTTCCTCTTTCACACATTTTCGGTTCTTTTCCGTTATCGTCATACTAACAATCTTCGGCGCCAATTCGGCGCATTTTAGCTTATTTATTGGCGTTATTTGTTTCCACACCAGCTTGTTTTGGGGCTCTATTTTAGCTTATTCCTTTGTTAGTGCAACGGATTTCATAATTTGGGATTTGCCAAGAAATGAACAAGCGGCAATACTTTCTTCAAAAAAGAAGTATTCTTCGAAAAGAAAGATTGTGTTCGAATGACCACCTACTGAAATTAAAATGCGACTCGAAGTCGAAATGGTTATGAAGCCTTCGTTCGTACGGGAAGAAAAAGGTGTCCGAACAAAAACGTGGTTTAGTGGATCACACATTCCTTTCTTTACTGCCGTACGATTCATTAATTTGTAGTCAAGAGCTGACGTCTATTGAATTCTGGGAATTGCAGCTTCAAATGAATCACAACATAATGGTAGTTGGGAATAATTATACGCGAGAAGTATGTGCACTAACAAGCGAATAAGCTGAACTGGCGCAAAAAACAAGCTAGTATAGAAACAAATAGCGCCAAGAAGTAAGTAAAAATGCGCCAAATTGGCGCCCAAGTTCACTTGTATGGCTATAATGGAAAAGTATCACATTTTCTTCTCTGAGCTGATTTTCCTTAAGAAATCGGACTGATGAAAAATTTCAAGCTCTTCGGAGTGTTTAAGCAATATTCGAATCTCCATTGCTCAAACCAATGATTAAAAACAAAGTTACGAAAATGCGGAACGAATTCCGTAATAATTGATTTTATATCTTTTATACCCATTTTTTGCCATTCACCATCATACAAATAACGTAAAATTTCTGTACCGAGAACGCTTGTGAAACATGTATAGCATAATCTGTTTAATCAATTATGCTTCCGTTTCGGCAGCAAGTATATCACTGAAAATCCAATCGAGCGAGAGAACTTTTACCACGCCAAAGTATATGTACAGTCGCGGAAATAAAACGAACTCCCTTCTTTATTCGATCAATTTCAACAGTAGATAAAATTCAAAGATGGCGCTCGACAGGAACTTCTATAGATTCAAATGCATAAAATTTGCACAAGGGGCCGTCTTCATAAAAAATTGAGCATCCACTTCATAATTTCCAATGGAAATCCCCTATTTCGACCCACAATTTCGAATCTATATCAAAATTTAACTCCAGATACCAACTGGAGTTGCCAAATACCGAGTAGCAAAATTGTACTTACGATCAATGAATTTTTCGTTTGGGCTTTTCGTGTTCCATAACGAAATGTAAGTTATGGAGAAAATTAAATATTCTAAACAACCTTGTTCGTCAATAAAATATTCATAAATTATTTGTATGATGGGAAGAAATAAAAAATCAGTTCAAACATAAATATTAGAATTTAAGTTGTTTTGAAAAAATTGTTTTTCGAGCCATACTGGTAAAACAAGTTTAGTGGAAAATTTATTTTGCCATCAATACTGGTAAAACAAAATGAGTTACGTACCGCAATCGTTTTATACTCAATATTATTCCTATGGGAATTTCTAATTGTTTTTAACCCCCTCTACACACCTAGGACAAATGGAACGGGGGTTACGACTTCTCTGGGTAGGGTGGTAGATTCGAATCTACAGAGAACAGTCTAGCTTAAATAATAAACATTAATTTTATTGAGAACAATTTCTTGACTATGTTAGGATCTATTTAGAAGGCACTTTCACGAATTCGATGCCTCTGCTAACTGGATGCGACAGGTTGTCGTAATCTCAGGTACCCACGAAAGTCTCTGAGTGGGTCTCTCAATAGTCTCGGGGTGAGACTCTACTCGTCGGGTGACGATGACACAAGATCAGCACCGGATCCTCACGGGATAACGGGTCGATTCAGGTTCCCCGCCGGACGAGAAGTCGGCACTGGACTCTTCGCAGGTGGTCGGTTCGGCACAATCAGGGGACGGCTCCAATGGGGTCGTCGGGTCAGCACAAGAAGGGAACGGTATCTCTCCGGAACTCCAGTACGTTCTTTCTGTTTCTCTGCTGAGAAAACAACTCCAAGCTATTTGCAGGCTAAAGAGTTAGACCACTTGCAGGGTCGCTGGATCGAGCCTCTCGGATAAAACCAAAGCAGGAACTCGAGATAGGCAGCCTACGCCAGGCTACAAGAGCGCGTCTTCTCGGGGTGAGAGAACCGTCTTCTAACAATGCTTTTCTCCCTAAGGAGTGACCGCTCAAAGGGTCGCTGAGTCAAGCCTCTCGAACGAGAACACAGGCAAGAACTCGATTCGACTCCCTTCGTTTTCCTTCGAAACCTCGCAGCCTTTGTTCGCTGGTGGTTTTTTTTTGATTGGTTCGCTCTTGATTGGTTGTTGCTTTTAATTGGTTGCTGCTTTTAATTGGTTGCTGATTCGGCGGCGACTGTCTGACGTAAAATGGGATCAGCTACTTAGCGCAGGTGGGCTTAATTACCTGGCAGGTGGGCTTAATCACCTGGGCGTGTTCCGGAACGAATTCCCTTTGTCCATCTTCGGTACAATTCCAGACCGTCTGGTGCCAGAGAGATGGAAACGCATTGTCCGTGTTTTAACGATTCTTATCGGCGAGTTTGCCTTAGGAGGGTTAATTGAGGGGTCCATCAATGAATCCTCACAATATGTAGCCTACGTTACCCGCAGGGTTCTAAAGTATAAGTGTACCAAATTTGGTTTGGATTGGTCAAACGGTGTAAATTTGTATAGAAAACAAACAGACGCCAACTCTGCTTTATACAGGGTGAGTCTAAATTGTATTTACAAAATAAGAGGGGTGATAGTACCCATCTAGACGAGCAATAATTACCATGGAACATAAGGTCGCATTCCATTCTGAGAGGCAGAAAAGAGTCAAATTAGAATTTCAACATGAACTTACAAAAGTGTTGGGAAAACGAATGAACGATACCAAAAGTTGCACAATCTGATTTATTGATCAGAGAAAAACTCACAGCAAGTGTTCAAAGTGGTGACCATGCGTGTCGTTGCACAGTTCACACCGGCGAAGGAATGACTGGCTCTCGAAGATTCCTGGTGTTGTGTTAATTTTGTCTGCGGCCACACCGATTCTCGCTAAGAGATCTTCAGCCGAGTCCACAGGCGTCTGCTACACTAAAGATTTCATGTGGCCCCAGAAGAAAAGGTCCAGTGGGTTGTGGTCCGGTGAGCGAGGAGGCCAAGCTGGACTGGACGCCATTGCGCTACCGACCAGGCCATCTTGCTTAGGAGATATGCTACGTAGGCAGGTACAAAACGACGTCAGAGGCGATGACTTGTTCATTCTCGACGCGTTTCGACTTTACTCTTTTCTGCCTCTCAGAGTGGAATGTGACCCTATGTTCCATGGTAATTATTGCTCGTCTGGATGGGTACTATCACCCCTCTTATTTTGTAAACACAATTTAGACTCACCCTGTATATAGATTTCCTTTGAGAGTTTGGGACGACGTCACCGTAGGAAAGTCGACATTCCTAAGATTAGTCAACATTCCTAAGATTAGGCAGCATTGACAAGTCTTTCTTTTAGGCGGTGTTTGAACAACTTTTATCCAAAGCTTGAAAGAGTGAAAAGACAGTGGGTTCTTTAGAGATAGGCGAAAAGCGCCAACGTTTCGCCAAGGGATATCGCCAACTGCTCTTTTCGGAAAGTCTATCTCCACCGTGAATTTATGAGAGACCCATTCATGAACATATTCAAAGGATAAAAATCCAATTCGTGATTGAATCGGGGAGGAGAAGTTTGCGAATCGAGTTGGAATAAAAAATGTGGAGAATTTTTTTTTTTTTGGATGGACTGCCAAAAGAGGAACGGGAATAAAAATATGTTCTGCCGGATAATATATAAAAAATGACAAATTGAATTCCGGAGATGCTGAATAAAGTGACGGCCGAAGAGGCGAAAAATAAAATATTGGATTTGCGAATCATTTCCCCCTCCCCTTTCGATATCTTTTTTAACTTCTCCGTTCCAAAAATCACCATCTCAAACGGATTTTAAGTGGAAATCGCACAATGGGATGCGTTTTTGAGCACGACGAAAACTCGTGAGTTGGTGAGTGCCATTTTACGAACGCGTTGTGCCTCGTTCTTTGATGGGTGCGTTGTCTTTTGCTTTGATATGATAAATGACTTTGGAGTAGCACGTGTGTAAACTAGGGTTTGAAAATTACCAACCTTCTCAATACCGGTAGAATTACCAATGGAAATCTTTCTGGTGGTGACTAGAGTTAGAAAATTCCCAACCTTCTCAATACCGGTAGAATTACCAATGGAAATCCTTCTGGTGGTGACTAGAGTTTGAAAATTCCCAACCTTCTCAATACCGGTAGAATTACCAATGGAAATCCTTCTGGTGGTGACTAGGGTTTGAAAATTACCAACCTTCTCAATACCGGTAGAATTGCCAATGGAAATCCTTCTGGTGGTGACTAGGGTTTGAAAATTCCCAACCTTCTCAATGGAAATACTTCTAATGGTGACTAGTTTTCATCTTCTTGACCAATAGAATATGTTGGCAACCCCTATGCGCTCCTTATCTCTCCTCTGAGTTACAAATTGTCACTCGTTCTGGGCAAGGGACAATTTGTTTTCCCTACTTGGATCCCCTTGGAGTAATTCGGGCAGTTTTATCTCGACGAGATATCTCGCTCTTAGCATAGTTTACTAGATCTTGGACGAGATATCTCGCTCTTAGCATAGTTTACTAGATCTTGGACGAGTTGAAATACTTGGAGGGTTAATGACAATGATGCATCTTCGTAGAATATAACCCCGAATAACCAGACACCTGGGACCCAACTCTTCGATTGAATGTCATAAAGATATTTGGATACTATTAGACATTTTAACAAAGGAGGTAACAAAACCGGAACAGACATCATAAACAAGCTTAGGAAGTTCTCTAGTCACAATGATATCCATATGCTATGGATACCGAAACCATGTAGATCTGGAATGGAATGCAATGACATTACAGATAGGCTAGCAAAGGGGGCATGGAAGATGTCTCTCATCTGTATCCCATTCCCCCCTTTGATCATCGACTCCTTCAAGAGTTTCTTGACTACTCTATTTTACTATTACGTAACTGTAATAGAACAAGCAAAAAAGACGCTAATGTGATCTTATAGTTACAATGTTAATGTGTTTATAATAGAGTATATATCATTATATTGGGATATAACATCAAAGGGATGCGTTTTTGTTTTCGACGTCCTTCTTAACATTCCATATTAGATAGAAGGGATACATCAAATATAAAATTTACTTTAGATAACAATAATGCAATCTTTATATACATGAAAATAACACTTTTAGTATTCAATTTACTGTCAATGTGAAGGGGTGTGCTCTCGACAAGATTAGCAATGTTCGCTTCCAAATGATAAGCCTCAAATGCCTCTGTGATTGCACGAAACCAACGTCTGTATTTCGATCCATTTGATGAAGTAAACAGATGATTAATTACTTTTCCCCCTTGCAGCTCCTCTTTGTTCCGGAAAAGAGAAATCGTGGAGCAGACTCTGGAGAGGGAGCCGAACCGTCTGATTCTCTCCTCCCGCCACAGGTGAGAGTATTCCATGCCTTACAATTGCCCTCTTTGCGGTTTGCTTTAGGAAATGCTTTTCTTTTTGATGTGTCTTAGAAACATGTTCCGCAACGAAAAAAATTAAAAACGAAACATTCAGGAGGATCAAAAGAATTTCATAGTGTTTGAATGAATGCTTAAATCACGAAAATTGACTAGAATACTGATTTTGTTTATATAGCTTCAAAATATTTCCAAATTTCTTAGCTTTTAAACGATACCAAGATGTAAATATTCGGAATACTTTTCAAGTTACAAGGGCTTTTCGATAAGTACTGTTACCAGTATAAACATGTTTCCAAAACTTTAAACTCATTTTCTGAAGAACTGCGTCTTTGCAATAAGATGCTTTGTTCAAACGGTGATAACGCAACAATGACTTGATCTATTATAATTATTTTTGTGTCATAATCTATGTAATACAGTGGATGTTTTGAACATCAATCAGAGTTAGTTAAAAAATTAAGTATCTAGTTGATTTTCAAATGTTAAAATTCTTCGAAAAAATCTTGATTTTTAGACTTTTTTGGAGAAAACAATTGTAAAAAATAACCTGTTCCCTCTAGCAACTTGATGGAAGGTCAAAACATGAAGAATAATATTAGGAATAACTTCCAACAGGAATTGTTGTTCTGGACAACAAGTTTGAATTTGAGATATCACTGTTCGAAAAACATGCTAATTAGCTGATTATATCTAAATTAGATAATTAATAATTAGCTTAATCTGATTTTTCTCACTAAAAGGATTTTAAGCACATTCCAATGACTAATTGGAAAAAAGCTGGATTTTTAAAGTCAAAATTAAAAAAATCTTCTAGTCTACGTACCTGAAAGTTTAAGGTAATATGACCTCTTGAATAATGGATAAACCATTATAAGTTTTGAATTTTTTTTAATCTTGAAATTTGTATCTATGAAATAGCAATACATGGAAAACTTTTTAAAGGAAAGTGGTATAACATTCAAGCGCAGGAAGGTAAAATAAGAAATTTAAGAAACGCCGAGTCTAGTGTCATAAAAGGTAGATTATAGATTTAAAACATGGATTTGATTGGATGAGATAGACATGTTGTTCAACAACGTGAAAATTCCTAAACACAAATGGTCAATATAGAATACCCGAAGCCATTTGTATTCCCACAATTGGTAACTTACAAAAGAAACTACCCTTTTAACCCTCCAAGTGGTTTTGAAGATCGTCCGTCCGTCAAGATGTGACCCATTTTGCTAATGACGACATATCTTGCCCATCAAGATTTTGGCGATTTTTTGATGAGGATCCGATCAAGATGTAATGACGCGACATCAGGATATGGGGCTTGATCCTCCGTCTATGCAACCACAAGGAGGGTTCAAATGGTCATTTCTAATGCATGTGTTACAGGGTGACCAAGAGGAGCGTCGTCCCAGTGTCACAGATGCCCTGCGCATCCCCTACAGACGGCCCAGCGAGCGGGCTCACAGGTTCCTGAAAGTCAAGGCGAGGCACTTCACAGACGGACAGGTGGGTGTACCTACCGCACTTGTTCTGTAGACAAAAGGGCATCCTGGCTGCTCCCCATCGAGTTACAAGTGTAACGGATTGGAGGGTTGCAGCCAAAGACCCTCGTGGGCGTTAAATCTGTCGTGGACTCCTCACGTTGGGGTGGCGTGGACGTTAGGTGCCAGCTCGAGTGTTGACATCTGACCCCGATCCAAAACGACGTGGTGTTGTCCTCGATCCTTCCCTTTGGAATTGATCTCGGACCGTCGCTAATAGTACGTCGTGTTGCTCCAGTGCGACGTTAATTGAAATACGTACCTCGAATTCCGGCGTGTCGTTTTGTAGGAAAACGACATCGACATTATTTGAGGGTTTAATGGGTAGATAGGTATTTAATTAACGTCACGCTGGAGCAATACGACAGGCTATTGGCGACGGTCCGGGATCGAAACCCGAAGGGAAAGATCCGAAGACAACACATCATTTTGAACCACGGTTAGATGACGAGTTCCCATCTGATCTGGCACTCCACTCTCCAAACTTCCCCACCACGCCAATGTGAGGACATTTGAGATTAGGACTGAATGAACGTACATCAGCCCCTTTGTACTCGACTGTCTTTGGCTGGATTCGAACTCGAAACCCACCGGTTCCTAATCCGTTACTTTTCCAAGCGGGCTACCGTGGCCCGATTGGGGTTGTAGCTACAAGAGCCCATATGAGTGCGTCACTATGGGTTTATCAGTAAATGAGTTGTAT
Organism: Meta bourneti; assembly: GCA_933210815.1. Classification (NCBI taxonomy): domain Eukaryota; kingdom Metazoa; phylum Arthropoda; class Arachnida; order Araneae; family Tetragnathidae; genus Meta; species Meta bourneti. The sequence goes on along the minus strand of OW119923.1, from coordinate 117,376,399 downwards.
TTTATGGCTATGCTCAAATACTATTAAAATTATATTTAAAAATGCATGAATTATGAGAGTGACAATGTTGCTTAGCCACCACTACCAAAATTAGTATATTCTATTAGTATTACAAAACAGTAGTTTATATAGCAGTGTAACCTCTGATCACAGTCACTTCGTTCGACTGAGCACGCCGTGGCAGGGGGCTTATAATATCTACTTTCAAAATGTTTGTAACTCTTGAAGCAACTTTATTTTTCCAATCTCAACTTTACTTACTGTTGCGGCGATAGCTCGATTAGTGGACTATTCAATTAAAACAATTCGTTGTAACAGAACAAGTATGTTATCAACAAACTAACAAGTGTGCGGAAGGTAGGTATTTGGAATTACCGTCGCTCTGGAGCAACACAACGGGCTGCCGCCGACGATCCGGGATCAATACCCATGGGAAAGACACCACGTAATTTTGAACTATGGTCAGATGACGAAGAAAGACCGCTCTCATTAGGGCTAAGGAAACCTCGTTCTCGTTAGGGCTAAGGAAGTCTCACCAGGCTAGGGCCGCGGTTGGAAGATTAACGGATTAGCAACCGGCGATTTCAAATCCAACCAGACTCGTGTAGAAAGGTGCATGTTAAATCTGTCGTGGCCTCAAATGTTTTCACGCTGTGGAAGTTGGTGCCAGCTGACCTCGTCATCTGCCGTGGTTCAAAATTAAGTTGTGTTGTCCTCTGTTCTTTCCCTTGGGGATTGATCCCGGACCGTCGCCAATAACCTGTTGTGTTGTACCAGTGCGACGTTAATTTAAATGCCTGCCACATCAGGGCTAAGAGAGCACTTCTCGCGTCTAATGCCTGAATTGCACCCAACAGCGGCCTCTACGATATATGGGGGAACTTAACACTTATTGAAGCTAATTTTGTAAATATTCAGGCAAACAAAAGCATGCAATTCAAAAATGAATTCTTAAGTGAATTCTCGTCCTGTGGGAGGCGCATTTCTGTAGAGTGGCTGCAAAAAGGGTGAAATCGCCTACTATTGGGTTGATGCAAAAGTGCATCCGCTAGATGGCATTGTATCGCAAAACCCAACTACTTCACACGCGTAAAGTTTGACGTTTGAAAGAAGGAATTTGAGCGAGGGGAAAAAGTGTGTTATTGGGGTGTGTTTTTTAAATTGTGTAAAGCATTAAAAACGGCAGAAAATAAGGAGAATTTTCGGCATATTAAATGCTTTTTTTAATTTCCGAAAAGGCTAGAATGCTTCGCAGATGCAAAGGAAGATGTGTGTTGTGTAGGGTGAAGGGTGGCATTGACACTTGCCGTAAGTGGTTCGTCACCAGGATCAGTTCTTTAGCCAGAAACCACAGATCTTCCATGAGCGCGGGACGATGCAGCTAAATGGAGAGAGGTCATCGAACAGAACGGCACATACTATATGGAATCAATGTCATTTTTAATAAATAAATTTTTCTTCAATTTTTGTCAAGAGAACGGGATGAACTTATGCATTAACCCAATACTATGATTAACAAGACAAGTACCATGTCGAGCATTTTAGCCTTGTCGATTAGAGATGAATGCCCTGTATTGGTGAAGCGCTCTAACAGCATAGCAGTGTAACCTATCTTTACCTTTATGACTGGTGAAAGTCGCCGGAAATGATAGGAACGGTGCCCCTTCACTGTTTGTTGTATACATCGACCGTCTAATAAAATAAATGGAGCACGTGCGCGTAGCTACATGCCATTTCTTTCGGTATGATGAACTGTCACGTGATTGAGGGGAAAAGCATGAATCCTCACGTGGGACACATTATTGACAAGTTAAAGTGATTATTAAAAACACTAGCTTGCGTTTCGATAACCAATCCTCGATTCGTAAGCCCCTTCTGAGATCTGCCCACATGCTCTATCTATTTCATCACAAGGTCGATGGCCTAGTGCGTGTCCAGTCATTTCCGCAGTTAACGGAGGCTGTGTTTCAGGGCGTCGTGTCCGGGGTGCTGATCATCACTCCGAACGCCGTGATGTTCGACCCGAACGTGTCCGACCCCCTGGTCATCGAGCACGGGGTGGAGAGCTACGGGGTCATCGCACCCCTCGAGATGCTGATGCGGGCCGCCATCTACTTCGACATCGCCCACATGAAGGTCCAGCACGCAGCCCCGGAAGCGGGACCCAGGTACTCCTTCCTCGCGACTCCAAATTGGGTCGCCATTCGACGATATATACATATACTGCATATATGTGTGTTCATACATGTACTATATAGGCCATCACCAAAAATCAGACAGGAAAAACAAAATGCATGTAATAAAAACAAAGTATAACAACCCTTTAGACCCTTTTCTCCCAGTCTTTGTCAATATATTTTGCCACCCCCTTTACCTATGAAGTCAAGCCATCTCATTAATATTGACCGTCCCACGGATTGCTTTCAAATCGCCTATGTAAGATCACATTACTCCTTCGTTAGACCAATGAACTTTCTTGAATAATATTTCTCTTATCCCTCTAGCGAGGTAAACATTTCTTTCACGAACCCCTTAGATTAAAGAGGCACCCTACCCTCAACACCTCCACGCATTACTACTTGTCTATTGAAGGAAATAAATTATTGCTATGTTTTGCCTCTCCACTTGTATTATTACATTCAGTACCAATGGATCATTCTCGCCTTAGACCACTCTCGTCACGACTGCAGGTTATTATGACATGTATATACAGGGTGAGTCTAAATTGTTTTTACAAAATAAGAGGGGTGATAGCACCCATCCAGACGAGCAATAATAAACAAAGGGTCGCATTCCACTCTGAGAGGCAGAAAAGAGTCAAGTCGAAAGAGCATGAACAAGTCATTGCCTCTGACGTACCTGCCTACGTAGCATATCTCCTAAGCAAGATGGATCGGACGTGGCGGACCTGTGGCTTGGCCTCCTCGCTCACCGGACCACTGGACCTTTTCTTCTGGGGGCACATGAAATCTTTAGTATACCTGTGGACTCGGCTGAAGATCTCGTAGCGAGAATCGGTGTTGCCGCAGACAAAATGAACACAACACCAGGAATCTTCGAGAGCCAGTCATTCCTTCGCCGGTGTGAACTGTGCAACGACACGCACCACTTTGAGCACTTGCTGTGAGTTTTTCTCTGATCAATCAATCAGATTGTGCAACTTTTGGTATCGATCATTCGTTTTCCCAACACTGTTTAAGTTCATGTTGAAATTCTAATTTGACTCTTTTCTGCCTCTCAGAGTGGAATGCGACCCTATGTTCCATGGTACGTATTGCTCGCCTGGATGGGTACTTTCACCCCTCTTATTTTGTAAAAATAATTTAGACACACCCTGTATATATACATAGGCCATCACCAAAAATCTGATAAGAAAAACCAAACCACACACAAAATGCAAGTAATAACAAAAAAGGAACAAAATAACAACCCTTTAGATGAACACTATTAAGCAACAAGGGGGGTTAACTTGTGTTAATCTCTGGCTAGGCCTCACACAAATACATCAAATAATCAAAGCTTCTCTTAAACTTGACTCCTGCTTTGCTCCCCTTGATAAAGTAAGTCCCCTCACATTTTCGCACCTCTTCTCGTGTTGCTCATGGAAAAATTTATTTTAAGGTAGTTTCTACTTATATATATATACACAGGATGTTTCGAAACTTCATGTAACAACAACTTTAAGGGAGGAAGGGAAGGTAAAATTAACCCGCACGGATGCTTAACCGCAATCGCCACCTGGAGGGGCCAACGCGGAGTTGGTCAGTTTGTACGACACGTCAGGGCGTCGACGCTGTCAGGCGTGCATTACTGTTGGGTATCTCAAGTTTGAGAATAGGTTATGAAACTAATTGTACTACCACCCAACTTCATAACTAGGGTTGATGAAAATGTTCGTATACTTGCTCTCTTTCATTTCTGGATCTCCAGTCTTGTCGACATGTAAATCAATATAAATTTTACGTTCCCTACCTCCCCTAAAGTATTATAAGAAGCTTAGAAACTACCTGTACATACAATTCATAGTGTTGCATTTACAATAAAAGTAACTTAATTGTAATCAAAATTTCACGAAATACATTTAAATCTGCAGCTAGTATGAGATACGGCGTTGAGTGTATGGCGAGGACACATGAATGTATTGCTGTATTTATGTTTATAAAATTACATTAAAATACTAATACGCTTTTTAATCTAGCTTCGTATTCTAAAATTTTCGAGCAAAAATCACGAGGAAACTACAGAAATATATATCGCAAACCCTGAAATAAGTGTCTCAAAAGGTGAAAGATAGGAACCATACTTTAGATAGAATTCGTAAATGAGGAAAGGTGTCTTATAACACTATTCTTAGTGGAAGACTTTTTCGTTTTGGCCTGTGATTTTCAGCTAAAAATAGCATATCACCAGTATTAATTACCCATGAGTAGTATATGGGTCACTTGAGCGTCAAATCCAAGATGGCCGCCTTTTCCAAGATGGCCGCCGTTTGATAAGGAGTTGACTGCTGATAAGGAGTTGGGGAGGATTGCTGATAAGGAGAGGGTGATGCCTTGAGGTGGTGACGTCATTGTAAAGATGGCGTTGTTGTGTTGCCATGGTAATGAATCTCAAAAGTAGCTCCATCTGGTGGGGAAATGAGAAACCCTATTATTTTGAATTAAAAAGGAATTTCGTGGATTCGAACTGGGATCTGTAGTCCAGTGCGCTATCCGTTAGGCTGTAAGAGAGTTAACTATAGGTGGTGAATTAATGTAGTGTTTGCTTTTTCTTAGTACTAGGAATGCGTTATGGGACTTGGTTTTATTTGATGAATAATTAATTTTTATTTTCCAATTAGTTGTATGTGTGTTGGACTGGTGACGCCATCTAGTGATTTTAAAAGAAGTTAATCTAAGGAACGAATTGATTTTTGTCATTATTTCTGGGAATGTGCTATTTTTAGAAAATGGTTTGAACAATTGTGGTGGGGTTTAATAATTCTATTAAAAGGCAGGTGCAGCCATCTGGTGGTGGAAGAAGTAACAATTAGTTTTAAAAGATTTATTTTCTAGCTCTGGACTTGTAGCTTGATACTTTAGACTGGAGAATTTTTTTTAAGAAAATTTTATAAAGACAGATTTGAACCCGGCAAAAGGTAGTCGCGGCCGCCAGTTTTACACAAGCACTTTAACCGTTCGACCACGATCACCTACTTTTTAGAATACATATAGAATACTAGCTCGTGAAGTTACATCTTAAGGGAGTGAAAGTATGTGTTCTCTTTATTGAGCCCTTATGAAGAATGAATATGAACATAAAACCCATAAAGTTGAATTATATATATATATATATATAACAAATTCTCTTGAGGAAAATGTTTAAGGACATGTTTTGTAAGGAAAATTATTATTACAATTTGAGGGGAGGACTTTGAGATATGAATAGGACACACAGGCATAACGGTGTTTGAAACATTACATTTTTAGGTAAATGATAGGTAACTAACCAAAGATTTATAGTATACATATTATAAGCGATGGCAAGGAAACGTATAAGATTGATATTATTAGAAGCCTCTGGAACTTTGGATAATATGACTAAGCAATGTGTGTGACAAACGTGGGAAATTGTTTTATTGATTAGATGCAATCTTAGGCAAATACATTCTACTCAAGATTTGTGATGGTGAAGTATCAGAATATAGAACTCTCTGGAACGTGTGACAATATGACTAAGGATTTATGTGCAGATTAATTAAGATAACAGAAGGAGTTAAACACGTAGTCACCGATAGGATACAATCTTAAGTAAATGAGAAAGCTTTTAAACGCATTGCTATTTAGGAGAATGGTGTTGTTTTTCTGATTGTGAGAAAAGCAAATGAAACTACATCATGCCAATGAATCACATATGACATGCCCGAACTGGAACTTTCTATAGGGGTTTTAGCTATGAAATAGTGACGAAGGGATTATCTTAATACTCTAACGTTGGAACTCGGAACATAAGTAATTGAGGCCAACCAATATATGCGAAGATTTTAAGCGTATGAACACTACATGTAAGATAGAATTTATAATACGGAAACCTTTTTTATATTTTAATGAATTTATATACAACATGAGCTTGAAGAAAATGTGAATGTTTAAGGGTGAATGTTTTGTAGGGAAAATTATTATTACAATTTGAGGGGGAGGACTTTGAGATATGAATAGGACACACAGGCATAACGGTGTATGAAACATTACATTTTTAGGTAAATAAGAAGTAACTAACCAAAGATTTATAGTATACATATTATAAGCGATGGCAAGGAACCGTATAAGGTTGATATTATTAGAAGCCTCTGGAACTTGTGAGAATATGACTAAGGAGTGTTTTTGCACGTGTAAGTTAATTAAGATAACAGAAGGAACGGAGTTAAACACCGAGTCACAGATAACGATAGAAACTATTTGATAATAAGAGGCTTTTTAAAGCATAGTCTTTGAATTACTTTGCATCTTGTTTTGGGGTTTTTCTGCCCTTTTTTACTGTTTTTAAATAAATCATGGATTCTAAGGACATTAGACCTGCAAAGAAAATGCGTGCAGACAAAGAACTGTGTTTGCAGAAATATTGTAAAGATTCTTTATGTTATGAGTATGGTAAACTGTTTACAGATCGTGAAGGCTGGGCATATTTTCGTCGATTGGAAAACGAATTAACGTACTTAAAGAAAGAGGAAACTACTATTGAAATTTATGGTAAAAAATGTACTGTGCCTCGGCAACTTGTAGCATACGGAGACGTAGGAATAAGCTATGCCTTTAGCGGATCTTGTATTGCAGCCAAGCCTTGGTCTCCTTTACTATTGGAAATAAAGGCAGAAGTGGAACGAATAATTGGCACAAGATTTAATTTTGTGTTGGTGAACCGTTATAAAGATGGTAAGGACTGTATAGGTGCCCATAAAGACAATGAGAAGGACTTGGATCTTAATGCACCCATAGCGTCTGTTTCATTTGGACAGAAAAGGCAATTTGTGTTTTCTAGAAAGAACTACAATTCTCTAAAAATTGTTCTGGAAAATGGAAGCTTGCTTGTGATGAAGTATCCAACAAACCAATTTTGGTTTCACAGCTTGCCCCGTGGGAATGCATTATGGCCTAGAATAAACTTAACGTTTCGTAAAATTCTTGTATAAAGCAGCGATAAACCACTTATGTGCCCCCCCGAACTAGAACTCAGTGTCGTACACTAGACGATATTTGGACAATGTTGCAATTTATCTTTGCCTTTCTGAATAGTATTTTTATAAATGCTTATAAGTGTTGGTTTTAAATAAATTTTTTTAGCGTGTCTTACCACATATACTGTATTTAGGATTATTTGTTTTTTCATTACATAATTTTATAAATTGTTTTTAAAATGCAAGATCTGAAATGAAATTTTTCTTTGCTATAAAGATTTATGTTTTTAAGTTAGATGATTTTACTCAAAAATTAATTATACATTAGATGTTATAGCACATATTTTCAATGCAGAAATTTTGTTTTAAGTATTGTACACACTTAAGTAAGAGTAAACTTTTGAAAACTTTACAAGACCCGTACTATGAACGTACACATTTTGAATAAGTTGTAATTGTATTGAAATCATTTATGCTATAAAATCTAAACCAACTGTTATTTTTTTTTAAATAAATCTTCCTAAATTTTAGTGATTTAATTTTTATTATACAGATTTACAAAACTGTTTTTGGATGAAATATAAGGATTTATATTTTTAAAAAGTAGATGCTTTTACTCTTAATTATATATTAGATACTATTACACATATTATTATTACATTGAAGATTTTTAAAAAACGTTTAACAATTGAAAAAATATATATATATATACTTTAAATATTATTACAAACATTTAAATGCAATTTGCTTTTTATTTTTAATTTTACAATTAAGACATTTTTTAAAAGTTTGATTCTTAAAGTGTGTTTTATGCATAGTAAAAAACAATACTAAAAAAACATGTAAGAGTAAAAATATTTTATTCATTAATTTGAAACTTTGCAAGACCCATACCATGTTTCCTTGCACATTTGAAGTCGTGAAAAATAGTTTATTAAAACCATTTGTCCTTGAAGTTCTAACCATTTGTCCTTGAAGTTCAAAAGCATAAAAGAAAAATGTCCTTTTTCTTTTATGCTTTTGCAAGCCACACATTTTACTAAATATGAACTTCCTTTTATTTGAAAACCTTATGCATATTGTGCAGAGCAAAATTCCAATACTGTACGAAGCTATAAAGTATTTTACAAGATATTTCATATTGTTCTCTTAATTTACATCTAATTCATTACTACGTTAAAGTGGATAGCATGTGAGTTTTCTGTTTTTAAAAATAATGTGTGCACATCTGTACTGCTAATCAAATTAACTTCTGCCTTTTCTTGATATTTAATGCATAATCTAAATATTTACGCACACCGCTGATAGTTTTACACATGAGTAAAATTAAATAATAACTGAAATTTTAAATATTAGTGTGAATTTTGAAATGAACAAATATTGCTGACATATTGGGTTAAATCTGAATTCTATGTATTCTCAAAACAACACTGCAAGAAAAAACAGAGACACTTCTTAAACAGATTGAAGGAAGTCACATGGAAACAAAGTAAATTAGAACACTTTTTAATAGAAAAAACATTGATTCATATATTTTACAAAACTAATACATTGTAGTAAAAAAGAACTTATTTTTACATACTTGCATTTTTTAAGAGACACATGTTTACGACGAGCCAATTATTAAATGCCATCACCTCAGCTTTGGGGCAATGCAAATTATTTTTGTGATGACCACATGATAGTTTTTGGATCTTTTTGTTGCTACTTAGTGCACATAGTACATCGAATTTGGGACACCCATATTGTTCCAAGTTGATATTCGGAATATTCAATGCATCTAGGCGTTTCTTTTCCACACAACCACCTTTGTAGGCAACTAGGTACTGAGTGGCACTCTTGGTCTGCTCGTACAATTCTAAAAGCTTAGAGTCTAAACTTTCTAAAGGAGACACACTTTCCCATGCCACGGGACAGAAAGGGAGACCACATATGTAATTTTCAACATATCGAACAGTTTTTTTTATCTTTTGCACTCAGTTTATGCTTATAAGGCGATAAGTTAAAACGAATACTTGAAGCTACTTGCGATTTTATGGCGATGTATCCGTATTCACGTACTAAGAAACCCTCTTGAGTCTGAAATCCGTCAAAATGCACAATTGCACAAATATTAAACATTGCTATTGAAATATGCTAGCTGTTCTTGGAAAAAGAATTGTAAACTAGAGGCACGAAGAACTGGACTATATACACTTGCTAATCAGTGAATAACACCATACACTTACTAATCAGTAAAGTTAAAATTTATCTTAGTCTTATCTTTTGTGAGTAACTATGAGCGCATAAGTGAAGAATGTACTCAGAAAACATGTGCTTGTGATAATGCGCCAAGTAAAATTGTGTGTTGTAATGCAAGATTTTTAACGAAAGGATATACTTAAATGTGCATGTGATTTTTCTTTTTACTCTACCACTAGTATCTTAGACAAGTATCAGATTTTTTTTAAAAAATGACGAAGAGAAACTTTTCAACACAATCTGTACTATAATTTTACACTTAAGAGTAACAGAGCATAATATAATTTTAAGGAAAATGAGTAATCAGTATGCAAATTTGAAGCCTAAAGTTCCAAACATGTCTATGCTCAATAAACGCCTATCTACATTTAGAGATTGGCCACGCACAGATGTTGACATTAGGGACTTGGCCGAAAATGGATTGTATTATACGGGTGTCTCGGACGGGGTTAGGTGCTATTGGTGTGGAGGAGGGCTTGAAAATTGGCAAAAGGAGGATATAGTCAGACACGAACACATAAAGTTTTATCCAAAATGTTTGGTAGCCCAACAAGGACCGATTGGTGACCCTAGATTAAAAGGAACACCCATAGATGAAATTGTGCAGGTGTTGGATGAAACAAACAATAATGCCAATGTTTTTATAAAACCTGATGTAAAACTTTACTGCTCATACAATGACAAGGACGAACGACTTTGTAAAATTTGCATGGAATCGGAAATGGATGCTACTTTACAGCCTTGCGGTCATCTGGTTACATGCATGAGATGTACGAAGAGTCTCTCAACGTGTCCTATGTGCCGAACCAATATTTTACGTAAAATTAAAACGTACATTTGTTACTAAACAGTCTATTTATTAGTACATGTAGTAGATGCAATTTCAAGTGAACACAGTGTGGAAGAATTGTAAAAGGGTGGTTTTGAGTTGAATGTCATGAAATTAACACTTGTACTACAGCAAAAAAAAGACTAATAAGGAAGTTTAAGACTTTTCTAAAAATCATAAGACTTTTATCAAGAACTTGTGGAAAAAATCTTGTAGGAAAGACCTTTTTACCCCTTATAAATATATTGACTATTTTTATTATTATTTGTTGTTTGTTCATTACATGTTAAACCTATTTACTAAAGAGGAATTTTAAAATGCCTTAAAAAAGGAGTTACTAAATGCTTTAGGAAAAATGTGTAAATGTACTTTAATGCAAGAAAAAGAACGCTTGAAATAAATATTCATCTTGCTATTATTTTTAGTACTTATCAATCATCTTGGTGTATTGTTTATTTTCTAAATTAAACCTTTCGTACTTTTAAATCTTAAAACAAAAAGAAAGGAAAAGTAACCATCTAGAATAGTAAACACCAAATTAAAAAAAAAAGATTTTTTAAAAATATTTTCTTATAATTTTTTACCTTTGCCTTTTTTGTTGTTGAATAAACATTGTCATACAAAATTAGTATATTTGTTGTGTAGAATATTTTTTTGAAAACACTGAATTGAAGAAAAAAAAATCATTTATTGAAAAAAGAATCAACAGTTTACATATATTTGTAACAACATATCTTAGAGGTCTTTTACATACATCTCTCTAACAGTATTGAAAATATCTGTGGTATTCAAATTCTCAAAAACATTTTCCTCCATTATTATGTAATAAAAGTTTAACAGTTTATTGCTCTGTCTTACAAAATTAATAGCAAACTCTTTCCAGTTAACAGCACATAAAGCAAGGGCGAAAAATTCGCAAAAGCGTTCGTCAACGCTCATCGTCATACATTTATGTACAGATTGATTGACAATTTCATTCTTACAGCCTAAACAGTCAAAAAGAATATTTATATTTTTTGACACAATATCCTTTAGGCACTTGCAGAGAGAAGCTATGACTTCTCTCCAACAATCAGATTTAATGGTATCACTGCAGTAAGGTTTGTAACTTTCACCAGGAAAACATTTTTTGATTTCCAGTTTCACATAATATGGCAACAAATACGTCAAAAGCGATATCTTCAATACATCTAACACATTGCCGTAGATTTCACACAGTTTAAAATACTGATCAGAATTCATAAACACACAGTTGGGCGAGAACTGAAAAGTATAATTTCTTTTTTGAAATACACGTTGTAAAACTAAGTGCATTTGCCCCACATCAAACACTTTAGAAAGGCAGACTTCTTTTTCTATAACTTTAACGTTGGAGGCAGTTGCAAAAGCGAAAAATGTGCTCAACTTTTGCATTAGAATGTACCATGTTTTTGGATGCAGGGAAACACAGTCCTTCGTTGGTTTCAAGACATTGTTTTCATGCAAAGCAAATTTACGTATGTGGACACGTGTGGAACCGTTGAAGTTATTGATTAGCACGAATAAATAGTCACCAAGGTGAAACACATTGTCAGGAAGTGATTGCATCGTCAAACTTAAGCTTTCCCTTGGAAAAACACCTGATCGTTGAAATACATTCTTTCACACACTTTGGGTCGATTTGTAAAACGCATCATTTTCAGAACTTTGAGGTACACGTTTTCAATAAAGCTTCAACTTAACCAAGAGATAAAGGCGAGTTCATTAACGTTGCTTGAAATTACAGTTTATCGGTTTTTATTGTTATCAACTCTAGAATCATATGACGTAGAACGACTTTATCTCTGCAAAAAACTGAATCAAGTGGTGAGTTGCATTAACTTTGCTTGAAATTTCGGTTTATCGGCTTTTATTGTTATCAACTCTAGAATCTACCAAGAGATTATATGATTCTAGAGTTGATAACAATAAAAGCCGATAAACCGAAATTTCAAGCAAAGTTAATGCAACTCACCACTTGATTCAGTTTTTTGCAGAGATAAAGTCGTTCTACGTCATATGATTCTAGAGTTGATAACAATAAAAACCGATAAACTGTAATTTCAAGCAACGTTAATGAACTCGCCTTTATCTCTTGGTTAAGTTGAAGCTTTATTGAAAACGTGTACCTCAAAGTTCTGAAAATGATGCGTTTTACAAATCGACCCAAAGTGTGTGAAAGAATGTATTTCAACGATCAGGTGTTTTTCCAAGGGAAAGCTTAAGTTTGACGATGCAATCACTTCCTGACAATGTGTTTCACCTTGGTGACTATTTATTCGTGCTAATCAATAACTTCAACGGTTCCACACGTGTCCACATACGTAAATTTGCTTTGCATGAAAACAATGTCTTGAAACCAACGAAGGACTGTGTTTCCCTGCATCCAAAAACATGGTACATTCTAATGCAAAAGTTGAGCACATTTTTCGCTTTTGCAACTGCCTCCAACGTTAAAGTTATAGAAAAAGAAGTCTGCCTTTCTAAAGTGTTTGATGTGGGGCAAATGCACTTAGTTTTACAACGTGTATTTCAAAAAAGAAATTATACTTTTCAGTTCTCGCCCAACTGTGTGTTTATGAATTCTGATCAGTATTTTAAACTGTGTGAAATCTACGGCAATGTGTTAGATGTATTGAAGATATCGCTTTTGACGTATTTGTTGCCATATTATGTGAAACTGGAAATCAAAAAATGTTTTCCTGGTGAAAGTTACAAACCTTACTGCAGTGATACCATTAAATCTGATTGTTGGAGAGAAGTCATAGCTTCTCTCTGCAAGTGCCTAAAGGATATTGTGTCAAAAAATATAAATATTCTTTTTGACTGTTTAGGCTGTAAGAATGAAATTGTCAATCAATCTGTACATAAATGTATGACGATGAGCGTTGACGAACGCTTTTGCGAATTTTTCGCCCTTGCTTTATGTGCTGTTAACTGGAAAGAGTTTGCTATTAATTTTGTAAGACAGAGCAATAAACTGTTAAACTTTTATTACATAATAATGGAGGAAAATGTTTTTGAGAATTTGAATACCACAGATATTTTCAATACTGTTAGAGAGATGTATGTAAAAGACCTCTAAGATATGTTGTTACAAATATATGTAAACTGTTGATTCTTTTTTCAATAAATGATTTTTTTTTCTTCAATTCAGTGTTTTCAAAAAAATATTCTACACAACAAATATACTAATTTTGTATGACAATGTTTATTCAACAACAAAAAAGGCAAAGATAAAAAATTATAAGAAAATATTTTTAAAAAATCTTTTTTTTAATTTGGTGTTTACTATTCTAGATGGTTACTTTTCCTTTCTTTTTGTTTTAAGATTTAAAAGTACGAAAGGTTTAATTTAGAAAATAAACAATACACCAAGATGATTGATAAGTACTAAAAATAATAGCAAGATGAATATTTATTTCAAGCGTTCTTTTTCTTGCATTAAAGTACATTTACACATTTTTCCTAAAGCATTTAGTAACTCCTTTTTTAAGGCATTTTAAAATTCCTCTTTAGTAAATAGGTTTAACATGTAATGAACAAACAACAAATAATAATAAAAATAGTCAATATATTTATAAGGGGTAAAAAGGTCTTTCCTACAAGATTTTTTCCACAAGTTCTTGATAAAAGTCTTATGATTTTTAGAAAAGTCTTAAACTTCCTTATTAGTCTTTTTTTTGCTGTAGTACAAGTGTTAATTTCATGACATTCAACTCAAAACCACCCTTTTACAATTCTTCCACACTGTGTTCACTTGAAATTGCATCTACTACATGTACTAATAAATAGACTGTTTAGTAACAAATGTACGTTTTAATTTTACGTAAAATATTGGTTCGGCACATAGGACACGTTGAGAGACTCTTCGTACATCTCATGCATGTAACCAGATGACCGCAAGGCTGTAAAGTAGCATCCATTTCCGATTCCATGCAAATTTTACAAAGTCGTTCGTCCTTGTCATTGTATGAGCAGTAAAGTTTTACATCAGGTTTTATAAAAACATTGGCATTATTGTTTGTTTCATCCAACACCTGCACAATTTCATCTATGGGTGTTCCTTTTAATCTAGGGTCACCAATCGGTCCTTGTTGGGCTACCAAACATTTTGGATAAAACTTTATGTGTTCGTGTCTGACTATATCCTCCTTTTGCCAATTTTCAAGCCCTCCTCCACACCAATAGCACCTAACCCCGTCCGAGACACCCGTATAATACAATCCATTTTCGGCCAAGTCCCTAATGTCAACATCTGTGCGTGGCCAATCTCTAAATGTAGATAGGCGTTTATTGAGCATAGACATGTTTGGAACTTTAGGCTTCAAATTTGCATACTGATTACTCATGTTCCTTAAAATTATATTATGCTCTGTTACTCTTAAGTGTAAAATTATAGTACAGATTGTGTTGAAAAGTTTCTCTTCGTCATTTTTTAAAAAAAATCTGATACTTGTCTAAGATACTAGTGGTAGAGTAAAAAGAAAAATCACATGCACATTTAAGTATATCCTTTCGTTAAAAATCTTGCATTACAACACACAATTTTACTTGGCGCATTATCACAAGCACATGTTTTCTGAGTACATTCTTCACTTATGCGCTCATAGTTACTCACAAAAGATAAGACTAAGATAAATTTTAACTTTACTGATTAGTAAGTGTATGGTGTTATTCACTGATTAGCAAGTGTATATAGTCCAGTTCTTCGTGCCTCTAGTTTACAATTCTTTTTCCAAGAACAGCTAGCATATTTCAATAGCAATGTTTAATATTTGTGCAATTGTGCATTTTGACGGATTTCAGACTCAAGAGGGTTTCTTAGTACGTGAATACGGATACATCGCCATAAAATCGCAAGTAGCTTCAAGTATTCGTTTTAACTTATCGCCTTATAAGCATAAACTGAGTGCAAAAGATAAAAAAAACTGTTCGATATGTTGAAAATTACATATGTGGTCTCCCTTTCTGTCCCGTGGCATGGGAAAGTGTGTCTCCTTTAGAAAGTTTAGACTCTAAGCTTTTAGAATTGTACGAGCAGACCAAGAGTGCCACTCAGTACCTAGTTGCCTACAAAGGTGGTTGTGTGGAAAAGAAACGCCTAGATGCATTGAATATTCCGAATATCAACTTGGAACAATATGGGTGTCCCAAATTCGATGTACTATGTGCACTAAGTAGCAACAAAAAGATCCAAAAACTATCATGTGGTCATCACAAAAATAATTTGCATTGCCCCAAAGCTGAGGTGATGGCATTTAATAATTGGCTCGTCGTAAACATGTGTCTCTTAAAAAATGCAAGTATGTAAAAATAAGTTCTTTTTTACTACAATGTATTAGTTTTGTAAAATATATGAATCAATGTTTTTTCTATTAAAAAGTGTTCTAATTTACTTTGTTTCCATGTGACTTCCTTCAATCTGTTTAAGAAGTGTCTCTGTTTTTTCTTGCAGTGTTGTTTTGAGAATACATAGAATTCAGATTTAACCCAATATGTCAGCAATATTTGTTCATTTCAAAATTCACACTAATATTTAAAATTTCAGTTATTATTTAATTTTACTCATGTGTAAAACTATCAGCGGTGTGCGTAAATATTTAGATTATGCATTAAATATCAAGAAAAGGCAGAAGTTAATTTGATTAGCAGTACAGATGTGCACACATTATTTTTAAAAACAGAAAACTCACATGCTATCCACTTTAACGTAGTAATGAATTAGATGTAAATTAAGAGAACAATATGAAATATCTTGTAAAATACTTTATAGCTTCGTACAGTATTGGAATTTTGCTCTGCACAATATGCATAAGGTTTTCAAATAAAAGGAAGTTCATATTTAGTAAAATGTGTGGCTTGCAAAAGCATAAAAGAAAAAGGACATTTTTCTTTTATGCTTTTGAACTTCAAGGACAAATGGTTAGAACTTCAAGGACAAATGGTTTTAATAAACTATTTTTCACGACTTCAAATGTGCAAGGAAACATGGTATGGGTCTTGCAAAGTTTCAAATTAATGAATAAAATATTTTTACTCTTACATGTTTTTTTAGTATTGTTTTTTACTATGCATAAAACACACTTTAAGAATCAAACTTTTAAAAAATGTCTTAATTGTAAAATTAAAAATAAAAAGCAAATTGCATTTAAATGTTTGTAATAATATTTAAAGTATATATATATATATTTTTTCAATTGTTAAACGTTTTTTAAAAATCTTCAATGTAATAATAATATGTGTAATAGTATCTAATATATAATTAAGAGTAAAAGCATCTACTTTTTAAAAATATAAATCCTTATATTTCATCCAAAAACAGTTTTGTAAATCTGTATAATAAAAATTAAATCACTAAAATTTAGGAAGATTTATTTAAAAAAAAATAACAGTTGGTTTAGATTTTATAGCATAAATGATTTCAATACAATTACAACTTATTCAAAATGTGTACGTTCATAGTACGGGTCTTGTAAAGTTTTCAAAAGTTTACTCTTACTTAAGTGTGTACAATACTTAAAACAAAATTTCTGCATTGAAAATATGTGCTATAACATCTAATGTATAATTAATTTTTGAGTAAAATCATCTAACTTAAAAACATAAATCTTTATAGCAAAGAAAAATTTCATTTCAGATCTTGCATTTTAAAAACAATTTATAAAATTATGTAATGAAAAAACAAATAATCCTAAATACAGTATATGTGGTAAGACACGCTAAAAAAATTTATTTAAAACCAACACTTATAAGCATTTATAAAAATACTATTCAGAAAGGCAAAGATAAATTGCAACATTGTCCAAATATCGTCTAGTGTACGACACTGAGTTCTAGTTCGGGGGGGCACATAAGTGGTTTATCGCTGCTTTATACAAGAATTTTACGAAACGTTAAGTTTATTCTAGGCCATAATGCATTCCCACGGGGCAAGCTGTGAAACCAAAATTGGTTTGTTGGATACTTCATCACAAGCAAGCTTCCATTTTCCAGAACAATTTTTAGAGAATTGTAGTTCTTTCTAGAAAACACAAATTGCCTTTTCTGTCCAAATGAAACAGACGCTATGGGTGCATTAAGATCCAAGTCCTTCTCATTGTCTTTATGGGCACCTATACAGTCCTTACCATCTTTATAACGGTTCACCAACACAAAATTAAATCTTGTGCCAATTATTCGTTCCACTTCTGCCTTTATTTCCAATAGTAAAGGAGACCAAGGCTTGGCTGCAATACAAGATCCGCTAAAGGCATAGCTTATTCCTACGTCTCCGTATGCTACAAGTTGCCGAGGCACAGTACATTTTTTACCATAAATTTCAATAGTAGTTTCCTCTTTCTTTAAGTACGTTAATTCGTTTTCCAATCGACGAAAATATGCCCAGCCTTCACGATCTGTAAACAGTTTACCATACTCATAACATAAAGAATCTTTACAATATTTCTGCAAACACAGTTCTTTGTCTGCACGCATTTTCTTTGCAGGTCTAATGTCCTTAGAATCCATGATTTATTTAAAAACAGTAAAAAAGGGCAGAAAAACCCCAAAACAAGATGCAAAGTAATTCAAAGACTATGCTTTAAAAAGCCTCTTATTATCAAATAGTTTCTATCGTTATCTGTGACTCGGTGTTTAACTCCGTTCCTTCTGTTATCTTAATTAACTTACACGTGCAAAAACACTCCTTAGTCATATTCTCACAAGTTCCAGAGGCTTCTAATAATATCAACCTTATACGGTTCCTTGCCATCGCTTATAATATGTATACTATAAATCTTTGGTTAGTTACTTCTTATTTACCTAAAAATGTAATGTTTCATACACCGTTATGCCTGTGTGTCCTATTCATATCTCAAAGTCCTCCCCCTCAAATTGTAATAATAATTTTCCCTACAAAACATTCACCCTTAAACATTCACATTTTCTTCAAGCTCATGTTGTATATAAATTCATTAAAATATAAAAAAGGTTTCCGTATTATAAATTCTATCTTACATGTAGTGTTCATACGCTTAAAATCTTCGCATATATTGGTTGGCCTCAATTACTTATGTTCCGAGTTCCAACGTTAGAGTATTAAGATAATCCCTTCGTCACTATTTCATAGCTAAAACCCCTATAGAAAGTTCCAGTTCGGGCATGTCATATGTGATTCATTGGCATGATGTAGTTTCATTTGCTTTTCTCACAATCAGAAAAACAACACCATTCTCCTAAATAGCAATGCGTTTAAAAGCTTTCTCATTTACTTAAGATTGTATCCTATCGGTGACTACGTGTTTAACTCCTTCTGTTATCTTAATTAATCTGCACATAAATCCTTAGTCATATTGTCACACGTTCCAGAGAGTTCTATATTCTGATACTTCACCATCACAAATCTTGAGTAGAATGTATTTGCCTAAGATTGCATCTAATCAATAAAACAATTTCCCACGTTTGTCACACACATTGCTTAGTCATATTATCCAAAGTTCCAGAGGCTTCTAATAATATCAATCTTATACGTTTCCTTGCCATCGCTTATAATATGTATACTATAAATCTTTGGTTAGTTACCTATCATTTACCTAAAAATGTAATGTTTCAAACACCGTTATGCCTGTGTGTCCTATTCATATCTCAAAGTCCTCCCCTCAAATTGTAATAATAATTTTCCTTACAAAACATGTCCTTAAACATTTTCCTCAAGAGAATTTGTTATATATATATATATATATAATTCAACTTTATGGGTTTTATGTTCATATTCATTCTTCATAAGGGCTCAATAAAGAGAACACATACTTTCACTCCCTTAAGATGTAACTTCACGAGCTAGTATTCTATATGTATTCTAAAAAGTAGGTGATCGTGGTCGAACGGTTAAAGTGCTTGTGTAAAACTGGCGGCCGCGACTACCTTTTGCCGGGTTCAAATCTGTCTTTATAAAATTTTCTTAAAAAAAATTCTCCAGTCTAAAGTATCAAGCTACAAGTCCAGAGCTAGAAAATAAATCTTTTAAAACTAATTGTTACTTCTTCCACCACCAGATGGCTGCACCTGCCTTTTAATAGAATTATTAAACCCCACCACAATTGTTCAAACCATTTTCTAAAAATAGCACATTCCCAGAAATAATGACAAAAATCAATTCGTTCCTTAGATTAACTTCTTTTAAAATCACTAGATGGCGTCACCAGTCCAACACACATACAACTAATTGGAAAATAAAAATTAATTATTCATCAAATAAAACCAAGTCCCATAACGCATTCCTAGTACTAAGAAAAAGCAAACACTACATTAATTCACCACCTATAGTTAACTCTCTTACAGCCTAACGGATAGCGCACTGGACTACAGATCCCAGTTCGAATCCACGAAATTCCTTTTTAATTCAAAATAATAGGGTTTCTCATTTCCCCACCAGATGGAGCTACTTTTGAGATTCATTACCATGGCAACACAACAACGCCATCTTTACAATGACGTCACCACCTCAAGGCATCACCCTCTCCTTATCAGCAATCCTCCCCAACTCCTTATCAGCAGTCAACTCCTTATCAAACGGCGGCCATCTTGGAAAAGGCGGCCATCTTGGATTTGACGCTCAAGTGACCCATATACTACTCCCATGGTTCATTGAGCGATTGATATCATTTTCAATATAATTGTCAATAACTTAATTTGAATTGTCCGAATTAATTTGAATTAATCTAAGTTATAACTTTATTTTTGGATCAATTGCAAGTTAAAAAGCTCGATTATTTTCAGATATACGGCTAGCTTTATTTTTGTGTGTAGCTTATTTCATTATAATTTATGAGAGGGTTTTTGGAATGAAGGCAAAATGCAGGAGTTTAGTGTTTTGACAACCACAATTTGTGGCATGTCACTCGAATGCGGTTTCAGCATGTCGCTTATAAACTCCATACTACAACCTATGTCCGAAAGGTTCCAAGACTACTGCTGGAAAATATATGAAAAATAACACTTCTAATTATTCCTTGTTTCCTTCAATAGAACTGGGCCTCGGGTTGGAACAGCAACAGATTAGCAACCGGAGGATTGCGAATTCCAAACTCAGTGACCATCGTGTACGCGAGGTCTGGTGCACGTTCAATCTGCCGTGGCCTCAAATGTCCTCACGTCGGCGTGGTGTGGAAGTTTGTAGAGTGGGGTGCCAGCTCAGGTGTGACCTCGTCATCTGACCGTGGTTCAAAATGACATCGGATCTTTACCTTCGGGATTGATCTCGAACTGTCGCCAATAGCCCTTTGTGTTGCTCCAGTGTGACGTTAAATACCTACCCACCTACCGGTAGTTTGTTCATGTATGCACATTGAAAGAAACCCTTTCGTATTTGTATCTTAATTAACGTCGCACTGGAGCAACACAACAGTCACCAATAACACGACGGGTTATTGGTGACTGTCCGGGATCAATACCGAAGGAAAAGACCGAGGACAATACAACCTAATTTTGAACCACGGTCAGATGACGAGGTCACACCTGAGCTGGTACCCCACTCTCCAAACTTCCACTCCACGCCAACGTGAAGACATTTGAGGCCACGACAGATTTGAGGACACCCAGGCCCGTTTGTGCACGACGGTCTTTGGTCGGATTCGAACTCGCAACCCTTCCGTTGCTAATCCGTTACTCTTCCAACCGAGCCACCGAAAAACCCTCTCATAGACGTTCTGTAACAATTGCTCTGTATTGAATTTCGCTCGAGCTTTCCAAATGCATTGTACTGAGACCGCATATGCACAACTGAATGAACCATTGCTTCAGACGGCACTTGGACTCCTACATTAGAGCTCGCTTTTTCTGGATCTTACTGATTGCTGCGCTAAGGTGGCGTCTCTGTTGTAGGCCCAAAGCGGACGTGTACTACGGCAAGATGAACGAGGACTTCTGCGAAGGGGATTGTGGGTCTTCGCACCCCCTGCAGACCAAGACGCCTTCCATCGAGGTGGCGCCCGCGGTCGACACCCCGCCCAGCACCCCCGTGCGGAGCGAAACACCTGCTCCACTGACGGAGGAACCCTCGGAGAGCAGCCAACAATCGCCTGAAAGTGAGTCCGTTCAACTATCGTATTTAGACTTACAAAGATAACGGATTAGTCACCGGAGCGGTGCAAAGGGGGATGGTACACGTTCAATCTGTCATCAAATGTCCTCAAGTCGGCGTGGCGTGGAAGTTTGGAGGGTGGGGTGCCAGCTCAGGTGTGACCTCGTCATCTGACCGTGGTTAATTAAGTGGTGTTGTTCTCGGTTCTATCCCTTCGGGGGTTGATCCGTCGCCAATAGCCCGTTGTGTTGCTCCTGTGGGAGTTAATTAAATACCTACCTACCTACGTCAGTGAGGCCAAAAGAAGGGTCTTCTAGTGCTCCGCATCAAACTCTCGACACCGCGAACCTCCCCGGATAGGTAGGTAAGTGTTTTAATTAACGTCCGACCGTGCATAGGAAGAAAACCTCAGGATTCAAATAATTATTAATAACGCGTTCAATTCAGCTCAATCAATTTGAACAATTGCATTGGTAAAATTTAATTCAAAAATAGTATTCACTCTCCCATGAATATATTGAAGCAAAGGAGATGCACTCAATGTCATTCTGCACCTGTCGTCTGACCATGATTCAAAACGACGAGGGTGTTGTCTTCGGATCTTTCCCTTCGGGACGGACCTTCGCCAATCTCTTGTATATCTCCAGTACCTACCTACCTTTAGAATACGTAGTAAAAGAAAACGAACCACCCCCTTTGTTTCGAGCACTATTCATAGAGCAAATTGAAGGGTATCATTCAATAGGGAATAACGTCCTTTACAAATTTAAATGCAGAAGAATTACAAAGGGGAACGTCTTCATATCGAAATTTGCACAAACAACTAAATTTCCATTGGAAAAACCCCGTTTTGATGCCTTAATCAGATCGTTAAATAAGTCTAAATTTGAAATTTCATGACTTAACTATCTATATATGAGGAAATATTCAATTTCAGAGTTGCTGTCAATTTCAAATACAAAATGTATGCCATCAAAAAGCCTACCTACAATTATTTAATGCAATCGAACTCCTTTCACCCAAAAAGTGAATAGAGTGAGTCATTCAAATTGATCATTGATTAGTAGAGTTCATCTGTACTTATCACATAACTGGTAAAAGTATTTTAGATTACATAAATGAAATTTCCAACCACTAGTGGGCCCCTGCTCCCTTTCGCTCGCCAATCCCCAGAACTGCTAACACAGTTCCTTTCGGATCGCTCCGCTCGCTTACCGTGTACTACACCATTTTAGTCTAGTAGGTGAGTAGTTTTTCTGTTTGTAGCAGATTCTTGACACTATAAATATGCAGCATGAAAAATAAATTGTCTAAGATGCAAATTTCAATAAATTACCGTGCAAAGCAGTTTATAATTTTTTACACAAATTATCATGCAATAAGTATGGATGACCAACTCCCTAATTTCAGGAAACTTCTACATTTTCAACCTCTAATGCATCTGGACATGACATGGATTGTGGATAACATAAATAAAGGAATTGTCTAAAAGCTTGCATATGCATATTTAGAAAAATAGCAAAAAATACACATGGAGCTACTACTGAAACTGATTCAAAAGTTCGTGCTCTTGATAAACCAACATAGAGTTGTCCATGACTAAAAACAGGTTGCTTGAACACCAAACATATCTTTTCAAAAGTCTGGCCTTGCGATTCATTAATTGTCATGGAAAAGGCTAAACGAATGGGAAATTGCATACGTTTAAATTTGAAAGGCATGTTAGTCTGAGATGGAATCAAAGGGATTCAAGGAATGAGAAATGTCTCTGTACCATCAATGAATTTTGCCTAAATAATGTTTTGCTGCAATTTTGTGACAATTAGACGTGTGCCATTGCATAATCCTTTAGAGGGAGCTAAATTTCTCAACAGCATTATAATGCAACCCGTTTTCAACTTTAACTCATATGGAGTAAACCTGTTGGATTATGTACAGGGATCCATTTCCTGTATGAATTATACCTGTTGGTGTCAAAGAATTAAAAAATTCTTCAGGAAATGTCAATTGAGGATCTTCACTGATGATCATTTCAACTGCTTTGTAAACAGTTTCATTTCCCGGCATACATTGCAGCACTTTATTGTTGATTTCCATGGATCGCTCATCGGTAACAGTAAGGATGGCTTGACCTTTAACCTCTTGTGGGGTCACACTGGAAAAATCTATGTCACTGTACAATTGCTGTATAGGGTGTTGTATTGAAGCATTGCAAAGGTAACGTTGAGCCACTTTTTCTCTCCAATGTACAACAACCAAGCACCAAAATCCCTTTCAGATTCAAGGGCACGCATATTTTTTGTCAGATAATAATAATGTCAGATATAACTTATGGAATTTCAACCAAAGAGAGTATTTTTTAAGGAGCTGGAAACAGTTAATGTTCTTGAACCTCTTAAAATAGCAGGAAGAACTTA
The DNA here is from genome assembly GCA_933210815.1 of Meta bourneti. Classification (NCBI taxonomy): domain Eukaryota; kingdom Metazoa; phylum Arthropoda; class Arachnida; order Araneae; family Tetragnathidae; genus Meta; species Meta bourneti. The sequence goes on along the minus strand of OW119923.1, from coordinate 117,352,679 downwards.
GCGAAAATCTCCACCCAATACCATGACCTTGCCCCCAAAAGGTTCTTTACACTTTGTGAAATCTTGTAAAAGTCTGTCAACACAACTAAGAAAGCATGGAGATGTGTCAAGGGTGCTTCATCCCACACAATTATCTTGATTTTCAGCAACACGTCTGCGTTTTTTGTATTTGGCTACAAATTGCAAGTAGATGCTGCATTTAAATCAATTGGAATTTTAAAAGCCGAATGAGCTGTTCTTCCCCCTATTAGTAGAGTTGCAGCAATACCTGCAGATGCAACAGGAATAGCATCATCATCTCTACCACGTATTGTGTGAAGCAAAGTTGAATAAACGAGTTTTTCCAGTTCCGGCAGGACCATCTAAAAATAATACTTGGGTGTATCTGGAGAATTGTTATACACTGCACTTGATAGGATTTCAACAACATTCCGCTGTTCACTATTTAAGTTTGCAGTATAACTGTTAGCTTTAGTCTGCTCCTCCACAACATCAAAGTTCGCTTTTTTCAAAACACTTTCAGGCAAATCTACAGTTGGAAGATGCAGTTTTTGGAGACTTAAATTGTAGGATGTAAGCAGTTCCTCAATATCTGCAAGCGCATAGTGAGGTTCAGTCTCTTCAGAATAACGATGAACAAAGTCCTCACAAAGTAAAACGTGCTGCACCCATAGATCAGGAACATCCTCCACTTCTCCAAAGCCAAAAATCATTGCGAAAAGCAGGCGCAACTGTCTTGGAGATTGAAATTGAAAGGCTTCACTCAAAGCATCATGCCACTGCTGGTCACCCCGAAGAAGTCCATACTCCTGACATGCCTGTTGAAATGTAATGCATCTCAATCAATATACCGTCAAAATATCTTCAAAACTGACTGCTCCTGACTTACGCAATAGTAGCATCCGCAAATAGTACTTCTCAGTATCCTGTATACTAACTACTTGCAATCTCCCAGTAACTTTTTGTCCACCACGTTGTCGCCTCTTCAAATTTGTGGTACTCTTATAAAACACATAATATTGTGGAATATCTGAGTAAGAAATGTTGTGAGCTTCAGGATCACTTTTGTTCAGTTCAAACCATAATGTGAGTATTGTTTTTCTTAAAGCAGTTCTTTCAATTGCTTGCGCTTCTTAACCGTCTTGGTACACAATCGGCTGTTGCTCTGGTAAACTCACAGCTAAGCAGTGTGAGATTTATCTGACAAATAGAAGTCATTTAAACGCCCCATGGCTTCAGGTGTGCACTTACATACCTACCTTCAACAAAACTTAAAAAATTTCATCATGATTAGGAGCACCTTCATTTTGTATTTTTACCGAGCCTGCATCATGTCCTTTGTATACATATTTATATAAGTATTTAACACTTTTAACTGAAGCACAAACTTCAACATTAATATGTGCATTAAATTTTTTAAGCAATCAAGGATTATATGGGACAACCCATCTATTATAGTTGGAATATTTCCCTACTTGGACAGGTTCAGTGGCTCTTGTGCGATAAATAGGGATCCATTAACATTTTCCTCGGTATCACCCTTGAATTGTTTGGGAAAACTTTTGCAGCACTGTCCATCTTTCATGCATGGAGAAGATATATTTAAAGTTCCACATGGGCCATGTACCATGCATTTTGTCACAATTTGGAAGAGTCTAAGATCAGTGCTAGGATCTGGAAGTTCTGCACTCACAAACTCGTCAATATCATCTTTTGTGCGAATTTTGCTTTCTGAATCTAATGTTAGAAGAATGTGGGCATGAGGCAAATCTCGCTTTTGGAACTCGATAACATAAATATAGGCCAAATAATTATATGATATTAATGTACATAATATGTACAATAATATCATATGTACAATAATATGAGGTCGATTTTCTGGACGTCTCCCTCCATGCAATTTAAAATTTCAGCCCAAGATGGGTAACGTCCAAAAGAGATGTGGCTTACCAAACTTGCGTACCATTGCCATTGCATCTTGGTAATTCTGTTGCATATGGCGTGGGCTCCCTCGGAAAGAAGATGGCAGTATAATAAGTTTTCCTGTGCGCATATTTTCACTATGTGCTCGACATTCTAAAGCATCTAAAAGCCCCCGATAAAGTTCAATTAGCAAATCTTTTTCATTTTGTCGCAAAAAATGTAAAGGTGAGCCTTCAGTTTTCACATACGCATCAACAATATATTACTGAAAAGGTTTACCACTACTGTGCAAACTACTGAAACCATTTCGCTGGGATAGTCTGTATGCATAATATTGTAGTTGAGTGACACGAGTGCGCTTTGCTGTTCTCCTCTCTTCTACATGTTCCATTCCAGTGTTCCAACTACACTCGCCCCTTGGAAATAGCAAAGGATAGGTCATTGGATCACAGCATTGATTTAGTGGTGAAATGCTTTGGCATGTATCATCGATTGGGTACACACAAATGTCTCGGTTGACATAGGGCTCTCCATTATCACAAACAAATATAGCTGCAACTTCAGTGCACAAAGTAGGAGCATTATAGTGCCGCATATCCAAATTTTTATCTTCCAAAAATACCATTTTTACAGATGTAATTGGGTGTTCTTGTACCAGTCGGTGCATTTGAAGATAAGACCGAGCAAAGGGATTGATTTCTCTTAACATAAAATCAAGTTTTTCAAATACATGTTGCAAGCAATTTTGTTTGTTACTCAAGCGCTTCTCTGTTGCCTCACTGGAATCGAATATATAAAGCTGCCCGTATGTTGGTCACTTGCATAGAGGGGGAAACTGTGGTATACTTGACCATGCAAACGGTAACAATATGGTCCAGTTCCACGTGGTGGCTTAATTTGTGCTCCCATCGAAGCGAATGCTAATGCACAGTTGTATTCACGAATTCGCTGGCGATAATTTTTAGCATCTGGAGAATTTTCAGTTAGCAATACTTTTAATAGCTCTGGTGCTAATGCCGGTAGCCGAATCTTCCATCATGGCAACATTTGGTATATTTATTGACAGTATTTAGTTTTCTTCCAATAAAGAGCCCCACAAAAATTGCACTGTTCGCACATAGTTCCACGATTATGTTCGTCAACATCGTTTCGAATACACACACATTTTGCGCGACTGCGATTATCGGCTTCGTTTCGAATTGATCTTCTTTAAACTGGATTCCTGCACTGTTTCCTGGCTCCGATCAGTTTGTCTTTGTTGATTTCGGATAAAATATCCGACAGCACGACTAAAATTCATTATTTTTCCTATTTTCCAACTGATGATAATGATTTCCTAATTAACAACTGATAACTGATAAGCTGATAAAGATGTCGAATCCGGGGCATGTTTGTCGCCAAATCAAGATGGCGTCCAAAGCCAGTATGGAGGCCATCTTGACGATTCGATTTATTATTAAAAAAAATGGACTTTCCTTCCTAAAAAACCTTTTGCATAGAGTTGCCATAAAGCTGTATCAAAACACCATGTTTGGAGATAAATCGCTAGTGCCCCGGATTCGACATCTCCACCGATAAGCTTTTACTTGAAATCAAACGGAAACGTAACAAAAATAAGTTAAGATATAGAAGATATTACATTTCAAATCATCCGATCGCACTATCGCGTGACATCCACGCTAAGCGCAAACGATCACGATTGTTTATGCAAATGCAGTTTGTTTGCTCTGACCGACGAAGTTGCCATCGGAGATTTAGAAATTCGACCTCTTTTGTTTCCACAATAAGAGAATCACATATGTAGACTTTTCAAACATTTAAACATTCCTCAGGTTTGTAAGACATTTTTTAAACTTTTGATTGCCCCCTAAAATCGCCATAATGAGAAAAATGTAACGCAACAACTAACGATTGGAATGACTTGACCATTTTGCATGGGCTTATTAGAAGTCCTTCTGAATCGATTCCTTTCAAAATATAGTGAGGTTCCAATTCATAATTTTTTCAAACATTAATTTCATAATTATTATTTCATACTAAAAACTGTTTTAAAATTAAAATAATAGCTGGATTTGTTTGGGATATTTAACAGCAACATGTTATAAAATATCAGCGCTATAGAAATATTATTTAGGAAGAAATCCATAAAAGTCTGAGTAACTCATTTAACATTAAGAGCTCCAATCTTTCTGTACTCCCAACTTCGAAACGGTGAGACCTAATGACATGAAATTTGGTATCTGAAGTTGAATTTTGATATAGATTCGAAATCGTGGGTCGAAATAGGGGGTGTCATTGGAAATTATGAAGTGGGTGCTCGATTTAATATGAAGACGGCCCCTTATGCAAATTTTATTCATTTGAATTGATAGAAGACATTAGATCCTGTCGAACGCCATCATTGAATTGCTCTACTGTTAAAATTCCTTGAATTAAGAGGTGTGTGGTTGGTTTCTTTTTCCGCGACTACTAGCTAAGATAAGAAAAATCCGAAAGCGCAGATAAAAGATTAGAATATTCCCACGTAATAGAAAAGTCCCTTTATTCCACCAAACAACATCGAATGCCACGTGTAGATATTGCAAACGTCAGAATATTATCGATGTCCCCAATTCGACATTCGATTCGGAAGGTGCGCTTTTTTTATGTCTTCCGTGTCTATGGTATTTTTCTTTTTGATGGATCACCATCGATTAATAATTTACAATTAATCTCATTTTACCGGCGATTTTTTTTCTGTATTCTATTCTTTTCTACTATCTTCATCCATTGAAGATCTTTCAATGGATGAAGAATACTCCATTTTCTCATTATTTATAAAACTTCTGCGTAAGAGAATATTTCTTTTTTATTTGACTTATATATCCGTTGTGATTAAACTTTCAATATCCATAGCAGAAAAAAGATACATCGAACGAGAGGATCTTTCTAAAAATCTAAATGGAGATGGCGCTTGTTTTCGTAGTGGAACGTGTTCCTGTTAAGTATTCCGGTCACTTGGCTACGTTTTAAAGTTAGTCAAATTCCTATGAAATATGAAAGTAGAATGGGCAACGGTCAACTTTTTATGTGCCCAGGATCACGCGACCCAACCCCTTAGGAAACGGTAGCCCAGTTGGAAGCGCAACTGATTAGCAACCGGAGTGTTGCGAGTTCGAATCGTAGCCAAAGACCATCGTGTACACGGCGGCTGATGCATGTTGAATCTATCGTGGCCTTAAATATCCTCACATTGGCGTGGTGTGGAAGTTTGGAGAGTGGAGTGCCAGCTCAGGTATTGCCTCGTCATCTGACCGTGATTGAAAATCACATGGTGCTCTTTCCCTTTAGGATTGATCCCGGACCGTCGCCAATAGCCCGTTGTGTTGCGCCAGTGTAATTAAAATACCTACCAAAGTTCGAAACTGGATGAAAAGCTCCGTTGAAGTAAAACCAGTATAAGCACACCAATCGTCGAGAACTCTGCCTTTTCTTGAAGCGTGGAGGGAATCGATCTCCTTCCATATCGATCAATCGTAAACACGCTTTCAAATCGAACACGCTCAATGGAGCGAATGGGTGGCATTCTGGTGTCATAAGAAGGGTGCAGCATCCAACAAGGCGAGAAAGTGGTGCCATCTTCATGTGGGTGGCACAATGGTGCCGGTGAGCGAGCAGCCACCTGTGCCCGACCGACAAAAGGCCCACGCGGGGGCTGTTTACGTTGCCACGGGAGGAAGGGAGGGAACGATCGACACGCCGTTTCCTGGGAACTTGTTCGCGCGTTGTTCCTCTTTTCCTGGCGAAACAAATTCTCCGGAATCGATGGCGCGGTCTCGCTCCGGTTGTCCCGGCCTTCGCCCCCCCTTGACCACCTCCGGGAATGTAAACTTCATTAATAAAAGTATCTGTGTAGACACACTGGACTTGATTGTGTCAGGTCGAGCACCGCTTCTAATGGATGGGAAGGGAATTAATCGAAGGCACAGCAACGAAACAGACAAATGAATATCAGCTATTGCTTTTCCATTAAGAGGCTGTCTTACTGCATTTGGGGCCGCGGTAGCCCGGTTGGAAGAGTAACGGACTAGCAATCGGAGGTTTGCGAGTTCGAATCCAGCCAAAGACCGTCGTGTACAAAGGGGCTGGTCGTCGTTCAATCTGTCATGGCCTCAAATGTCCTCCCGTGGCGTGGTGTGGAAGTTTGGAGAGTGGGGTGCCAGCTCAGGTGTTGCCTCGTCATATGACCGTGGTTCAAAATGACGCCATGGATCTTCGGATTGGAGTCGCCAATAGCCCGTTGTGTTGCTCCAGTCCGACGTTAATTAAATACCTACCGAAGGAACTGGGGTGAAAGGATGACACATTTTTACAAGTCTTTTTAACCCTTCAAATGGTTTCGACGCGATAACTCGTAATTCGAATATTCTTTGTTTCAAGGTAGGTAGGTATTTTAATAAACGTCACACTGGAGCAACACAACGATCTATTGGTTTAGAATCCAATCCGAAGATCCGAGGACAACACCAATGTCATTTTGAACCACCATCTGATGACGAGTTCACGAATGAGCTGGCACCCTACTCTCCAAACTTCCACACCACTCCAACGTGAGGACATTTAAGGCCACGACAGATTGAACGTGTCCCCTTTGTACCCGAGTCTTTGGTTGTATTTGAAATCACAACCCTCCAGTTGTTACCCTGCCAATGGGGATAGCGCTTCCCTTCAAACAAGGGGGCTATGTTAAAAAGAGATTTTTCTATATAGTTTTGTAACATTTTTTATTAGTATAGAGGGCGTTTCATAAGGGGAGGCAGGAACTAAGCCGTACTAGCATAGGGATTCTCAGGATGTGCTACAGGGTACCACCCTACTGGGTACAAACGGATGACACAAAATCTGTAAACAACGTTTTCATCAGCTCTAATTGAACAGCGTTGGTTCAGTTTCACTGTAGATGCTAAAGGGTGCGATCGCATGCATGTGTGACAGCGTCGACGCAGAATTAAACTGCCCAGCAGTATTCTAGACAATTCCGCTTCTTAACATACAGGGTGTTCCAACAGAAAAAGCAATAATTCCAAAAGTACAGTAGCACGATGCGGTTTTCACAGACATGGGATTTTTTTAATAACGAAATTTTTATTGATAGAATAGTTACATTTTCCACCGACAGGTTGCGCTTTCGTTGTGTTAATAGTTTATACAGCTCGCAACGGAGTTAGGATTACAAATGTCCAATAGTTCATGAGAATGGTCGTCATACGGCACGACACTGCACAGCACCGAAAAGTGTTTCAGCTGTAATTTCTGGCAGATGATGGCCTCTTTCAATATGGCCATTGCGTCGTCCGATTCTGTACACTTCAAGTACCCAGGGACAGCACCACCTGTCGGTGAGAAATGTAACTAATCTGGCAATAAAATGTTTGGTTATTCAAAACAATCGCGTCTTTTTGTGCATTTCTGCGAAAACCGCATCAAGCTACTTTTGGAACTATCGAATTTTGCTTTTTCTGACTTCGCCCCTTTGCGGTTTCATTTCGTGTTCTATTTCTCCGCTGGAAGTTTTGAGACATCCTGTCGAGTCCACATTTGTGTACTTTTAGTGTAAAGGTGTTTCTCTTGCAGAGTCGCCGGCTCCAGAGCCTACTGCCGGAAATACGTCTGTTGACTCAGTGGAGAGTTTTGACGAAGAAGTAAGCGACGCATTCGCCGCAACTGAAGCACAGGTGAGATACAGTAACCTTTCGATATATCCCTTCTCCATTCCCCCTCGTTGATTACTTGACGTAGTCTGCCTCGTGCTTCTTTTCCAAATATACCATAATACCAAACCATCCACGTTATTTCGCCTGCTTGCCTTTTTTGGACTTTGTAACACCTTCAATCGATATCTCATTTACCCCAATGAAGTTTCGTTTAGTGAAAAGAAAATCCCTATCTATTTCTTTAGAATCGGGGGCCGTGGTAGTCCGGTTGGAAGAGTAACGGATTAGCAACCGGAGGGTCGAATCCAACCAAAGACTCGTGTACAAAAGTGCGATGGACAAGTTTCGAGAGTGGATCCAATCAAAAACCGTCACGTATGCGGGTGCACGTTCAATCTATCGTGACCTCCAATGCGTTGGCGTGGTGTGGAAGTTTGGAGAGTAGGGTGTCATCTGACCGTGGTTCAGTATTACGTGGTGTTGTCCTCGAAGTTGTCTGTTGGTTTCCCATCGGGTTTGAATCCGCCAAAATTCCGTTGTGTTGCTCCAGTGGGACTAATTAAATACCTACGTATCTACCATTTAGTTTTGATTTCAAGCATGGATTATTTTTAAAAATTTTAATGATAGGTATTTAATTACCGTCGCACTGGATCAACACAACGGGCTATTGGCGACGGATCAATCCCAATGGGAAAGTCCGAGTACAACACCCCGTAATTTTGAATCCGTTGAGTTATACTGATGCACTTGACTCCTTTGGACCATCAAAAGTCAGACTTAATCTCTTTCTGTCGTGATATCGAAGATATCTTGTGTTCCAAATTCGATCCCGGACCGTCGCTAATAGCCCGTCGTGTTGCTCCAGTACGACGGTAATTAAAATACCTTGTGTTTCCAATGGTAGCTGAGTTCACCACAATACTGCCCGCTCCAGAATTGAGTAGTGACTGTATTTAATTACCTCTAATTGAGATTGCGTGAGACATGCATTAAAATCACGGGGGATATCACACAATAGATGATTGCGACCTCTGACGTTAATAAATTGTAAATCCTAGTCACCCCATGTAACAACTACCACACTCTAATAAAGGTACACAAATACACAATATCACAAATGTAAATAAATGTCACATTTTACATTTTTGTAGAATTTAAATTTTTAGTAAGAAAAGTCTAGTGCCAATGTTACCCAGAATGCATAGAATAGTTCAGAGTATGCATATAATTGCCTTGTATGTCATTTAAGTACAAAAGCTTTTCTCAAAATTATCATACATTGATTAAAAATGTTTTAAAAACTAATTAAACAATTATTTATCTTCATTACAGCTATTGAACGAAAAACATAAAATTCAAATTCCAGAAATACATATTCAAATAGATATTAGAAAAGCTTCGAACGAGAAGTAATGAATGTATCTGTTTTTCCACTACAAAATAGAGATTGTTGGAATATAACGGACACAAATTTAAAAAAGTAAACGATTAAAAAGATACGACGGTTCCCTTATTAGCTACCAGTCTTATTTTAAAACGTTTTGTTCTGTATAGTTTTATTCTCTTTATCGTCTCTTCCAAATATTCAGAATTTTTATATATTTCGTAAAGAAAATATAAGACTCGAAATAAATAAACTATTGGAATTTAAATTCCGTAAAAATAGGTTTGGGAAAATAATTGATATTTCAGCAGCACTGCTAAAACAATCCAAGTCATTGCAATGCTCAATATAACTCCCAGCTACTCCTAAACTACCCAATTATGGTTGATTTAAGTCTAGTTACTCAGATGTTTTAACGCGAAACTTGCCTAAATATGCGAGCAAAGATATTTCAAATAATGCATTGACTAAACTAAAATGTGGTGTATTAAATATAAAATTAAAATTTGTTCAACAATTGTTATGTGATACTTGTACAAACAGACACAAAATCGAGCACAGAACGGGAAGACAGACAGACATTCAGTCACTAAATAAATGTAAATTCACAATATGCAAAGTTGCATGGAAATACATTCAACCGTTTAGACGTAGTACGGGCGCATACATACATAGAGACTGACAGATGGACAGACACAGACGCACATGAGACGGATTTTGCATCAGATGGGTCTTGGTTCACGGGTAGCTTAGACTAGTTACCATTCAAAAGTATCCGTTTCTAGACTAATTATTTTATTTACAACTTTGGTACAATTAGTCGGTAAAATGAATGAAGATTTTAAAGATTGTTCGTTGGAAAGTCCAAAGTTTTATCGAGGCGCTTCTAATGGCTGGTGGCGAGCCTCTCACGAATTACTCGGAGGAGTCTAATTCACGGCTACGGCGAGCCTTTTCTCAATAAAAATACTCAGATGAGTATAGAGTCCCAAGGCAGGATATCTCAGTCTTTTCCGGTTCGGACGAGATCAATCTCCACTACTAGGACGAGCAGTTGCACAGATTTCTCGGAGGATTTTCATTCGCGGCTACGGGCGAGCCTTTCTCAATAAAATACTCAGGCGAGTATAGAATCCCAGGGCTGGATATATCGGCCTTTTCCAGCTCGGATGAGCTCTCCCGAAAGATGGCAATCTTTCCCCAACAGTGGACGGGTGTTCACTTCTCGTTCGACTTTCGTCTCTCTCCAAAACGGTCTCTCCCTTGTTCTCTCTTCTGTTATCGTCTGTCGTCCTCTAAAGCTCTCAAAAACTCTATATATGTCGGGTGCTTCTCGACTCCTCTTTTTCGTTTCGGGTCGGCCTCTTAGTCGGTGCTGGTTGGCTGTTGAATATCTCACCATCTTCGGACCTTCCCGAGTGGCTCTCGCACGTTGGCCCTTGACTTTTACGACCGACTTCGGCGGACTTGAAAGGGGACCATAAACCCTCGTCGGCAATGGTCATCGTAATTCATCTCCGTACCCTTTTGTCTCGAAATGTCATAGGGAGCGACAGAAAGGCGCCTGCCTTTTGTTTTGAAGCCACCGACGATTTTGCCCCCTGGAGTCGCTACTGCCGTTAAAAAGCTATCTCGGGGTGGTCGTTCTTTTCGGCCAGATTATCAGCTCCCCTATCTCGGCTGCCGTGGTGGTCGTTTCGGTGTGGTCTATTCCTTTCGGTACTTGATCCGCCGGCAAGATTGTCAGTTTCCCTAGCCGCCGTTATTACAGTACCAAACGGAGAGAAAACTTGAAATGGGTCGAAAATATTCAATGTAGAAACACTATTTTTATTTCTATAGATTATACGCGCTCAGACGATAATATTGTAAATTTTAACCATGATTAAAATGTGATAAAAGAAGGATTTGGATTGAGAACAATTCAAAAAGGAGAAAGTGTTGATCGGTGTTCTGTGTAATTTTGTATCGTCTTTAGTGTTCTTAAAAAATGTTAATTTTTTTAATTAGAGTTTTTAACCATATATGCAACCAAAAAGCCTACCTACAATTATTTAATACAGTCAAAATGATATTCCAGTCATCTAAAAAGTGAATAGAGTGAGTCATTCAATTGGCCATTGATTAGTAGAGTTCATCTATACGACACATAACTGGTAAAAGATCATGTTTTTTAGATTACGTAAATGAAATTTCTAATCAAATTTCAAGAATTTAAACTTTCTTCAGTTTTGTCAGACGTTTTTTAAACTTTTGTTTGCTCCCTTATTCCAATTCATAATTTTTTCAAACATTAATTTAATAATTATTATTGCATGCTAAAAACTATTTTTAAAATAAAATATGCGGATTTTGTTTAGGTTGTTAAATAATAACATGGTACAAAATATCAGCGCTATAGAAATATTATTTAGGAAAATATCCACACAATTCTGAGAAAATGATTTAACACTAGGATCTCCAATCTTTCTGTACTCGTAACTGCAAAACGGTAAGACCTAATCACACGAAATTTGGTATCTGAAATTAAATTTTGATATAGATTCGAAATTGGTGTGTCGAAATAGGGGTTTCCATTGGAAATTATGAAGTGGGTGCTCAATTTAATATGAAGACGCCCCCTTTAGCAAATGTTATGCATTTGAATTGATAGAAGACGTTAGTTCCTGTCGAAAGCCATTATTGAATTTTCTCTACTGTTAAAATTGCTCGAATGAAGCGGGATGGTTCGTTTTTTTTCCGCGACTGCAACTACCTTTCACCGAAGTGCCTGCTGATTATGACGAGCGCCGTCTGATATTTGTCAGAAGCGGCACCCATCTTGTTTCTGCTCGTATTCACAATATCGTCCGCCGGTCACCAATTCAGAAAGACGTGTACCAAAGACAGTGCAACGTTGTCTACCCGAAAAATCCTTCATAGTGGTACGTGTGCTAGTGCATTTTGAGTTCACAGTTCCATTGTTCTGTTTGTTTCAGGTGGAGTCTGCCCCATCGGAGAGTCGTCGGGAAAGGATGCTGAAGCGTCTGTCTTACCCCATGGAGTCCATCACCTCCATCTCGCGCATCCTCACCTCCTCACCCAAGTCCTTCGTCGACTTCTCCGGGTCCCTCTTCTCCTCCGGGAGCAGGGGCTCGGAGGACGAGGAGTTCAAAGAGCAGGAGGGAGTCGGATACCAGAACTTCGTCGAAGAGAAGCCAGAGATCTTCGAGGCCCTAGACAGTTGAGTCACGCTTTACTTCCCTTGGGTGGTAGCAGGGTTGGAAGAGTGGCCGGTTAGCAACATTAGGGGTGCCCATTCCGAAACTCGATCCGACCCAAAACATGCGTGGGGGCTGGTGCACGTTTAATCTGTCGCTGCCTCCAATGTCCTCACGGTGGCGTGGTGTGGAGAGTGGGGTGCCAGCTCCGGTGTTGCCTCGTCATCTGACCGCTGTTCAAAATGACGTGGTGTTGTCCTCGATCTCATCCTTTGGGTTTGATCCGTCGCCAATAGCCCGATGTGTTGCTCCAGTGCGACGTTAATTAAAATACCTACAGTCAAAAATGATCGCAATTGAAAGTCTGTTTACTTTAGATTAGGGATGGAAGTAGACTGAGCATTGGCTATTGAGAGGAGCTTCAAAAAGTGACTAACATTGGACTAGTAGTCACATGACTGCTCTGAAAAATTGACTTGATTGGCCAATTTGGCATCTTATTGTCCCCTTTGGCTATTTAAATAGAGGGTAGGTGTTGGAATTTAATTAAGTGGCAACAAAATTGGCCCAAAAATTAATCATATGATGAATCAATGGACGGGCGCCTTCTCCCGTTCCGTGAACCAATGAAATGATGAATGTTCGGTACCACCCAGCTGACCAAAGCAGTTTAAGGTTACTACTAGTTTGGGTCCAATGATCCTGGCCACTTAAAAAGGTTACTCACTCTGTTTTTACACATCCTCTATAATATCAGAGTTTGATATCGATTACTTTTTAACAATTAAAAAATCGCTTTTGGTTAATTTGAAAGTCCCTTTTAAACATGCGTGGTGTAGGGCAATACTACACTACTCGGATATATCGTGGGTTAAGAATCCATCTCACGCCAGTGGTATAACGTCCATGGAAGCCCAGAAGATCAGTTCAAAATCACGTGGTGGTGATCTTTGCCATTGGGATTGATCGCCAATAGCCCGTTGTGTTGGTCCAGTTAATTAAAATACGTGAGGTGCAGAATTCAGTAACTGGACTCAAAGCTTCCTTGTGAATGATCTGATGCGCATGACAAGTAACGCCGTGTGTTTGTATTGTAGAACTGCTGAGCAAACAGAAGGAGGAGGCAGAAGGTCCACCCCTGTACCTGTGCTTGCGGATGGGCGTGCCCAAGGAGAGGAAGCCCCACCCCTCACCGGTCCTTTCCTATGGAAAGAAGAGGGCAAGATCGGAGTACTGGTTCTCCATTCCACGTAGCAGGTCTCGTAACACTTGCTATTACTGTACTTAATATTATAATAATACTATACTACACTGCTGGCCACCCAAATTGCAACACCAAGAAAGAAAAGAGATATCACAACAAAATTTATTTTGCAGATAACATGTTGACCAAGTATCAAATGATTAAATTTATAGACTTCTGTGAAGTGTGGTTCCTGCCAAAATCAGTAGCCAGAGTAGCCGCCATTGTTGGAGATCACCGCTGCCACACGCCTCGGCATTGATTCAAAGAGACTTTGGATGTGTTCTTGGGGTACAGCAGACCAAGCAGCTTCCACACGTTGCCAAAGTTGATCTGGTGTGGCAGCTGGGGATGTATTCTGGGTCAATCGTTGAGCAACCATGGACCACATGTTTTCTATCGGCGAAAGATCCGGAGAGCGAGCTGGCCAGGGAAGCAATTCAATCTGGCGATTGACGAAGAACCCTTGGACAATGCGTGCCACGTGTGGTCGCGCATTATTCTGTTGAAATATGGCTGTGGGCAAGCCCTGAAGGTAAGGAAGGACAACTGGCTCCAACACCTCGGAGATGTAGCGCTGGCTGTTTAAAGTACCGGCAATGCGTACTAGAGGAGTGCGAGTGTGATATCCAATACCGCCCCATACCATAATACCCGGTGCAGGACCAGTGTGGCGGTGCGCAGCTGTTCAGCATCCTCTCTCCACGGTGTCTCCAGACTCGAATCGGACCATCGTGGTGTTGCAGACAGAAGCGTGACTCGTCAGTAAAGACAATTTCATTCCATTCTGCCGTCCACATCCTTCTTTCATCGCACCATTGGCGGCGGAAACGTCTGTGGTTCTGCGTCAAGGGTAGACGAAGCAATGGACGTCTTGCGGACAGACCACTCTGCTGTAAACGGCGTCGAATGGTATGCGCAGACACTGGATGATGCGGTACAGACTGAATGTGCTGTGCTATGGTTCGTGATGTGGCTGAGCGATCCGTCACTGCCATACGCACAATATGCCTGTCATCACGTGAAGTGGTGCACTGAGGTGGATGCGATCGAACACGTCGGTCCGTCGTACCCTCCTGCATCCAACGATCACATATCCGCATTACAGTTGTTTGGTTTCGTCCAACACGACTACCGATTTCCCTGAAAGATAATCCACAATCTCGGTAGGCCACTATCCTTCCTCTGTCGAACTCGGATACTTGATCAAAAGATGACCGCTGTTTTCTACGAGGCATAATTGATCATTTTTTTTGAAAAAACCACAAGAAAAACACAATTGCCGTACTTGAAATCGTCGAAATTTCCAAGCCTTAAATAGCGCTTTGAAGTGGCGCCACAGGCGCGCGTGATGTGCGTCTGCGCTGAAATTCTAATCATTTGCATATCTCACCTCCGCTAATGCATGATGTAAATTTCATATTATTTGCATGCTTCCTTCAGGGTGTTGCATTTACGGTGGCCAGCAGTGTATTATAATATCACCTTGTAGTCTTCCCTGCTTGACTTCTAACCAGCTTTGACCTTCACCAATCTTTATAAGGGATTTTAGTCTAAGGAAATTAGAATATTTCCAAGGGATTCTATTCTAAGGAAAGGAGCAGTACAATCTTTCTGAAAGTTGGAGGTCCCACGAGAGCGTAAACGGACTGCTCTGATTTGCTCATTTGGATTCATCCATTACGTACGTCACGATCCCAGAGAGAGAGAGAGAGAGAGAGTTTGTTTATCGGAAGTTCCAGGTTTTGCGTAATTATCACTTAAATTTTAAATTTAGTTCGTTTAATTTTTATTGATACTTTAATGCTTGTATGTGAGCTCTATCATCGCGAACGGAACTAGCGAACGGTCGCTCCGGTGTCGCCGTTTTGAACGAGCGGCCCTCTTAACCATTCGGCCGGCTGAAGTAAAAGGCTGCTTAAATTATCGGGCCAATTGCGATTTGTTTCTTTTGATTTCAACTTAAAATTTGTTATAAAAGGAATGTAAATGAGTCCTCTGGCACTGCAGGAACATTATTCGTTAAAACATTTATGATGTGCATGCATCAGTAAAATAAAATAATAATAAAATAGTAAAATAAAGTAAAAAGAGTAAAGAAATTTTATTTCAAAATAAGTATTCAATAATTTCAAATTGAACTCAAAATTTCATTCAGCATTAATTTGTTCTGAGGTAAATTTTTAGTGTTCCAAGAATTATATTTTTATGGCGGAAGGATCTACTTAATGGTACAAACGCATGTGATCAAGCTGACCTTAAATAGAGTTTCTGTTTTTATTGCACTTTCCTGCGTACGACAATGACAATACTCTGCAATAGACATTGAGGCATTTTTTAAATTCACTATCTAGAATTCGTGTGCTGTAATTGTACAGTCGTGGGAAAAAAAATCGAACCATCCCGTTTAGCACTATTCATAGTAGAGCAAATTCAAAGATATCATTCAATAAGAAATAACGTCCTCTACAAAATACAATTAAAAAAAACGTGCATTAGGGCCTCTCTTCATATCAAATTTTGCACAAACATCAATATTTCCAATGGAAACGCCCTGTTTTGATGCCTTAATCAGATTCTACATCGTTATATAATTCTGAACATGAAATTTCATGTCTTTGCTCTCTTTGTATCCGGAGATATTCAATGTCAAAGTTGCTATCAGTTTCAAGGATCATCTCCACATTGAAAATCACTATTCGTAGATCGAGATTAATTAGAGTTATAGCTACCGGAATTTTAGATTTGAACACTATTTCAAACGTATTTGACAGTGCGCGCAAACGATCCGAGAATTGAGAATTATTAAATTTATTTGCAAGTGAAAACGATTTGATAATTGCATTATTATATTTAGTATTATAAAAGTGCAAACGACTCGAAAATTATTATCGGAGGTTTTTAGACGTTTCTTTAGCTTTTGGTTGCCCCCTAAAATCGCCATAATGAGAAAAATGTAACGCAACAACTAACCATTGGAATGACTTGACCATTTTGCATGGTCATATTAGAAGTCCTTCTGAATCGATTCCTTTCAAAATATAGTGAGGTTCCAATTCATAATTTTTTCAAACATTAATTTCATAATTATTATTTCATACTAAAAACTGTTTTTAAATTAAAATATTAGCTGGATTTTGTTTGGTTTGTTTAACAGTAACATGGTACAAAATATCAGCGCTATAGAAATATCATTTAGGACGATATCCATAAAAGTCTTAAGAAACTGATTTCATATTAGGAGCTCCAATCTTTCTGTACTCATAACTTCGAAACGGTAAGACCTAATGACATGAAATTTGGTATCTGAAGTTAAATTTTGATATAGATTTGAAATTAGTGTGTCGAAATAGGAGGTTTCCATTGGAAATTATGACGTTGTTACTCAATTTAATACGAAGACGGCCTCTTATGCAAATTTTATGCATTTGAATTTATAAAAGACGTTAGTTCCTGTCAAATGCCATCTTTAAATTTTCTCTACTGTTAAAATTGCTCGAATGGAGAGGGGTGGTTCGTTTTTTTCCGCAACTGCACCTTCATTCGTGTTAGTATCAATATGGCAAGGACGGTTTTAGGGTGCTTGGAGAACCTGGTCCACAGACTCTCAATCTCCTGTGAAGCAATGATATGATTTTGATCTTTTCATTTGATCTGCACTCTTCAGAGACTTAGCTAAAGGGTGGAGCAGTCTTAAAAGGGCTGGCATGATTTTGCCCTTGGCGCAGAAGTAGTTTACAGTGACAGAGAATGCTTCGTTAGAATACAATGCTTGAAAGTCTCAACTCTTCATTTCGTGTAACTCTACTAACAGTCGTATAACTATTCAAAAAAGAGAGAAGAGACGAAGCAATAACACCTCCCAAACATCTGGAGAACACGAAACGAGATAGGGGCGTCTTTTCGAACATCTATCCTGATTAGTTTGGTTTCATTGGGTTTTATGGCGGAAGAGTCATTTATGGGCAAGCACATCTGTCCCGGAGACCCATTAACAAAGCTCGGCCAATTTTTATTCTTAGCCGCGTAAAGAAGTTGTATGGCATTGTTGGAGTACCTCCATCCACGAACCATATAGGTTCACTCTACGGTGTTTTGTTTGGGTACCCTTGCATAGTAGAACACAGCAAAGTGCTTTCGTGAAAGTTAAGAAATTTCCTATTCGAGAATTGTTTCGCGCAATGATTTCTCGCCAACCGCTAGCTTGGTAACCCTGAATCGACAAAGCGTAGAACCATTTTTTAAAATTTCATTTCTCTATGTTTTCCATTTTAATATTCTTCCCTATGCTTCACTTCATTCATGTTCTGCGGTAGGCAAATGAAATTAAAAAAAAAATGTCTGTCTGCTTTTGCGATTCCAGATTGGCAAGCGAGAGGTTGGCGAGAAATCATTGCCCCAGGACAATTCTCATTCGATTGAACAAGAAACTTCTCACTAAGCCAGACTATGTTCTCCTTGCTGCGTTCCTCGAGCCTGGAGCTAATAAGGATACCCAAACAATACGGTACAAAAAACCTGTGCGGCATCTATCGTGGGTGGTTTATTAAAGTGTGGTACCCCAACATTGCCGTACAAGTTCTCTAAACGGCATTGCAATACAATACCAAGAACTTGGGGCCGCCACAATGCAAGGGTACCCAAACAATACCTTATAGAGAACCTGTGCGGCATCGTTCGTGCGTGGTTTATTTAAGTAAGGTAGTCCAACAATGCAGTGAAATTTCTCTAGCCCCTTGCATTGTAGCGAACCCCAAATCCTTAGGCCCTCAAGGGCACATCTAGGTGTGTACGGGCATCACAACCTCGAGAGTGATCTTTCCTCCCTTTCATTTTTACTTACGTCTACCTTTCTGCTTTTTCTTCCTCCCTCATTGTTTCGTCTGTCCTGAGTTTAGCTCAGCTTGTCCAAGTATGTCCCAACCAACCCAAATCCTTAGTGTCGCTGAGTATTTGTAGTGCACCTATTCAACAGTGTCCTGAATGTTGCTTTCTGTTTGGGCAGGGTGGAGGACTTGTACGGCTTCCTGCAGCAGTGGATCCCGAGCATGTACGGCGACGTGGACGACGTGGACCCGGAAGAGGCCGGATTCATTCCCATCAACGACTCCCTGCCGGACGATGAGGAGGAGGAGGAGGGTGTGGAAGGGGAAGAAGAAGAGGAAGGGAAGGAGAAAGAGGCTCCCAGGTCCTTCCTGAAGTTGGTAGAGGAACACTTCGGCTTCAAGAGCATAAGCCCTGGAGACTGGGAGGTAAGGTCGCAAACCACGTGGGTGAAGATGCAGTGTATGGGGACGATTTGTCGCCAATTGTCTGGTCACCCGCCTTCGGTAGTCCTTCCCATAGACGTGAAATATATAAGTAGACTGAGCATTGCTATTGAGAGGACCTTCAACATATCGACTAGTAGTCACGTGACTGTTCTGTGAGAAATGAACTTGGCTGGACGTTTTGGCGTCTTATGCCTTTATTTGGCGATATAACATCCTGTGACAGGGTAGGTATGGGAATGCACATTTACATCGAATGGCGACAAAAATGGTGAATTCGCCATAGTCTATTGGGTTGATGCAAAAGTTCGTCCCATTTTTGGCGCTCGGTGGCATTGCATAGCAAAACCGAAGTGTTATCAACTTCACGCGTGTAAAATTTTGCTGTTGTTTGAAAGAAGAAATTTCAGCGAGTACGTGGGGAAAAATTGTGCTATTGGGTTATGTTATTTAAATTTTGTTAGATTATAAAAATGGCAGAAAATAAGGAGCATTTTCAACATATTAAGCTTTTTTATTTGCGAAAGAATGCTTCGCAGACGCAAAAGAAGATACGTATTGTGTATGGTGAGGGGTGCCATTGACGATTCATTCCACGTGCCGTATCTGGTACAAAAAGTTTTGTCACCCGTTCTTTAACCAGTAAGCTAGTAACTTGTATGAGCGCGGGATGATGCAGCTGGAGAAAGGTTATCGAACAGAACGGCACAAACTATATTGATTCAATGTAATTTTTAGTCAATAATATTTTTCTTCAATTTTTGTCAAAAAACGGGACGAATTTTTGCATCAACCTGATACTATGTCTCACGGACTGATCATATGATGAATCAATGGATGATTCCCGTGGACTAATCAGACGATGAATGACAGATTAAAGTAGTCTAAGGGTCACTTTCAGTACTAGTTTTGGTTACATGATCCTGGGCATACAAAAAGTGAACAATTGCTCACTTTACTTTTATATCTCCTTTATGGTTTTAACCGTGCGGCCTTGGCGTGACTTCAATTGTATGTCTCCAAGCCAATACCGAATGCTAACGGATAGAATTCCTGGTAAGATGTCAACTTGGCTACCTTACCATGCACTAGTATTTACTCCCGTATTCTGTCTTGTTTTATAATTTTCGATGTGGCTACACTTTGACCTAACTTGGCGACAAAACGTCTCCTACAATTTAATCTTTACCCAAGCTACTGCATACCCGTGCTAGTCAACATGGAAGTATATACAATTCCTCTAAGGCTTATTAAAAATGCTGCCTGTGTGTATCTGATGGCTCATTGAACACTGGAAGAACAACTACGCTCACTTAGTCAAAAGTTCCTTGAGTGCTCCGGGCCGCAATAGCCCGGTTGGAAGAGTAACAGACCGGAGGGTTGCGAGTTCGAATCCAACCCAAGACCGTCGTGTACAAAGGGGGCTGGTCCTCGTTCAATCTGTCATGGCCTCAAATGTCCTCACGTTGGCGTGGTGTGCAAGTTTGGAGAGTGGGGTGCCAGCTCAGGCCAGCTCTTTCCCAGTATGAAGTTAATTAAAATACATGCCTACCATCCAACCAGGATACCGATTTATATAATGAAACGCGGATTTAGTGTTTTATATTGCATAACGATTTGATAAGAAACTAGAAAACCTCAAAACTCTTCTGCTTTCTTAAAATCTTGTAAAATATAATTATACGACAAAATCCCTTCGGTGTAATACTCGAAGAAATGTTGGGAATATAATACTAATGGGAAAATTTTTACTTGCCAAGTAGTTTCTAAGAAAAGGTTGGTCATAGCTAGAAAATTTTCGTTTGGAGACAATCGTGTTTGGAGTTCAGCATTTCATTGAGTTCATCATAGTTTTTATTTACATTTTAAAACATTTAATAAGAGAGAAAGTTGAAACAAGAATAAGGTACTTAAAAGAACGCTCTGACAGAACAAGCTGCTTAAATCTTGAAAAATCCCAAAATCGAAACTTCGGGATTGATTTCAGACCGTCACCAACAGCCTGCTATGTTGCTCCAGTCAATTCAACTACCTTCCAACTCAAAATCGAAATTTGAAAATTTTGAGTTTCAACTCCATTTAAGTCCAAAACACATGCTTATCAAATATGAAAGGAAAAGGCAAGAAACGCACAGGTGCAACATTTGTTGTTGAGTCTGGCAGGAGCATGCGCATTCTGGGAAGTATGGAAAACATGGCGTTGTCGTTAGAGTTTGAAAAATATCACCACTCATTTCTTAAACCCGCTGTTTAGGGAACACGAAGAAAAGTATTTCGCACGTTAAGGTGTACGTATATACTAGAATTTTTTTAAAATTTTGACTTTAAAATTCCAATTTTTTACAATAGGTCATTGGTTTGTACCTAAACTTATATTTCAGTTTGAAAAATTCAGATGAATCTAATCATTAATTATCAAATTTAGATATAATTAGCACGAACAGCGATATCTAAAATTCTAATGTGTTCAGAAAGACAATTCGTATTTCCAATACGAATTGTCTTTCTGAATCATAATATCATTCTTCATGTTTTGACCCTCAATTAAGTTGCTAGGGAGAATATTTTTTTATGCAATTGTTTTCATCAAGAAAGTCTGAAAAATCAAATATTTCATAAATTTTGACATTTGAAAATTCAACTAAAAATTCATTTCTGAACCAATAACTTTGAAGGTCAAAACATCCACTGTATATTAGAGATTATAATGACTCAAAAATAATTATAATAGATCAATTTATTGTTATTTGAACGAAGCATTGTACTGCAAAAGCACAGTTCTTCAGAAATCAAGTTTAAAGTTTTGGAAACATGTTTGTATAGGGTAACAGTACCTGACGCCCTTGTAACTTGAAAACTACATATTTCAAATATTTACAAGAACTTGGCATCGTTTGAAAGCTAAGAAGTTTGAAAATATTTTGAATTAATAAAAAAGTATCGATATATATTCTGGTCAATTTTCGTGATTTCTAGTGTATGCATACACCTTAAGTCAATCGAGAAAAACTCAAATTTCTCAAGTCTAATCTGTCAAAATTATGTTTCAAACCAATTTTGTTCTAATTTGAGAAATTATTTGAGCGTCCAACAAGATCTTTCAGACAGAAAATGATGGCAGTTTGGAGGCAGCTTAGAAAAACTGAATTATTGTTTTTTTTTTCAACTCGAAAAACTGTTGTCGCCTACCTGCACCGAAAGGACAGAAACCGTTATTTGACGGCAATTGTGAATACATTGTTACGTATAATCTGCTCCTCCTATTGGAAGAATAGACACATTGAAAACACGTGACTATGATGCCTACTCATAAGAGACAAACTTTAAAATAATTAGAACTTTGTCCTAACGCTTGTGGCGCCATCTATATTTTTCTCTGATAACTAATTGTTATGCATTTTTCGGGCGAATAAGTTAAAATGAAATGTTTTAAAGAACCATCTTCTGGAATACAGAAAACATTGTTTTAGAATGACTCCACGTGTAAAACTTTTTTCTCTGAACACCATTTAAAAAAAAAACGTTTGGTTTTTCTCTAGCTATCCGATGTCGAAATATTTTTCACACCAAAATCATCTGTGTATCCAAATATTTTATGACATGCGTTGGATCTATTTGAGGATTCTCTAAAAGTTAAGAAATTTAAAAAATGTGTACAAATGTGTAGGAAAACAGTCTACCTGGTTGATAAGTGCTCTCAGTTCAGCATGCTCTGAGTTTGACTCCCCTGTTTAGGCATTCGTGGTAGTTTGGAATACATTTTAAGTCATGGATCTCGGCCTAATTGTGCTGTAAAAAATGACCTCAGCGACGAACTTGAAAATTAAAAGTAAAAATTAAAAAGCTGAAGGCGGCTCAACATGTGGGACAATGAACTTAGCACTTTCGGGTAGGTAAGTAATTAATTAACGTCACACTGGAGCAATACAACGGACCACTGGCGACGGTCCGGGATCAATCCCAAAGGGAAAGATCGAGGACAACACGTCATTTTGAACCGCTGTCAGATGACGAAGTCACACATGATCTGCACCCCACTCTCCAAACTTCCTAACACGACGCCAACGTGAGGTCATTTGAGGCTACGACAGATTTAACATACACCAGCTCCCTTTGTACACCACGGTCTTTGGATTCGCTTTTTCGCCTCCGGTTTGCTAATCCGTTACTTTTCCAACCGGGTAGGTATTTTAATTAACGTCGCATTGGATGAAAACAAGGCATATTGGTCAAAAATCTGGCCCTTGCGCCATAAAACCAACCCATCCAACAGGAATGCAATAGCCCGTTGTGTTGCTTCATTGTGACTTTAATTAAATACCTACCTATAATCGGGATACCCCACGTTTACAGGCATTGGAGTATTTTTCCGTGTTCTTTTCAAGTGGATTTGAGGTAGGTCTGATTTCCTCTCTTCAATGCAAGATTTCATGTGCATCCAGCACATGAAAATTGCTGTACTTGATTGAAAGCCCGAAATTTGGTTTGCAATTCATCTAAGTTCAGAACAGGCGGGTCTCTACAACCCAAAACGTGTATCCTACGATCGCATTTCATGTTTATTCTAACCAGTTTGAAAACCTTTGGTGAGCACGTTCAGAAATGTCGCTCGATATATCGCTGAGTTTGAATTGCATCCCGATGAATTTTCAGTTTTCGTACCTCGCGATGCTTCAGATTGCTGTACTTTATATAGGGCCGCGGAAGCCCTTTCGGAAGAGTAGCCACAGGAGTGGGGGTTCGAATGCAGCCAAAGACCGTCATGTACATGGGGTCTGGTGCACGTTCAATCTGTCGTGGACTCAAATGTCCTAACGTTGGCGTGATGTGCGAGTTTGGAGAATGGGGTGCCAGTTCAGGTGTGACCTCGTCATCTGACCATGGTTCCAAATTACGTAGTGTTGTCCTCGGATCTTTTTCTTAGGGTTTGATTCCGGATCTTCGCCAATAGACCGTTGCGTTGCTCCAGAGCGCAGTTAATGAAATACCTACCTATATTTTATGTAGCTCCAATTGGATGGAAATACATTTCCTGTTTGTACCTCGTAACTTGATCAGAAATTCTTGTCTTAGTTTATTTCTATGTAGGTGCATGAGAGGTCTTAGTATAGTTTGCTCTTTTGTGCTTAACAATGTTTTAAAGTGGGAAATAAACTATTTTTTTATATAGTTCAATGTTCCCCGTCCTTGATTTACAAAACATTAATTTTAAAAGGTAGGTATTTTAATTAACGTCGCACTGGAGCAACACAACGGTCTATTGGCGACGAACCGAGATCAAACCCTCTGAAAAAGATCCGAGGACAACACTACGTAATTTGGAACCATGGTCAGATGACGAGGTCACATCTGAGCTGACACCCCACTCTCCAAACCTCCACACCACGCCATGAGGACATTTGAGGCCACGACAAATTTAACGTGCACCAATACCTTTCTACTCGACGGTCTTTGGTCGGATTCGAACTCGCAACCCTCCGGTTGCTAATCCGTGACTCTTCCAACCGGGCTTCTCGGCACATCGCTTGCATTAAAAATGAAAGCCAAACATCTACATCAAAGTTTAACTTAGTCTCTAAGCCGAAGTATTTTTCTTCGGTGGTTTGTTTATGTTTACACTGGAAAACCCTCGCATAGCATTTTGAAATAAGGGAGAATGTGAAAATAATTAAAACTGGGACAATGCCGTCGCCACAGTACTTTGGGCGTTGGAGCATCAGCCAGTATACTACAATAAAGATTTAAAAAATAGAAACAGACCGCTGCAAAATGGAAAATGGCGATGCTTCATTTGAATTGAATAGTTTCGTTTGAAGAGCTCGCTGACTTTTCAACGGTGTAAGGTTATGGCTGCATTAAAGACCTTAAAAGTAAGTCATTCATTTCCTCTAACCCAGTTTAGTAAGTTTGTAAAGCTGTAAATAGATCCAATTGTCTACATATGTACTGGACACATCCCAAAATGAAACGGGGCTCATTGGATATGCCCACTGCACTAGCAACCTTCGAGTTGTAGGCGGTTCGATTTCTGTCAGGTGTATTCCTCCCTGGGTGTATTTCTCACTTCTGTGTCAGTAAATCTTTGTGCGTGTCTATTACTTGACATTGTATCCGGCGCAGCATGGCCAAACAGGGCTCTTGCGCCATAAAACCCCAACAAACCAAGCCCAAAATGAAACCTCTGATTTTGGACCACGATTAGCCCGGTTGGAAGAATAACAGATTAGCAACCGGAGGGTTGGGAGTTCGAAACTCGATCCAACCCCAAAATTTTCGTGTACGTAGGGGTAAGGTTAAATCTGGGTCTTCAAATGTCCTCACGTTGGCATGGTATGGAAATTTGGAGTGGGGTGCCAGCTCAGGCTTGACCGTGGTCACACCCGGCTGTTTCCCTTAGGTTTTGATCCCGAACCGTCCCCAATAGCCCGTCGTGTCGCTTCCCAGTGCGACGTTAATTAAAATACCTTAAATGATATCCGCGGTTCCTTGAACTCGGGAAAACGTATTCTACGTTAAAAACATCATTCTCCGCATAGTCATGTCAGACTCATTATCGGAAAGAAACGCTGATAAGGCCGTATTCAAAAGAAGCCGATAGAGCTTGGATCAGTCGAGTCTTCCTCGCCGATCGACAGGTGTCAGTTCTTGCTGGCACCACGTGGCAGCAGAGATGGGCAAGAACAAAGTGACCGTGCGAAAGGGGCAGTCCGAATGGCCGATCCTGTTCGTGTGCGACAGGTCGCTGGTGGTCATCTGCGACGGGCAGCCAGAGTCCGAGAAGCTCCTCCTGACCCATCCCATACCGGTGACCCGAACGTCTACCCACATTCGCAAGGTGCCGTCGGTGGCCAAAAGAAAGGTGATTGGTTTCGAAATTTTTGAGGTTAATCTTTTTTGGACCCATTTCTGCTTTTAAAAAATGAAATCTACCTTGCTTATTGGGCCACGGTAGTCCGGTTGGAAGAGTAGCGGATTAACTAACACCAACACACTCCCGTGCCTAAAGAGTAGCCGTGGTTCAAAATTGCGTGGTGTTGTCCTCGGATCTTTCCTTTCGGGATGGATCCCGGACCGTCACCAATAGCCCGTTGTGTTGCTCCAGTGCGACGTTAATTGAAATACCCCCTAAAGAGCAGTGGATTAGGGTTGCGAGTTCGACACTAGGTCCAGCTAAGATTGTCGTGTACACGGGGGCTGGTGCTCGTTAAATCTCGTGGCCTCCAATGTACTCACGTTGGCGTGGTGTGGAAGTTTGGAGAGTGGGGTGCCAGCTCAGGTGTTGCCTCGTCATCTGACCGTGGTTCAAAATTACGTGGTGTTGTCCTCGGATCTTTCCCTTTGGGATTGATCCCGGACCGTCACCAATAGCCCGTTGTGTTGCTCCAGTGTGACGTTAATTGAAATACCCCCCCCCCCCCCAAAAAAAATCTGTTCTTCAGACCGAGCGATCAGCAGAAATAAACATGAAGCTGCGAAGCTGCGCACGCATGCATTCATTCTGTCTCATTAGAAGGTCCCAGGCTCCTTAACAACACCCTCGTACACATGTAGCCCCTGGATGAGGTAATAAAATATTAGCTTCTTAATCTTTGTTGTAAAATATTTAGGCTTATTCAAAACTTTAAGAGTCTGATTTTTGTAGGATGCATTTCCATAATTTTTCTATATCAATTTTAAGAGGGACAGAAATTTCGTTTTCAAATTCTGTAGAATATTTTTGTACAGAAATGAGTGACGGATACCCAAAAAGTCGGGATACATTTACTTGAAGAGAAGATAATTTAAGTTAAAAAGCTGTTTTGTTTAAAAATATAAGATACAGCCATTTTCATGATTAAAATCTGTTAGTGTTCTATACGTGACCAGTGAAATACTCCTCTAGTAGATTCTTGTCAACTTGCTGTAAATAACAATAACGCTTATTACCAATTTGGGAATTTTATTTTTAGCAAATTTTTAATACATTGTTATATTCTTTAGTTAAACTTATTAATTTTTGTTACGAGGGAAGTTGTCTTAAAAGTTGGTTTCGAACATTATAAATAAATGTTCGAAAATATTAATAGCTATCTATAAGTATAGATAGCTATTAATATTTTCGATAGCAGCTTCAAACTGTTAATTTGTAATAACTGTTATTTTAAATGCAATCGAAGTATTTGAATCGAAGTTAACATTGATGTTAAGACTATAACTTGACTTGTTTCGCTGACTACCCTATACTAGGATTTACCCACATTCCAAACTAAACCATGTTATTTTGACGATAATCAAATGCACATTAAATTAAGCCTGTCACAGAGTAGTAAAAATGACCAGAAACGATAAACCAAACCTATCATACAATTAAAATAAGCATAAACACTAATATAAAAGCATTGGCATAATATTGGATTTGTAAGCCCTCTATTAAAAGTAGGTAGGTATTTAATTAACGTCGCAGTGGAGCAACCCAACGGGCTATTGGCGACGGTCCTGCACCATCCCCCGAAGGAAAAGATCCGAGAACAACACTACGTAATTTTGAACCACGGTCAGATGATGTGGTCACACCTGAGCTGGGAACCCACTCCAAATTTCCACGCCACGCCAATGTGAGGACATTTGAGGCCACGACAGATTCAACGTGGACCAGCCCCTTTGTACACGACGGTCTTTGATTGGATTCGACTTGCAACCCTCCGATTGCTAATCCGTTATTCTTCCAACCGGGCTACCTTATAAAAGTAGCACTGGACGGAATTTCGGTGTACAGATGCAACATCAACGCTATCCATAAGAACATTTAAGCATACACGTGTATGGGAAAGAGTTCAATTGTTTGAAAAGAGAACCTGGATAAAGAAATGGTTTGAGATAAGCTCCTCTTGGGAGAAACAGGGATGTTGTCTATTGATATCGAATTGGGGAAGGCTTATCAAGAGATTAGGCATGAAACTACGTATTTCGAACAGTTGTGATTTGCATTCCATTATTCCATAACAGCAAAACAAAGGTGTCCTTGAAGACAAACGATGAGTTTATCTAATCTGCTGACAAGTCTTTTAAAAATAAATTCCTGTGTCCGAGGAGATTGGATACAATCTCCAAAATCGATCGAAAATTTGACTTTTAACTTTTTGAATTAATATCGAACGTTATCCATGGTAAAAATAATACAGTGGTACTTTAAGATCCGAGTGCCCCAACATACGAGTTTTTTGAGATACGAGTCGTCACTAGGTCGATTTTTTGCCTTGAGTTACAGACCTGCTTCTGTGACGTCACAACCACTACTCCGCTCAGATTCCCGAGTCTTGCGCGTCGTAAAGTATCTGATCATCGACCTCGTCATCTGACCGTGGTTCAAAATGACTAGGTTTTGTCCTCGGATCTTTACTTTGGGATGGATCCCAGACGGTTGTGTTGCTCCAGTGCGACGGTAATTCAACTACCTACCTTCAACACTGGACCGACAGGGACAGTCGTGATCCACCGAGCGAATTGAATCGGGGATTCTCCATTTTTGAGCTTTGCCAGATATGACACCCCTTGGGCCATACTACCCAACCAGCCCCCATGTTTGGCCTTCGTTGCGCCAAGTCAGGATTTATTCCTCCTTTGAGAATGAAGTTCCTTGATATTTGGTCCCTAGAAACCGTAATGTTGTCTGCCTTCGTAGCCTGATCAAAAAGTTCAGTTTTCAAGTTAAAAAAGTAACATTTTTCATTGTCACAATTTATTGCAAAACGAATTTTGTTCCACTGTTCTGCCCTCTTTCGGGGGGCTCAGTGGGTATGTCCAATGCGCTAGCAACCTTCGAGTTGGAGGCGGTTCGATTCCTGTCAGGTGCATTCCTACCTGGGTGTATTTCTCTATTCATACGACTTTCATTGCGTGTTTATGTCTATTACTCGATATTGTATGTCTTGTATCTGCGCAGCATGGCCAAGGGCCCTTCGCCATACAACTCCAAAATCAACCATCTGTCCTCTTTTAAAGCAAATTCATAATTCCTTCTTCGTTAAACTATTCAACTAGTTAACTGGGCGAAGAATTATCCAGGTGCCAGTCGTCCTAAGAATTACAAGTTTTTCACATTCAGAAACATTTGTAAAGATCTGGCGAATAGTCAGTCCGAGCCAAGCTGTAACAGTTTTTGCTTGGCCATCTAAGAGACATGCGTTACAGCAATGGGAGACTGCCTTTTCTGATTCCTGACGCTCTTTCAATTTGTCTCATTGGAACAAATTGTCTGGTTTTGCGGAAGGAACCTGTTTCTTCCAAACAAACCCATTGGGAGAGACTACCTGCGTGTGTGGTCCCTTTTACTATCCAACGTATTTTAATTGGTTCTCCAGTGTTCAATCGTCACCGACAATACTTTTTTAATTCGTCAATTTTAAACTTACAAGATCTGATCAGAGAAATTCCCTACCCAAATATTTTTCAATTTTCACGAAGCATAAATTTTTTAAATTGCATTGGTATTGTTTATACCTCTCTTTTCTTAAAATTCATCAAAACTTTTAACTATGACGACGATAATCTCGTATTTCTCTATTGAATCGTGGCATTTGAATATTTATTTTTAAATTCAATTACTTCAAGTATTATAATAACCTTAAAACATCCAATCCTTTGGATGGGGTGATTAATGGTGGTTCTTTTTAAATACCCCAAGATCTTTCGTTTGACATTGCAAGATAATTTTGCCCACTGCGCTAGCAACCTGAGAATTGCAGGCGGTGCACGTTCGAATCCTGTAACTTGCCCTAAATGTATTTCTCTCTTCTGTGTCAATAAAACTTTGCTTGTGTGTGTACGTTAATTTACTTGGTATTGTTCGTCTTGTGCTTGGCGAAACTGGACCCTTGCACCATAAATCTCAATCGACCCCATCATTGCAAAGTCGCCGGGTGGCCCAGTTGGAAGAGGATTAGCAACCGGAGGGTTGTGAGTTCGAAACTAGGTGCATCCAAAGATCGTCGTTTACACAGGGGCTGGTGTACGTTAAATCTGTCGGGACCTCAAATGTCCTCGCGTTGGCCTAATATGGAAGTTTGGAAAGTGGGGTGCAAGCTTAGGTTTTCTCATCATCTGACCGTGGTTTAGAATGACGAGACGTTGTCCTTGATTCTTTCTCTACGGGATTGATCTCGGACCTTTGCCAATTTCCCGATGTATTGTTCCAGTGTGACGTTAATTTACTTACCTCTATCACCCATTCTCATCACCCATAACACGCAATTTGTTTTAAAAACGGAGCGTTTTCGCTGAGTTTAAATAACCGAACGAAATTTTCGACCCATTCAGTATAATAAAGCAGCAAATCTGAAAAGGAAATGAAAAGAAACGCATGTAGTCGTCTTAAGTTAAACACTGGACTTGTATTATATATTTGCATTTGAACAGGCCCTTCATGTACTGGGCCTCTGAAACACAAAGAACCATATTGAAACAGGAAAGAACATATCCTGTATTGATATTTTTTAACTTTAATGTTTTTAGCTTAGCCTTTTCTATGTTTGAAAACATAACTTTTACTGCTATATTCACAAATCCGAGTTTAGCCGGCGATGATCGCCCGATTATCGAAGAAACCGCAATGCCTGATCCGAAGTTACATTTGCCGTCTCGGTGTTCAATTTTCCGCAATCGGAGGTTTAACACTCGGTTGAGGGTAGCGCAGTGCTATCTTTTTGCCAAGGAAGCGTCAACCAAACAAAACGGACTTCGCTCAACTACGGAATTCCGACTAAGGATTCTCAGACATATTAAGTTTGGTAGCTGAGATGGATTCATGAAATTGATTCGTGTGATCAAACTTTGACGTTATGAGTTTTCGGAATAGATCGAAATAGAGTTGAACACGTAGCTGCGTTGAGCACGGCAGATGCAAATGGGTCGCAGAACCAAAATGCTTTTCTTGATTTATTAGGCATAAAAGAAAATGACAATGCAAGTGGCTCTGCATCCACACCAACGCAGACGAGACAAAAGCAATCGGAATTCAATTCTGCCGACGAAGGATTTTAAATCATGGCGTCATAAGGAATGTAAACAGCATGGTCGAGACATCACAGCGAGCTTTAATCGGTGGCTCACTTCAATCGTGAATACGGTCCTTGTAGAATCTCTGGCTTAGCTCTGATTTGCAGATTCACTGTTTAACTCGAGACTGAATACGAGACTACTGTTTTTTTGACTTGGGCTGTCTGTTTTAGCTGTTTTTTATTGACTATAATAAATCTTGCGTTTGACGCAGCTTGTCCGGTAATGGAACCATGAAACCCAAACCAAATTTTGGGCCCACGGTCGCATATGTGTTAGGCCTGAGAGGGCCGTGGTAGCCTGGTTGGAAGAGTAACAGATAGGGTTGCGAGGGGTTCGAATCCAACCAAAGACATCGTGAACAAAGGGAAGTGGTTGGTATTGTAGTTTTATGGCGAAAGGACCCTCTATGGCCATGCTGCGCCAGACACGACATACGATATAAAGTAATTGACACACTGAAAGTTTTACTGACACGAGAGAGATACACCCAGGGAGGAATGCACCTGTCAGGAATCGAACCTGCGCCGCCTACAACTCGAAGGTTGCTAGCGCAGTGGTCATACCCACTGATCCACGAAGGGAGCTGATGCACGTTTAATCTGTCGTGGCCTCAAATGTCCTCACGTTGATGGGGCCGTCGTGGCTCAGTGGGCATGCCCACTGTGTTAGCAACCTTCGAGTTGTAGTCGGTTCAATTCCTGGTTCAATTCAATAAAACCCCAAAGCCAACCAACCTCACGTTGGCGTGGTTTGGACGTTTGGAGAGTGGGGTGCAGGCTCAGATGTGACCTCGTCATCTGACCGTGATTCAAAGTGACGTGCTCGATTCTCTGCCTTCTGGTTTGAACCCGCACCGTCACCAATAGCGCGTTGTGTTGCTCCAGTGCGACGTTAATAAAAATACCTACCGCGTTAGACCTGAGATAAAAATGCTCCAGACAGTCCTTGGCCTGTCGCATGAGTTTTGATAAACATTGCGCCTCATGAAGGTTGTGCATATTTTGACCGCATTAAGTGTTGTGGCGGCGTACTGTCGTAGCGGCTGGACAAACAAGCCGACGCGGCGGCACTGTCGCGCACAGTCAGTTTGGAGATGCTGGATTTACTCTTGTGTGCCTGCATCCGGCGGAGGACTGCACAGCCGCCCGCATCACAATGCAGGTTAGTTGGTTTTTGGTCTGTCCCATCGGTTCTCTTTTTGGATTGGTGGTTCAAATTTACTTGGCGTTGTCCACTTTCCATTCGTGTTTGATCCCGGAACGTCGCCAATAGCCATGTTATTGCTCCAGTGCGACGTTAATTGAAATACCTTCTTATTGGTTTGACCAAAATCTGGCGGCAAACAATGATGTTTTGACTAGATTAATTTTTTAAATATTTTTAGTCTGAGGTGCAAGAGGAACAAAATTTTAGAAACTTTGATTTTCGTTTTTTAATTTAACATTTGTATTTTTTCAGAAGATTGACAATGTTATGATTTAGTTGTGTTATACTTGAAAAACCTTTAGCAAATATTTCGTTGTTTTTGATTGTTTTGATGACAGATTAAAGTAGGAGTTTTTTTATGGCCCAATAGCTCAATAAATGGATATACACACAAGGAAAAGTTTGACACATGAAATACCCCAGGGTAGTTACAGGAATCGAATCTACAGCTCGCAAGCTGCTGGCGCAGTGGACAAACCCTCTGAAGTTAACAGATTTTATGTGGTTAAATTTTAAGTCGTTATAAAATAAATGGATATGCACACTACACAGTGTGGGAAAGTGACACCAAAGAAATACGTTAATGAAAATACCTACCTTCCGTCGTTCGCACTTATCTTCGAGAGTGCTCTTGCAGTCGTTTTCACAGCTGAAAGTACAACTTGAATGACATTTTTAGTTTTCCCCCTGCCCATCACATTGCGATAAAAAAAAATGGGAGTTGCTATTCTAATTTTTCTAAATTTGTTTACTATATCCGTGACAGCTCGATTCTTGCCTTTTACGTGGCTCGAGAGCATTCCTTGAAATCTCATTCCGATTCGTTGAAAATTTCTTGCTTTCTAGCCAACATCCGCTTTTGGACATTGTGCCATAAACCCTAACATCCAATCTAATCTAACCAACGTCCTTCCTTGGCTGTTGGGCCGTTTGTAGTGTAACGTCTTGGTTCACGGGTAGCTTAGACTAGTTACCATTCAAAATTATCCGTTTCTAGACTAATGGATTTATTTTACAATTTTTGTACAATTAGTCGGTAAAATGAATGAAGAGTACATTTAAAGATAGTTCGTTGGAAAGTCCAAAGTTTTATCGAGGCGCTTCTTATGGCTGCTGGCGAGCCTCTCACAAATTACTCGGAGGAGTCTAATTCACGGCTACGGCGAGCATTTTCTCAATAAAAATACTCAGATGAGTATAGAGTCCCAGGGCAGGATATCTCACTCTTTTCCAGTTCGGATGAGATCAATCTCCACTACTAGGACGAGCAGTTGCACAGGTTTCTCGGAGGATTCTCTTTCACTGCTATGTGGGTGCCTTTTCCAGCTCGGATGAGCTCTCCCGAAAGATGGCAATCTTTCGCCGACAGTGAACTGGTGTTCACTTCTCGTTCGACTTTCGTCTCTCTCCACAACGGCCTCTCTGCTAACCTCCTCTCTCTTTCTCTTTCGTTCCAATCCTCCTTTCCAGATCTCAAAAACTTTATATATCGGGTGCTTCTCGACTCCTTTTCGTTTCGGGTCGGCCTCTTAGTCGGTGCTGGTTGGCTGTGAATATTCTCACCATCTTCGGACCTTCCCGAATGGCTCTCGCACGTTGGCCTCTCCCCTTGACTTTTACGACAGACTTCGGCGGACTTGAAAGGGGACCCTAAACCCATGTAGGCAATGGTCATCGTAATTCATCTCCGTACCTTTTTGTCTCGAAATGTCATAGAGCGACATAAAGGCGCCTGCCTGTTGTTTCGAAGCCATCAACGATTTTGCCCCCTGGAGCGGTATTGTCGTTAAAAAGATGTTTCGGGGTGGTCGTTATTTTCGGCACGATCGCCGCCAGATTATCAGCCCCCTATCTCTTCCGGCTGCCATGGTGGTCGTTTCGGTGTGGTCTTTCCTTTCGGCCCTTGATCCGCCGGCGAGATTCTCTAGCCGCCGTTACAGTAGAGACGGGAAAGCTTCCTCGACGTGTCTGGTTCTTGGTCCGAGGCCTGATGCAGGTGGGCAGCATCCATGACGCCCCACAGCAGGTATTGTCGGGAGGGCAATACGTGCATCCTGTGCAGGTGGTCGTACCCAGATGTCATCCGGAACGCCAACTGCCAGAGGGTGTCCATGGCAGATCGGTGGTGCAACTGGTGGAGCATGTTGTCCCTTTGAAGCCTTCAGTCGCTGTTGTCTCAACCCGTGGCCAGCAGCAGTTAATTCCGTTGGAAATTAACTGCTGCTGGTCTCTAAGGGTTGTTACTTTTGGACCCTGCAAGTCAGAAATGTGAGTCGAATGAATAGTTTCGATCCACTGTATGAATAGTTTTGCATTTTCAGCATCTATGATGAAAATGAATACACATCTGTAGCAAAATTTAACAATAATTAGGGTCATCTGGTATAGACAGACAAAAAGATGCAAATAGACTACCGGAAGAAAATATATAATCAGGGTTGATTTTGTGGTAGAGGATCAATATATCTGTATATATTGGTGGGCCTAGCCCGTTTGGAAGCGTAACGGATTAACAAACGGATGGTTGCGAATTTGAAAGACCGTCGTGTGCAAAGGGGACTGATGCATAGGATGGAAAGACGATGCAACGTCAGTCAACTGAAAAGCATTTCATGGTGGATGTAGGTAACACTGCTTTGTATACTCACTGTATTAAGGTTTATGTTAATTTTGACTTTAAAAATTCCACTTTCTCTTCCAACAAGTCACTGGCATATGCTTAAAATAATTTCAGTGAGAAACAATCCGATTAAGCTAATCATAAATGATCTAATTTAGATATAATCAGCTAATTAGCATGTTTCTTGAGCAGTGATATCTTAAATTCTAATGTGTTCAGAAAGACAATTCCTGTTGGAAATGATTCCTAATATTCTTCATGTTTTGTGACCCACCATTGAGTTGCTGGAGGGAATAGGTTATTTTTTGCAATTGTTTTCGCCAAGGAAGTCTAAAAATCAAGATTTTTTCAGGAATTTTAACATTTATAAAACAACAAAAAATTAATTTCTTAACTAAAATCTCTGATTGAGGTTCAGACAGATGCAGTGTATTATAACAATACAAAAATAGTTATAATAGATCAATTTATTCTTGAGTTATCACCGTTTGAACAAAGCATAGTATAGCAAAAACAGTTCTTCATTAATCGAGTTTAAAGTTTTGGAAACCTGTTTGTACTAGGGACAGTACCTAAGGAAAAACCCTTGTAACTAGAAAAGTATTCCGAATATTTACAAGATTTTGGGTGACGTTTTAAAAGCTAAGAAATTGGGAAATATTTTGATAAATAGAAACGAAATCAATATTCTGGCCAATTTTCGTGATGTCTAGTGTATAACATACACCTTAAAAATAATTTTGCAAGTGGTGGATACGTTCCCCACATCACCGGGAAGTTCTCTAATGACTTTTATGATGGACAACAAACTAGTTTCAGTTTGAACTGTATCATTGTTTTAATATGTTGATGTTAGGAAATACTCAGCTGCAGTGACATACACGATAGTGGTCGTTTCAGCGGAATCGCTCGAAATTCATATTGGGCCGTCACGTTTTCCATGCAGTTGATATCTGGAGAGCTTTTATAATCCTACAGTAGAGCGTGTGCATCTTAGACTAAGCTTATACCATCATCTGCTACACTAAAGGCTGTTTCTTTCGAGAATTGTTTGATCAGCAATGGTGGAAGGAAAACCTTGTGTAATTAATTTCTTTGATCTTTTATGCAACTGTTGCATTGACAACTTGTTTTAGATCTTTGTATTGCAATGCTTACTGGAGTGATGTTAACTTATTTTGCTTTAAATATATTTCAAGTTGCTGCATAAGTCTTTTTAAATTAAAAACGGAGTCACAACTTAGGAAAAAAAGCAACATCTATTGAAATAATTTGACATTAAAAATGATATACAAACAGAAAAATGATATTTTTACGTAATTGAAACAGAAGTGGATCGCAATACCCCTGCAAATCTGGTAAAAAATAAATCACGGATCGTGTGAAAAAAAATTGCAAGGCCTCGTGAATGCCAAAAAAAAATAATTCCAGTTTAAATATCCAGACATCCAGATAGGCTAGAAAGATAAATCGGAAAATAAATATTAAAACAGTACTGAGTGGTTTGGTATTTGAGTCCGTCTTGTGTGTAAACTGTAGTCAGGGTCCTCCATCTAACTGGTACTTGGTCCCGTTTGGTAAGGTAATATTTGGTCCTACCATGTAACCAGGTAGTTGGACATACCATGCAGCCTGGTAGGTAGTTGGGCCCAAGTACCAGGTTACCTGACAGGTCCCAAGTACCAAGTTACATGGTATGTCCAACTACCATGCAACCTGGTACTTGGGCCCGTCAGGTAACAATCTGTCAGGCAACCTGTTAGTTCTGGGGACCGTCAGGTAACCTGGTATGTGATCCTACCATGAAACCTGGTACTTGGGATCTATCAGGTAACTTGGCACTTTAGACCCATTGGTGCCACCTGATGTTTCCCGGTACTTGGATCGTAGAGCACATGGTGGAGGGTGTAGAGTCGATCCAGTTTGAGTGTCATGACAGATGTCTGAGTGGCAGTGTTCCACTGTTTCAGGTGCTGTCGCTGGGCGAGATGGAGAGCATCAACATAACGGATCTGGATCTCCCCCTCCCTGACCTCCTGGAACCATCGGAAGTGCTGACGGAAGAACACATCAAAGAGGTAATTTCTCTTTTTAATCTCTGAAAGCTCACCAATTGCGCAAAAATATCGCCCACAGTGGGTGATGAGTGTTCTACAGACTGCATGGTATCCTAAAGGACAGTCTCCGAAGGGAAGTCTTTTTTTAAGTTGAAATGTAAAATCCTTCCATCTTAAAGTGTCCCCCTTGTTTGGCTTACAAAGTATGATCACAATCAACCGCAGATTAATCATAACCACGCGATTCCTTGCCAAAAACCAACCTCGAAATGTTTTTTCGATTGGATCGTGAATTCCGGAGATTGATGCTCGAAAGTTTTATGACGGTCCTTCGAAATTTCGGGGCCGCGGTAGTCCGGTTGGTAGCGGATTATCGAGTGGAGGGTTGCGAGTTTGAATCCAACCAAAGACCGTCGTGTACAAAGGGGGCTGGTGCACATTGAATCTATCGTGGCTTCAAATGTCCTCCCGTTGGCGTGGTGTGGAAGTTTAGAGAGTGGGGTGCCAGCTCACAGGTGTTGCCTCCTCATCTGACCACGATTCAAAATGACGTGGCGTTGTCCTCGGATATTTCCCTTTGGGATTGATCCCGGATCGTTACCAATAGCCCGTTGTGCTGCTACAGTGTATTGATTAAAATACCTACCTACCCGTTGAAACGGAAATGAACCGTTGTGTGATCTGTCCAAGGTACGAAACCAGATGAAAAATCTCGGTTCACTACGCAACGTATCCCGACAGTATAAAGGGGCCGGTCGTGGCTCAGTGGGTATGACCACTGCGCTAGCAACCTTCGAGTTGTAGGCGGTTCGATTTCGGCCAGGTGCATTCCTCCCTGGGTGTATTTCTCTCTTCTGTGAGTTCATTGTGTGTCTATCACTTGATATTGTACGTCTCGTGTAGCATGGCCAAGTGAGCCATTCAATCCCAATAAACCAACCCGACAGAATAGAAAGGTATTCCAAGTACTTATAAAATGCATCTTTTGATTGTGTGTCTATATTGGAAAGCTGTTTGAAAGAGAAGATAATTTGTGTGTTCCATGTAAGGGGTCGTTCTGGTTTCAGCTCCACACCCTGGTGCCCAATCGTGCCAAGGGCTATCCCTGGACGCGCATCTACTCCACTTCTAAGGACGGGTTCAGCCTGATGAGCCTCTACAGGAAGATGTCGGGTTACGACTGCCCCGTCATTCTCGTCATACAGGACACCAACAATGTCGTAAGTACCACCACTGTAGAACCTTCCAAACTTCCTCTGGGAGCCCGGTTGGAAGAGTGGCGACAGGAGGGAATCCAAGCAAAGAGTGTCGTGTACCAAGTTAAATCGGTCGCGGCCTCAGACGTTGCTATGGTGGGGAGTGACTCTACGCAATCGAATGGGAAACCTACGGAGGGTTTACGGTAAAATAGCTTGAAAGATGAGGAATAATTTTATTTTGTGATTTACTGAAAGCAATGAAATGCACACGCAGGTGCCGCTCTAAATATATTTTTCTTCGAGGGTTTAAGAGGCTGAATTCGAGTGCTGTTATCTTTAGGAGAAAAGAGGTTAGGCCCAAGGAAAATGACGCACATCAAATTTAAACCGTTTGCTTCAGTTCCCTGGAGGCCACAAATCGCGCGATTTGTATCATTTTCCTTTGTAGTAA
Source organism: Meta bourneti (assembly GCA_933210815.1). Lineage (NCBI taxonomy): Eukaryota > Metazoa > Arthropoda > Arachnida > Araneae > Tetragnathidae > Meta > Meta bourneti. The sequence goes on along the minus strand of OW119923.1, from coordinate 117,314,394 downwards.
GGGGTGAACAGCCAAGCGTCATAGTGCTGTGTTGCTTGATGTGCAGATGAGTTGTGATGGGGCAGGTAGTAACATGGTCTGTTTCCATGCCACAGATGCAGAGGTCACTGCAGTGAATATTCATACGAAATAAATACTGCAGGAACGGGCCCGTGTAAAAGTGTGAGCTCTGGGGTTGGGAAAAAACCCGAACGTTCTCCGACCTTTGGCGGAGTTTAGCCATCTCTCTTGCCAGCTGTTAACGCTCAGGTGTGACTTCGTCATCTGACCGTGGTTCGAAATGACTCGGATCTTTCCCATTGGGATTGATCCCAGACCTTCACCAATAGCTGCTCCAGTGCCTTAAGATTTGCAGAGATCAATTAATGCGAAGACAGTAAATGCCCTGAGAATGGGAGCCTAATGCCACATCAATACAAATTTGGCCTGAGGTCTGATGTTTAATAACCACCAGTTAGATACTCGCGAAAAGCTATTAACTTTCCGATTTCATGATTGATGTGAAAAAAGCATTACTATTCCAGTTAAAATTGTTTCAGCTTTTGGTCAGAGGGTAGATCGGTTGGAAGAGTAGCAACCGGAGGGTTGCGAGTTTGACCAAAGACCGTCGTGTACATGGGAGATGGTGCATGTTAAAATTTTTCGTGGCCTCAAATGTCCTCACCTTGGAGGGGCGTGGAAGTTTGGAGAGTGGGGTGCCAGCTCAGGTGTGACCTCGTCAACTGACCGTGTCTCAAAATAACGAGTTGTTGTCCTAGGATCTTTTCCTTCGGGGAGAGAGGGCATCATGGGATGCCCACTGCTCTAGCAACTTCGAGTTGTAGGCGATGCATTCCTCCCTGGGTGTATTTCTCCTGTGGTTGCCGCGGTAGTCCGGTTCGAAGAGTAACGGATTAGCAACCGGAGGGTTGCAAGTTCAAATCCAATCGAGCAGCTTGGCCAAACCTGGCCCTTGTGCCATAAAAATTCAATCAATCGAAGACTCCTGTACAAAGGCTAATGCACGTTCAATCTATCGTGCCCTCAAATGTCCTCAAGGTTGGTGAGGTGTGGAAATTTGGAGAGTGGGATGCCAGCTGAGGTGTGTCCTCATTATCTGAGTGGTTCAAAATTACGTGTTTTCCTCGGATTTTTCCCTTCGGGTTTGATCCGTCGCCAATAGTCCGTTGTGTTCCAGTGTGACGTTAATTCAACTACCTGAGTACGGACTGTTTTTTCGTGTTTTCAGGTATTTGGTGCGCTGCTGTCCCATGCTCTGAGGCCGAGCGACAGTTTCTACGGAACTGGGGAATCCTTTCTCTTCACCTTCAACCCGTCCTTCAAGGTGAGTGTAGACCGTTATCGGTGACCCGAATTGCACCGTTGATCTAATAGTGACACGAAAATATATTTTAAATGCCTGACAATTTGAAGTAAAAATTGATATGCTTTTAATTCGCAAATTACAAGTAAAAGTCAAAAATGATCCGCACTTTATTTTTCAATTTATTTATACAAATGTAGGGGTTGAACAAGTTTGTTCATTTTCTAGTCTCCTTCGTTTTCGATGCACTTGGTGCAGCGGTCCAAAAGTTTGCGTATCCCCTCCAAGAAGGTTTTTGGTGGTTCGCCCAACCACTTGTGCCACCGCTTCCCCCACTTATTTATCCGTCTAATCTACAGAGAACACGCTTCATTGTCGATGGTAACTCGCCGCTTTCCCAGTACTATCTCTCGAGCTTACTGAATCTTCTCGTCGGTGGTGGAGGTTGACGGGCGTCCTTCTTCGTGCATCACGCTTGTCCGGCCTCTTTTAAGCTTCTCGAACACACTTCTAAGTGGTAGAGCCCGTATTGCGTTGTAAGCCTCCGATGAATTTCATCCCCTGGCACATCTTCCGACCCTAGAAATGGGATCACTGCTCTCTATTCCTCCTTGGTGCACACTGCTAGCCTAGCGGCCATCTTTACACTGAAGCAGAAGCAAGACGCTATCGAGGTCAAACTTAGGTAACGTGGCCACAGTAGTATCAACTCTAAGCATACATGCTGTAACGACTTCTCTGGTTAGCGTGGTAGATTCGAATCTACAGGGAACAGTCTAGCTTAAATAACAAACAGTAATTTCATTGAGAACAATTTCTTCACTATATTAGGATCTATTTAGAAGGCACTTTCACGAATTGCTATGCCTCTGCTAACTGGATGCGACAGGTTGTCGAAATCTCAGGCACGTACGAAAGTCTCTGAGTGGGAGAAAAATCTCTCAATCATCTAGGGGGAGATTCTATGCGTCGGGTGACGATTATAACAGATCAGCACCGGATCTTCACGGGATGACGGGTCAATTCAGGTTCCCTGCCGGACGAGAAGTCAGCACCGGATTCTTTGCAGGTCGTCGGTTCGGCACAAACAGGGGACGGCTTCACTGGGGTCGTCGGGTCAGCACAAGACGGGAACGGTATCTCTCCGGAACTCCAGTACGTTCCTTTGGTTTCTCTGGACGAGAAAACAACTCCAAGCTATTTGCAGGCTAAGGAGTTAGACCACTCGCAGGGTCGCTGGGTCGAGCCTCTCGAATGAGACCAAAGCAGGAACTCGAGATGGGCAGCCTACGCCAGGCTACAAGAACGCGTCCTCTCGGGGTGAGAGAACCGTCTCCAAAAAATAGATTTTCTCCCTAAGGAGTGACCGCTCAAAGGGTCGCCTCTCGAACGAGAACACAGGCAAGAACTCCCGATTCGACTCCCTCCGTTTCTATCGAAACCTCGGGGCCTTTGTTCCTTGTGGTTTTTGCTTGGTTCGCTTTTGATTGGTTGTTGCTTTTGATTGGTTGCTGCTCTGGCGACGTCTGTCTGACGTAAAGTGGCATCAGCTACTTAGCGCAGGTGGGCTTAATTACCTGGCAGATGGACTTAATCACCTGGCAGGTGGAACCTAATCACCTGGGCGTTCCGGAACGAATTCTCATTGTCCATCTTCGGTACAAGTCCAGACCGTCTGGTGCCAGAGAGATGGAAACGCATTGTCCGTGTTTTACGATTCTGTCGGCGAGTTTGCCTTAGGAGGGTTAATTGAGGGGTCCATCAATGAATCCTCACATTGAGCAGAAGGCAGTATAACAAACCTAAAGATGTATTATTAGCGAAAGTGCGGATCATTTTTGACTTACCCTCGTATTTTCTATTGCATATGAATTGTCTGAAAATAAAGATATTTTTTTATGTGTATATATAAAAAATGTGAATATATCTCTACAAGAAAACCACATATTTGAGAGTCCAACGTCCGTTTGAAAACTGTTGCAAAAAATTTCAAAAACAGTGAATCCGAATAGGAAAGAACTTCATAGGTTTCCGGTTCAATTACCACTGATATTTTCACGAGACATTTTCGCACATTTTTCGAATATTTTCATAGGATTCGATACTTTCAATAGTTAAAGGAACGCTGCTTCATCTCAACTAACAATTCGAGGATCTAAAAGTGGGATTTCTCGTTTCCTTCTCTCAAGATTGAGCCACGGTACCCCAGTTGGAAGAGTAACGGATTAGCAACCGGAGGTTTGCGAGTTCGAGTCCAACCCAAGACCGTAGTATACAAAGGGGGCTGGTGCTCGTACAATCTGTCGTGGCCTCAAATGTCCTCAACTTGGTATGGTGTGCAATTTTGCAGGGGTTGTGAGCTCTGTTGCCTTGACATCTGACCGTGGTTCAAAATGACGTGGTGTCTCCCTTGGGGATTGATCCCGGACCATCGCCAATAGCCCGTTGTGTTGCTCTAGTGTGACGTTAATTAAAATATCTACCTACCTTCTGTCAAGAGTAGAGAAAAAGGATTTTTTTGTTGCCAGAAGTTGATGTAACTCATGTAATGCTTTTTGTAGTAAGAATGAAATCGCCAATGAGATTATGTCTCGGTAATGCTTGAGCAAAATATAATTAAAATCCACAAGAAAGAAATCACGCAATAAAAACTTGAAAAATATGTAAAACAGTTGCCTAAAAAATCTCACAGAATGAATGGTTCGTTAGACCCAAAGACCACACTTAAAAGCTCTAATGAAATTCTTCAGCAGACTGATTTCAGAGAAATGAGAAATCTGGAAGATAGAAATCAGTGCAGAAACGAAGATGAACGAAGGTTTTAGTCGTCATAAAAACACTCAATCGTCCGAGGTGTGCATTTTATTGGAAATAAGAACACCAGTACCATAAGCCGGGTCGCTAGTTCTGTATATTTTGTTTAGGTACAGTCGCGAACTACCCCCTTTATTTCAAGCACTATTCACAGTAGAGAAAATTCAAAGATATCCTTCAATAGGGAATAAGGTCCTCTACAAATTCAAATGCAAGAATAAAATTGCATAAGGGGACGTCTTCATATCAAATTTTGCACAAACAACACAATTTCCAATGTGAACACCATGTTTTGATGCATTAATCAGATTCTACATCGTTAACTAAGTCTAAATATAAAATTTACATTTGGAGATATTCAATGTCAAAGTTCCTGTCAATTTCAGGGACAACCTCCACATTGAAAATCGCTATTTGTAGCTCGAGATTTATTAGTTATAGCTACCGGAATATCAAATTTGAATATTATTTCAAACATATTTGTCAGTGCGTGCAACCGATTCGAGAATTATTATATTTGTTATGCAAGTGAAAACGATTCGAGAATTATCCGAGGTTTGTCAGATGTTTTTTAAACTTTTGGTTGCCCCCTAAAATCGCAATAATGAGGAAAATTTAATTTAACGCAAAAAACTAACCATTGGAATGAGCTGACATTTTGCATTGCCAAATTGGAAGTCCTTTTCAATCGATTCCCATCAAAACCTAGCAAGGTTGTAATTCATAATTTTTTCACATTAATTTAATTATTTCTTACTAAAAACTGTTTTTTAAATAAAATATTAGGTGGATTTTGTTTGGGTTGTTTAACAGTAACAAGGTACAAATTATCAGCTCTATAGAAATATTTAGGGAGATATCCATAATCTAAGAAACTGATATAACATTAGGAGCTCCAATCTTTCTGTACTTATAACTTCGAAATGGGAAGGCCTAATGACATGAAATTTGGTATCTGAAGTTAAATTTTGATATAAATTCGAAACTGTCGAAATAGGGGGTTTCTATTGGAAATTATGAAGTGGGTGCTCCATTTAATATGAAGACGACCCCTTATGGAAATTCTATGCATTTGAATTTATAGACGTTAGTTCCTCTTGATCTTTGAATTTTCTCTATTGTTAAAATTGCTTAAATGAGGAGTGGTGGTTTTTTCCGCTACTACATATCTTAAGTAACTACCTTCCCCCCCTGATTGGATATCCCTTAATCTGCCCTTGTCATCGACTTCGAATGGCGGTGGAACATTCTGTGGTAAGCTATTGATGAGCAGAATCCTATAATAGGATTCTAAATCTGTCGAACTTGAAGAACTGGTTGTGTGTAAAGTGTAGATTGTGAGCTTCAATTTGAACCAGTTGGTATCTTTTCAGGATTTCAAGTGGACTGGGAATAACGACTACTTTGTGAAAGGAAATATGGATAGCATTTCCATAGGAGCTTCTGAGTGAGTACAGTTACTTTTTCTGCTAACATCAAAAAAGAAAGCATAATTGTTACATCCGCTTGGGTTAAGGATTGACGTCCTGAATTGGAGGAGACAGGGATGAAGTGAAAAATCTCTTAAATAGCATATACATGAGTGACCAAGGACGAATTTAGAGAATCCTCAAAGGAATATTTTAAATGTTAAAGAAAGCAATCAAGTGCAAACTGAATTCGAGCCATCGTAAATTGAGTTTATTCCACAGGTAAACTGCATGTAGATGTTTCAGAGCTGCACAAAAATCATTAAATTTAATGTTAATTTAGCATCATGGGCTTTTTCTATTGGAATGGGAAAGTACAATAGATTGTTTTCTGAATACGGTTTCACTTTTACCACGTTCTTACAACCAAAGAGAAGATATTCCAACAAATAACGGGGGCTGAGGTAGCTCGGTTGGAAAAGTAACGGATTGCGTGTTCGAATCCAACCAAGGACCGTCGTGTACAAAGGGGCTAGTGCACGCTAAATTTGTCGTGGCCTCGAATGTCCTCGCGTTGGTGTGGTGTGCAAGTTTGGCGAGTGGGGTGCCAGCTCAGGTGTGACCTCGTCATCTGACCGTAGTTCAAAATGACGTGGTTGTCCTCCGAACCTTCGGGATCGATCCCGGACCGTCGCCAATAGCCAGTTGTGTTGCTCCAGTGCGACGTTAATTGAAATATCTACCTGAAGTACAACCTGCTTTTGGCACAGCGTGTCAGGACCCTTGAGCCATGAAACCAAAAATCCGATTCTGAAGCTTTCTTTTTGCCTTGTGTTTGGCGCAGCTTGGCCAAATATGGTCTTGCGCCATAAAATACAACCGACCAATCATGAAGCACGCACGGGTGAACTAGTGTGGTTAAACTTCGATGAGGCATCTCTTCATTAGAAGACGGCTGACCTGATATTGATGGACGAGATATCTCGTCATTAGAAGAAAACTGACCAGATCTTGAACTCATCATTATAAAAAATTGGCAATATCTTGACGAGATATCTTGTCCATCAAGATCTGACCAATTTTGTTAAGGACGAGAAATCTCGTTCAAGCCACTTGGAGGTTCATGGGGTTTTATGGGGCGCTGTATTTGGGCATGCTGCACCAGACGCAAGACACACAATGAGAGACAGAAGAGACACCCAGAGAGGAATGCACCTGACAGGAATCGAACTGGAAGGTCGCAAGCGCCGTGGCCCCTAAGGCGATGGGATGGAATTTGCAAAGGAGTCATTCTGAATTCTCTTTTCCAGGGGTCACTTCGGGCTGTGGTTCGACTGCGACCTGAACCGCGGCTCCAGCAGCAAGTGCCAGACCTTCGATAACGAGATTTTGGCGTCCTCCAGCGACTTCAACATCAAGGCCCTCGAAGCCTGGGGATTTAACTAGGGTAGTGTCTAGTCCAGTTGTATGTCTTCTAGTCCATAGATCCGCCGCCGCTCTAGATCATCCACCCGCCCGCCGGGGCTTCCTCGAGACCAAACACCCCGGAAGCCCCTTCCTCCCCCCGGACAACAAGTAGTTCTAGCCGGCGTCGCCAGGCGTCGCTTCTTAGTACTCGCAGGACGCTTCGAGAACGCCGTCGGTCGAATGCCGGATGCTCTTGAGGTAGGAAAGGGGAGCTTTCTTCGAGAAAAAGAACACGCCGGCTTCCGTGCAGGAGCACCCACAGCAAAATTGATCAAAAAGCATCTGCAAAATATTTTCCAAGAAAATGACGTCGTTCGAGCTGGCTGCATTACGGAGTGTTAAAAGACTTTTATTTGTCTATTCGATGCGTTTTTTAGAGACTTGTATGCATATGGACTTTGTGTTTGTTCGTCGTATTCGGAAGAGAAAGAAATTCAAATTTTAGTTTTGCTACGCCAAGAGTGAGAGAAGATGCAAGTGGTTGCGAGAGAAAAAAGGGGAGTATTACGGAAAACCTCCAAGTACAAGTTGATAAAAGCGAATTCAGAAATTTATGAGCCGACCATCCCGCTGCCACCTCCTCTCGTGTCGCGATATTCCAGAACCTTCTGGAAACTTCCGAAAAAGGTTCCAATCGCACGAGAAGAATGCTGGCGCGTGTCGGGGTGGCAGTGGGGGGGCCGCTGCTCGAGACGTTGCCGACCCCCTTTTTTTGTCCAGGGTCGGCGCGACAAGAATCGTCTTCCAATCAGAGTTTAGAGTCGACGGCGACGCCCCTCAACTCACCGGGTGGCTTTCCGCAGAGTGCTCTCCCTTCACTTCACTTGTTTCTTAAGAAGTCGTTTGAAATTCCCGGAAAATTGCGTTAGCTTCCGACACCACAGCTCAACTTTTGTCCTTCCGTCGAGGCGGCGGAGGAGACGGTTGGAGGCCTTACAGCGGCGAAAGCGGGCTAACCCACATCTCGCGAAAACCTCGGAAATGAGAAAACCAGCTGGGGCACATCTCGGTAGGGCAGACTGGAATAATCGAATTGCTGATCTGAGGCTCGATCTTGTAACTAACTCTAAGCTAATATCATTTTCTTGGCGACAAGAAACGTAAATCAAGCCAAGACCGCACCGTTAATAAGGATTTCATCCTGGTCTGATGCTACACTGCCTTTCAAGTTAAGAAGGTGGGATTTCCAAGTTTGGTCATTTAATATTATAGTTAATCGCTCCATAAGTTTCTGATACCCTGTAACGCTATAAAATAGTGAGAAGATACAAGCGACCAATACTGTTCTTATGAAAAGAATTCGATATTTATGTGTGTGTTTCAGGCAGGACCGTTTTCTAGAGGCACACATGGGAAAATAAGGGCAGCCTAACTTAAAAAACCGTTCAGTAAATAAGTTCAACGATAAAACCAACGCTTTAGAATAAAAAAATGCGATGCACTTAAATATTACTGAGTTATTACCAATAAAAAGCCAGGAAGGTAAAGCAGGCATAAAAGTATTTTCGATTTGCTCTTGAGATACGATGAATTATACCTATGTATCTATGAGTACTTTGATCTACAAGTTTCGTTTAAATGTATGAAAGTTGTTTATCGAGGACAATTTATTTGAAACAAACTTTTTTACCACTGTTGAGGTTTACGCGGGGGTACATCAGGAACGGTCCTGCATCTATGTGAAATTGACAAACTTGGGGGTACAACCTTTTTGAGAGGCAAGCACGGGTATCAGACCATATGGATCGACCGATTGGAGGCACGTTCCAACAGATACTTATACTAGTGGCATATATAGGAAGAGTAGCTTTTAGGGAAAGCAGTGAAGTGACACCCAGGCTTAAGACCAGGTTTAAATATATATGCCCATTAAATTTAATTAAATTGTGGTGGTACACGAAATTAAAAATATGCTCGTGATTAAATCCTAGTGTACGATGGGATAGCCAAAGTTTGCCAAGTTATCAGCAGTGTTATCACCATTTGGCATTGGCTTGGCGATACAAAAACAATTGAAATCACTTCAAAAACGTACTGTTGACTGATGTTCTACCAAAATATTTTCTCAATCTTATCTGACGCAAATGGTTCAGATCGTGTCAGTTTTACGGTTGTACAGAACGTTCTAAATTTGCCCTTTCAAGTGCCATCTAAGGTTGTGCCTCGGGATGGATGCGCTAAACTAGATTGGCCCAATCTGAGTGATCCCAATACCATTTTCTTACTATGTTGTGGGTTAGTTCATGTTCGCAGTAACCGTCTTCAATTGCTTTCACAAGGGGGACCATCACACCCAAGTCAGACTTTTTAAATTGATCTTTTACCACGTAGTGCTTTTAATTCCGGCATTTCCCACTTTCCATTTGTACGACGTTAGGTAGTTTTATACTAAACACGTTCCCGTTTTTGAATATAAAGAAAACCTCTAGAGTTCGAAGCGTTCGTTTTAAAACGTTTTTATTCTATCCGTCGCTTTTTTTCGAAAGCGATTTTTGTACCAACAACTAACCCATGCATAGCCGGAGCTGCGGGCGCTCTACATTTTGATACTATCTGAGAATTTCCACTTCTGTTTTGAGTAGGTACGGGTGGACCACCCGACTCCCTGGGTCTGTCTTCGGCGAAGACACCCGAATAACGGTTCTGTGCAGGATCGTGGGTTTGACCTCGGTATTTAACAATATTTTCAGCTGTGTCGTCATTTGGTTAACGTACACGAATAATTTCAAGTTGGAGCTGTTAGCACGGACAGAAAATGCGAGACTTAAAATTGCAAAGGGGGTCTTGAAGTGTAATTGGGCCCATTAGAAGTTTGAGAAACTTGTTTATCATCCAATAAGACGACGAAATAAAACAGTCCGTTCCCTGTAAGATTCCCGGACCGTCACCAATAGCCCCTTTTTAATGCTCCTGTGCGACGTGAATTAAATACCTACATACCCTGCAAGATTCAAAGCCGTTCATTAAAAGCTAGAGAAGTTTGATTTTCCGACATGATCCCGAAATCGAAAGATCCTGGAAGATTCAATTTATTGGATTATGATTCCGTTTTGTGTTTGGCGCAGCTTGTTCGCTTTTGAACCTTGCGCCATAAAACCCAAACACCCAATCCCGGAAGATTCAAAGCGGTTAAATTACAATATAAGGGAGTTGGAATTTCCCGACACGATCCTGAAATGAAAAACAATCGATGTCCTGACAAGCAACAGGTAGCATTCGGGACTCGAAAACCTGGAGTTTCCAGCTGACTGAAATAAAAACAATCCGGAAGATTCAAACCGGTAAAAATGGGAAGATATAGAAGTAGGATTTTCCAGTACGATTCAGTAATATGAAACAAAATTCTCTGGATGACAAGTATAGAGAAGATTGAAACAAGAACAGTATATCCCCAAGAGAACAGAATTTTTCTAATCCGCAACGATAATTCCAGCACCTACTAATCCACGACCGTCGCCAATAGCCCATTGTGTTGCTCCGCTACGACGTTAATTAACTACCTACGAGCACTAACTATTTGAGTGAGACAGCTGAGATTCCGTTAAACATGTCAAGCTCTTCAACCCTACCTGAACCATGATCGGTCATTCGCAGTTCGTTATTTTATGATCACACCCCGTACACAAGTGCACGTTTCTGAACTTGACATAAAAAGATTAAAAATACCCGGGCCTAAATGCTCTGCAACACATTTACTCAACAGTTTCGGGTTTCCAGACCCAGGGATTTCGATCACCACTTGTACACGCAAACAAAAAATAAACAACGCGGGGGTTTTGTGACAATCGTACAGGCATTTAGTATTTTAACCTGCATATTCAACTTTCTACGATTCCTAGCATCTCGAAGAATTCATACATCGTTTTTTAATTTGTGAAACGTTCTTTGGCGTTTTTCTTTTTAAGTCCAAGTGTGCCGCCAGGGGTAGCTGGAGACATGGTTGGATCCCCCCGCCGCTTTCTTTGAGGGGAAGGGCACCAGCGGAATGCCACCCATCGCTGCAAAAATATAAAGAAAAAGGAAATCATTTCTACTCCCACTACTTATTTTTGTACGTCTTCCCGGAATCCCATAGGCCACCCTCTCCATCGACCGGAAGTAGCAAATGCGCCATTGATGTTTTACATGCTGTAGGCACGAGGCCACCGACGCAACTGCCTCCAATCCACACCTTCCATCTTCTGCATTCCACTCCCGCCTGTGCTGCCACATATCGTCTCTCGGCAACACTACAAATTTTATCTCGTTCTTCAGCATTTCTACCGAACGCTAAGGGCTGAAGCAGTTTTTAAGCATGTATACCTCTTCAAATTTCGAATTCCCACATATAAAAGCATTTCACCATCTTATTCACATTTAAATTCAGATTCTCCTTGTACAATAAACGATTTAATTGTAGCATACGTACACACATCAGAATAAACATTTCGCCGCACGAGTACAATCAGAGTAAGCTGTCAAAATTAAAAAATAATGCATGAGAAATTACATGAAAGAAATCCCTCGTATTGAATCCTCTATTAACATATATGTAAATAGTCATTAACTATCAGCATTTTAAATTTCATTTGCTGGGAATTTTAAAGTTTGGCTCCTAAGTATGGTAAGTGAACAAAACTTTCTTAAATTGATTTCCGTATCGCAATCAAAAATATCGCATCCAATTTGATATGAAATAGTTTCAGATATGCATAAGAGTCGATGTATCTACAGCATACGTAGTTGCGAATGAATACATTTTGCAAGGCGTTTCATTTTTTCTATCGCTGCAAATTGACGCAACTTTTTATTGGCTTTTAAGACTCCACCAGCAGATAGATGGGAGCTTGGATTGGAAGGCGCGAGCGAACAGGTGGCGCTCTTGTATTTGTAGATAGAATATTCTATTTTGTAGCTATGAATGTTGTAGTCTGAAGGACCAAAGGGTTGTGTCGACCTCATGTCTGGTGCTCATTCGGAGTTAAAAGTTTATTTTGTAGTTTAAAAACTGTTTCCTGTCTTTATTTCACCATCGCACACACGAACAAATGCTTCGGACAGTTTCAAACTGGCGACACTTCGTACGAGACTTCGCACGTATTTAGGCCGCGGTAGCTCGGTTGGAAGAGTAACGGATTGGCAACCGGAGGGTTGCGAGACACAACTGGATATTGGCTACGGTCTGGGATCAAAGAACCCAGGACAAGTCATTTTAGTCACACCTTGTCTCCAAACTTCCCCACCACGTCAACGTGAGGACATTTGAGGCCACGACACATTGTACGTGCCTTCCTTTGTACATGACGGTTTAGGACGAAACTAGCTCCGACCAAAGACCGTCATGTACACGGGGGCTGGTGCATGTTGAATCTGTCGTGGTCCTCACGATGGCATGGTGTGGAAGTTAGAGTGGGGTGTCAACTCAGGTGTCATCTGACCGTGATTTAAAATTACATGGTGTTATCGGATCTTTGCCTTGGGAATGATTCCGAACCGTCTCCAATAGCCCTTTGTGTTGCTCCAGTGCAACGTTGATTACCTACCTCCAACTGGGCTATCGTGGTCTATATATTTGCAAGAAATGTATTATATTGCACTATTAACCACATTTAAAAATTCATACTGCATTACAGAATCTTATAAAGCGGAAAAAATCTTTCAAAACAAAACCACCTGTATTATTTCTATAGTATAGATCCCTCTTACACCCGACGAATCTTAATAAATGAGATACCAAGAAAATTTCCCACTGACGAATCCGTTCTATTTCTCCAAGATGTGCAGAGGGGGTGGGATGAAAAACAATTCGAATCCCCATAGGAATAACATTGAGTGTAAAACGATTGCGGTACGAAACAAAGATTGTTTTACTAGTATTGATGGGAAAAACAACTTTTCTAATAAAATTGTTTTACCAGTATTACTCGGAAAACAATTTTTTCATTATCTATATTATTTCTATAGAATAGATCCTTCTACGCTTCTTACACGCGAAGAATTATTTCTGTATTGAACTAGTTTTTCATTTCTTTCCATAATATCAATAATTTATGAATATGTCATTTGATGATATAAGGATATTAAACGACGGATGTTTCATTCGAAGTTAAGATTTCAAAAAATGAAAATATTTTGGATGTAAAAATTCGCTTACAACGGATGGGGATTTGGGGGATGGAATTGTTCATGCGAGGATTCTTGCACGAACACGCTTGTGTAACTTATTCTTCGAGACCCAACAACACGCCAAAAATAGCGATAAAGAAATATGGCAGCCCATCTCGTTCAAGTTCAGTTGACGTTTGACGTAGGAGGTTCCAAGTCAGGAAGGTATTTTAATTAACGACACTGGGGCAACATAACGGGCGAAGGTCCGGGATCACTCCCAAGGCAAAAGGTGGTCAAAATTACCATTGCCACCTCGGAATATCCAAGGTGGTAATGGTAATTGTGAATTATTCACAATTACCAATGAATTAATCACCTGAACTGGAACCCCACTCCCAAACAAATCCAGGGCCGCGGTGGCCCGGTTGGAAGAGTAACGGACTAGCAACCGAAGGGTTGCGAGTTCGAATCCAGCCAAACACCGCCGTGTACAAAGGGGGACTAGTGCACGTTAAATCTGTCGTGGCCTCAAATGTCCTCATGTTGGCGTGGTGTGGAAGTTTGGAGAGTGGGGTGCCAGCTCAGGTGCTGCCTCGTCATCTGACCGTGGTTCAAAATTACGTGGTGTTGTCCTCGGATCTTTCCCTTTGGGATTGATCCCGGACCGTCACCAATAGCCCATTGTGTAGCTCCAGTGTGACGTTAATTGAAATACCCCAAACAAATCCAACAGAAAGTGAAGATTTAATTTTACTACCCAAATGCTCTCTTAAAACACATTGGGGGTTGCTTTCAAACGCAGTTTTGTTGACGATAAGGTTTTAATCTACTTGGTGTTAGCCAATCGACTATCATTTATCAATTCGGAGTTTATTGTTTGGAATCTATTGGCGAAGTGCTGAAATCAAAGCCAAGTGACGTTACGTTCAGAATACATACACTAAACACGTATCGCATCAGAAACACTAGCGCCACCTACATTTACCTTGGCAAAAATGGCTTTCGTAGTGAGGACGCATTAGGAGCAACCCCACGAGGTTGCTATGCTAGCAGCCCACGAGCTTGTAGGTGGCGAAGAATGGATTCCTGAAATTACTCTTCTCTCGTAGTGTGTCCATTGACTCTGGAATTGTGTTGCTCCAGTTCATTAAAATATACCATTAACTCGGGAGTCGAGTCGTAACGGACTCACACCAAGACCGTCGTGTACCAGACGACTAAGGCTTGTTAAATCTTTCGTAGCCTCAAATGTCCTCACATTGGTGTGGAAATATGAACCTCGTCACCTAACCGTGATTCAAAATTACATGTTGTCCTCGGATTGTCCCTTCGGGTTTGATCCCGGACCGTCACCAATAGCCCATTCTCCAGCGTCGATAGTAGCTCCAGTGCGATGCTAACTACCTATCTACCTGCCATTAACTTGGTTTCCGCGAAAACCCAGATGGTTCATTAGCAATGGGAGGGTTGCAAGTTCCAAACTCGATCTAATCAAAGACCGTCGTGTACTAGGTAGCTTGCTAACGTTAAATCTGCCGTGGCCTCAAATGTCACATTGGCGTGGTGTGTGGGGTGCCAGCTCAGATGTTGATTTCGTCATCTGACCGTGATTCAAAATTACGACGCGTTGTCGTGGTTTCTCCCTTCGGAATTGAACCCGGAACGTGTTCAGTAGCCCGTTGTGTTGCCCCAGTATGACGTTGATTCAATTACCTACCTGGACAGATCTGATCCTTGCACTGTGAAAACCACACAAGCAATCATTTGGGGTTGGTAGGTAATGGAATTTACATCGCACTGGAGCAAAGGGCCATTCCAACTATTTTGGTAGGTAGGTATTTTAATTAACGTCGCACTGGGAGCAACACAGCGGGTTTTTGGCGAATCCTAATGGAAACATCCGAGGACAACACGTCATTTTGAACCAGGGTCAGGTGATGAGGTCACACTTGAGATGGCACTCCACTCTCCAAACTTCCACACCACGCCAACCAAAACAATGATGATGCCTTTGAATGAAGAGCCCGGTTTGAAGAGTTACGGATTACAAACCGGGGGGTTGCGAGTTCGAATCCAACCCAAAACCGTTGTGTACAAAGTTGGATGGTGCATAAGAAATATAGCTTCAAATCGCAAAGTAAGCAACCTCGACCTTCTGTCCCTTAAGACAAAAACCGTGATATTCCAAGATGGGAAAAGTTTTATTTAAAATTCGGTTGCAAATTACGTGGTGGTTGTCTTCGGGTTTGATCCAGGACCGTCGGCAGTAGCCCGATGTGTTGTGCTCCAATGTGACATTAATTATAAAATACCTACCTATATATTTTGAAATTTTCACCTCACGGTATCTCCAATATTGCCAGATTAGAGCTGACACAAGTTTCATTCCGACACTCAACACAGCAAGGCACTGAAAACGAATGATTTCAGGTACGTATATTGAAGACATTACTTCTGGATTTAAGCCTGTCATTGAGATTAGGTAGTATGTTTTAGTTGTAATTTGAAAAAGTTTATTTTTCACTGATCAAATATATATCAATTATAGCTTTAGGTCAATTTTTCTCATTTAAAGTCATTTTTAGGTCAATAAAACCCGGGTCCTGATGAATAGTAATTCGAAACTTAGGGGCGTCGAACGTTGGTTTGTAGTTTTAAAATATGCGAATAAATGTACGAACTGCTTTTAATATCCTTCAAATAAAATATTTATTTCTATATTTTATAAATTCAGTACATAATAATTTGACTAAATATTCATTAAGAATTATGAAAGCAAAGATTCTTTGGTTTTGAGAGGTTTCTTGATTATCTTATTCACATATCGTATCAATCCCTCTTCACCGACTGTTGTAAAAAGTGAATTTTCAGAAAGTGTTTGGATATTTTCTTTAATTCATTTGTAATTTATTTGCTAGATATTTGCTGAAAATCCTTTTACATTTATCCACGTCTAGATTCATAATCTGGTCACCAAAAGCAACCTTTTTGAAAATTTGATATCTTAACTTTGCATTAAGAAGTTCCACTTTTAACTCCCTACGAAATAAAGGGCCGTGGTAAAAATCGGTTGGAAGGGTAACGGATTACAAACGTGAGGGTTCGAATTCAGCTAAAGACCGTCGTATACGAAGGGGGCTGGTGCACGTTAAATTTGTCGTGGCCTCCACTATCATCAGGTTGATGTGTGGAAGTTTGGAGAGTGGGGTGCCAGCTCAGGTGTTGACCTCGTAATCTGACCGTGGTTCATATGACGGTGTTGTCTTCGGATCTTTCCTTTGGGATGGATCCCGGATCGTCGACAATAGCCCGCTGTGTTATTTCAACGCTACGTTAATTAAAGTACCTACCTAACTTAAAAGAAATAAAGTTCGACCAACTTTACAATAGCCCGTTGTGTTGCTCCAGTGTGACGTTTACTGTGGAAAGTAATTTGCTAGAAAAAGTAAAGAAGGTTTGATTTAAAAATGAGTTATATTATGCTAAAAGAAATAATGTGAATTAAATAAGCAGCATTCGTTTTCTGTTCCTGTGGTATGTGAGTTCTACTCTTGTAACAATCTTTAAGTGTGGGAACACTCTACAGTAACTTAGAATTATGATGGAAGGAACCGAGCTTTGTGCATGCTTCTATAAAATAACTCGCACAATTATTCGGTTACATGCTGATTGAAAAAATGATCAGACTAATCATTTTTCTCTTCCATAGAAAAATGCAATAATTTAAGTGTAGGGTAAATAATTGTTTTAACATCGCTTTAACCCATTTTATAGCTTCTGCAATTTACTTTGGACTCAAATACGTATACATGTTACCTAGGTAATCTGCAGATTAGCTGATTTGTTCCGTTCAAGTGCGGAATCATCTACAAGATAAGTTTTACGCACTTTACTTAGGTAATGTGCACATTAACGGCTTTCGAATCGTTCAAGTGCAGATTTGTTTCTCTCATTTCCTTTCCCTCCTTTTTCTCCTTACTTTCAACTATTCTGTTGATTGATTGATTCTATCAACTTGATTATATAGATATTGAAAAATAAATAAAAAACATTGTTTCAATAATTGTCAATGAATTTTATTTACATCTGCTGATTACTATATGAAATTACTTATAACTTAATGAGATAAAAGTATAGCGTGTTTTTCAATTAGTCGTACCTAGTTCTGAGTTGTCTGAGTATTAATCTAAGCGTACATAAACGTTGCTGTTCGAGCAAAGATCTTATTTTCACTTTAACGAGTGCCTAACAGGTAATGTGCAGATTATCTAGGTGATCTGCAGATTGCCTAGGTAATTTGAGAAATGAAACAATTTTCCGCACTTTAACGGATCCGTCAGTTAATCTGCACATTACCTAGGTTTGTGCAGATTTCCGTACTTTAGCGGTAACATTCATACTATATATATCCCATATATTCTCACATACATCGCACCACCTTGCGCCATAAAACCCTAGCATCCAATCCTGTTACAAGGAACTACAAAAGATGAAGAATTTGAATGACTACAGAAGTTGAATTTGAATACCCTTTCATTATCTAATCTTAAGTTCATATCCAGTAAAAATAAGGAACTTACGGGTATAGCCTTGTACCCTATAGCCCAGCTGGAAGAGAAACGAATTACCAACTGGAGTTCGAATTCAACCAAAGATCGCCGTGTACAAAGGGTGCACGTTAAATCTGTCGTGGCCTCAAATGTCTTCACGCTAGCTTGGTGTGGAAGTTTGGAGAGTAGGCTCAGATGCTAACCTCGTCATCTGACCGTGGTTCAAAATTACGTTGTCCTGGGATCTTCCCCTTCGGGTTTGATCCCGGACCGTCGCCGTCCTCATGTAGCTACAGTGCGACGTTAATGAAAATACATTTTTCAAATATCAATCGAAAATTAAAACCAGTTCAACCGCAATCGTGTTAATGTTATTTCTGTTGGGCTTTCGAATAAGATCAACCCTCCCACCAAGGCAGTTTTCCTCCCCGGCAGCAATTCAAACCGTCACGGGTACTGCCCACTCATTATGAAGTGCAAGGATGTACTGCTTGTCCGCTTTTGCGTCATAAAACTCCAAAATCCATCCATCCAAGATGCTTGAAAAAGGATGGCAACTAAGTCATGTAAACATTACAGGCAATGAAAGGACCGACTCGCTTGAAAAGATCTGCTTTGCCTGTCTGTGCCTCTACTTTGAATTCCATCAAATTAACTGCTGTTGGCCAGTGGTTGAGGCAACAGAACCAGACATCGAGCAAGACTGGCCGGCACCCAATGGCCCAACAACCAAGGATGGGCGTTGGCTAGAAAGCAAGCTTTCTAATTCCTTTGGTACTTGCGTATTAACCGCATGCCAGCGATTAATCGCCAAATCTGTACGTATTAACCACATGCCAGCGATTAATCGCCAAATCTGTACGTATTAACCACATGCCAGCGATTAATCGCCAAATCTGTACGTATTAACCACATGCCAGCGATTAATCGCCAAATCTGTACGTATTAACCACATGCCAGCGATTAATCGCCAAATCTGTACGTATTAACCACATGCCAGCGATTAATCGCCAAATCTGTACGTATTAACCACATGCCAGCGATTAATCGCCAAATCTGTACGTATTAACCACATGCCAGCGATTAATCGCCAAATCTGTTGGAAGGGGTATAAGACGGAAGAACTGGAACAATCTGGTTATATTCACTGCCAAGTGAACATAAATACAATTTCATTGAATCTGATTGTTTTACAAAACTTTTTTTTAGAACCACAGTTCAAAGTTCGGTGCTTTCACGTCGAAGTAAATTTTTACGTAACTCTTGATCGTTATGAAATAATGCTGGAAGAATATTCCCATCCCAATGGATATTTGGGGGCATTTGTCGCGAAACATTTCTTGTTATGGTCCCCGATCGTAGTTTATCACATTAATGAACGAAATAAAAACCACATTAAAGATGGATCGACCATTTTTTCCGACCCTAAGGGCAATTGCTAAATATTTTCCGCCCGAAACAAAATTTGGCTGATATTCGCCAATGGCATGCGGTAAATACGTAAGTACCATTCCTTTTAGCCCCCTCTACATACCCAGGACAAATCAAACGGGGGTTAATATGTAGCCTATTACTTTTTCCTCATGGTTCTTATGAATAAGTACCAAATTTGGGTTGATCAAACGGTGTAGATCTGTAGATGGACTTCAACACTGCTTTATATAGATACTGTAAATGGATAGGAGGAACTTAGTCGTGTTAAAGTAGGTAGTAACGTAGCACTGGAGCAATACAACGGGCTATTGGCGACGGCACGGGATCCATCCCGAAGGGAGGATCCAAGGACAACGCCTTGTCTTTATGAATCCAGATTAGATGACGAGAACAACACTTGAGTTGTCACCCCACTCCAAACTTCCACACCACGCCGAGACCGTCGTGGCTCTGGGTATGTAGCCACTGCGTTAGCAACCTTCAAGTTTTGGAAGTCCTGGGTGTATTTCTCTCTTCTGTGTCAGTAAAACTTGTATTGCGTGTATTACTTGATGTTGTATGTCTTGTGTCTGGCGCAGCATGGCCAAATAGGGCCTTACGCCATAAAACAATCCACACCACGCATTTGAGGCCACGACAGATTTAACGTGTGTTTGACTCGACCGAGTCCCCCTCAGGTTGCTAATCCATTGCTCTTCCAACTGCGGCACCTTACTCACGTGAAACAATATATGGAAATTGCTGTCAATTAAACTACTTTCGTTCGTATAAATTCTACCTACAGTGAATTAAAAATGTTTTGGTGCACAACCACTATTTTAGCATTTCTATTAAAAGCGACACAAAACTTTTTTCATTATTGTAGGGCTTCTGAATTGAGCTATGAAGCTTAATATTAAATTAAAATTTGTACAAATGAACTTACAAATTTGTGTTCACCGTTAAAATAGGTCTAAGCATTGGGGAATTCTAGAAAAGTAATAAATATATAGACAAACTTCTAGGAACTATATTAAATTAAAAACTTTTTCGCTTCGGGATGACCGCCGCCAATAGCCCGTTGTGCTGCTCCAGTGCGATGCTATTAAAATACCTACCGGTCATTTTAAAATAAGAAGTTACATACCTTACTTAAAAAGTTTATTTTGTATATTTTATTTTTATGTAACAGAATTCTACAAACACTTACGTATTCAACCAGACAAGGAAAGTGGGTCGAACTATACATATGTGTGCCATCACGAAATTACCCATTGTATTTTTCAGAAAATAAAAATAAGTCATTAAAATTTAACTCTTAAATAATGTATCTCCAATATGTAAAATACTGGAACATTAATGCAAACAGAAACAAAATTCCGATCATTGAAAAAGGCAGAATTCTAAAAAAGCGGAAGATGAGCACGCGTGTCGAATTTCGACTTCCGGAGTAAATTCTGAAATAGAAATTCGAAAAAACCCGTTTGAAAAATATTGGTAAAGAAAACACTGATTTATTTACAAAAAAAAACAAATTTATAAAATTTAGAAATACTCAAATATCATTACAATATTTCGCTGTCTTAACTCGAATACACAAACACGGAATTCCAAATCAAATTTATAAAATAAATTCAGACGTTGCCAGAAACCGAATAGCAAAATTACGCTTTTATGATCAATGAGTTTTTCGTTTGAGGTTTTCGTGTTCCATTACAAAATCTAAGTTATGTGAAATTAAATATTTAAAAAATCCTTTTTTCATCAATCATGTTCATGAATTTATATTATGGGAAAAAAATAAAAAAATCAGTTCAAACATAAATTTTAGAATTTAATTTGTTTTGGAAAAATGTTTTTCGAGCAATGCTGGTAAACAATTTTATTGGAAAAGTTTTTCCATCAATACTGGTTACGAAATGCGCTTGCTGTGGAGAAATGGGCCACGAAACAGATACTCGTACAGCAACTCTCACTATTAATTGCGGAGACCACCCAGCCTTTTCTCGATCTTGCCCTAAATGGGCTTTTGAAAAAGAAGTACAATCTATTAAAACCTTGCAAAATCTGTCATTCCCAGAAGCTCAGACTTGGGCAGTCCCGAACTCCTAGAGTAGGGACTTCATATGCTTCAGTTCATCTAAATATCTTCATATCTTCAGTCACATCTAAATGAACGAATGCAATAATAACAGTCAAATCAAGTAATACAATAGTCACTCAAACAGACCCTCCTTTCGAAATCGATATTCCATCCAAATTTTTCTTCCTTCTAGACCTTGTGCCATAAAACCTAAACCAACCAAATTTTTCTTCACCTCTAACACAAAAACCTACAACTTCCAAAAATAAGCAATCCAATAAAACTGCACATCTACTTCTAATACCTCCTCTGAGAGTCGCGAGACACCTGCCTCAGATTCCCAAACCATCCTCACGCCCAGAATTCAAATGTAAAAATAAACTGAAAAATAAAAAAAGTAGTACTTCCAACAAAAAAAGACGTTAGAAATTCTCATACACACAAACATAAAATTCCTTGGAATATTGCTGAGGATCCTGTACTCCACCTTCACACCTCGGGACTTTCAGAGGACGAATTGGATGTGACATGAAGGTCCTAAACCCTAAAGAGCGGCCTAAAGCTGCTCCTACAGACTTTAATCGAAAATACAATAGTTTTTATTTCTTGGAACTGTCGTGGTTACAGAAATAAGCTGGATGACGTTAAAACCTTGATTTCAGAGTACCATCCCGCCAGTGTCGCACTTCAGGAGACACCTGAAGTCACCAGCGGAAGTGACCAGAAGAACCGTCGTTATGCCTGTGTGATCGAAGTGATAATATCAGTAATGACGGGCGAGCATCGGGAGGTGTTGCTCTCTTCATTTCCGATGCATATCCTTATTGTATTACTCAGTACGACGTTACAGGCAGTTGCTGTACGAATGCAAGTACTTCGGATGATTACCATCTACTCTGTATTTATCACCCAATACCCCATCCAGCAACAGAATCTTGAGAACTTGGTGGATCTGAACCTTTCATCATACTCTGACTTTAATGCTCACAGTGCTTTGTGGAAGTAGGGATACTGATTCCTGTGGGCGACAGATCGAACAGCTGATCGCTGTCTACCCAATAACGGTAAGGT
Organism: Meta bourneti; assembly: GCA_933210815.1. Taxonomy (NCBI): domain Eukaryota; kingdom Metazoa; phylum Arthropoda; class Arachnida; order Araneae; family Tetragnathidae; genus Meta; species Meta bourneti. Next base: position 117,292,197 of record OW119923.1, on the reverse strand, counting down.
TACCTGCTTCCACGAACCATCACGTACTTTCCATGCTCTCGATCTAGCTATCTGCTCACCTTTCTCTCTTTTTGTCGGTAGTGCAAGAGCGATCATTTCCCAATTTTCGTTACTCATATTGGTAGAAGTGATCCTGTTCGCCGCTGATATATCTGAGACAGCCGACTCGCCTGTTTTTACATCTCAGGCCATTATATCAGAGCAGAAGGTAGCATTGACGAGGTAGTCGAAGCAGTCACTGATGTTATGATCAAAGCTGTTAATACGGAGATCCCCAAGAAAGTTCCCTCTTTTCATAAGCATAGTAAACCTTGGTGGACTCCAGAATGCACTGCAGCAACTAAGATCCAAAGGAAGGCGTGGGGTATTTTCCGCCGATACCCACAACTAAAAATCTTCTGGCCTTCAAGCGTGCAAAAGCTAACGCTCGCCGTGTGCGACGTCGCTTGGTCAAAGGGGGGGGGGGGCGCAAGGGCCACATTTGGCCATACTGCGTCAGACACAATACACTGTCACGTAATTGACACCACACAATGAAAGCTTTTACTGAAACAGAAGAAATACACCCAGGGAGGAATGTCCCTGGCAGGAATCGAACCTGCGCCGCCTACAGCTCGAAGGTTGCTAGCGCATTGGGCATACCCACTGAGCCACGAAGGCTCGTAATCGTGGATAAAGTATGTTTCAGGCATTACATCTGCTTGACCGAGTTCGAAAAGCGATGGGATTGTATTCCGAACATAAGATGAGCTTTCTCTGCCCCAGCTTCCTCTACCACCAATTACCCATACATAAGATGATGGGATTCAGCGCAAAACATTGCGCTGAATCCCACCATCTTATTTTCCATTCTCCCAACGAACTCGCCTATAACTGCCGATTTACAGAAAAAGAGTTGATACGATGGCTTCAGAAAACCAGGATTTTAGCCTGGTCCTGATGGCATCAGTTATATAATGCTCCAACACCTGCATACTGAGACTCTCTTCATAACCTGTTACGTCTGTTTAATCGAATATGGGAGGAACATACTTTCCATTTGACTTGGCGCAATGCTAGTTATACTTTTCTCCAAACCTGGAAAATATATTCCACCAGCCCGTATAACTATCGGCCTATCGCCACTTACCAGCTGCATGTGCAAGCTTTTTGAAAAGACGGTAAACTCTCGTCTGACTTACGTCTTAGAAACGACTCAGGTTCTCACCATATCAAAGAGTTTAGGGTTGGCCGCTCTACGGTAGATAACATCTTGTCCCTTCGAACTCAAGTACGCCGAAACCATCTTTTTTTATATGGAAAAGGCGTACGATCGCACTTGGCGATACGGTATACTCCATGATTTACATTCCCTTGGGTTTCGAGGACACCTACCGATTTTCATACGGAATTTTCTTGCCATCAGACAATTTCAAGTACAATACGTATAGGCTCTACCCATTCGGATACTTATATCCAAGGAGTACATCAGGGAAGCTTCCTCAGCGTAACCCTTTTTTCCATCAAAATAAATGGCATTCTGAACCAGGTTCTCATCCAACTGTCCAGGGTAATTTGTATATGGATGTCTTGAACATTCACTGCCAGGGTGAAGACATGAGGTATGTCTAGCGTCACCTTCAGGCAGCTGTCTCCCGCTTAACGCGGTGGAGTGCTTTCGGCTTTTCAGCTCAAAAGGCATCCTGCCTTCATTTCTGCCGACGTCGGAACCTGCATCCTGACCCAGAAATCTTTCTGGATGGTAGCAGGATTGAAGTGGTGGACAGTGTAAGGTTTCTCGGTATCGTTTTCGACCAGAAACTTACCTTCCTCCCCCACGTCGCTCAGCTGCGAATGTCTTGCGAGAAAAAGCTCAATCTTTTGAAAGTACTTTCCAATACACACATCTTGGGGCGGAACGATCCTCCATGCTTAATATTTATCGAGTTATGATTCGATCCAGACTAGACTATGATTGCAGCTTCCACCCGTCAGTTTGTTACGAAGGCTCGATACTGTGAATCACACGGCACTGAAGATCTATCTGTTCCGGAGCTTTTCGCATTTCACCCGTCGAAAGCCTATGTGGTTTGCCAAGAACCTTTGACTTCGATACGCCTTTTGTTGTCGCTACGGCTATATTACCGTCTCACCCAGATCATCCACTGCAAAATTCACTCATGGACAATTCATAGAATCGACTGTTCAAAAATCGACCTTCTTATATACCATTTTTCGAGGTAGGCATGAGGAATATCATAGATAACACCTTTATTCTATAGAAGCCAAACGACCACTCTTTCCTATTTCGCCCTGGCGACCTCTAAATTGTACTTTTATTCACATTTTTTCTGGCTACGAAAGATCGAGCACCAATCCCACTATTTATCGCCAACTTTTTATTTCTCATCGTCATAATTTTAAAGATCACACGCCCTACACACTGATGGATCAAAATCGCCCAATCATGTCGGCTGCGCCTTTGTTTGCGGCCAAGACATTTTCAGCTTTTCATTATCATCAATCATTTCTGTTTTTGCATCTGAATATTTAGCTTTATATAAAGCTTTAAGGTATTTTTCACATCTTGGGATTGGCAATTTTATTCTTTACACAGATTGCAAAAGTGTTTTGGAGTGTTTGATGTCTAATTTTTTAAAACACCCTTTGGGATATGATATTTTTAAACTTAATAACAAGCTCATCCGACGTGGTTTCGGTGTCACATTTTGTTGAATACTGGGACATGTCGGAATTATTGGCTGATGTCGCAGTAAAAAATGCCACGAACTTTAAAAACATTCGCGTTCCATACAATGATATCCGTTATTTTATTCGGGACACTGTGTAGAACAAATGGCATGAAGAAGAGACAAGTAATAAATTGTTTAATATGTTCGCATCCATTTCACTCCTGCCGTCATTACCATCTTAATATGTACCCTAGGTTAACCGCAGTGTATCCAATTTGGAGAGACGCCAACTCTGCTTTTTATATAGAGATAATTCATTAAAATTATATATTGGTTGTAATATACAATTTATTAAAAGAAAAACCTGAGATAGTTTGGAAAACATGTATTTTAAATATTTCCTACAAAGGTTCCTCTAAAATTTACATTGTGGTGAAAGGAGCGCGATTCAATTGCATAGCGAAAGGTTATTGCAATTGGAACTCAGATTGTTTTACCATATTTGTCTCGAAAAGTAATTTTTTTACAAATATTATTCAGACGGAATTTAAATTCTGAAACTTTGTTGAGAGAATCTATTTTTTTATTTCTTTGAGAAAATAAAATTTTCAAATATTTGTGACATCGTCACAATTAATGTCACGTATAATGAAACTATGTAATGTTTCATGAACTTGTCTAATTCTGATCCTTAAACAGGGGCCACGGTTGGTAGAATAAGATTAGCAACCGGAGGGTTCGAATACGAGCAAAGAGCGTCGTGCACAAAGGGGGCTGGTGCAAGTTCAATCTGTCGTGGCCTCCAATGTCCTCACGTTGGTGTGGAAGTTTGGAGGGATGCCAGCTCAGGTGTGACCTCGTCATCTGACCGTGATTCAAAATGACGTGTTGTCCTTGGATCCGGGTTTGATCCCGGATCGTCGTTATGTGGCCTCAGTACTACGTTATACCTACCCCAAGGATTGTTGTGACTTCACCTATTTCGGACACGTCAGTTCTGGTCTCAAGAGAATTCCGTTACGGACAACTGAAGTATGGATCACTTTCGTCTGGTACAAATGTGTAAATTTCTGTTTAATACGAATAAAAATGTGAGTACAACCTATCTAGAGTTATTTTAGTATAGTCCTTACATTTTAAGTGTAATTAATGTTCACTCAGAACTGGTCGCTGTGCAATAACATGCGCGTGGACTTAGATAATATTGTACTGTCAGGCGGGGGCAACACTGATCGCCACATTTCTGTATCAGTGGATGAGAAAAAGGCTTTTTCCTTAACCGTCCTCTACTGAAGAACTAGTTCGAATATACTTTTTTGTTGTTGAACAGAAATGTGCCGCTCAATGTTGGCAACACTATAATATTATCTAAGTCCACGCGCATGTTAATGCACAGCGACGTGGACCTAGTATCACTTGTACAGAAAAAGAATGGAAACCCAATAATTTATTAAAATCCATACTGGTTACACTTCTAATTTTAGAAGAGAAGACTAGCGTTGTGGATGTTGTCCTTGAGAACTTTTGTTATCACAAATAATTCCATACAAAAGATTGAAGACTCAATCGTGATCTCAGCGATAGTTGCATCTGGATCCCTTAGTTCTTAATCCACTTGGCTGCATGCACCGTTCAGCGATATTTTGAACTTGTAGCAGAGAAATTTCGCTCAATCCAGTGATCCAATTTAATCCGGATTACTTTTCAAGACCTGCAAATAGCATACATACATATGAAAGGAACAATACAATAATTTTTCCTATTTTGTGGCAAAGGAAGCAGATTTGGTGTAAAAGCAATTTAACTTTATACGATTTTGATATAAAAATAAAACTTAAAAATTTCAGCTTACTTTTATATACCAAATGCCAGTAGAGAACCCTGGAAACAAGCTTTAAAAAAGTGTTGCAAATTTGGCAATTCTTAATACGCAAATTGGTTAGAACATTACTCCAAAATGTTTCCTATTCAATTTTATCTCTTCAAATTAACATTATTTAAGATTGGAATCTCACTAAATTTTGATAGGAATCCATTCAGGACTTCTAATTCGAACAAGCAAAATTTCAGCTCATTCCAATGATTAGTTTTTGCGTTATATTTTTCTCATTATGGCGATTTTAGAGGGTAACCAAAAGTTTAAAAAACATTTGACAAACCTCATAATTCTCGGATCGTTTTGCACGCGTTGCCGAATACGTTTGAAATAGTGTTCAAATCTGAAATTCGGGTAGCTATAACTACAATTCATCTCGATCTACGAATAGCGAATTTCAATGTGGAGATGATCCTTGAAACTGACAGCAATTTTTACTATATTTATATTCGGAGATATTCAATGTTAAGTCATAAAATTTCTTATTTAGACTAATTTAACGACGCAGAATTTGATAAAGGTATCAGAACATGGTGTTTTCATTGGCAATTTTGTTTTTGCAAAATTTGATCAGAAGACGGCCCCTTAGGCAATTGTTTTTGCATATGAATTTGAAGAATGCGTTATTCTCTATTGAATACTTTTGAATTTGGTCTATGAATAGTACTCATAATAAAGGGGATGGTTCTGTTTTTTTCCGCGTTTGCACATATAAACTGAACTACTAGTTTCTATGTGGTCAGTTTTTCTTGGATTAACTCATTTTTATTAAGAATTACCTATTTATTTATCTCAAAAAACATCTTAAGTTAGATTTTGAAATAATTTTGATTTAATTCTAGTTATTCGTATACTGTGTTCTAATGGCCGGAAGACGCTTTGGAAATTAATTAAAACTGGAAAAATCTGGACAATAAAGTACGGTTTTCAGGAAGATGGTTTTATCTGGGAGTTACCAGTGGGAAAAATCAAATTAAAATATACTTACAATTAGTCTCAAAGCATACAACCATCTGGAATCTAGAAAACAATTTTTTTTCGTACAACGTTGCCAACTTGTTTCTTGGTAGGTATTTGCATTAACGTCGCACTGGAGCAACAGAACTGGCTATTGGCGACGTCCGGAATCAAACCCGAAGGGAAAGATTCGAGGACACCAGGTCATTTTGAATCACGGTCAGATGACGAGGTCACCTGAGCTGGAACCCCACTCTCCAAACTTCCACACCACGCCAACGGCAGTACATTTGAGGCCACGACAGATTTAACTTTCACAAGCCCCCTTGTACACGACGGTCTTTTGAATAGTTTGATGAAAACAGTTCGTGTATTTAGAAAGAAATATAAATACAATTCAATAAAAGCCGCTCACTTTATTTGCTCCCGAATTTGGCGGAAATTCACAGGAAATAATGCCGATCCATCTATGAAAATTTACTAGAAGATGCAACTACAAAAAACCTACAAAATGATATGAAAACTGAAAATCTCTCAATAGTAAGACTGAATTTCGGCTATTTTTCTCTTCAAATTTCAACTTTAGAATTAGAACTCATCCATTTTAATTCATGATCCGAACATCTTTTGATCCACTTCCACTGGAGTACGCTTCACCGGTATTTCCTTCAACTGCAAGAGAACACCAGTTCGGCCTTCCAAAATTCATAGAAAATCTCCAAATCCTCCTACAGCCTTCCAACTTGCTTCATCTTAAAGAACAATTCTCTCTCTCTCTCTCTCTCTCAAGCTCTTCATTTCAATACCCTCTGCAATCATCTACTTCACGGAGCCAATACAGTCTTCTACCTCTCGGTGCTCCAGTCTTCGGATTACAGAAGCTGCACATTCCCTCCTATGAATCAGTTGACAAAAAAGTCAACGGATTCCTTGATCTAGTCTGACTCCGTCAGACTTGATTGGAGATTATTAACAACAGAGCATCCCAAGGGGCTATTGCCGACGGGTCCATCCCGAAGGCAAATATCCAAGAACACGCTTCTTCATTTCGAACCACTGTCAGATGACGAGGTCAACACCAGAGCTGGCATCCCAAACGCCCACGCCATCTTGAGGACATCTGGGGCCACGACAGGTTGAACGTGCACCAGCTCCCTTTGTACACCACGGTCTTTGGTTGGATTCCAACTAGCAACCCACCGGTTGCTAATCCGTTCCAACCTGGCTACCGTGGCCCAACTTGTTTCTTGGGAAGCAGTTGTTGAGAGCATTGGAAGACAAAAGTAATATTTTAACTTAGTTTGTCTCAGGGTTATTTTGATCCTGACGACAGTGTGGCTTTCTAGAAGATTACCTGAAGAGTGCAGTGGTGTTTTGGTCACCTCGTTCTCCAGATCTGACGTAGCTTGACACGTTATTCGAATGCATTTTAACATGTTTGTGAGAGGCTTTTCTGTAAAGCTAATTGTAGATGGCATTAGTATTGTTGTGGAACGTACTTCCTGTACTTATCATGGAAAATGATGCCACTTGGTTAGTTTACAGAGCTAGAGCACTCAGTCAACAGAAGTAAAATCCTTGTTTTGCGGTTTTTTTAGTTCCTCCAGTTCTTTCGAAATGCCTGCTGGTTTTTCTAGAAAAGCTAGCTACAGAGAGGACACTAGTGTTTGAGTTACCACTTTTTAACTACACTGCTCAAAACAATTAAAGGATATTGTAAGTCTTATATAAAATAACGATATAAGCGAATTTTTTTTTTGCAGAAAATGGAAGAGTCACAAATGCAAATTTTTCTCATTTTCAAACTTCGGAATATGCAAATTTTGAGTTTGACGTCAAAAACGACTCTTTAGCGGCAGAGAATGAAATTTGGCTTTCAATTTAATGAAGCGGAAAAGAATGATCGACATTCAGTAAGTGCGTTGCTTCGATGATGTCTCAACGAAGTCATTTAACCGATTCAGAAGTTTGGAGAGTTGTTGGTCGATTAGAGGAGGCCAAACACAAGCCGCAAAAGCCACTGGATTTTCACAAACTGATTTCCAGGATCTGGAACCGTTTTTTGGAGACTGGAAATGCAGGCCGAAGACCAGGACAAGGTCGTAGACGTGCAACAACGCCCAATGAAGATCGATATTTAACGCTAACGGCTCGGAGACACCGAAATATGAATGCCACCCTTCTTCAACACCTTCGCTCGGCTACTGCCAGTTTTGACCCAAACTGTCCGAAACCCGCTCCACGCTGTAGGTCTGTATGCTCGCCGACCAATGGTATGTGTTACGTTAAGAGCAAGGCACCGTCGCGCCCGCAGGGAGTGGGCAACAGAGCATGTGAACTGGAGAAATGAATGGCGCAATATTCTTTTCTCTGACGAGTCCCGTTTTTCTGTTCATCCTGTTAATAGGCGTATTTTCATCTGGAGGGAACGTGGCACTAGAAACAATTCTGCGTTCGTGCACGGAAGTGTCGGATTTGGCGGTGGGGGAGTGATGGTCTATGCTGGCATCTCCATTGATGGGCGTACCGATCTCCACATCATTCGAAATGGAGATCTGACCGGTCGCCGATATAGGGATGAGATCCTCAGACCTATTGTTGTCCCTTACGCTGTAGCAATTGGAGATGACTTCATGTTAATGGACGACAATTACAGGCCACATCGTGCTAACTTGGTGGATGATTTCCTTTTCGAGGAAGGAATCAGACGAATGGAATGGCCAGCGTGTTCTCCGGACATGAACCCAATAGAGCATGTTTATGACAATCGAGTTGCTGGCCGCCTACCATCCCCACAAACTCTCCAAGAACTGGAAAGAGCTCTTCTGGAGGAGTGGGACAGAATAGCCCAGCTCCTCATTAATAACCTGATTGCCTCAAAGGTGTTCAACGTTGCTGGCCCGTCCGGGGAAACCATACCCCCTAATAAAAACGAAACGACCCGCTACTAAGCACGATTTTCTTTCAAGGAAACCTTTTTTATTCGTTTGTTCTCTTATGCACAAATTGTGTTTTTTTCCTTTTGTACCCAAATGCTCAATAAAATGCATTTTTTTCTGCCAAACATGTGTAATTTTTTTCTTATATGGCCTACCACGTCTGTCGATCATGTATCAATCATCTAAACAATTCCCCAGCCGCAAGATCCACCCACAACCTCAATATCCTTTAATTGTTTTGAGCAGTGTAGTAGCGTACTTAAGCATAAAAAATTTAAGTCAAATGTCAAAACAGCGATGAATCGAATTAGACCTTAACCGAAAGTGTTTTTTTCTTATCCGGCGTTGTTTATGCTGATCCTAAGAAACCTGAGACAGCTTTTGCATTTAAAACTTTCGGTGTTAGTCGCTTTTCGTTTTCGCTGAAGCTTTCCCTTGTAATGTCCATAGCAACAGCTCGGGATCAGAGGTCGGCACCACTGACCTCTGGCAGTAACTCCCAAAACTATCGGGATGATCTTCCATGGTAGTCTAATTGCCATGCAGAAGGTTCTTAGAGGTGCACGACGCCCCCTAGGATTGGACTGTCTCCCAGGGAATCTGGAGACAGGAAAACTAACAGAGCTCGAGCTGGGCATAGGTGTTTGTGTGTTCGTTAGAGCCGGCCGATGGAGTAGATACCATTTTCCCCTTTTAGTAGGGCCGATAACATAGGGATACAAATCCGATTGTAGTCACGGAAAAAACGCACCCCCCCCCTTTTATTTCGAACACTATTCACAGTAGGGCAAATTCAAAGATATCATTCAATAAGGAATAACGTTGTCTACAAATTGAAATATTACAAAACAATTGCATAAGGAGACGTCAACATATCCAATTCTGCACAAAAATTTCCATTTGAAACACCCTGTTTTGATGCCTTAATCAGATTCGGCATCGTAAATTAGTCTGAATATAAATTTCACTACTCTACTATCTTTATATCTGGAGATATTGAATGTCAAAATTGCTGTCAATTTCAGGGATTATGTGTCCACGTTTAAAATTCTCTTCGTAGATCGAGATTGTGTTAGTTAGCTGAATTTAAAATTTGAACACTATTTCAAACGTATTTGGCAGCGCGTGCAAATTATCCGAGAATTATATTTATTATGCAAGTGCAAACGATCAGAGAATTATACGAGGTTTGTCAGATGTTTTTTAAACTTTGGGCTGCCCTCTAAAATTGCCATGAAGAAAATTTAATGTAACGCAAAAAACAAAGATTGGAATGGAGCTGAAATTTTGCCATGGTCATATTAGAAGTCCTTCTGAATCTCGATTCACATAAAAAAATAGGCTTCCAATTCATAATTTTTCAAATATTGATTTAATAATTATTGCATACTAAAAACTATTTTTAAAATAAAATAATAGGTGGATTTTGTTTGGGTTGTTTAACAGTAACATGGTACAAAACATCAGCGCCATAGAAATATTTAGGAAGATATCCATAAAAGCATAAGAAACTGATTTAACATTAGGAGCTCCTGTACTCATAACTTGGAAACGGTGAGACCTAATGACATGAAATTTGGTGTCTGAAGTTGAATTTTGATAGATTCGATATTGTGTCGAAATAGGGGTTTCCATTAAAAACTATGAAGTGAGTGCTCAATTTAACATGAAGACTGCCTCTTATGCAAATTGTATGCATTTGAATATGTAGAAGACGTTCGTTCCTGTCGGACGCCATCTTTGAATTTTCTGTAGTGTTAAAATTGCTTGAATGGAGAGGTTCGTTTTTTCCGCGACTGTACATACTGTAACATATCGTATTGTTCAATAAACGTTAGTTTGTAGTTTTGGCTGTGTCGTGTTAATTGGAACACCACTCTGACCACTTCGTTACACCCTATTAAGTTCCGTTGAGATTTTTCCCATTTTCATATTCTGACGCAGGAAAATGGTGCAACTCGGATGATGGTAGAACTCAATTTTTCCATCTCCAAGAAATCCTCGATGCGGTAGCCGTGACTGGGTTTTCCCACTGCGCTAGCAATCTGAGAGTTGTAGCCTGCACAGGTTCGATTTCTATGTCGAACCATACCCTGAGTGTACTTCTCTTCTCCAGCCACCGCTATCCCACTGATCGTTTTAGCACTAAGTTGCGGACAAGGGTAGAATTTCACCCCACCATAACTGTTGGTTGCTTTGGGTTAGGTAGTTAATTAACGTCGCACTGTAGCAACACAACGGGCTATTAGAGACAGTCCGGGATCAATCCCCAAGGGAAATATCTGTGGACAACACCACGTAATTTCGAACCAGTCAGATGACGAGGTCACCTGAGCTGTCACCCCACTCTAAACTTCCACACCCCGCCAACGTGAGGCCACGACAGATTTAACATACACCAACCTCCTTTGCACACGACGGTCTTTGGTTGAACTTTCTTGAGTAGCAACCCTCCAGTTGCTAGTCCGTTACTCTTCCAACTGGGAAACCACGACCTTGGCTGTTTTGTGGCGAAAGTACCATATTTGGCCAAACTGCGCTAAACACAAGACAAAGTCAAGTGAAAAAAAGGTGGAAACGAGGTATTGGGGAAATAGAGTAGTGGGATGAAAGTAGAAAAAGGTCGCTTGGGTATCCCGGAAGCACGACTTCTGTGTTTACTAAAGACAGTAAACCCCATGGGAAAATCAAAGGTCTTTGGGGTTCCTGAAACCAGTACACACCAGAACCTCTATCAAGGTGACTTGTGTCCCACATAAGATTCACTTACTTTTTCCTGTAGTCGAACATCTAAACAAAGCGAAAAGAAACTGCTAGATTTGGGTTGTATGGGGCAAAAGCCACAATCGGCACGCATGTTACGTAGGTATAAAACGAACCTCATTCGAGCAATTTTAACAGTAGAGAAAATGCAAAGATGGCGTTTGTAACTAACGTCTTCTATAGATTCAAATGCATAAAATTTGCATAATTTCCATTGGAAAGCTCCTATTTCGACTCACCCCAATTTCGAATCTATATCAAAATATAACTTCGGATAACGAATTTCATAACATTAGGTCTTACCGTTTCGAAGTTGAGTTCAGAAAGATCGGAGCTCCTAATGTTAAATCAGGCTTTTATGGATATCTTCCTAAATATTTCTATAGCGCTTATATTTTGTACCACGTTACTGTTAAGCAACTCAAACAAAATCCACCGAATATTTTATTTTAAAATTAGTTCTTTGTATGCAATAATTATTAAATTGATGTTTGAAAAAATTATCAATTGGATCTTTACTATATTTCGATAGGAATCGATTCAGAAGGATTTCTAATATGACCACGTACAATTTCAGCTCATTCCAATGGCTAGTTTTTGAGTTACATTAAATTTTCCACGTTGGGACTTTAGGGGGCAACCAGAAGTTTAAAAAACGTCCGACGAACCCCGGATCATTCTAGTATCTTTTGCACTTGCATAATGAATATAATTCTCGCATCGTACGCAGGCGCTGACAAATACCTACCCTCCTCAGTGAAAGTGTTCAGATTTGAAATTCGAGTAACTCTAACTTCAATTCATCTCGATCGACGAATAACAATTTTCAATAGAGATGCCTGGAATTGACAGTAACTTTAACATTGGATATATCCGGATATAAAGATGGCGTCCGCTTTTGGACCTTGCGCCATAAAACCCCAACATCCAATCCGAATATAAAGGGTAGTCATGAAGTTTCATATTTAGACTAATTTAACGATGCAGAATCTGATTAAGGCATCAAAATAGGGTGTTCCCATTAAAAATTTTGTTTGTACAAAATTTTATATAAGACGTCCCCTTATGCATTTTTTTAATTTGTAGATGACGTTATTCCCTATTGAATGATATCTTTGAATTTGCTCTATGTAAAGCTCGAAATAAAGGGGTGGTTCGTTTTTTTCCTCGACTGTACATGCACACTCAAGAAAAGCTTTACTAACAGAGGAGGTAAGTTAGAGGAATCGAATCTGCTCCGCCTACAGCTCCCAGATTGCTAGCGCAGTGGGAAAACCCGGTGAGCCCCCGCCACACTGAAACTCATGTAGTGAGCTTCAGTTTACTCGTGAATCCGATCTCTCACTGGTATGCAAGATCTTTAAAATCGACCCAACTTCGATTGTTTCCCATTTGATTGCATTGGGCACCGGGGTCTGTCCCAGAGAAGCGAAGGTATTTCTTAATTAACGTCGCACTGGAGCAACGCAACATTGGCGACTCTCCGGGATCAAAACCGAGGATCCGAGGACAACACCACGCCATTTTAAACCACGATCAGATGACACATCTAAGCTGGCACTCCACTCTCCAAACTTCCACACCACGTCAACGTGAGGACATTTGAGGCCACGACAGATTCTGCGTGCATCAACTTCTCTTGTACACGACGGTCTTTGGTTGTCATTCGAACTCGCAACCCTCCGGTTGCTAATCCGTTACTCTTCCAAGCGGGCGAAGGGAATAAAGAGACACCTGCATAAAGGGAAAACGAATGTTTATTGGTAGTTTCTAGAATACAGTCTTTAAAACGAAAGACATCTTTCTAAAAATAAAATCTACACAAAAGTAACAAGAATAAACACTCTTCTATGGAACGATAGAATGTAGATAGAATGTAACAGTCGGGCACGTCGGTCTCCTCCAGCCCTCCCCCTTCTTTGAGTGTAGGGGAGGGCATACAGAAGCCCGAACCCGATAACAGTCTCCAACAAGAATACGTACAGAACGGAAGTGAAGAGAGGTGCAGTGGAATTGACCCTCACCACTCACGCCCTCTCGCTTCGCAGACGATAATAAATGGCAAAAAATAAATGGCAATTAAAATGTTTCCTTTCGGTGTAATTTATCATTTTTTAAACTTGAAGCTTCAAAGTAATTTAGCACTTGAAACTATTGACGGAATATCTTCCATCCTGGTTTAAAAAATAAGACGAAAAATTGAAATGTAGGAAGTCATCGATACATTACACCTCCTGGAAATAAGAAAAAAAAATTTGGATATATCGCTCCACTTGGGGACAAATAAGAAAAAAAGTGGGATATATCGAGGGTAAAAGAACGTTCTTGCTGTAGGAACAAAAAGTCATAAGTACACGTTAAATTACTTGCTTCTATTTAAAATGATCTAAACGTAAGAAGTTAAACAAGAATCGAAAGAGTAGAGCCTTTCAAAATAAAACTGGACAAAGTAGAATATTTTTGACAAATACATCCAAATGGATTCGTCCGTGAAGATGTGACCCATTTCGCTCCATCTTTCCGAGTAATCTCGTCCAGATATCTTTCTTTTTATCGTGAGGATATCAAGAAGTTTTCTAACGACTAGATATCTCGCCGAGACCTGAATGGTTTAAACAGTTCAAAACTACGTGAAATAAGTGACTAGCAATTTTAAAGAAACAGATCGAGATTTCCCCAAACAGAAAATTCACCGGTGGACAAGTGAAAAGGAATGATATATCGAGTGGTTACTGTAACCTATTTAAAAAAATAAATACTCGTTTGCTAAAACTAAGTTCTCACTGGTAGGACAGAATTTATAAAAAGATTAATCAAGCTGAAAATTACGTACTTCAAGTTATCAGTTTCGAATGGAGTAGTCGTGTTTGTATTAACCATAGAAGATTGAATCTATCAGATTTTGTTTCGAGCAATCCTCGTAAATTGTTTGATTTCTCATGAAACAGTCGAAAGTTTTAATGTTAGTATTATAAATTAATGTGTAGTTTTTGTGACAGTTATGACAGTTTGGGAAATATTTGTATAATCCACTCAAATACTTATACAGCGATTATTTTTCGATCGAAATAAAACAGCAATTGTAACCTTTGTTCCAGAAGCCCACTCATGTGGACCTTTTGTTTGCCTCTTGAAATCATATTGGTAGAATTCTGTTTTGAAAACCAAGGTTTTCACATTTTGATTTGGGTTGGGTTTTATGGCAAGAGGTCCGTTAGCGGACAAGCTGCGTTCACATGTTGATCACGAATAGGAATCCAATAGGAACCACCTATTTACAAGGAGGTTTAAATGCTAACAGATATAAATAAGTGGAAAAATCGTGGTAGGTTTGGAAAAATATTGAAACATACTTGTAAATGAAATGGTCACTTCGTATTCTACTTAGATCGGTTGCTAAATCAAGCGAAGTGATGTGACTGAATGGAAAGGGGTTGGACAAATCTTGGTCCAAGACTTGGGTGATTCAAGACATATTTAGGAAGTCCCATTTCTTTAAATGTTAGAACAATCAAAAACACTTGATAACTACTAAAGTCATGTTACACACTACATTATTATACTCTAAAGTCAAATAAATATAAAGTCACTTTAATTACATGGAATCGAAGGTAAAATGTAGGTAGATACGTGTGACACCAATCAGAATGTAAAAGCAATGTTCATTTGACTCTGGTCTGAGAAACGGCAAAGATTGAGTCAAACTATTTTCCATGCAAGGAATCCAATAAAGAATTTCGCCCTCAATTGGTTAAAAAGAAAACCTAATGATCTGTATACGTGGACTTCCGGAACGGTTACTGTAATAACTGCTGAGTTGAACTAAATGCCACGATTCTCTTGTTGGGGAACCATCGGAGAGCAGAGTGAAAACGAGAGAGCGAGAGCATGAGAGGACTGTGGTGCAAGATGTATACAGAGTGCGTCCTTCGCCCACCCCTGCGTAGACGGATGCGGACGACGTTATTGCTGAATCTGAGGGTTGGCCCAGTGTCCGCGGAGTCTCCTCCTCTACCGCGAGGTCCACACACATCCCCCTCTATCAAGAGGTCCCGAGCAGCTTCGTTTGGGGATTCGTGCCATGCCTGATCAAAATAAGCGACATCGTTACTTATTACTCGGGAGGTAGGTGTTTTATTCACGTCGCACTGGAGCAACATAATAGGCTATTGGCGACGGTCCGGGATCAAACTCGAAGGGAAAGATCCGAGGACTGTACCACGTAATTTTGAATCACGGTCAGATGACGAGGGAGACACCACGTAGTTTTGAACCTTTTGGTGACGAGGTTTACACCTGAGCTGGCACCCCACTCTCCAAACTCGTACACCACACCAACATTTGAGGCCAAGACAGCGAAATTATACGGATGGGAGTTGTTGGTAAGGTCAGTCTTCCGTGGCATGGGACCCAGACAATTTCACCAATGTCTTGATCCGAAATCTAATCATTCGGGCAAAGAGGTAGGTATTAAATTAACGTCGCACTGGACCATCACAACGGGCTATTGGCAACGGTCCGGGATCCATTCCGAAGGGAAAGATCAAGGACAACACCACGTTAATTTTGAACCACGGTCAGATGACGTGGCAACACCTGAGCTGGCACCCCACTCTCCAAACTTCCACATCACTCTAACGTGAGGACATTTGAGGCCACGAGATTGAACGTGGCACCTCGAGGGGTCAGTTGTGCGTGGACCTGCGGCAGTTAAACCGCTGGAGGGACGAAGGACGCCTTCCCCAGAAATACTGTTGCAAACAAACTATTCTATTTACAATAAAAGAAACTCGAAATGGCAACACCTCTCAGAGAAAGAAAAAATAGAGGGGGAGCAGGGAAGGGCTCCCCGATCCTAGTTTGATCGAAAGTGTTGCCCCTCTTTGGCTCCAGTATTGATTCATATTGCTTTCGGTGGACACTCGCGGATGCTGTCCGGAGATTTCGGCACGCCTCCCCTCCAAAGGAGTTGGGTCTTTGAGGTTGTTGAAATTAGGCTACACAAACAGATTTACTTAGTAAGAAATCGCCCCCTAACACACAATGATAATTTAACAATGCTTCAGGTGAAAAGGGCATGTCCCTTCGCAGTGGGAAGCCCTCCTAACTGACAGGTATTTTGATTAACGTCGCACTGGAGGAACACAAAGGGCTAATTTAACAATGCTTCAGGTGAAAAGGGCATGTCCCTTCGCAGTGGGAAGCCCTCCTAACTGACAGGTATTTTGATTAACGTCGCACTGGAGGAACACAAAGGGCTAATTTAACAATGCTTCAGGTGAAAAGGGCATGTCCCTTCGCAGTGGGAAGCCCTCCTAACTGACAGGTATTTTGATTAACGTCGCACTGGAGGAACACAAAGGGCTAATTTAACAATGCTTCAGGTGAAAAGGGCATGTCCCTTCGCAGTGGGAAGCCCTCCTAACTGACAGGTATTTTGATTAACGTCGCACTGGAGGAACACAAAGGGCTAATTTAACAATGCTTCAGGTGAAAAGGGCATGTCCCTTCGCAGTGGGAAGCCCTCCTAACTGACAGGTATTTTGATTAACGTCGCACTGGAGGAACACAAAGGGCTAATTTAACAATGCTTCAGGTGAAAAGGGCATGTCCCTTCGCAGTGGGAAGCCCTCCTAACTGACAGGTATTTTGATTAACGTCGCACTGGAGGAACACAACGGGCTATTCTGTCAGAAGGGAAGAAAAGCAGATTGCCATTTCCTACGGCGACTGGGCATTACCGGTCGTTTCGGGCGTAATGCATGTTTCATAAATGCCACCACCACTACACACAAAGTTTTGGACCCTGTGATTGGGCCGTCCAAATCACATGACGACATGTTGCTCCTTTCTACGTTGCCAAAATTGGCGATGTACTAGCTTATTTGTAGAAATGAGCAAAAGGGTTATTTTCCGATAACAGTTAACCGTTATTGCTATTTAATGACAACGAGTTATTAATCAATGCTAATAGCAGTTTTATTACCTGCTAGCAGCATGCAATTGAAATTTTTATCTTTTAACGATTCGGCATTGAGAAATTGAAAAATATTTCGATTTGATTTTTTTTGTCAATTGTAATAATTTTGGTTTTGCCCTGCAGATGCTTTTCCCCTACCGTGCCCGCAGTCCCGGATGCAGCCCCACGGGTATCTTTCACATAAGGCCGGCAGCCAAATCTTTTAACTTAAAGCAATTGTTTCTTGAAAATTTTCTCTCAACTTTGCATGTCTTGATCTCGTAAGATATATTTTTTTAAGGATTTTGTATACAAATATACATAAATCCCGGCAACTTTACTGTTGCTCGGCAAAAGGTATGTTTAAAAAGTGCGAAATGCAAAACGATATAGGTTCAAAACGGGCTAGTTAAAAAAAACCTCTTGAAAATATTTTTCATTCTCATTGAGTGATTATCCATTTTGACTATGAAAATGGAGTTCTTGACTTGGGAAAACAGGTAAAACAGCAAGATAAAAAAATCTTGGTCAAACTGGTCGTCAAAGTCTAAGAGCTTCAATAAGAAAACAGCATAAAAAGATGAAACTGGTCAATAGGCGGAACGAAACTTTCAGTCATCCGGTCAGACAAGAGAAAAACTAGTGTTTAAATACGTAGAAACGGAGTGGTGACAGGTAGGTATTTAATTAACGTCGCACTGGAGCAACATAACGGGCTGCTATTGGCGACGATCCGGGATCAATCCCAAAGGGAAAGACCGAGGACATTACCACGTAATTTCGAACCACGGTCAGATGACGAGGCAACACCTGAGCTGGCACCCCACTCTCCAAACTTCCACACCACGCCAACGTGAAGACATTGGAGGCCATGACGTGCCTCCAATGTCTGACGAATTTAACGTGCACCAGCCCCCTTTGTACGTGAAGGTCTTTGGTCGGATTTGAACTCGCAACCCTCCGGTTGCTAATCCGTCACTCTTCCGACAGGGCTACTGTTGCCCCACGGAATAATTACACTGTTCAAAGATGACATATTCGAACCCTCTTGTCTCTTCAGGTCTTGATAATAGTTGTTCTATCGAAATATCTCGACTAGTTTCATCTTTATTATTCCTTTATCGAAGTTCATAGACTAAGATGAAACAAAAAAAAATCATAATACTAATGTATCTGAAATAACAATTTTAAAGTACCATAGAATTGATAAATTCTGGTTGAATTATAAGTCATCAATGCGAGACCGAATGCAGATGTCTGTTACGAAGTGGCAGATTAAAAACTCATTTTCGTTATAAATTTAATTTTTTGAAAAATATTTTAACTTTTGAATTTTTAGTAACCATCTGTTATTTATTCAATGCTTGTTAATTTGAAATTGAGATATCTTCCAAACATTAATAGATTACAAAATGGAAGTCAGTAGTTTTAATTTAAACTTGTTACGTCTGAATTGTGAGCCTTGCTTTTTAAATTCGAGTTTATTCTAAATGTTTTGCTCATATTTGAAATTCAAGAATAATTTTGGATACTTAAGTTTACGTGCATTTAATACAGAAAATAATTGCTTTTAAGTTTGAAAACAAATGATTTCCGTAAAACATAAAAATATCACTAAAAAAGTTCATTAGAACAAATAGTTCTCACAGATAAATGAGGAATTAGACAAGCCACTTACTGAACCGACAAGACAGCATACATTATGCCCAAATGGCTAAAATCCCACTGAACGATGCGATCTTGGCGTGATTTCAATGTTTATCGCCAAGTAGTCGCCATTTTATCATCATTTTGCAATAAGTCTTAACGTTTCTTGCTAATTTGCGATAACAGTTACTATAAACTGTTAATATTAACTGCTTCGTTAGCAGTTAATAACTGACACTAGAAGTTAATGAATAAATTACAGTTTTTAATTACTATTAAATATTGATGTGAACAATTTTACAAAAATTACAACTTGAATTATTAGTAATTCCCACTTTATTCCTACCAAATTTTTCATGGTTCAAAAATACGAGGTATTCACGGATCTTTCCCTTCGGGATGGATCCTAGACCGTCACCAATAGCCTGTGTTGCTCTAGTGTGACGTTAATTCAACTACCCACAGCTAAATTTTTTATTAAATAATGTTTTTGAAATTAATTTATTCATTTTTGAAAATTAGATGTTTTAAGATGCAATGTACGTATACACTAAAAGAGTTTTTTTTTTTTTAATTTTGACTTTAAAAATCCAGTTTTTTTACATAGGTCATTGTGCTTGATTGGTTTGTGCTTGAACTCATCTCAGTGTGAAAAATTCAGATTAAGCGAATCATTAATTATTTAATTTAGATATAATTAGCTAATTAGTATGTTTTTGAACAGTGATACCTCAAATTCTAATTTTTTCAGAAAGACATTTTCTGTTGGAAATTATTCCTAATATTATTCTTCATGTTTTGAACCTCCGTCAAATTCCTAGAGGGAATGGGTTTTCTCTACAACTTTTTCCAAGGAAGACTAAAAAAAAAGATCAAGTTTATCAGGAATTTTGACATTTAAAAATCAACTAAAAACTCATTTCTTAACCAATAACTTTGACTGAGGGTCAAAACAGCAAGTATATTATATAGATTAGATTGACACAAAAGTAATTATAATTGATCAATTCATTGTTGAGTTATCACTGATCACCTATTGCACAAAAACACAGTTCTTAAATTGAGTTTAAAGTTTTGGAAACATGGCTGTATAGGATAACAGTGTACCTAACGAAAATCCTTGTAATTAGAAAACTATTTCGAATATTTACAAGATCTTGGGGGGGGGGGTTGTCATTTGAAAGCTAAGGAGTTGGAAAATATTTTGAATTAATAAAAAAAAGTATCGATATTCCAGTCGATTTTCGTCATTTCTAATGTATACATACAAAGTTACTTTTCAGCTTAATATTTCCGATAACAGTTTCCAACGGTAAATTTATAATAACAGTTATTTCCCCTGTATCGAAAAACCTCCAATGATTAGCATTGCTAATAAGACGCCAATTTGGCGAATGTACCGTATACTTGGGTAAACCAAGCATGCGCACTTTCGTGTCTCTTGTCGGTTCAAAGTGGGGTAAGTATTTGATACACTGAAGAACGCGAACCTTTGTGAGTGGAGCCAATAAGAAAGGCCAATTCATTTAAACTGTCCAATGGGATTGCCGAAATCTCCGTATCCAAAGGCTGAAGCCATTTCGCTACAGAGTGATTGAGAATATTTTATCTGGACGTCTTCCTACCTCTAATCTATCCAAAGGAAAGAAAAGAAGAATATTTCGGCGAAAGAATCGGCACGTACATTTATATATAAAAGAGCACCAGAAGCGCCCACTTCGAAAATCAGCACCGCTTGAAACAGTGTCTCCATTTTTGTTTGAAACATCTCTCACGTGACGACGCAGTGCTTGTATTTGGTCCTCAACAATTTGAAATATACATATTTACATACTTTTGGGGAACATTCTTGATCAGGTTGTGTCTTGCAGCGCTGAGCAATCTCGAGGTGCTGTCCGTTTTTGATCCTGAACACACGATTGATAAAAATTGTTGATTTCACGTCGCTCAACAATTCTGCAGACTTGGGTTCGACGCGTGTTTGAGTTTTACGTACTCAATACGTTTTTACGACGTTTTAAGAAAATAGTGATTGGCGACGACGTCGCAGTTTGGCCACAAAAGCTTCCTCTTTGACTCTTCTCGGCTTACGTCGGGGACGTTGAATGAGGTGGAAGGGAGAAAACAATATCCCACTCTCCATAGCAATCGATGGAGGTTTTAAAAACACACGAACTCTTAATAGATTTTGAACGAAATCTAGTGTGGGAAAACAAATCCTAGTTTCCCATTCCATTGGAACCTTAACTATCCGATGACATAAGTAGAGTTATAAGAGAAGGGATATCAATCACTTAGTTCGACTAAGTTTCTTAAATAAGTAGATGGAAAAGGCCGATTCTTAATCAAGCGGTGACGCGGTGCCGGAAATGACGTCATGAACTGGGCGTTGTTTTCTGCTGTACCGGAAGTCATGCGATGATGATATTACTTCTGATAGCAGCAGAAAACAATTCACCTCAACTTCCGATTCATGACGTCATTTCCGACACCTCGGCACTGCTTGATTTAGAACTGGCCGTTTCCATCCGCTTAAGTATGTGAACATAAAAAGTTCTAGATTAGGGGGCCCCCAACATAAGGCCAGCGAAGGCCATCGGATTATTTTGGACTCGACTTCAGAATGTTTTACTCTTACTCGATTGTTGGAAAAACAAAAATTAGAGAGCAAAATTTTTCTACAAAGTATGAATGGAAAATGCCTTTGGTGTTTATCAATCACGTGAATAGAATATTTCAATAGAATTCACGTGAATAAAATTTCAATTGTATCCATTAAACCTGTTTAGAATGAGAATCGGGATTTCATTGGATGCACAATTTATACGATATTTAGAGTAAGCGTAAGAGGAAAAAATAACAAAATCCGAACTCAACATTCTCGTCGTCAGATAAATTTCTCGAAGCGCTGCCCCCCACACGAGCCCTTCCACCTGTTCAAAGTCCCAGACGAACCCGTGCCTCTCACGCCTGGCACGCGAGTAGCGGATGACTTCTCCTTAGAGGGCGGCTCTCCGTGCCAGTCCCGTTCACTCTGACTTTAAAAGCGACACGTCGAAAGAGCGCGACAGAGGCAAGGAATGATGAGAGAGAACACTGTGTGTGGTGGTTGGTCAGATCACAGGGGTGTGGGGGCGTGGTCGGGTCGTGGCTGGGGGGTGTCCTCACCCCCCGAGGATTGCTGGGGCGCCCCTCCTTGGGCTTGGGTGTCTCCGGGATGTGTGACGTCACAGGATGGGAGGGAGGAAGGTCCCTGAGTCCTCGAGGGGGTCCTTGTGCTCGAAGAGTCTTGGAACCGGGTCGTCCGAGTTAATATCTCCCTGCTTCAGCAACACTGGAAGAGACGGACACACACCTATAGACAGCGATGCAATGCACACAGAAATACGTCTGTTTTAACCCTCCAAGTGGTTTCGACGAGATATCTCGTCCATCACGATCTGGCCAATTTCGACTCGTCTTCTAGATATTGCCTATTCTCGTAGGATGACGAGATCCGATCTGGCCAGTTTTTTATCTAATGACGAAAGCCAATGAGATATCTCGTCCATCAAGATCTGGTCTGAATTGCTGATGACCTCGTGGAGACAACCACCAGGAGGGTTCACAAGAAAATCACTTCGTGGACATCGACCTTCTGATGGAATAGACGCTATGATGGTAGGTACTTTAATTAACGTCACACTGGAGCGGCGCCCCACTCTCCAAACTTCCACTCCACGCGACGTGAGGCCACGAGAGATTTAACTAGCCCCCTTTGTCCACACGACGGTCTTGTGTTGGATTCGAACTCGCAACCCTCCGGTTGATAATCCGTTACTCTTCCAACCGAGCTACCGTGGCCTGGTATGAGCTCAGAGGTATTGGTTACGTTGGATCGGGAATTGATTGTTCACCGAAACGCAAACTGATATTTTTAACCCTTCAAGTGGTTTCGCCGAGATATCTCGTTCACCAAGATCAGACCTAGTTTGCAAATGACGAGATGTCTCGTCATCAAGATAATCAAGACTGTTTACTGATGAAATCAAAATACGGCCACTTTTCTTCTAATGACGAGAGCTTGATGAACGAGATATATCGTCCGTCTAGATCGGGTCGGTTTTGCAAATGGCGAAATACTTCGTCGAGGCCACCACGAGGAGGGTTAATTTCGCTCGATACGTGCATTAACAAATCAGTATCGCATTAGGATTCGTGCTTTCTCCCAATACCACGTGACGGATCTTCAAAACGAGCGATCGTCAGAAATGACATGGAGCAGCCGTCTATTTCATTAGAAGGTCTATGTTTGTAGTGTCGATGATGCGTATTGCGATCTTTTAAGCATACTATTGTACTACAAGTAACATAAGAAAAAGATGTCTGATATAATCAAATATACCTTTGAGATCGCCTAAGCAAATTCTTGAGCAAAAAGTAGTATTGATGTCACGGTCTTGTATCATCAAATATAGTATTCACATGTTTTAAGCATATGCTTGCATTACATGCAATACAACAAAAGAATATAAGATTACAACTTGTCACTGTCTTGTAAAATAAAATATAGTATTGAGATATAGTGTAAGTAAATTCTTATAAAACTAGTACAGTCGCGGAAAAAATCGAACTACCCTCTTTATTCCGAGCACTATTCATAGCAGGTCAAATTCAAAGATATTCAATAGGGGGTATTTCAATTAACGTCACACTGGAACAACACAACGGGCTATTGGTGACGGTCAGGGACCAATCCCAAAGGGAAAGATCCGAGGGCAACACCATGTAATTTTGAACCACGGTCAGATGACGGATATTCAATAGGGAATAACGATCTTTACAAATTCGAATGCAAAAAAAAAATTGCATGAGGGGACGTCTTTATATCAAATTTTGCGCAAACACAATTTCCAATGGAAACACCCTGTTTTGATGTCAATCTGATTCTGCATTGTTAAATTAGTCTAAATATGAAATTTCCCGACTCTACTATCTTTATATCCGGAGATATTCAATGTTAAAGTTAGTCATTTTCAGAGATCATATTGAAAACAGCTATTTGTAGATCGAGATTAATTATAGTAGTTAATAACTATCCGAATTTCAAATTTGAACACTATTTCAAACGTATTTGTCAGCAAGGGCAAACGATACGAGAATTATTACATATATTATACGAGCTCAAACGATAATATTGTGAATTGTAGCCAAGATTAAAATGTTAAGAAGGATTTTGCAATTGAGAATATTCGAAACGGAGAAATCGATGTTTTGTATAATATTGAATCGTCTTTAGTATTCTTAACAAATGTTAATTTTTTAAATTGGTGTTTGTCTGTAGTTATGCAACCAAAAACCTACCTAGTTATTTAATACAATCGAACTGATATTCCGATCATCCAAAAAGTGAATAGTGAGCAATTGAATTGATCATTCATAGTAGAGTTCTATAGTAAACATACACATAACTGGTAAAAGGCTATGAATTTTAGAGTATATAATTGAAATTTCCAACCTTTTCTCAAGAATTGAAACATTCCTCAGGTTTGTCATACGTTTTTTAAACTTTTGGTAGCCCTTTAAAATCGCCATAATGAGGAAAATTTAATGTAACGCAAAAACTAACAAGTAGAATGACCTGAAATTTTGTATGGTCATGTTAGAAGTCTTTCTGAATCGAATCCCTACAAAATATAGTAAGGTTCCATTTCATAATTTTTTCAAACATTATATATAATTTAATAATAATTATTGCACCAATAAAAACTATTTTTAAAATAAAACATTAGGTGGATTCTTTTGGGGTTGTTTACAAAACATCAGCACTATAGAAATATCATTTAGGACGATATCCATAAAAGTCTGAGAAACTGATTTAACATTAGGAGCTCCAATCTTTCTGTACTCATAACTTCGAAACGGTGAGACCTAATGACATGAAATGTGGTATCTGAAGCTAAACTATTATATAGATTCAAAATTGCGAGTGGAAATAAGGATTTCCATTGGAAATTATGACGTTGGTGCTCAATTTAAATATGAAGACCACTCCTTATGGAAATTTTATGCCTTTTGAATTTATAGAAGACGTTAGTTGCTGTAGAACGCTATCTGGATTTTCTCTGTTAAAATTGCTCGAATGAAGAGGGGTGGTTCCTTTTTCCCCCGCGACTGTACATATTCCGTATTGGATGACACGGAGTAAAATTCTTGAATGTTTACTTGCACTGAAAATTTATCTCATACATTCTTGCTCCACGCGTTTATTGCTATACTTTTAAAAGTGTTGTAGGTATTTTGCTTTACTTGTAAACACTCACAAAGTCTAACATTTTGCATGCCAAATAAATTGCATGTAAAACAAATTTTTACTTGCAACTTACAAGCCAAGCACTGTATTCTGCTTCTTCCCCAAAGAGTTGTGACCAAACAGTATACGACATTATTTCTTACTTTGCGACTAGCTGCACCCCACTCTCCAAACTTCCACGCCACTCCAACGTGAGGACATTTGAGGCCACGACGGATTTAACGTGCACCAGCCGCCTTGCACACGACTGTCTTTGGTTGGATTCGATCCTCCGGTTGCTAATCCGTTACTCTTCCAACCTCGGCCCTAGCAATTTTTCGGAAACCAGTTCACCAGTGTACGCTCCTTAGAGACAAACTGTCAACAAGGAAAGTTATCTGACTGATATTTTGAACCATAGGGGAAATACGAAGTAGATTGGGCAACTTTTTATGGGCTCATGTGACTCAAACTAGTAGTCACGTGACCCTAGACTACTTTCGCCTGCCGGGACGAAAGGGACATTCATCATCTGATTGGTCCACTGAATGGGAGAAGGCGCCCATCGATTGATTCATCATCTGATTGGCCCGTGCGACAGAGTAGTAGACAAATTTCCCCACTTTCGGCGCCACTCTATGGAAATGCGCGTTCACACACCTACCCTGTCATAAGATGCCAAACAAGTCAATTTTTCAGAGTAGTCCCGTTGACTGCTATAGTAGTCATACTTTTTAAAGCTCCTCTCAATAGCAGTCAGTCTACTTATATTTCATGTCTATATTCCGAACCTCCACGTACATCCATACCCAGACTGGGACCCGAACCCAGAACCCGGCGAATATTCGTGCAAACATTGTATCAGACCGAAGTCTGCTTCCGTTGGATAATTAGGTAGGTAGTTGAACTAAAGTGGTGCTGGAGTAACAGAACGGGCAATTGGCGATAGTCCGGGATCCCACCCCTCTCCGAACTTGCTCACCGCGCCAACGTGAGGCCACGAAAGATTGAACGCCAGTGTTCGGTTGTAGCGGAACCCCCTCTTTGTGATCGTGTGTGTTTGGTGTGAGGTGAGAAAGGGGTTCTTGGGTGTGGGTCTAACCATTTGTGGTCCTCTTCGCAGGGAGGAAGAGAAGGGATCGGACTCACACGACTCTTCGGAGGAGGTCCTGCTGAGGGAGGTGTAGATGTAGTCCTTCCTTGAGGAGTCCCTCAGTCGCATGTTCGTCTTGCACGCCTTGTACACGCGAGGCATCGTAGAACTCGTGCTCACTGAAACACAAAGCAACCGACATCACAAAACAAAACTTCTCTACACCACTGGGGCGATCAATAGCATACTTTAAAATGCCGCATTTCAACTGTGACGCATTCCGAGGGGCACACTCCAAGACTATGAAAATTAAAGTGTACAGTCGCGGTACCACCCCTTTATTTCGAGCACTATTCACAAATTCAAACATCATTCAATACGGAATAACATCCTCTACAAATTTAAATGCAAAATCTTCAAATCAAGTTTCGCACAAACGACAAAATTTCCAATGTAAACACCATGTTTAGATGTCTTAATCAGATTTTGCGTCGTTAAATTAGTCTAAATATTAAACTTCATGACTATCTTTATATCCGGAGATTTTAAATGCATTTGCAGCGCGTAAGAACGATACTAGAATTATTATATTTATTATGCATTGCAAACGATTCGAGGTTTGTTAGAAAACTTATGATGGCCCTTAAAATCGCCATAATGAGGAAAATTTAATATAATGCCATTGGAATGAGTTGAAATTTTGTAGGGTCATATCAGAAGTCTTTCTGAATCGGTTCCCATCAAAATATAAAGTTCCAATTCATAATTTTTTCAAACATTAATATAATAATTATTATTGCATACTAGAATCTCTCTCTATTTTTAAAATAAATATTAGGTAGATTTTCTTTAGGCTGTCTTGCAGTAACAGGGTACAAAATATCACCGCTATAGAAATATTATTTCGGAAAATATTCATAAAAGTCTAAGAAACTGATTTTACAGTAGGAGATTCAATTTTTCTGTACTCATAACTTCGAAACGGTAAGACCTAATGACATAAAATTTGGTATCTGGAGTTAAATTTTGATATAGATTCGAAATTGTGGGTCGAAATAGGGGGTTTCCATTGGAAATTATGAAGTGGGTGCTCAATTTGTTATGAAGACGGCCCCTTGTGCAAATTGTATGGAATCTATAGAAGTTCCTGTCGAATGCCATGTTTGAATTTTCTCTAATGTTAAAATTGCTGGGATGAGGAGGGGTGGTTCGTTTTTTCCCGCAACTGTACGTAAATACTAGAATAATTTTTTAAAATTTTTGACTTTAAAATATACAATTTTTTATGTTATTGGTTTGTGCTTGAACTCATTTCAGTGTGAAAAATTCAGATTAAGCTAATTATTAATTATCGAATTTACATATAATTAGCTAATTAGAATGCTTTTTGAACAGTGAGATCTGAAATTGTATTTTGTTCAGAAAGACAATTCCTGTTAGAAATTATTCCTAATATTATTATTCATGTTTTGACCCTCCATCAAGTTGCTAGGGAGAACAAGTTTTTTTGGCAATTTTTTTCACCTAGGAAGTCTAAAAATTCAAGATTTTTTCGGGAATTTCAACATTTAAAAATCAACTAAAAATTCATTTTTTACTACTAATTTTGACAGTCAAAACATTCACTGTATTATGTAGATTATGACACAAAAATAATTATAATCGATCGATTCATTGCTGAATTATCATTGTTTGAACAAAGCATCATTTTGCAAAAACGGTTCTTCAGAAATTGAGTTTGAAGTTTTGGAAACACGTTTGTACTGGTGACAGTACCTAACGAAAGCCCTTGTAACTAGAAAACTTTTTCGGATACTTACAAGATCTTGGTATCGTTTGAAAGATAAAGAGTTGGAAAATATTTTGAAACAATAAAAAGTATCAATATTCTGATCTATTTTCGTTATTTCTTGTGTATACATACACGTTAAATCAGAATCCGTTCTCAACTTTAGAAGGCACTATAGAACATAGGACATTTGTACGTGTTCCGCATAGTAAATAGTTCTATTCCTTGTTTCCAAAATACAATGTGAATTTAACTTGAAAAGTGTAAAAAAGATAAGAAAATATTATTAAGGCTTTTCAGTAGTACCCTCAATTAATTTAATTGTAATGTATCGCATGTTTTGGAGAACATCTCTGTGTATTGTGCGCGAAACACAAGACAGAATATGACCCAATAAAAGTATGAAATATTTAAAAATGAATAGTCTAAGATAAAGATAAAAGGTAGATTTAAAACATGTAAAATGTATGGATGATAATAAAAATATTCAAACAAGAGTCAGATGATAAAACAAGATCATCGTCTGTAGTACAACTAATGAAACTGAAGAATTTTATTTACATATATTTATAAAATTTTGAGCGTGAAATTTAAAAGATGGAAAAAAATTAGATGAGGTTAAAAAAACCAACTGAACGTAAAAACGCGAAAAAGTTAGAAGGGGATTTTCCCCAATGCAATCTCGCAGCTTTAAAAAAGTGTACTTTTAAAATATTTGATATGTTGATGATTGAAAATAGGACAGACAATTAAAATGTGATAAATAGAAAATGGAGTCGAGCATGAATTGTAAATGGGTGCGCTTTCTCCTGATAAAAGATGATTAGCAGGATGAGTTACTCTATTCAATATTTAATGACCTTTCCAGCTTCTCATTTAGTCTCGAATAAAGGATGACATAAACGAGTCCAGCACAGAGGCAGAAAAGAAAATGACGGAGGGGCTCTCTCGCATGCAACCCTACACACTCTCCACCCGAAGTGAAATGAACTCTCCCAAAAGAGTCATGCCCAAGTCTCTTCTCGCGACGGTCGGACTACGATGGTTAAATGCGAATTAGCAGCAAAGTATTTATTTAATTGGCGTCGCACTGGAGCGAAACAACGGGCTATTGGCGACGGTCCGCGATCCAGCCCGAAGGGAAAGAACCGAGGACAACACCACGGTCAGCAGCGACAGATGTTACCAGATTATGAAGTTGTATGAGAAGTTCGAGACATTTACTTTTCCTGGTTTGTGCTGTTTTCTTGGGTGGCTCCTTTGGAGGAGGGGGCTTGCTCTCTTTGGGGGTGGTGCGGGACTCCCTGCCGTTCTCCCGGGCCCCGGAGGCGGTGGAGGCCCTCCTGTGGGCCGGACCCCGGTTACCGGACAGCCAGCGGTGCCGGTGGCTTTCCTCCGGCTTCATCCTCTTCTCTGGATCCCACCTGCAAGACAGGAGTGGAGAGAGATTTATGATGAGGAAAACTATGAAAGTGTTCATGAAATTGTAATAGAATGTGAATAGTCAACGCAACTTCACTCTCCCAGAAACCTTTATGCTTGAGAACACTGCTATATGCGTATACTAGTATAATGTAAAATAATTATCAGATGGATACTACTACATACTAGCATAATGTAAAATAATAGTGTCCTAAGAGTTCCCGTACAGACGATTCGTGAATTTATTATACAAAACAACAAATTTTAAAGCCATTATTTTTATGCCAATAGTGAAAAGCACTTTTAACGTAACGTAGGGAAAAAATTTGAACTCACATTTATAATAAATGTTCAAAATGTCCGCCCCTTTTTTGGAGGCAAAGCTGAAATCATTTGCGCATATTTTTAGAAACGCGTTTCAAGATGCTGCGAGTGACTTCTTGTATCCTTTGAGTAATGGCAATTTTCAGATCACCTATTGTTTGGGGATTATCTTCATAAACTTTGTTCTTTAAATATCCCCACAGAAAAAGTCAGGGATACTCAGAACAGGGGAACGAGGTGGCCAAAGATTTCTTGAGATGAGTCGATCGACAAAAAAATCTTGAAGCATGCCCATGGTTTCATAACTTGTATGGTAGGTTGCACCGTCTTGTTGGAACCAAGAACCTCGTTCATTCACTTCTAATAATGCAACAAATTGTTGGATAAGTTCTATGTATACAGTGCCATCAACAGTTGACTCGATAAATAGAGGCCCAACAATCCTTTTGCGTGATACGGCACACCAAACGCCAATTTTTTGAGAATGTAGAGGTTTTTGCATTAATGAATGGGGATTTGTCGTCGCCCAAATGCGGGAGTTCTACGCGTTCACATAACCGCTTAAATGAAACCATGCCTCATCGGAGAAAAATGTTTTGTCCAAAATGTTGATGTTGCGAATAAATCTCCGGAACCATCGGCAATAATAAAGCCGCTTCTCATTGACCGGTGGCTTTAGCTCCTGTAACATTTTTACACGATAAGTTACATTTGTTGCGACAAACGCCTCACGGATTGATGAGGAGATTGCAATATCCTTCGTTGAGTTTCTTGCACAAAGTCTGGTGTGTAACGACTTTCGGTCTTCCACTCCTGTGTTTGTCTTCCACCTAACCTGTCTCACAAAATCGCCGAACGAGTTGATATAGTGTATCTTTACTCGGTATATTGTAATGTAAGATAATACTATATTACTATATACTTGTATATTGTAGGATAAAACTATACTACTATATATATATATATACTAGTATATTGTAATATAAAATTAGATAGATTGTAGAGATATACTAGAGTACACTGTAAGATAAAACTATATACTACTATATACAAGATGGGGTACTATTATACACTAGTATATTGTGATAAGATTAGATAGATTGTAGATATATACTAGAGTATACTGCAAGATAAGATTTGATAGATTGTAAAGATATACTAGGTATTGTAAGATTAGATCAGATAGTGTAGAGATATATATATGCTAGTATACTGTAAGATAAGATTAGATAGATTGTAGAGATATACTAGTATATTGTAAGAGAAGATTACATTGATTGTAGAGATATACTAGTATATTGTAACACAATACTATACTAAACTATATACTTGAGGGATACTATATATATATATATATATTGTTGTAAGATAATTATGTACTGTGGTGACTAAGTTCACCACAGTACACCCACTCTAAAATTTAATAGTGGCTGAATTCTATGATTCTGAAATTAATCAAAAGCAAATTCTGGCTTGTTTGAATGTCGACTGTTCGTAATCGCGTCTACCAGTCACCAATTACAGTTTGCTTGGAAGTTGAATCAATGTCGCTCTGGAGCAACACAACGGGCTATTGGAGACGATCCTGGATCAATCCAAAAGAGACAGATCAGAGGACAACACCTCGTCATTTTGAACCACGGTCAGACGACGTGGTCACACCTGAGCCGACACTCCACTCTCCAAACTTCCACGCCAACACCAATTATAGTGAAAGAGTGGAAAGGAAGCACAACAAAAAAGTACTTTGTGGTGCAGATTCGTTGTACTGATATACAAAGTGATTCGAAACTCCCTGGGCCAATCTTTAAAGGGTGGTAAGGGTGCATCAAGACAAACATGTTTGGTCAAAGAATGTGTGTCCGTAACTGTTAAGAGCCAAGGTACTAGAGGACGGTGTTTGGCAGGTTTGCAAATCGTTCTTTTTAATTTTGCAACTCAAATTCTGCACGACTTTTATTAACTTAGTATACAATTTACTATCGTTGTCAATGTGCTTCGTGACTCTCGACAAGATTAGCAATACTTGATTGACAAGATTAGCAATACTTGATTGACAAGATTAGCAATACTTGATTGACAAGATTAGCAATGTTGGATTATCAGTACTCGATTGACAAGATTAGCAATGTTGGATTAGCAATACTCGATTGACAAGATCAGCAATGTTGGATTAGCAATACTCGATTGACAAGATCAGCAATGTTGGATTAGCAATACTCGATTGATAAGATTAGCAATGTTGGATTATCAGTACTTGATTGACAAGATCAGCAATGTTGGATTAGCAATACTCGATTGACAAGATTAGCAATGTTGGAGTAACAATACTCGATTGACAAGATTAGCAATGTTGGATTAGCAATACTCGATTGACAAGATCAGCAATGTTGGATTAGCAATACTCGATTGATAAGACTAGCAATGTTGGATTATCAGTACTTGATTGACAAGATTAGCAATGTTGGATTATCAATACTTGATTGATAAGACTAGCAATGTTGGATTATCAATACTTGATTGAGCTCCGTATCTATTTTCACGACCTTGCTCCATCTTACAGGTCCTATTCATGTCACTGTTCCCACAATTCACTCTTGTGTTGTCATTCAGGATTGAGGTAATCCAAGTTAACCGAATTAAATATTATCAGTACAATGTCTTATATTTTTTTATCGACCCCAGAGCTCGAATCGACACCTAACAATGTTATATCGACCACTTTAGCGACCACTGCCCTAATAGATAGATTTCTCTCAACGTCTCGTGTAGAATGTCTTCTTCAATTTCTGGAGTGTTCAAACTTCTCGGTTGAACCGCATCATGCCTCCTGAGATGAAATGTTCCGATTTCACACATATGGTGGTGGGAGCACTCAAGTGTTTGGCGATTCGCCTATTGGGGAAGCGTCCACGAAAAATCTTTGAGCGACTCTTCCATTTCCATTATCAGCCCCATACGTTAAATAAAAACCTGCCATCTTGGAATTCCCGTAAAACTCCATCACGTGCGAAATCCGTTATTGCCTCTCATCTTTTAATGATTACCTGTTGGAAGTTAAAGAGGACTGGTAAGTGAGAACACTTACAACCATATATGCAACATTCGGATATTGAGGGCATAAAATAGATTATGTTTTAGTTGTCTTTAGTTTGTTATGGTTGTGTTTAGTTATAGTTGTATTTAGTTATAGTTGTATTTAGTTATAGTTGTATTTGTTATAGTTGTATTTGTTATAGTTGTGTTTGTTTGTTTTAGTTGTGTTTGTTTGTAATAGTTGTGTTTAGTTATAGTTGTGTTTGTTTGTAATAGTTGTGTTTAGTTATAGTTGTGTTTGTTTGTAATAGTTGTGTTTAGTTATAGTTGTGTTTGTTATCGTTGTGTTTGTTTGTTATCGTTGTGTTTGTTATAGTTGTGTTTAGTTATAGTTGTGAATAGTTATAGTTGTGTTCAATCAGTTATATAGTTGTGTTTAGTTTATAGATGTATATTGTAAAGAACGCTACGAATATGCTGATCAATATTCTACAAGTATAATGTATAAATGAATATAATCAAGGCCTCTAGAATTTCGACACTTATTTTCCTTGAAATTTAAAAAGGTAACAAATGTTGAACATACACAGATCGAGTGATAAGCTATTAATGCCAAAATTGATTAGAATCTTGTTTGGGTTATGTTGATAATATTCACTCTCGTTACTTATATCGTTCATCATTGCAGCTGGTCTGTGGGATAAGAAAACAATTTCAGCTCCATTTTAGTAACGTGACACAAAGGCTGATTTAACCTCAGGAGTTGCCTATTGGCATTTAGTTGGGACTGGCCTTCAAGAGTGACCCTACCAGGAGAAAACTCTCGACAAACTTCACTCAAGAAATCCCAGTGACACCCCTCGCTACAGTGGTATTTGGGGGATAAATAGTGATCTTACCACCGCAGTAATCTACTTCTCGTACAAACAAAAGAATCACAGAACATGGCCCCCATATTATTGGTATTGTGATTGACTCTTTCCTTAATTACTACAGTTATTTCAAAGCACTTTATTTCTTTTTGATGATGGTGTCCAGCTCATAGGTACATCAGTTTTACCTGGGGATCCACTGAACTATGCCAAGAGGCCGGAGCTTTCCTTCAGATGAGGTTGGTTGATTTGGTTTGTTGGCGCAATGGCCATATTTGGCCATGTTACGCCAGACACAAGACATACAATATCAAATAATAGACACACACACAATGAAAGTTTTTACTGACACATAAGAGAGAAATACAATGCACCTAATAGGAATTGAATCTGCGTCGTCTACAACTCGAAGGAAGGTATTTAACTAATTCCCACTGGAGCAACACAACGGCTATTGGTGACGGTCCGGGATCAAACCCCAAGGGAAAGAACCGAGGACAACAATTTTAAACCACGGTCAGATGATGAGGTCACACCTGAGCTGGTACCCCATTCTCCAAACTTCCACACAAAGCCAACGTGAGGACAGTGGAGGCCACGATAGATTGAACGTGCTCCAGCCCCCTTTGTATATGACAAATTGACCAGTCTCCGCATAGGGCACACTCGATTTACTCATCGTCATCTTTTGTTGGTTGAGAATCCCCTTTTTGTTCTTCATGATCTTTAGATTTTACGGTTCATCCTATTTTAATTATATGTCCTACTTTCAATCATCATCGCATAAAAATATTTTTAAAGTAAACTTTTAAACTTACAAGATTTAATTGGGGAAAATCCCCATTCAAATCCTTTTGCATTTTTACGCTCTGTTGAGTTTTTACATTTCATCTAATTTTTTCCAAGTTCAAAATGAGTCATTAATCTATTTTATCAAATTCTTTTATATAATTCGATCTTTTAAATTTCCAGCCATTAAATTTTATGCGTATGTAAATTAAATCATCAGTTATGCTGCAAGCAATGGTCTTGTTTTTATCATCTGACTATTTGTATATTTTTATTCTCATCTACACATTTTACAAGTTTTATATCTATCTTTTACCTTCGTCTTGATTTTTTTAAAAAATGTTTATACTTTTATTGGGTTATATCCTGTCTTGTGTTTAGCGCAGCTTTTCCGCTTTTAGACCTTGCGCCATAAAACCCTAACGTCCAATCCAATCCCTTGTACATGGCGATTTTTGGTTGGATAACAAACCTCCGGTTGCTAATCCGTTACTCTGCCAACCGGGCTACCGCGACCCGTAAGTGAGAGAGAGAGCACTTACTCAAGGCACCTAGAGAGGAAGTTGACAAAATCTTCGTCGCTGCACCCCAACACAGTGCCCAGCGTCTTGGAAGATGGCTTTCGCTTCTTACCTTTGCTGTTCGTCAGTGTACGCGGGGTACCTTTTGAATCTGCAAGAGGAAACAGTCATACATAACTGACACTCCATTTCTTTCTCGTCGTTAGGTCGAAAACAAAGCTTCCCTTCACATTCCTTTGCATTTAAGGCAGGGGTCGCCATCGACCCCTTCAAGAGTTTCTTGGCATTTTATCGATCCCCTCTATCTTACTATTACGTAATTATAATAGCACAAGCAAAAAAGACGCTTATATGAGTTTTTGGATTGTTTATTTTAGAGTTACAGTGTTTATTGCATGTAGAACAGAGCATATCTCATTATATTGGCTTAACGTCAAAGGGATACGTTTTTGTTTTTGACGTCCTTCGTAACATTACATATCGGATAGGAGGGATAAATAATACATAAATTATTTAGATAACACAAAATAACAACAATATATATATATATATATATATATATATATATATATATATATATATATATATATATATATATATATATATATATATATATATATATATATATATATATATGCTAATTATGACTCGTCTGGATGGGTACTATCACCCCTCTTATTTTGTAAAAACAATTTAGACTCACTCTGTATATGAAAATAAGACTTTTATTAACTTAGAATCCAATTGAGTAACTTGGTCAATGTGTCTTCGTGACTCTCGACAAGATTAGCCATGTTGGGTTCAAAATGAGTCAGTTCCAGTCTTAAATGGCCACGAAATTCTATATCTAACTTAATTTTTTGTTTTGCTCAAATGGAACTAACATGGCTGAAAGCTAGCTTCAACCCTGTGCGAGCTTGGAAATGCAAGCAAATAGGGGAGAACTACTTCATAAAGTTTTGGATATTTTTGTACAACATTTATATTCGTCCAAAAGTGACTCAAAGTCCTGTTTTTAAAAAGCGTCTTAGCTTCAAGATCAACTGACATTTCAATAAGTTCATCCTGTAAGTTACATTCGATATTTTCAATATCTGATTCGTCTTTTCTATCGACCCCTAACAATGTTATATCAATCCCTGGGGGTCAATATCGTCCGCTTGGGTGACCACTGATTTAAGGTATAGTGCGATCATCAAGAGATAGGTAGGTATTTAATTAACGTCGCACTGGAGCAACACAACGGGCGATTGGCAAGATCCGGGATCAAAACCGAAGTGAAGGATCCGAGGACAACACCACGTCATTTTCAACCACGGTCAGATGACGAGGCAACACTTCAGCTGGCACCCCACTCTCCAAACTTCAACACCACGCCAACGTGAGGATGTTTGAGGTCAGGACATTTAACGTGCCCCATTTGACGGCTTTTGGTTGGATTCAAACCCTCGATTTGATAATCCGCTACTCTTCCAACCGGGCTAACCTTTATAAAAAGTCTATAGAAATCACTATAGAGTATCTGTAGAAACTTCTATAGAAGCTCATTTCTTGTTTCACGACTCTAGAATTTCTCTATCGAATTTTCTATAGAAATGCATTTCTGTGTAGAATCAGAGCTCGTTCTTTTCTCTAAAGATACCTCTATAGAATTTTATATCAATACATTTCTATAAATAATCTCTGTAAATATCCCTTTAAGAAAAAATTATATAGAATTCCATAAAAATTTCTTTAGAATCCTATAGAAATATGGCCCTTTGTTTAAGCCCTCTCTAAAGAGCATAGAAAATGTCCGTAGAAATGAGTAAGTGTTTAATGAGAGATGACTTACCGAAGAAGAGTCTTCTGCGAGAGGCCGCTTCTAGGACGGAGGCCGGCGGAGGTCCGAATATCTCCATGATGCAGGCCAGCTGGTCGGCCTCGTTCTCGCCCGGAAACAGAGGGTAGCCCGTGTACAGCTCGGCCAGGATGCAGCCCAGGCTCCACATGTCGATCGGGGGACCGTAGGGGAGGCCGAGGATGACCTGAAACACGAGCTCAATCAATCGCACGACAAGGAGACGTGTTTCGCAAATGCAACATTCCCTAATAGTCTTGCGTTCCCGCATCACACCTCCCTCGACTACCATCTTGATAAGAAGGCATGGATCGGTACATTGTGTGGATCGCCCCGGAAGATCGCTTGCTCTCAATTGCGACAGACTTATTCAGACAGCGCTCCTCCGCTTTTTCAGTGGCCATCTGGGGAGTCTCGCATTTGATAGGGTCGCAAGATTCATCCCTCAATGACCAGCACACAGTCTCGAGTGCCTGGGGAGACCACCTGTTCTCTCAACCTCTTTTGGTGCATGACTTTGGTGAATGGACTTGTGGATTGGGTCTAGCTGGAGCTAGACGTGGAGATTAGCAACAACAACCAAACAAGTTGTCAATACCTAAAAATTATCTTGGGCCCTCCATGAGAAAAATGCAGACGGGCACCCCAGACAAACACTTGTGTTTACTGTGTTCTGTGGGCCAGAGAGACATCGAATCTGTCCTCGGGTCGGAATGTCATCCGACTTCTTGCTCTCCCCTTCCGTTATCATCCAGAAGGGGTTTGGTAACACACGTCCTTTTTAACGATTCCGAAATCCAAAAAAATGGTCTCGCAGCTGTGGAGGTTCTCGTCACTTTCCGTTGCAGGTGGCGTTGATACCCCCGGGATGAACATTACAAGACGGACTCCCACTAAAGATGAGGCAAAGTAGACTGAAACCACGAAAGGAGCAGAAGCATCCTTCAGACTCTCAGATTTTGGCGAGGCTCCTGGCTCATTGCCAGATTCGATGAGCTGTGCCTTCATACTTTTAAATGACTCTTTTTAACTTGTAAATAATCTTCAAGTTACTTTTAAATAAATGTTTTTTTGTGCTGTAACCAGTCTCACACCTAAATAGAGACCGGAAACGTTACAGTGGACACCACAGCAGAAATGTAAAAGTAGAGGGAGCTAAGGTAACCTTTTTATGTGCCCTGAATCAAGTGACCAAATCTAGTAGGTGCCTTAGATCAGTGCTTCCCAACCTTTTTCGCGTCACGGCGCACCTCACAGCATAAATAACACTATGAAGGAACATTTTTCTACTAACATGATTAATTTATTCTATTTCATACTAGGGATTCAATTAATAAGATCTTTCTTTCAAATACTTTTGCATTATAATACATAAACATTCCAGCTAGACATTCGTTTCAGATAATTCTTCTCATGCAGTCAAGCACGAAATAAACGAAACAAATCGAATGAAAATACCTAATCCACATATCCTCAGAGATTGATATTTGGCATAGTTTTTATATCGCATCTATGAACTAAATTGCAAGATTTGACTGAGTGAAACTGAAAAATTCTTTTAGAGACAACACTTATTTAATAAAATTATGACGTGAAAATACAAAAGTAAAATTAATTGTACACAAAAGAATTACTGACTATGTATAAATATACTACTAATAATAATTCAATGCAAAATAAACATTTTAAGTATTAATATAAATATCTACAAAATATTCTTTTGCCATAGTTAATACATATATTACCTTCTTATTTCTGTAAGATACTTGGGCTTGTTTCTGTGAATACAACTTTTTTTATATCTGGGTCTAGGGTCGAAATAGCAATTCATGATCAAGACTTTTCAACGGTGATCTCTTTAAATTCTTGATAGTGAGCATAGAAGATAAACTTTGTTCACACATGGATGTTGTATCAAATGGTAGAAGAATGTCTATAGCTTTTTCACCGATGAATAGCAATCCGGCCCCATCGCCGCACACTAGTGTGCCGCGGCACATCGGTTGGGGAGCACTGGTTTAGATTACTCTCGTCTGCTGGGTGGAACCATATATTTACCAATTGATTGGTAAGAAGACGCCCTCCCTCTGATACCTCGTCAATACACCTACCAGAAGGGTTAAGACGAAATCGCCTCAGACGATTGTGTATACGATGTTTATCCCTTAAAAAAAGAAGTGCTTACTTCGGGTGACCTGTAAAACCTGGACTGGATGTAGGTGTACACCCTCTGGTGGCTGAAGCAGGAACTTCCGAAGTCGATCACTCTGATGGAGCTACTGCCACGGCTCTTCAAAAGAATGTTCTCCTGCAACACATAAGGAAGGATATTTACCACAACCCCAATGGTTCCAATGCAACCACTTGTGTCAATCAGGCACGTATTCAAAAAAAGTCTTATCTTCTCTTTCCATTTCAATCGAAAGGTAGGAAGGTAGTTGATTTAACGTCACACTGGAGCAACACAACGCTCTATTGGCAACGGTCCGGGATCAAAGTCGAAGGAAAAGATCCCAGGACAACACTACCTAATTTTGAACCACGGTCAGATGACCTTGTTATCTGCCCGTCATGACGGCACTCTCCAAAATTCTACACCACGCCAACGTGAGGACATTGAGGCCACGATTGAACGTGCCTCAGCCCCCCTTGTACACGACGGCCTTAGGTTGGTTTGGAACTCGCAATCCTCCGGTTGCTAATCCGTTGCTCTTCTAACTAGCCTACTACGGAACCATTTCAATTGAAAGATAGGAAGGTAGTTGAATTTACGTCACACTGCGGCAATACAACGGGCTATAGGTGAGGATCCGGGATTCATCCCGGAAGGAAAGATTCGAAGGTAACATCTCGTCATTTTTGAACCGTGGTCAGATGACGAGATTGACACCTTAACTGGAATTCCACTCTACAAAACTTCCACATCAAGCCAACGTGAGGACATTGTAAGTCACGACAGATTTAACGTGTCTCAGCCCCCACGTACACGACGGTCTTTGGCTGGTTCGAGCTTCGAACACGCCACTATCACGTCCCTAACAATAGCTCGGTATCAAAGGACATCAGAGCTGACCTTGGGCCGAAAATTCCCGAAACATCTATCGGGGTGGTAGCCTAAATGCCGTCCAGATGTTTTTTCGAGGTGCAACCTGTGATTGAACTGTGTCCCAGGGAGATCTGACGACACAGAAAAAGAACTGAGCAGAGGTGTTTTTTGAGTGCTTGTCGGCCGATGAGTAGACCCATTTTTGCCTGTTTTGTAGCGCCACGACCAACGGATGCAAACCCCTGATTGTAAGATATTGTACAGGATTGACCTTTTAAAATATACCGTTTACTATTATTTTTTTTTCAAAAACATTTTCCCATTATTTCATATGTAATCCTTGAAAACTCGAAACCCAACTCTGTGTCGCTCCAGTCCCCGAAGAAGCGGCGGTGGCCATCCTGCTTACGAGGCCCTGAGGTGGCATTTTTGCCCCTGTCAGGTGATTGGCCTGACGCGGGTGTTTACTTCCCACGCACACTTGGTACTCATTTCAACAACCCTCATGAAAGGCTGAGTCGACCAGTCCGAGGACCAAACCCCGGACTTGCGTGGCAGCGCGAAACGCTACCACTAAACTACCGGGCCTTCCTTGGAAAATAGTTATGGAAAAATTCACGACAGAACAACGAGTAAAAGTGATCCAATTTTATCTACAAAATCAACGGTCAATTGTTCTACCCCAAAGAGCTCACATTTGTCATTTTGGGGTCAGGCAACGACCGTCTAAACAAGCGATACTCAACGTGTTCGAACAACTGGGGGCTGTGAGTGCACGTGCTGGGAGGCCTCGTCCAGGAAGGTCTCTGGACAACATTCGGCGTGTGTTCCAGAAAAGCCTTCAACGATAACCCGAAGGCAGGTCATTTCCGAAGCTCACTGCAGAAGGATGCGGAATTTATACCTGTATAAGATACAGGTAGCGCAGCAATAGAAGGTCAACATCCGTGAAGGACTAAGCCAAGAAAACATCACGAGAGAGGATGGAGCACTCTTCAGAAAGCCCGCCACTGTCAAGAACAAAAGGGTGGCCATTTGAAGGACAAAACTAATTAAAAATAAGCAAGGGCCGCTGTGGCCCGGTTGGAAGAGTAACGGATTAGCAATCGGAGGGATGCGAGTTCGAATCCACCCAAACACCGTCGTGTACAAAGGGGGCTGGTGCCTCAAATGTCCTCACGTTGGCGTGGTGTGGAAGTTTGGGGAGTGGGATGCCAGCTCAGGTGTTGCCTCGTCATCTGACCGTGGTTTAAAATGACGTGGTGTCCTCATCTTTCCCTTTGGGTTTGATTGTTGAAGGAACGTCATCAATAGCCCGTTGTGTTGCTTCAGTGCGACGTTAATTAAAATACCTCTTCCTACCAGTTAAAATATTTAATTTCATAGACACTTTAGTTTGACGAAAACCGAATTCATGCATGATGTCGGGATAAAAGAGAAAACATTTCAAGCTAATAGAGCACCTATTGCTAATCGTGAGAACTGGAGAAATTGGACGTGTTCGGTGTGGGTTAGATTTTTAAATGTAAACAAAATATCGTAGATTCATCGTTTTGTATTTGTGTATTTGCATCGCAGGTTTTTGGCTGCAGCTGGGAATAAAAAGTTATAACGTCCGGATTCAGAATCGCTGATCTGATATTTATTCATCGTTTCACTACAAATTTATGAATATTCATCGAAAAGTTTTCACCCTACGTGTGAGAAGACAACTTGAGTGATTCAAATAACTTTTCCCTGAAGATTAAATCACGTTGGCGTGGTGTGGAAGTTTGGAGAGTGGGGTACCAGCTCAGGTGTTGCCTCGTCATCTGACCTGGTTCAAAATGACGTGATGTTGTCCTCTTAACTTTCCCTTTCGGTTTGATCCCGGACCGTCACCAATATACCTCACTTCTAATATACCTCACTTCTAATATACCTCAATACAGGCATACAAGAGCCATATAGTTATCCGAGACAAGTTTATCAAAGAAGAATGGAATGCAAGTAGGGCGATTGAGAAACGAAACATCCTATCACAAAAAACGCCAGATACAGCGAAAAACCCAGTTCGAATGTTATTCGTAAACTAATTCTCTAATTCTAAGCAAGATTTATGTCTACAAAACAAACGAGTGAAACGTCGCGTCTTGCTTCCTAAGCTGGTACTAAAAAATTGCAGATGCATGCAAAATTAAGTATGCAGATAGCTCGCTCACAAAAAGGAAGTCCTGCACGGTTCAAGGTTCAGAGCAGATGTTATCGTTACCACCAAGCCAAAGGCACGAATTGACGTTTCGACAAAAACGTTCAAAGGCTTCGGGAAAAATCGAGTTGAAACTCAAAGGTTATTGTTTTCTCATGGAAATAGGCATTTCCATTAAGAATCGAGATTCATGACTTTGTCATAGTACGACATGGTGACACGAAAAATGCAGTTTGGTGAAAATCTCCAAAAATGCAGATTCGTGCCTTTTGCGTGATAGTAACGCTATGTCCAGAATTAATTTCATTTCGCTCTCGATTATAGTTGACCTTTTATTCAATATTGCCCTCGGTAGGTAGGTATTTTAATTAACGTCGCACTCGAGCAACGCAACGTGCTATTGATGACGGTCCGGCATCAATCCAAAGGGAAAGATCCGAGGACACCACGTAATTTTGAATCACATCGCCCTCGGATCTTTCCCTTTGCGATTGATCCCGGACCATCACCAATAGCCTGTTGTGTTGCTCCAGTGTGACGTTAAAATACCTACTTTATTCAACATCCGATTCCACACTACGTTTTCTTCGGGGGTTGATCCCGAACCGTCGTCAATAGCCCGTTGTGTTGCTCCAGTGCGACGGCAATTAATACACCTACCATCTATTTTTCAAAATGGGAAATCTGACAGAGAAAATACTGAACTTATTCAATTTCTTTGTCTTCGAGTTGCAGGTTCGATTCCTGCCTGTATTTCTCTCTTCTGTCAGTAAAACTTTCATTGCTTGTGTAAATTACTTGATATTTGTATATCTTGTGTCTGTCGCAACATGACCAAACCAGCATGTTATGGCCCTTGCGCCATAAAACTCCCGAACCAACCATTCCTTTGTGTGCCTGATCCAACTAATCTATAAGGGATCGGACTGCAAAACGGGGAATATATTATTCTTAACAATCCTCCGAGGCAGGCAAATACTACCCTGGCCGATCGCACGGGCCAGTCCATTTCTGGCTTGCCTCAATTGAAGTCCAATTCCAGACGAAAGCTACAGTCGCGGAAAAAACTCGAACCACCCCCTTTATTTCGAGCACTATTCATAGTAGAGTAAATTAAAAGATGTCATTCAATAGGGAATAACGTCCTCTACAAATTCAAATGCAAAAGAATTGCAGCATAAGGAGACGTCTTCATATCAAATTTTAGACATACAACAAAATTTCCAATGGAAACACACTGTTTTAATGCCTCAATCAGTTTTTGCATCGCTAAAGTAGTCTAATTATGAAATTTTATGAGTACTGTCTTTATATCCGGATATATACAATTGTTGTCAACTTCAGGAATCATCTCCACATTGAAAATCGCTGTTCATAGATTGAGATTAATTGTAGTTATAGCTACCCGAATTTCAAATTTGAATACTATTCCAAACAACGTGCAAACGATTCGAGAATTATATTATTATATACGAGTACAAACGGTCCAAGAGTTATTATCCGAGGTTTATCAGACGTTTTAAATTTCTAGTAGCCCCCAAAATAGCCAAAATGAGGAAAATTTAATGAAATGTAGAAACTAACCATTGGAATGAGCTGAAATTTGGAATGGTCATATTAGAAGTCCCTAAGAATCGATTCCCTTCAAAATATAGTAATGTTCCGATTCATAATGTTTTTCAAATATTAATTTAATAATTATTATTGCACACTGAAAACTACTTTTAAAATAAAATGTTAGGTGAATTTTGTGTTTCGGTTGTTTAACAGTAACATGGTACAAAATATCAGCTCTATAGAAATATTTAGGGAGATATCCATAAATATCCATAATCTAAGAAACTGATATAACATTAGGAGCTCCAATCTTTCTGTACTTCGAAATGGGAAGGCCTAATGACATGAAAGTTGGTATCTGAAGTTAAATTTTGATGTAAATTCGAAATTGTGTGTTGAAATGGGGGGGGGGGTTCCTAATTGGAAATTATGAAGTGGGTGCTCAATTTAATATGAAGATGGCCCCTTATGCACATTTTATGCATTTGAATTTATAGAAGAAATTAGTTCCTGTCAAACGCCATCTTTGAATTTTCTCTACTGTTAAAATGGGACGAATGAAGAGGGGTTATTCGTTTGTACACATTTTGTTTTCCATTTTAGATCTACTCCACAGAAAGTCAGATTTCATTCCTTCTAAATGACTGAATTTCTAAAGGACCTGCCTGGATCGAAATTATTCTATTCAATTGATTTCATTTAAAATTATCAGTCTTAGTGCTTCCCAATCGACGACGGTCAGATGAAATGTAAAATATTCAATCCAATTTCTGTGAGCAAAGTAAAACGTGAACAGTTTTTTGCTTTTTTGTTGTAAATTAGATTTTCGATGGATAATTTCTTTCTTTGTTTTTTAAATTTCCTGTCTAATTTTCCCACACGAAATGTCTGGCAAATATTTTGAACAGAAACATTATGTCTTTGACCTTGTAAAATGTTTCATACCCAATACCCAATTGAGTTAGTTAGCAGAGCATTAAAAGTAATCCGTTTTAAGAATAGTTAACTGGTGCCATCTATCGTCTTTTCTAGAACTAATTTCTTGTCGACTTTCTAGAATGACTTGATGGATCGATAAAAGAAATTACTAAAATGAGTTTCAAAAAATATACGAGTACGTGGATTCAATTTGAATCAGTAACTATGTATCTTATAGGAGCGCTGGCAGTTAATAGAGGATTGAAATTTACTTCATATGCTTTTATTTTAATTCATAAAAGGCTCTTCATATTTTCATGATAAGACTTTATTCTCCATAAGTCAATCGCTGTAGCTGTGCACATTTTTTTGAAGAAAATTGAATGCAAATAGCTCTTTTGTGTCCTTTTTCCTCAAGCAGTCAGAGAGCACACAAGATACATTCAAGAGGTAGGTAGGTATTTTAATTAAAGTCGCACTGGAGCAACATAACGGGCTATTGGCGTCGGTCAG
This sequence comes from Meta bourneti, assembly GCA_933210815.1. Lineage (NCBI taxonomy): Eukaryota > Metazoa > Arthropoda > Arachnida > Araneae > Tetragnathidae > Meta > Meta bourneti. Next base: position 117,247,205 of record OW119923.1, on the reverse strand, counting down.
AGGAACCTCCGAAGGGAAAGATCCGAGGACAACACCACGTCCTTTTGAACCACGGTCAGATGACGAGGTCACACCTGAGCTGGCGACACCCCACTCTCCAAACTTCCACACCACGCCAACCTGAGACATTTGAGGCCACGACAGATTTAAAGCCCCCTCACGTTAGCATGGTGTGGAAGTTTGGAGAGTGAGGTGCCAGCTCAGGTGTGGCCTCGTCATCTGACCGTGGTTCAAAAAGACGTGGTGCTGTCCTTTGATCTTTCCGTTACTTTTTGATTCCAGACCGTCCTTAACACCCCGTTATATTGCTCCAGTGCGACGTTAATTAAAATACCTACCTATCATATCTACGTTAATAAATATACTTTCTTGTTAAAACTGGAATCCTTTAACTTAATGTGTAACTGACCTTGAATCAGGGAGGATACAACAATGCTCTAACAGAATATCAGCCTTACTATAGACCATGTCATGGGTTAAATTGGATAAATGTGCAATCCCGAGGGAGGGTGAGTAAGTATTACAAATGATGAAAATGTATACTGGTGGTTATATAACACGTTTACCGGCGAAAGTATATGTGAAAGGTCACGATGGAAGTTTATTGTTGGACAAGCAAAAAAACCCAATCCATCCACCCAAGAAAACTTTTCCTGAAAAGATAAATTTGTCAAAGGGCTGGAAATTATAATGGCTAGTTTTGACCACGAACATGCATTTTTATTACCAAAAGAGAAAACACCTGTCGAATTACAGCAATCTCATGAAATCAATTTTTGCTGTACAGCTGTTGGAAGACTAGATTAGGGTAAAAAAATAATTATAAACATTTTGATAGTATTATGTTTCAAGCAGTTTACATGACTGTATTTCTCATCATCATGAAAAAAAAGCATTTAGTGTCAACGGATAGGTATGTAGGTATTTTTAATTAACGTCGCACTGGAGCAACACAACAGGCTATTGGTGACGGTCCGGGATCAAACCCGAAGGGAAAGATACGATTTAGTGTCACCGGGAAAATGTCAGTTAATAGGTATAAGGCAACGATATATTGGAACTAAATACATTTAAAATTATTTGTGCGATAGAATGATCGTTTTTGTTAGGTGTTCCTGAAATGACTGAGGCCTTAAGGTAAGCACACACTAGTCCGCATCATTCGGAAGGCACGCAACCGCACGGATTACATTTTAGAATGACTTACATTGTTTTGAATGAGACTGTGCACACACCTATGAACATCGTACGTCGGCCATTCCGACGATGATTCCGGAGAGAGAATCAAATCCGTTCCTTCCCTACAATGCGGATGACTCTCCAAAATTTGCGAGTCGCGTGGACACCGGATGTTGACGTTATACATTCAATGGTGTTTTTTGTTCTCCTTATCCAAGTTTCTATCTTAGCGATGGTTCGAGATAGAGTGAAAATGTCAACGGATTTCAAATCAGCGTAAAATGTTACGCCAAATCGACACCAAAAGCATGATTTTCTTTAAAAAAATTGTTATTTTTCTCAATAGTCGTAACTAATCTTGCAGATATTCCTTTCATACTCAACAAAAACGGAAGTAATGCTGCCGAGGGAATGGCATTTTCTAAGTGAAATGCCGATGCTCCGAATGCAGTGTGCGCTCAATGAATCCGATCCGTGCGATGCTGAATAGTGTGAGCTTACCTTTAGAATACAAAAAGTGAGTTTGAAAGCATCTTGCACTGTTTGAGTGTTAGTGCATACTCACCGGTTTGAGGTCGCAGTGTATGATGTTCTCTCTGTGCAGGAGTCTTAGGCACTGGACGAGTGAGAAGGCGAACCTCCGAATCAGACCCAGGCTGAAGCCCTGGTACTGGTTCTTCTTGATCAACTCGTACAGGTTGCACCTGAAGGGGGAACAACCGCAATCAAAAAAGCACTTCGAGAGAATCGGTTACAGAAACCATGAAGGAAAACATATTGGTGCGACAAATGTTTTGCATCGACCTTCTAATGAAATAGACGGAGCATGTGTAAGATCTCTGAAGGGACATATTAATCGACTTAGCCGGTTGGCTGTCGAATCAGACTTTTGATCACGGGGATAATCACCTTAACCAATCAATAATTTAGGATTCGTGCTTTTGACAGATCTTCAAATCGAAAGAAATAACATCAAGCTGCGTGCTCCGTCTGTCTCGTTAGAAGGTCGATGAGCTATGATGTCATTACATCGACCTTGAAAGGAAATTGATGTAACATGTGAGCGCAGCTTCAAGTTATTTCTGCCGATTGTTCGGTTTGAATATCCGTCACGTGGTATTGGGAGAAAGCACGAATCCTAATGTAGGACTATAGGTTGGTTGGTTTGGGTTTTATGGCTCAAGGTCCAATTGTAGGAGTGTTTAAAGTGGTTATGGAGCATGATTCAAAACACTGGTTTATGCCTCGCTAGCCAGTCGGTCCGAGTCGATTCCCCAGCCCACGTGACTTACACATGTGAGATCTTACGACAGCGACTCCGTCCACATGGTCCGTCTAGTTACTATAAAGGTACAGACTCACGGGCCCTCCAGGGTTCGTTGCAGTCTTAGCGATCGTCTAAAAGATCAACGTTCAAACTAACTTGTCTCATAAGAAGCAGAAAGTCAATCCCACACAAATGGATAGACACTCATAGCGGATGATTCCTCCTCGAAAACCAACCCAAAAAGGTGTTAGTTTTTTGATGGGGCCGCGGTAGACTGGCGGATAAGCAATCGGAGGGTTGCGAGTTCGAAGCTCGATCCAACCAAAGACCGTCGGAGCTGGTGCACGTTAAATCTGTCGTGGCCTCAAATGTACTCGCGTTGGTGTAGGGGTAGGTTTGGAGAGTCGGATGTCAGCTCAGACGTTTATTTCGTCATCTGACCGTGTTTGAAAATGTCGAGGTGTTGTTCCGCTTTTCAATTGCACGTGGCATTCTGGAGGTGTATATGTTACTGTGAAAGACCGATATCTGGCAAATGTCGATATTCTCCGGTGAATGTCAGCATTCACATAATCGCTTGGTGTGTGTCCGAAACATTTGCTAAATATCATTATTTCTCACTCACACCGACAAAATGTCGACATTCAGCATGCACTGATGGTGAATGGTGAATAAAAATATTTTTGTTACGTTAAGACAGAAATGCAGCTTTTTAAATCATACTTTATTATTAAAATATATTAAGATATATTTCGAAATAGGAGAAAGCTTAAGTAACAGCACATGTAAATAAACTGTTGAACCCAAAACGAACAGTACATTCTAAATGAGAAAAGAAAATAATACCAATAATAAACTTATACATAAATTATATGATTAACGTTATGCAATCTTGTTTATTGCAACAACTTAAACTGAAGGCGGAGGGTCTCTCTGGCTGTGGCCTCTCCGCCTTCTCGTTTCGACCCCCACCAGAGCTTATCTGTGCTTGTCGACATACACCGGCGATGGTCCGAATGTATAAGAATAGAACCAAATGTTCGGTCTTGTGTGTCGACATTCACCGGAGAATATTGACATTCTCTAATTTCGGTCTCACGGTAACATATCTATCGAAGAAATATATCACTTCCGCTATGAAAAAACAAATAAAAATATGGTAGAATAAGTTATTTACTCTCTTATAGCTAAATTGGCTACTTTATAATGCGTGCTCAAAATGAACTCCATCTAGACGTAGGTCGGTAGTTAATTAACATCGCACACACAACACAGCGAACTATTGGCGACGTTCCGGGATCAACTCCGAAGTGAAAGATCCGAGGACGGAAGATGCGTCATTTTGAACCATGGTGAGAAGACGAGGTCACACCTGAGCTGGCACCCCACTCTCCAAACTTCCAGACCATTCCAACATGAGGACATTTGAGGCCGCGACAGATTTAACCTGCACCAGCCCTCTTTTCAGTACAGTACGGGAAGACTTAACTGCAACGAATGAAGTCAGACGATAGTCCGCTACCACAACTGGCAACAGCGACTTATCATGCACGTAATATGGTTCTGTTACACAAACAAGTGATTGTTGGTGCAGTGGCTGTCATTCAACTGTTGCTCAGTCATTCACCACGGACCAAGCATTTGGTTGATTTGGGTTGAATGGATCAAGGTCCAAAATTGGACAAGCTGCACCAACCACAGGACAGCCCCTTTTCCAGAGACACAGGACTCCACGCATGGCAAACTCGTGGTAATATAATCCCCAACAGGAGTTAAAGCAACAGAGTGGCTAGAAGCTTCTCAAGGGGAGTCCTCACCTCCAAAGAGACAACCACAACGAGGGAGGACGAAAAAGAGAAAAAGCAGAAGGGTAGGCAACAGGAAAATGGAAGGGAGGGGAGATCACTCAGATACCTCGGGGTTGTGAAGCCCGTGCAAACCTAAAGAAGGTATACCCCTGAGGGCGGCGCATCCGTGACTCTGTTCAGCCGACAATCCTTTTTTGATTGCATAAAAATGCTTGTGCAACGATGGAACAACAGCGTTGAAAGAAAGGGGAATGTTTTGAAAATGATGTTATTGCAAGTTGGAATGAAGTTTAGAGCTGCATTGCGGATAAGTATTGCCTCACTCTCATAAATCTCACGCTACACACATGTGGTGTGATAGTCAAGACCATAGGGGGAATATAAAAGTAGAGTGAGCAACCTTTTTATTTGCCCAGGATCATGTGACCCAAACTAGTAGTAACGTGACCCTTAGACTGTGTTGTGAACTAGCAGAGATATGGCGACATTTGGTAGTTGGGCGATTTTCTTAGGTCTCCAAGAGGAGGAGGTATATTCGATATTGAACTGCGTACTTCCTTGTTCCCGCTCATGGTATGGTCCATAGCGAGCTTCTTTTGTTGTATACCGTTTATGGTATGGTCCATAACGTACTTTCGTTTTACTAATTGTACCAGATCATGGGAACTAATTGACCAGCTCATTGGAACATCTTTGTTAAGTTTCCTAAATAAATAGAAAACCAATTTGATCTTGTTGACCATTACAGACTGCTTTCGTCTCATGGGTGGAACCTAACATTCATCTTCTGGGTTTACGGTACGGAAGAAGATGCCCATCCATTAATTCATCATCTGATTGGTCCATTGATTGATCATCTGATTGCAGACTGGCGATTTCACCCCTTTGTAGCTACTGTATTGAAATGCGAATTCTTACACCTACCCTGTCTTGAGATGTTACATAGCCAAAGGCGATAAGGTATCAAATCGGCTAATCAAAGTCAATTTCTCACAGATCATTCACATGGCTACTAGTCGACAGGTTGATCACACTTTTTGAAAGTCCTCTTAAATGCTCAGTCTACTTGTATTTCAAGTCTGGTCAAGACGATGAATTAAACGACGATATGCAAGCGAATTAATTGAGCGGGGAGTTTGTAAACTAGTTCATACCCCATGAGTTCGAAGGTGATGCAGAGGTGGTTCCTGAAGTAGAAGTGGTCGAGCATGTGGATGACGTTGAAGAAACCGTCCCGGTCCTTCTTCGTCACCTGCTCCAGGATCTTCACCTCCACCAGAGCCTGCTGATGGAACCTGTCAAAATAAAGAGATCGTTCACTCCTGTCCTATGGCGTACATACATGCCATGCCATGCGCTATCATACATGATATGCCATGCGCTATCCATCGACCTCCTAATGAAATAGACCGAGCATGTGCCCGAAGCTTCATGTTATTTTTCCAATTGGTCGGTTTGAAGATCTGTCACATGGTTGTGGGTAAAAGCATGAAACCTAAATTATTGTTTGGTTAAAGTGATTATCCACCGTGATCAATAACACTAGTCTGACTCGACAGCCAATCGGCTAAGTCAATTCGTATGACCACGTGATTTACCCTTCAGAGATCTTACGACAGCCCACATGGTCCGTCTATTTCATTAGAAGATCGATCATGCAGGAGATCTGAAAAAATAAATAACTTTGGAACTTGACCATTAACTTAATTAATTCAGTTTAAGTGCAACACAGGAAGGCAGTCCGGGTTTCATATTAAGAGAACTTCGAAAAATGCCAATGTTTTAGATCAAGAGCACATGATCTAAAATTCGCGTGCGTGACGCTTAACCTGCTTGCTCGCTAGCCAATGCTCTCCCTTGGCTGTTGGGCCATTTGATGGCGCGCTGACCAGTAAAGACGGGAAAGCTTCCACGACGCGTCCTCCTCGCTGTCTGGTTCTTGGTCCAAGGCCGGGCACTGATGCAGGTGGGCAGCATCCATGACGCCCTGACCGCACAGCAGGTATTGTGGGGAGGGCAACACGTGGATCCTGTGCAGGTGGGCAGTAAGATAGTCAGATGTCATCCGGAATAGCACCACGCCGACTGCCCGAGGGTGGCCATGGCAGATCAGTCCACTTGTGGCGCGTGTTGCCCCTTTGAAGGCGTCAGTCGCTGTTGCCTCAACCAGTGGCTAACAGCAGAGTTCATTTGGAATTGGGTGGCATTTAAAGTCGAGGCACAGACCGGCTGAGGCAAAGCCACCTGATCCTTGCAAGTGAGTCAGCCATTTCACTAGTGACGTTTAACTAGTAAGCATATATTTTTTCTCTTGTTGCCTTGAGTACACATCAGAGGGCTTGAAGTAGTTCTTTAAATAATATCTGCGATTGATGATAAACAGCTTAATTCGTCGTATAACAATAAACCCTGACAAGCCTATTGGCAATGCGCAGAGAAATTTATAACTGCAGTTATGACTACTTCAACAAAATATGAACAACGTATGTCCGCTGAAAGTATCGTGCATAAGAAAGGTGGTCAAGAACGACAAATAAAAGTGCAGAGAAAGAAGCAGTAGCCATTAATTAATTAACCTCTAAGGACATGCATCATTGTCCTTAGAGGTTAATTAGTACAGTCACGGGAAAAAAACCCGAACCTTTATTTCGAGCACTATTCATAGTAGAGCAAATTCAAAGATATCATTCAATAGGGAATAACATCCTCTACAAAAGCATATGCAAAAAATGTATAAGGGGACGTTTTCATATTAAATTTTGCACAAACAATATTTCTAATTAAAACACCATGTTTCGATACCTTAATCAGATTCGGCATCGTTAAATTTTTCTAAATATAAATTTCACTACTCTACTATCTTTATATCCGGAGATATTGAATGTCAAAGTTGCTGTCAATTTCAGGGATTATCTCCATATTTAAAATTCTCTATTCGTAGATCGAGATTAATTGTGTTATAGTTATCCGAATTTCAAACGTATTACTCAGCGCATGCAAATTATCCGAGAATTATTATATTTATTATGCAAGTGAAAACGATTCGAGAATTATTATCCGAGGTTTGTCAGACGTTTTTTTAACTTTTGGTTGCCCCCTAAAATCGCCATAATGAGGAAAATTGAATGTAACTCAAAAATTAAAGTTTGGAATGAGCTGAAATTTTGCATGATCATATTAGAATTCCTTTGGAATCGATTCCTATTAAAATACTAGCTGACCCGACAGACGTTGTCCTGTCTTAACTATGAATATTAAATTTGAATTGGTATAATTAATAAAAAAATAATTATTCCAAAAACATATTGTTTATTATTCTAATGCTTTATGATACACAACATTCTTAGTTTTATTTTCTGGCGCGTATATGAATAGTTTTGTTGGTATTCCGACACGGGAACAGGCGACATAAAACTGGCCATGTGAAAAACATGGATTTTCAAGATTGATGCCACAAACACTTAGCGACTGCCCTTGCGATTTATTTATCGACATTGCAAATGCTAGCCGCACTGGAAATTGTAACCGTTTAAAGTCGAATGGCATGTCGTTCGGAATCAAAGGAATCCGTGGAATCAAAACGTCTTCGCCTTTGTACTTCCCTTTCAAAATTGTGGCTTCGATGACGTTGTTCATTAATTTCTTCACCGCAAGTCGGGTGCCATTACAAAGACGTGGCTGGTTTATATTCCGCAGCATAATTATTACCGATCCGATTTTTAATTACAGATTATGAGATGGTAATCCGGGCAATTCCAGCGAATTTAAGAATTCCGTTGGATAGTTGACAACATCATCTTGGTTAGTGACGGAATCAATCGATTTGTATGTCATCAATTCGCCAGCTATCTTATTTTGAATTTGAAAATTCATTTCGTTGACATCAACGTTTTTTGCAGCCAATATAACTCGTTCGCTCAACCAAACATGATTTTTGTAATTTTGAGCAATGTTTGGGAAAACCTTCTCGATGAGTTCGGTCTTTGATTCAGTAAAGTGACAAAAATTGGTAGGTAATGTAATGTATCCAGACGATGAGTCAACAGGTATTTTGCCATTACCAATATCGAGCAATTGTTTGGAAAAACTTCTCCAGATTGGTCGTTCTGCAATTCGACTCTCATGTTCATATTTAATTTGAGCATTTTAACGTATTTCCATAAAATGGACGACTTTAAACATGCGTTAATTTCGTCGGCTGGCGTTGATCGTGGTATTACTGGTAATGTTTGGCGAAAATCACCTGCCAATAAAATCATTGCACCACCAAACCGGTTTTGGTTCTTTCGTAAATCTTGCAACGTGCGGTCTAATGCTTCCAAAGATTTTTTGTGTGCCATCGTGCATTCATCCCAAACTATTAATCTGCTTTGCTGCAACACTTTGGCCATCGCGGAATTTCTCGAAAGGTTGCAAGTTGGTTTCATTTATTTGCATGTTCAACGGCAACTTGAGTGCGGAATGAGCTGTTCGACCGCCTTCCAACAACGTAGCTGCAATACCTGACGAAGCAAGTGCAAGTGCGATACCATTTTGCGATCTAATCTTTGCCAAAATCAATGATATCAAAAACGTTTTCCCAGTTCCACCGGGAGCATCTAAGAAAAAAAATCCGCCAGTTCCATCGTTTACTACTTTCATGAGCGTATGGTAGGCATATTTTTGTTGCTCATTTAAAAGGGGAACGTCTCTTAGAACGGTTTCTTTTAATGCCTCGGAATCATTGGATTTCGCGTCTCAACTCTTGATTAAATGCGTCGTGCATTGGGCGATTGGGCGTTGTCATTCCTAATTGTATTAATCCTTTGTTGGTAAGCATCAAGCACATGTCTTCAATTAAAATTAATGCTTCATTGTGAATTTCTTCATTAATTTGCAAATCTGCATTCGATGTTCTAAGTCGCTTCTGATGTAATATATCTTCGGCCATGTGATCTTTATATTTGTTCCATAAATCAATCGGTGTTGATGGGAAGCATGTAGACAAATTATGGAAAACAATGTTCGTATTTGTTTAGCATTTGACGAAATCACAGCATCTTCGAGAGTGTGGTCCCAATGAGTGTCATTCTCTAGCAATCCCAAACGTTGACAGGCTTCTCTGTATGTGCCGCACAATACACCATTAACAGTTCGCAGATGTTGGGCCACGAACATTAACTAATAGTAAACGCAAATAAAAACACTCGTCTTGGCTGGGATGGACTGTGTAAAGACGTCCTAGTGCATCGGTGGAAAATACATGTGGGTAACCTGGAACTGGCTGTCCTTGTTTCCGTCGTTGAAATTTCTTTGACGATTGATTCCAGGTATAATATCTTGGCATTTCGGAATAAAGCAGTGTTCTGGCAAAGTCATCATTCTGGCACATTTCAAAGAAGCTGGTCAATGTTGTCGATGGCGGCCTGTCAACTCGTTGTAATACGTTTTCCGTTGTAAAGTACACCCTTTGACCATTTTCCAGATGTACGGCCAAGTGAACAACAGTGGGGTGTCCTTCATGTATAGGAAATGAAAAAATACGCCACATCGCCTCGTTACTACTAACATAGCGGCCCATTTGAAAATGAGTGATCTCATCGTTTGAATTTTCGGCAGCAACTCCTAACACAGCCATGTCACTACCTTTGTTCACGTACTTGCAGATATATTTTATAGATTTTACGGAATGGCAAAATTCGACATTTATGTGTGCTTTAAATGTCTTGGAGAGTAACGGCGAAAACGGGACAACCCAACGATTATCAACTTCAATGTCCTGCTGATTCACTTTGACTATTGTTGACCTTCCATTGTCATCAGTGGATCGCCGGCGATAAAGTGGATAACCATCATTTCCACTAATAGTTTCTGCTACTAATTGTCTTGGAAAGCGTTTTGAACATTTTCCGTCAACCATACACGGAGAAATGGGATTTAATATTCCACAGGGACCATGAATCATATTTTTTGTAACAACCTCATGTAACAATGGATCTTCATCATTATCTGGAATTTCCGCAGATATCACATCATCGATTTCATTCGGTCTTATCCTCTCTACCAACCAAATGAGGATGTGTGCATGTGGCAATCCGCGTTTCTGCCACTCGACTGAATACATCCAACAGCGCGTCTCGCCGAACACGTGATGTTTAACAATGAAATCCATGAGTGATTTAAATTTTCTTTTGAACACCCTTGCGGTAATGTCGTGGCGATCAATGGGTGATTGGCCAATAAATAATTCTTGTCGAATTTCTGTCCACTGTGGATTTCATGTGAACGTTATAAACAAATCTGGTGTGCCATAATGACGTACATACGACATAGCATCCTGAGCGTATTCATGCATATGTCGCGGACTTCCGACGTATGTTGCTGGGAGAATAGTTGTTCTGCCTACATTCTGTGCATTTCCGTCAGCATTGATGGCATCCCGAAGATGAATGTATTCCTCAGAACGGAGTTTTGCCTGGTTCAACCTGATAAATGTCAATCGCTCAGTTTCAACTTTCACGTACATATCCACAGCATATTGGTGAAAGAGACGCCGACATTTTAAGATGTGATTGTCCTCATCATCATCAGTCTGTATGAATAATAATTCATTGAACTAACTTTTTTGTTAGTTTCGGAACCTATAAACAAATTTTTGTGTTATAATAACATAAATTAACGTTGTGATAAAGGTAGTAAACGTAGATTGTTTATTTACCTGTAATTGGATTTATCATCTTCATTCAAAAATGATACCCATCTTCACCTTGCCAAAATAAGATAGGATATTGTAACGCATCATATGATCGATGTGTTTCGGACACACGCTGCAGTTGATCGTTACGCCGGTGTAAAACAATATCTCGGTTTTCTAAATTTTCACCCACGACGACAATAGCGACTTCATCAATTGTTGGCGGATTAAAACGTCTTGCGTGTTGTCCTGCAGGCGTCTTATCGGCTTTGATGACAATTTTGTGGTTATCAGATGGCATGCGGTCTAATTCGGTCGTGAATAATGCAACCAATTCGTTGTGTTGATGGAAAAACATTTGGAGTTGTTCCACAATTGGTCTTTTCACCGAATTATTGTGTGCACAACGCCGATCGACTTGTCTTGCTGAATCGCCCATAAAATAAATTTGCAAAAATTTGTAGTCACTATCCGGCGTTGGTAATAAGGAACCTGTTAGATGATATATTTGATCCTGAATCTACAAAGGTAAACATATAATAAATAGATGTAATATAGGATATTGTATAGCGAATTGTTTGTACCACCATGCGGCTCTGCCATGTGGCTCTCAAAATACTTTGTCAGCACTGCCATTCCCCCATCAACTTTTTTAAACACACTCACTTCTGGCTGCTTTTGGCAATTTACCGAGTTACAAACGTATTTTAAGCCATTTCAATTGATACACCATTTCAATTGAAAGCTGCCAACGTATTTTGCATCAGGCACGTGGTGGTAAAAGTTTATTGTTTTTCAATATACTTACCTTGAAAATTGGCATAAAATTTTCTCGAATAACTTTTGTTGCGCCAAATGATGTCATTTGAAAGCAATTATTGTATTGCTGGATATGAGTCAAAAATGTTTAGAATCTGGCCCATTTCCGGAAACCAATGAATGTAGTGGTTCTGGTGGCGGTACCAATGGCGTCAATTTGACTTGACCGCTCGCGCAACACAATCCAGGGGCTTCATTTTTAAACTTAAATGCCTTGCAATATTGACACACAACGTTCATTGGTCCAATAGCAACATTTGCTGTGAACTGTAATCGATTTCCACGTTATAATTAAATGCAGCTCGATAGGGGTTAAACGCAACATTTCTATGTTGTTGATTTCGATTCCGTTCAACTTCATTCCGCGTTTCGCGTTGCTCGTCAGTTTGGCTTGCTCTTGTATATCTTTGACTTGTAGCATTGCGAGTTCTGCGACTTAAGTTTGTACGTCTAATTGCTGGCATTTTTAAAAACAAAAATTCAACTGATAATAAAAAAATATTCTATTGTATTCTTCTTTATAACCATGTATACCTTGTGTTAGTCTATCAAAACTTACCAAAACTCCATATTAAATTGAACTTTTAATATTACGCGTGATTGCTCTGAACTAACCGTGATGAACAAACACTTCTAAAAAAACTCACTGTACAATTGAATCGACTGTGAAATGTGCACTAAGAAATGATAAATTAATTATTTTATCAATATAATTCAGACCGAAGCATCTGTTTTAAACGATATTTGCAGCGCGCATTCTGTCAATCGCGCCAACTGTCAAACAACTGACAGTTATGTCAAACGCTATAAGGTTACATTAGAAAAGTTTATATCGTCAAAAGCACTAAGAAGATTACATTAGAAAAGTTAATATGGTCGTTAAGTTTTCTCAAATTTTCTAATGTTCCGCGCAACTTTCTTAATTTTTTCTTTCATAAGAGCCTTCTCCTGACAATAACAAACACAACAAAAAAGAATTAGCGAAATTGGTCCAGCCGTTCACGCGTGATGCCGTGACCAAGGGAAATAGGGATTCATTTATATATATATAGATACATAATAAAGTTCCAATTCATAATTTTTCAAACATTAATTTAATTATCATTGCATACTAAAACTATTTATAAAATAAAATATTAGGTGGATTTTGTTTGGATTTTTTAAAAGTAACATGGTACAATATATCAGCGTTATAGAAATACTATTTTGAGAGATATCCATAAAAGTTTAAGAAACACATTTAAATGTGTTTCTTGGACTTCGCTCCAATCTTTCTGTACTCATAATTTCGAAACGGCAAGATCTAATGATATGAAATTTGGTATCTGAAGTTGAATTTTGATATAGATTCGAAACTGTGTCGAAATAGGTGATTTCTATTGGAAATTATGAAGTGGGTGCTCAATTTAATATGAAGACGGCCCCATATGCAAATTTTATGCGTTTTAATTTATAGAACACGTTAATTTCTGTCGAACGCCATCTTTGAATTTTCTCTACTGTTAAAATTGCTCAAAGGAAGAGGTTCGGTTTTTCTTCCGTGACTGCATCAGGAGTTGCAGATGCCATATTAAACTGTTCATGGCGTCATTAGATGATTGATTGTTTTTTATGGCCATATCTCGACAAACTATGCGAAGTGTTAGGAAATGCTTACAAATAACACATTATTATTCATACAAACTGCAGATTTAGAGCACTCTATTACTGACGTAGAGGACTAATGGAAGATCCAAAGCTTCTATTGTTGAGAACATACTACATAATGTAGACGCTTTATGTCCAACTGACGTAGCACACATCAAATGTTTGTAATTTCATAAGGTTGGTTTTTATGGTGAAAGGGTTAGAACAAGCCAAGCTGTCGTTTTACCGTCCAGTAAATGGAGATATCTACAAGGAAAGTTTTTACTGACACAGAAGAGAGAACTGAGGGCAGTTTCAGGAATCAAACCTACGTCCTCTACATCTCCCAGGGCTGCTAGTGCAGTGGGCAAATCAACTGAGCCACGATTTCAAGAGGAGAGAAAAACTTTCGAAATCGATTCTAAATGTAACTTGAACAGCAAATTTTCCATGTCTACTGTGAGATCACCACCCCTGAGACCGAAAGGCTACAGCAGGGAGAAAAAGTAAACGGGAACCTGTTAGTGCTCAAAGCAGGGTGGATGCGCTCCGTTATGTTAAGCTTACATAGTAACTGTTTTTATTTAAGGTGTGTCCCAAAAAGGTTATTCCGCAATTTATATTTTTATCATTTGGAGACAGATAGGCAATGTAAATTGCAAAAGTGCACCAAATAAGGTAAGATATGTGAATAAAATTATCACGTGATAACAATTGAAGCGGATGCAGTTTTTAATTTGTATACAACCCCTCTAGATAAAAATCCGAGATAGCAAAAATGTTCCTTACTTGTATCCCTATCGTTAGTAAAAAACCATATTTCTGTAGGTTGAATAGTAACGGTGATACAAGAGTTTCCATTTTAAGGGGGCCGTATCTAATTTAGAACGGAAACTGACCCATGGCCAAAAATGAAGAGCTAAATTCTGCATTGCTGCAGATGGAAAGCATTTTGATCATGCGTTGTAAATTTCCTTTTATTTTCATTTAAACCATTTTTTCTACAATATTTTTATTAAAGATTACATTGTCTACTATTATGCAGTGCGATTTTCATCTGCAGTTGCAATACTACATTACTTTGCACAATGTTGCACTTTCTGACCGAAAAAATAATGCTTTTTAGCATTGTGTATATGGTCCCTAATCTGACTGCTTGAACAGCTGTGCACAAGCGGTATAAGTCAACTTTTTTGCGTCATTATACCTCCGTTACTGTTCAACCTACAGAAATGCAGTTTTCTACTAACGATAGGGATGCAGATAAGGGACGTTTTTGCTATCTCGGATTTTTATCTAGAGGGTTTGTATACAAATTAAAAACTGCATCCGCTTCAATTGTTATCACGTGATAATTTTATTCACATATCTTACCTTTTTGGGACACCCTGTATATACAGTAGAAATCCCGAAAATTGACCAGAATTACGATTTTGTTTTATTGCTTCAAAATATTTCCCAATTTCTTAGCTTTTAAACGATACCAAGATCTTGTAAATATTGGGAATACTTTTCTAGTTGCGAGGGTTTTTCGTTAGGTACTGTCACCAGTACAAACAGCTTTCCAAAACTTTAAATTCAATTTCTGAAGAATTGTTTTTGCGATAGGATGCTTTGTTCAAACAATAACAATGAATTTATCTATTATAGTTATTTTTGTATCATTATAATTTATATAATACTGTGGTTGTTCTGAATTTCAGTCAGAGTTTTTAGTTAAGAAATTAATTTTTAGTTGGTTTTTAAATGTTAAAATTCCTTAAAAAAATCTTGGATCTTTAGACTTCCTTGGTGAAAACAATTGTAAAAAATGACCTATTCCCTCTAGCATCTTGATGGAGGGTCAAAACATGAAGAATAATATTTAGGAATAATTTCAGACAGGAATGTTCTGAACAAATTAGAATTTGAAATATCGCCATTGAAAAAACATGCTAATCAGCTGATTACATCTAAATTAGGTAATTAATAATTAGCTTAATTTGATTCCTTTTTCTCATTGAAATTATTTTAAGCATAAGCCAATGACTTACTGGAAAAAAACTGGATTCTAAAGTCAAAATTATAAAAAAAATCTTGTGTATACGTATACCTTAATTGTCGTCTACTGTAGAAATAAACGGGCTGTCCTCAAAGCTGTGCTTCTAATCCAACTATTTTGAAGCTTTTCTCTAGACACATCCGTCCAAAGATAATCTAGGTAAATATTCTTTATAGTAAAGACAAGGGAATGTCGATATGACATTCTGTAAGGAGCCTTTCCTGAATAGGGTGACCGAAAGACACAGTATGCCTTTAAGGGGCCGTCGTGGCTCAGTGGGTATGGCAACTGTGCCTTCGAGTTGTAAGAGGCACAGGTTCGATTCCTGTCAGATGCATCCTCCCTGTGTGTATTTCTCTCTCCTGTGTCAGTAAAACTTTCATTGTGTGTCTATATCTATTACTTGATACAGTATGTCTTGTGTCTTGGCGCAGCATGGCCAAATAAGCCATGCATGCGCCATGAAAACCAAAAAACAACAAACAAACCTTTAATGCTAATGTCCACCAATAAATGTTCCGATAATGTCAATTTTTAAACGTCTTTGCACTTACGTTCTTTTATGAAATCAAATGCTTTTGAACTGAGGAGGCGGTTTTGATTTTACTAGTCACCTAAGGAACGCTCAGAATACTGCAGTTATCACAACTTGACCAAATAGGGTTCTTGCGCCACCAAACTCCAAAAGCAACAAACCTGATGCAACTGTAAGACATGGGAATCTTGTACACATAGAATTGAGGGGTGGTTCAGGTTTGGACTGGACTGGACATATCACTTTCGGAGCACCCACTGTAAAGCCAACTCATCTCCGTATCATAAAAAGAAATTAAAATAGTTGCTAATAACGTAAGAGTGGGTGAATTTGACAAAAATGTCGATCAAGGGGCAAAAGAAACTTACAGGTGGTTATCAAAATAATGGAAACACCTGTGAATAAAAGTGACATTTAAGAATGCGCTTCGTAAGCATTAAAATATAATCCTAGCTACCAGTTTTTTTAATATAAAAAGTACTATATATCATGGTAGTATGAGGTAGCTTTAGTGAAGTTGTATACGTCACGGATTTTTGTCAAAAGCGTAAAATGACAGATCTCAAAGACTTTCAAAGAGGCCAAATTGTAGGAGCCCGACTAGTTGGAGCAACTGTGACCGAAACATCCCAGCTTTTAGGCGTTTCTAGAGGTACGGTGTCTAAAGTCATGACAGCGTACACACAGCGCGGCAAGACAAGCGCGGCAAGACAAGCTCGGCAAAGCAAAATAGTGGACGGAAGGAGAAGCTGAGTGAAAGAGAACGACGGGTATTGAAGCGGATTGTAATGTCTAAAAAGGAAACAACTGCAGCCAAAGTGACCGCAGAGCTCAATCAGCATCTGGATTCTCCAGTGTCAATAATTACAGTTAGGAGGCACCTTCATAAACAGAACATTTACGGCAGAGTAGCAATTCCCAAGCCACTTGTCACAGATGTTAATGCCAAACGTCGTCTACAGTGGTGCCACAACCACAAAACCTGGTCGATTGATAAGTGGAAGACAGTTATATGGTCAGACGAATCACCTTTCACACTTTTCCCCACAACAGGACGGGTGCACGTTTGGAGGACACCTGCACATGCGTATGATCGTGATTGTCTCCTTCCAACTGTCAAGCATGGAGGTGGATCTGTCATGGTATGGGCAGCCATGTCGTGGTTTTCTGCTGGCCCAATCGTAATCCTGAAAGGAAGGATCACTGGGGAGAAGTATTGAGAAGTTTTAGCTGACCAGGTCCATCCTATGATGCAAACTTTGTTTCCTGCAGAAGATGGAATTTTCCAGGATGATAATGCTCCTATTCATGCAGCGGGACTGATCCAATCATGGTTTGATGAACACGAGGATGAACTGAAACATCTACCTTGGCCAGCACAGTCCCTCGACCTCAATATAATCGAACCGTTATGGTCTATTTTAGAGCGTTCAATCCGGAATCGATATCCTCCACCGGCATCTCTCCCGGAACTTTTACAATATCTCCATGAAGATTGGTACAATATTCCTCTAAACACTATTCAGCACTTGTATGATTCGATTCCCAGGCGAATTCAAGCTGTATTACATGCCAAAGGCGGTCTTACGCCATATTAGTAAAGGATTCCTTATAAATCCAGTGTGTTTCCATTATTTTGATAACATCCTGTAAGTGCTAATGAGAAACCATAGGTCCCGCCCAGTCGCCAAAAGAGATGGGAGTCACCTTCCCATCTACTGACCGCGACAAACGGTGCTTAGGTTTAGGATCAACAAGTTTTCGCGGGCGAATCCCCTAGACTGCTGCAAGCTCGCACAGAAGAGCGTTAGCATTAAATAGATAAAGGAAAGGCAATTTAACGGGAGAGAAATGAATAATTAAATGTTAGAATTTAACTTTAAAAGTAATATAATTAGTGGTCCAATCGAAGGTACAGCTGTATTATACGCCCCGTTTGGTGGCAAGGCTCTTGGCGCTTTTTTGGCGCGCTTTTTAGTCGCCAAGGAAAGAATTCATAGAAAAAAATCGTTTTTTCTCAAACGGAAAATAATAAGCTTTAGCAGAAAGTAATTAACGGGAAAAAATACAAAACTTTGGAAAACATTTTTAAAAGATGGGCTGCCTTCACCTTCCATAACTCACTACTAAAGTGTGTCATCTTAAGAGCCCTTATTGTTGGTGTTCAGAAGTCAAGTAGGATTTGAATTAGTGTGGGAGAGAATGATCGGAGTTGGAATAATAGATTTCAGGGAAGGGGGTGGTTGACGTGGGTGGGACGTACCTCTTTTTGTTTCGGATGATTTTCAGTGCCACCTGGGTGTCCGTTCTGTGGTCCAGTGCTCGGATGACCTGACCGAAAGAGCCTTTGCCGATCACTTCGAGAATCTCGTAACGGTAGGCTATGTGGTCATGCATCACCTGAAAAGGGATAAGGCAGCATGAGGATGGCTTCATTAGATTAGTCAACATATATCTGTGAACAAACTTTTTCAGTCGTAAATATTAACAAAGCGAAAAATTGGAATCTCTGTATATTGTAACGGGCCGAGTGGTGCGGCAATAAACACGATGACACAGCCTAAACTACAAATAACTAGCGTTTATTTACGTTAAGATATATGTGTATGTACCGGAAAAGTATGACAAAGCAGGCATTGTATAGAATGCCTAGGCAATATATAGAATGCTTGTCATTTTGGGGCAAAGTATGAAACGATTAATATTTCATGCATTTCCTAGGCATTCAATGCAATGCCAAAAGACAAACCGGCAAAGTATAAAATACTCCCGCTAATGAAAGTTATTTTTTTCTCTTATTTTTTTCAGTAAGAAAGTTCCGTACTTTATTTGATAGTTTCTTTTTTCATTTATATATTTTTAATGAAGGCCTTTTTACGACTCTCTTTTCAAGTTGTACTTTTTTGTGAGAAAGACAATTAAGTACAATTTAAAATAAAATTATTTCCATCCTTGTTACAAGTAGGTTCATATTTTATTTTCTCTTGTTTTCCTTAGCAAAAAGTCCTATATTTTGTATTTCTTTTTCATTTGCTTCTTTTCAATAAAAGCCTTTTCATGACTCTTTTAATACTTTGCATAAATAGCATTTGTCATTCTATATAATGCCTAGGTATTACATACAATGCCTAGGGAAAGTATATATATATATTAAAATAATTCGGATATTTCATACTTGCCCCAAAACACCAGGCATTCTATATATTTCCTAGGCATTCTATAACAATGCCTGTTTTTCAAACATTGCCGGTAACAACTACACTAGAAATCACGAAAATTGACTAGAATATTGATGCTTTTTTTTATTAACTGAACGTATTTTCCAACTCCTTAGCTTTCAAACGATACCAAGTTCTTGTAAATATTCGAAATAATTTGCTAGTCATAAGGTCATTTCATATGAAAACGCCCATTTTGAGAAAAAGTTGTTGCACCATAGTCATGGATTTTTTTTCAAATTTTTACCATAGATAGATATGGCAGTGAAACCCTTAGAACTCAATTTTTTAAATATTTTGTCCTACATTAGCCGAGATATGAGAATTTAAAAATTGGTCAATTTTACAAAATGGCGGCCATGTTGGATTTGCACTGTCTATGCAGGACCCTTCAGAACTAATAGTTCAAATTTAGTAATTTTGGTACCAAATGGAAGCCATTTATTTCAGGAGTGTATATAAAATACAAAACCAGTGGTAATTTTACATTTTAGTGGGGCTTTTTACATGCAAAGTGGAAAATTCACTTTTAAAAACAGTCGACTTTAAAGTGCTATAAAAAAATGTACCCTCTTATTTTTCTCTGAAACTTTGTAGAAGTATTAACTAACATATGTACTTTAATATGAGAAAAATTCAGAGAGGTAAAATTTTTCATTTCTGAATAAAAGCTATTCTAGTGACACGATATGGATATCGAAACGGTGGTCATCTTACAGTGCAAAAATGACCATAACTTAAAAACAACGGTCAAATTTGAATTTTTATGATGCGCTAATTCAAAGCAAGCTCACTTCATGTTTATATATCAATACAGTATCAAATTACCATCCTATGCGATTTTTAATTTGTTTTATAGCATGGTTGTCTTTCGAAAAGTACTTTTAAGAAGAAACGTAGAAAAATGTTTTTATTTATTTAAATTTTTTTAAAAGACTTTTCAAAATGTTATGCATTTTACAATATTTAATTCCAGTATTTCCGTAAGAAATACATTTATGCTTAGGGTACATTGTTTCAAAATTGCCAGTGAAATTCTTATACTTAATAGTTTCTTATCTTTTTAGAAATACAAAATACTTATAATAACCCCAATTGTACAACACAAACACTCATAAGATATCATGAATCGATATAGGCTCAATAAAAAACAAATTTATTACA
Organism: Meta bourneti; assembly: GCA_933210815.1. Classification (NCBI taxonomy): domain Eukaryota; kingdom Metazoa; phylum Arthropoda; class Arachnida; order Araneae; family Tetragnathidae; genus Meta; species Meta bourneti. Next base: position 117,226,875 of record OW119923.1, on the reverse strand, counting down.
GTTGACATTACTGTAATATTTTAAGCTGGTCCAATATAGAGAGAACCGTTGTAGAAAATCTAATCATGTACTTTAAATTGACAAAATAAAATTAAAATTTCTGAGCACTGAAATTTTTTAAAAACCGGAAGTCTTTAAATATTAAAGAACTATGCAAACAACATATTGATTGCATTATTGAGGAATTTTTAAAGATAAATATTGAGTATAAATAAAAATGGTCACCACATTAACATTAATGACGTGAAAAGAATTATTACTTCATAATTCAATTTGTCTTGTAGTTTTGTAGTTTTGGAATAATAGTTCAATTAATTCATTTTCATCAGGAGCAACATGGTATGTTCTTCTTGTAGTTTCAGGAGAAGATATGACTTTTATTACGTGTTCATAAGCAATCCAACATGTGTCTAAAGGCTCTGATCATGTATAGGATGCACTTGATCCAGGAGGATGCATGAACATAATTTTGTAATCATTATATTCATCACAGCATTCCAAAATCTTCCAAATCCACCAATTAATTCCATACACACATGCAACATATTGATCATTATGGAATATTGGTAACTTGATTGTTTTCTCCAATCCCATGGTAACAACGAATGTTGTTGACGAACCTGAAACTCTATCTGACTTTTATTTATTGGTGTAAAGCAGTGATTAGTCCTTGTTCCTGTAATTGTGTTCCCATTGCGCACCTATCTGCTAATTGATTATTAGCAATTTCAATTTTCGATTTCGCTATGAAAAAAGTATCTATTCCTTTTATGGCCTCTTTTGAAAAGTTGTATAAATCAAATGCATTTAATATTGCATCTTTGTATGGACGCTGAAGGCTTGCTTTAGTGGCCACATGCTTTATGGTGCCATCGCAAGCTCCTTTTCCATGACAAGAGGCAAAAAGTACCACTCTGCTTTTACACCGTGGTCTTTTTCATGATGACAAAGATTAATAAAGTTTTTAAAAATTTTGTATTGGGCTGAGGACCCATCACTGAAATACTTTAAGTATTTAATTTGTGGAACTTGTGTGATTAAATGTTTGACAATCGCCTTTTGAAAAGTCCAAAATGTTGTAGTGCTATGCACTAAATTATCACTTATCACTTATAACACACATAAAAATAGATTTCACATGATCATGATCCTTAACATATGCTAGAAAAGAATGAATTGTTGCCTGCTCTTTTTTCCAATAAATGCTTTGAATGACATCTTGTATAATGCAAGTATAATTTTCAGAAAAATCTGCCACGATGATAGCAATATCCAGACTGAGTTCATCCCTTGCTTTTTTAAAATAATAACTTTGAGATTTGTAAAAGAGTGATGGCCACATAAACAGAAAATTTTTCAAACAAATTATCAACGAATTCATCTACTGATGTAATTAATGCTTTTAATTCTACCCCATCAGTCTTTGCTCATTGTTTATAAGTAATTTCACTGCATATTTCTAATTCGTCATTTTGCATTAAATATTCTTTAAGTATTTCTGGAGATGGACACTTATCACACCTTGCATGTTTCTGAATCAATGCTGCAAACTAGTTTTTTAACAATGACATAGTCATTTACTTGAATACCATGAAGCATGAGCTTAACATTCTGATGGTACACACACTGAATGAATACTTTTACTTCCAACAGTCACACATTCTCTTGGCCATAGTGAGCAAATTTAGAAAGTCCTATTTTTAAATTATGATGGTCCTTAAATGCAATGTATAATTCTTTCAAGTTATACAAAATCAGTATCTTGTTTAAATACTCTTCCATTTTCAGAGGGAAGAGATATGCAATCGTTTTTTCCTGGACACATACGACTGTTATTATCATCATAATAAAATGTTATAATTTTTTCTACACTATCAGAATTTACATTACTCTTTCATCAGTTGTTTTTAGTTTTTATGCTATTTTTACTAAATACTCTGTGGTGTAAATCTTTATTTGCTGGAATGTCCACGAATCTGGTACTAATGTAAGAATTTGAACCTTTTCTTTAAATGAAGCATTTACAAACTTATTTTTATTATTTATTTTTAACTAATTTTTCCATTATGGATTTGCAATCTGAACAATTATTATCTTTTGAATTTAGTGGGTTTTTAACACTTGTAACATCAACACCTCTACTACAGATGCTTTAGCAGCAACGCAGCTAGTTAATTTTTCTACTTTAGAGAACATGTAAGTCAGTTTTCTTTCAGAACTATACCTACTCACTTTTACAGGTGATAGATCCAAAATTGTACAACTTTTGTTCAGTTCTTCTATCACTACTGTGGGATCTCTATAGTCGGTGTCCTTGTCAGGTATTGTAATCATTGCATCAGTAACCGATGAAGTCACTGAAGAAAAACAGTCTATGCATAACTTTTTCCAGGAATAAGTACTTCAGGATTTGCCAAAGATAAATTCAAGGAAATTGTTTTCAGAGATTTTGCTCTGATATTATTTGGATGTATGTTAAATGGGTCACAACATGTTTTCTGTTTGTACTTGTACCACCTTAAAAATTTATCCTTGTGGAACCTGCAGATACTTCCACTTTCATAGATCTTTTTATCTGGAATTAGGTGATATATTCTCCTTTTTAATATTTCTGAATCACACACATGAGGGGACAATTTAAAGACAGGAATAAACTCAGTACACAATGATACTTCAAGAGTTTTGCAAACAAAATATTCCAGCATAGAACTCACAGCATAGAAATTCCCCAGCATAGAGCTCACAAGTACTGAAGTACTGAAAAGGAATATATATATACATATATATATATATACATATATATATATATACATATATATATATATACATATATATATATATACATATATATATATATATATATATATATATATATATATATATATATATATATATATATATATATCAAATGATAGTTTAATTATTAATTAAACACAATATATTTTAGCAAACAAAATTTATTAATCTTTTTATTTCAAACGTTTCAGAATAGAATTTACAATTTGTGTTTGATGAATGTTCGTTTGATATGTGTATTGATATATAAACATGAAATGGTGAGCTTCCTTTGAATTAGTACGTCATAAAAATTCAAATTTGACCGTTTTTAAGTTATGGTCATTTTTGCACTGTAAGATGACCACCGTTTCGAAATTCATATACTGTCATTAGAATAGCTTTTATTCAGAAATGAAAAATTTTACCTCTCTGAGTTTTTCTCATATTAAAGTACATATGTTAGTTAATACTTCTGCAAAGTTTCAGAGAAAAATAAGAAGGTACATTTTTATAGCACTTCAAAGTCGACTGTTTTTAAGGTGTCCGACTACCTTCGGAAAGGATTTTTTGAAATAATTTGAAATTTGACTTTTTTTGTGCATTATATTATAGAATATGGTTAAAAACTTAGAGAATAACATATAAAAAAAATAATTAATAATTTTTTTAAAATTTAAACCCCAAAAAGGGGTGAGAAATAGACAAAAACTAGCACCACCGCAAAACATGATAACTTAAATTTAAATTAAGATATTCTTATTTTGTAAATTTTATTTTGAAGATTGAAACCTCCTTTAGGGAATGTACCTCTCACATCATTGTAAACCAGTTCTTTTAAAAACTGGAGAGGTTCAAGTACAACCAAGAAGAAAATCTGCCATAAATTATAGCAACGCATAACTTTTATAATTAAAAATAAAAAAACTAATTAATGCACAATTACAGAAGTGGTACATTCCCTTTATAAACTCTTTGAAAGTATTCCTACCAAATTTCATAACATTTGAAGCATAACTTTTTGAGTTTTCATGTTTTGCGTAAAAGCAAAATTCTAAAATGTCAATTTCAAGAAAAAGCTAAAAACAAAATTCAATAATGAATCTTACCTTTAAATGGAAAATGTAGCTCTAAAATGATCCTGATTTATAAAGATCACCTTCTATAGAAGTTAAATCAACTACTTTTTTTTTCCTAATTGCCCTCAAAACCTTCCTGCGCTTCTTTGAAACGGGTGTTGTATGGCGCTTGGAATCACTGATTCTAATGCGATCCAAACTTTGGTAACCTTTTAATGTGAAGTAACCAAGATTTTCAATGTTCATCTTGCTTAAAACACTGGTGCAACCCTCAAATCCATCATTATATTGTATTACTGCATCATAAGCCCCTAATTTTACAGTTTTTAGGCTGACGAAAACCTCCTTCGGAACTCTCTGCCAAATAACACCATTGAAACTTTCATTGGCATTTTGAGTTTTGCCATGCAGACACTTATTCAAAAGTTCTCTGGTGCAAAGCTCTAAATACACTGGTTTGACTACATTTAAAATATTGTTGGGCAAACCAGAATGCTTGAGCTTTTCTGGTTCTTTCCCTTCGCTTACAGCTCGCTGGTAATAGCACCAACTGTCTACACCAATAGGGCACTGGCCATGCATCGGTTTCTTTGGTGATGAAGCACAATGAAACAAAGCTGCAATTACATTTTGCTGCATCATTTGTAAGTTGCCCACGTTAGAGCGAATCGCAATGCCATAATAATTTTGTAGTCTGTCGATAAAGACATCTGATAACTTGCTGCTTTACCAGACAGACCTTTGGTTTTGCTTTTCAATTTTCGCAGACGTGTACCCACCCGTTTTTGAATGTGCCCAATGCATTCCAGTTTTGAAACACTTTTTTCGCCATATGTGTTTTGGACGCACAAATAGCCTTTAGAATCCCCATCACCGTAGTATTTCGTGTACTTCAGCTTCCGAGTGCTCACTGACCTCTTGAAAATTCTGTCGACACCAACAGTTTCCATCTTTGCTGATGACCCTTTAAAATTGCACTGGCATATATGGTCAGCTTCCTGTGATTCAAATGACGGGTTTCTCTTCAGTTTCTGTAATCTTTTGCAAATTCTGCAGTATGAGGACATGACTTCTAAATCGAGAACCTTTCCCGTGTCAATTGAAATGGCAGCAACACAACCATTCAAAGAAGTGTACCCTCTACGCTGCCACGTTCCATCTACAGACACGCCGCATTCACTGTCTTCTCCCTTTGAACCAACTTCATCAGCTGCTTTTAACATTGAAGATTCAGCAACCTCGGACACAACTTTCAAGAGTTTCTCTTCATGGATGTTATACGCAGCTTTAGAAATTGGTGGCAAATTCAGCGTGGTGCACAGTTTATACGCTGAAGAAAATCCCTTTCCAATCTGCCTCATCCCATAAACTATTCTAGAGTTCACTTCAGGTACATTTTTGTTCTTTTTGGAGGAGGCAAAGCCTTTTACAAAATCACAATTGTGACATTTCAAAGAGAAGTGTGAGCACAATCCATACCTGGAGTCTTCAACTAAATGCAAACCAGAAGCAAAGCATTTGGGACATGGAAGCACCAAAAATATATTTATTAAAGTTTCCAGGTCGAAAATCCGATTACCACACAGTTCCTCATTCAAAACTTCGAATTTGGAAGAGCTAGATGCTTGCAGTTTTGAAGCACTGGCTGTGCACACTGGATCTTCAAGACTGTTAGTCTTCAGTGTTTTAGAGTGTTGATTACCTTTGAAGTGGTGTTTCTTCTTCCTGGCAATACTCTTTCCCATTTTGTAAAGAAAAATCACTTTATGCAAGAAGAATTATCAAGTTGTAGAACTTTTTGAACGCACGATCGAAAATCACGAGTTCAAATTGTGTACAAACTGAAACTCAAGTTTGATGCCAGATTGTGAAGTTAAACATGATTGCCAGATGTATTTTTGTGTAAAAAGTAGTTTTTTAATTAATTTTTTTTAATTAATAAAAAAAAATCCACACTTCAGAGCAAATTTTAACGCTTTAATTTGTTAAAATAAGAATGTAAACAAACTTTTACGTTCACTTCCTGTTTGCAGAAAGGCACTTCCGGTTTTAAAAAGTGTCGACTATGTAGTATTAAAAGACCTGTATCTTACGTTCTATGCATGGTAGGAACAAAATTTAAACAGATTTGGAAAGATAAGAAATCGGGCTTTCATATTATATCAAATTTGGAAAATCGCAATTTCCGCCGAAAATCGCGTTTTAAAGGTAGTCGGATACCTTAAAAGTGAATTTTCCACTTTGCATGTAAAAAGCCCCACCAAAATGTAAAATTATCACTGGTGTTGTGTTTTATACACACTCCTGAAATAAATGGCTTCCATTTGGTACCAAAATTACTAAATTTGAACTATTATTTCTCAAGTTAGGGCCCTGTATAGACAGTGTGGCAAATCCATCATGGCCACCATTTTGTAAAATTGACCAATTTTTAAATTCTCATATCTCGGCTAATGTGGGACAAAATATTTAAAAATTCGAGATCTAAGGGTTTTACTGCCATATCTATCTATGGTAAAAATTTGAAAAAATCCATGACTATTGCGCAGAACCCTTCAGGTGAATAAGGAATGACTCTATAACTGTTTTCGTTAAGTACTGTCACCACATAGACATGTTTCCAAAACTTTAAACTTGATTTCTGAAGAACTGTGCTTTTGAAATAGGTTGCTTTGTTCAAACAGTGATAACTCAACAATGAATCGATCTATTATAGTTAGTTTTGTCTGTCATTCTAATCTACACTGCTGGCCACCCAAATTGCAACACCAAGAAAGACAAGAGATATCACAACAAAATTTATTTTGTAGATAACATGTTGACCAAGTATCAAATGATTAAATTTATAGACTTCTGTGAAGTGTGGTTCCTGCCAAAATCAGTAGCCAGAGTAGCCACCATTGTTGGAGATCACCGCTGCCACACGCCTCGGCATTGATTCAAAGAGACTTTGGATGTGTTCTTGGGGTACAGCAGACCAAGCAGCTTCCACACGTTGCCAAAGTTGATCTGGTGTGGCAGCTGGAGATGTACTCTGGGTCAATCGTTGAGCAACCATGCACCACATGTTTTCTATCGGCGAAAGATCCGGAGAGCGAGCTGGCCAGGGAAGCAATTCAATCTGGCGATTGACGAAGAACCCTTGGACAATGCGTGCCACGTGTGGTCGCGCATTATCCTGTTGAAATATGGCTGTGGGCAAGCCCTGAAGGTAAGGAAGGACAACTGGCTCCAACACCTCGGAGATGTAGCGCTGGCTGTTTAAAGTACCGGCAATGCGTACTCGAGGAGTGCGAGAGTGATATCCAATACCGCCCCATACCATAATACCCGGTGCAGGACCAGTGTGGCGGTGCATAACGCAGCTGTTCAGCATCCTCTCTCCACGGTGTCTCCAGACTCGAATCCGACCATCGTGGTGTTGCAGACAGAAGCGTGACTCGTCAGTAAAGACAATTTCATTCCATTCTGCCGTCCACATCCTTCTTTCATCGCACCATTGGCGGCGGAAACGTCTGTGGTTCTGCGTCAAGGGTAGACGAAGCAATGGACGTCTTGCGGACAGACCACTCTGCTGTAAACGGCGTCGAATGGTACGCGCAGACACTGGATGATGCGGTACAGACTGAATGTGCTGTGCTATGGTTAGTGATGTGGCTGAGCGATCCGTCACTGCCATACGCACAATATGCCTGTCATCACGTGAAGTGGTGCACAGAGGTGGATGCGATCGAACACGTCGGTCCGTCGTACCCTCCTGCATCCAACGATCACATATCTGCATTACAGTTGTTTGGTTTCGTCCAACACGACTACCGATTTCCCTGAAAGATAATCCACAATCTCGGTAGGCCACTATCCTTCCTCTGTCGAACTCGGATACTTGATCAAAAGATGATCGCTGTTTTCTACGAGGCATAATTGATCGTTTTTTTGGAAAAAACCACAATTGCCGTACTTGAAATCGTCGAAATCTCCAAGCCTTAAATAGTGCTTTGAAGTGGCGCCACAGGCGCGCGTGATGTGCGTCTGCGCTGAAATTCTAATCATTTGCATATCTCACCTCCGCTAATGCATGTTGTAAATTTCATATTATTTGCATGCTTCCTTCAGGGTGTTGCATTTACGGTGGCCAGCAGTGTATATAATACAGCAGATGTTTTGACCCTCAAAGTTATTAGGAAATAAATAAATTTTTAGTTGATTTTTAAACGTCGAAATTCCTGAAAAAATCTTGATTTTTTTTAGACTTCCTTGATGAAAAAAATGGTATAAAAACCTCTTCTCCCTAGCAACTTTATTGAGGGTCAAAGCATGAAGAATAATAGGAATAATTTCCAATAGGAATTGTCTTTCTGAACACATTAGAATGTGAGATATCTGTTCAAAAATAATGCTAACTAGTGTGCTAGTGCGAGAATTCTCGGATGAACAATTCCATCCGTTGTAATGGTGAAAGAGGTAAGCGAATTTTTTATATCCAAAATATCAAAAAAGTTTATTCAATCACTATTTACAACACTTCCTCCTTGAGATCACTGTTAGTGTTGTTCCAACCATTTGTGTAAAGCACGTAATTCTTCCACCAAAAGGCCTAATAAGGTTATCTATCTAGAATTCACAAAAATTGTTAAGCTGCATATTTCCAAGTTTTTTTTTCAAATCTTAACCTCGCGTGCAACATGCGTCGTTTAATATCCTTTTATCATCAAATCACATAATATTAAATTATTGATATTATGGAAAGAAATAAAAATCCAGTTCAATACAGAAATAAATAATTCGTCGCGTGTAAGAGGCGTAAAAGGGATCTATACTATAGAAATAATATCCACTACTGTTTGTGAAAATTGCAACACTATGAAAGAATCATCAGAAATAAATGAAATTGATTCCACGAATTACTTATTATATACTGTGGTTTAAATAAACGATACAATTTACAGAGCAATAAAACAAAAATAATGCCGAAAATCAATATCTTGTGCAGCGAGTCGCCGTCCGATGTAATCCCAGACATGCTCAATGGGCGACGAATCCTGGGAACGTGCAGGCCATGGAAGAAGCGGAACCTGTCGTGCACTGAAGAAGGCTTGTACATTCCGAGCAACATGTGGACGGGCATTGTCTTGCTGAAATACAGCTCCGGGAATGCGTTGCAGGAGGGGTAGGACCTCGGGGTCCACAACTTCCCTGATGTAGCGCCCGCTTTTCAGGGTCTCCACAATTTGGAGTAGGCGGGATCGCCCATGATATCGAATATAGCCCCAGACCATAGCGCCAGGCGTTCGTCCAGTATGACGCTGAATAAGACACCCCGGATAAGGCGTTCACCTGTGTAGCGTCTGACGAGTACGCGTCGATCTTTATAGTCCAGATTGCAGCGGGATTCATCTGAGAAGACGACTTGTTGCCCATCGGCACGCCATTGGCTGTGTTGGTGAGCCCATTGTAGCCGGAGACGTCGGTGGTTCAGCGTCAAGGGAATCCTGCGCAGGGGAATCATTGCACGTAGCCCATGGCGCGGCTGACGCCGTCGAACCGTGGGGCAGACAATGACACACCTGTAGATGTTCTCCAATGTTGTGCCAACGCACGAGAGGACGCTGTACCGTCCGTCACCTCCATGCGGATGAGGTGTCCCGTGGTGACGTCATATTGCGTGGCCCACTGCCGGGGTTTCGACTTGTCCGGTTGTCCATGGTCCATCTCTTCCACACACGCATCACTGTTGTGGCATTACGCTCCGTGCGAGTGGCGATTTCACGATACGAAGGTCCACTCTCACGGAGGCCGATCATGCGGCCCGTTCGAACTCCGTTAGTTGCTCGTATGGCACTCTGCATTTTTGGCGAGGCATATTGACTTGTAATCAATCATTTACAGCAGTCAAACGACGATACACACATTTTAACGCACCTTTACAATGCTTTTTATGCACGGCTCACTTGGAAGTTTAGAGGGTGTTTCTCGGCCCTCACACGCGTGATCGCTTTGCAACTCTAATCATTTGCATATCCTAACCTGTTTTGCATTTCCTGTAAGCTTCGTTTAATACGCATGATTCCTTCACGGTGTTACAATTGTCACAAACAGTAGTGTAGATGATTAGTTAATTATATCTAAATTAGATAAATAACGATTAGATTAATCTGAATTTTTCAAATTGAAATGTGTTTAGGTACAGACCAATGACCTATTGTAAAAAAATAGATCTTTAAAGTCAAAATTTAAAAAATCTTCTAGTTGTGTACGTACGCCTTAAACATATAGCGTCTATATACAATAAGAGATTTATATCCCGTGATCGGGGGAGCTGCAAAACGGAAAATATGAGATCTACTCCACCCCCCTGCCGGCTCGAACGAGCACACAAAAAACACCTCAGCTCGAGCTCTCAAAATTTCTGTATCTCTCGATTTCCCAGGGGGGCGTCGTGCACCCCCCTTAACACCATCTGGACGGTAATTAGGCCACCCCCCCGATAGAGATGTTTTGGGGTTTTCGGCCATTGGGGTTCACCTCTGATCCCGAGCTGTTGCTAGGGGCGTTAATAAAAATTTAGAAAATCAATTTTGTTCTTAGGCCACCACAAAAATCGAATCAAATATTAAAGCAGTTGTGAAATCAATGCAACGTTAAATTAAATACTTTACTTATTATCTTTATCTTTTTGTAACAATGTAAAACGTGAATAGTATAAATAATAAATATCGACCAAAATAGGATCGATAAATTTCATGGTTTTTTTGGGTGACGTTCCCATAAGTCACAGTGAATTTATGCCGCTCTTTCGTCTTACCAAGTCTGTGCCTGCCTGTATTAAACAGACCAAATAAATTGGTAGGTAGGTATTTTAAATAACGTCGCACTGGAGCAACACAACGGGCTATGGTCGACGGTCCGGGATCAAACCCCAAAGGGAAAGAACCGAGGACAACACCGTTTTGAACCACAAGGTGAACATCTGAGCAGGCACCCCACTCTTCAAACTCCCACATCACGCCAAAGTGTGGACATTTGAGGCCACGACGGATTGAACACGACGGTCTTTGGTTCAACTCGCAACCCTCCGGTTCCTAGTCCGTTACTCTTCCAACCGGGCTACCGCGTCTCGAAATTAAATTTGAATTCGCATGGCTAGAGCGAATTTATTTGAATGTCGAAAAAGGGGTGACTCATGTTCGAAAACCATTGTCAGGATTTAGGGTGCTTTTTTGTAAAGCACCTCTACTCCCTTAACCTTGGTGCGATCGGTGTTTTTATCCGATATTAATAGCGCTCGGGCATCTTATTTGCGCTTTTTGTCCCACATCGATCGCGTGTCAGTGTTTTGGGTGTGCGCCAAATGCAAAGATGCAATAATTCGTCTCGCTGCTCGGCGTAGACGGATTAAGGCTCGTTTATTTTCACTATCCATCAAAAAATGTAGAGAGCGCTGTCAAAGAGAAAAAAAATCGATTTTTCCAATGAGCAAATCGACTGAGTTCATGTACAACTGTAAAATGAAACGTTTTTTTGACTTAAAGTGACACCTTTTGAAAACATATTCTGTGAAACATTCGTGGGTCAGCATCGCACAAAATCATCTATTCTTATAAACTTATACACAGCTGGCCACCGTAAATGCAACACCCTGAAGGAAGCATGCAAATAATATGAAATTTACAACATGCATTAGCGGAGGTGAGATATGCAAATGATTAGAATTTCAGCGCAGACGCACATCACGCGCGCCTGTGGCGCCACTTCAAAGCGCTATTTAAGGCTTGGAGATTTCGACGATTTCAAGTACGGCAATTGTGTTTTTCTTGTGGTTTTTTCAAAAAAACGATCAATTATGCCTCGTAGAAAACAGCGATCATCTTTTGATCAAGTATCCGAGTTCGACAGAGGAAGGATAATGGCCTACCGAGATTGTGGATTATCTTTCAGGGAAATCGGTAGTCGTGTTGGACGAAACCAAACAACTGTAATGCGGATATGTGATCGTTGGATGCAGGAGAGTACGACGGACCCACGTGTTCGATCGCATCCACCTCAGTGCACCACTTCACGTGATGACAGGCATTTGTGCGTATGGCAGTGACGGATCGCTCAGCCACATCACGAACCATAGCACAGCACATTCAGTCTGTACCGCATCATCCAGTGTCTGCGCGTACCATTCGACGCCGTTTACAGCAGAGTGGTCTGTCCGCAAGACGTCCATTGCTTCGTCTACCCTTGACGCAGAACCACAGACGTTTCCGCCGCCAATGGTGCAATGAAAGAAGGATGTGGACGGCAGAATGGAATGAAATTGTCTTTACTGACGAGTCACGCTTCTGTCTGCAACACCACGATGGTCGGATTCGAGTCTGGAGACACCGTGGAGAGAGGATGCTGAACAGCTGCGTTATGCACCGCCACACTGGTCCTGCACCGGGTATTATGGTATGGGGTGGTATTGGATATCACTCTCGCACTCCTCGAGTACGCATTGCCGGTACTTTAAACAGCCAGCGCTACATCTCCGAGGTGTTGGAGCCAGTTGTCCTTCCTTACCTTCAGGGCTTGCCCACAGCCATATTTCAACAGGATAATGCGCGACCACACGTGGCACGCATTGTCCAAGGGTTCTTCGTCAATCGCCAGATTGAATTGCTTCCCTGGCCAGCTCGCTCTCCGGATCTTTCGCCGATAGAAAACATGTGGTCCATGGTTGCTCAACGATTGACCCAGAATACATCTCCAGCTGCCACACCAGATCAACTTTGGCAACGTGTGGAAGCTGCTTGGTCTGCTGTACCCCAAGAACACATCCAAAGTCTCTTTGAATCAATGCCGAGGCGTGTGGCAGCGGTGATCTCCAACAATGGCGGCTACTCTGGCTACTGATTTTGGCAGGAACCACACTTCACAGAAGTCTATAAATTTAATCATTTGATACTTGGTCAACATGTTATCTACGAAATAAATTGTGTTGTGATATCTCTTGTCTTTCTTGGTGTTGCAATTTGGGTGGCCAGCAGTGTAACTATTGGTTGAATAAAAATGCGTTTTTAAATCTTTCCGCTGACTTATTAACTCTCCATGTGGTTTAGAAGAGATTTCTCATCCATCAAGATCTGGTAGCCCGGTTGGAAGAGTAACGACCCAAGACCGTCGTGTACAAAGGGGACACGTTAACAAATGTCTCACGTTGGAGTGGTTTGGAAGATTGGAGAGTGAGGCACCACCTCACGACGTTAATTCAAATGCCTACCTACCCCAGTTCCTCATTTCTCCTACGTTCTGCGGCACCCCTCAAAAAATCGCCTTTCTCGGTTGCTCAAAATTAGCATTGCCCTCGAAATACAGAAAGCGTGGTTCTATATTGTTTATAAGTACTTTCCTCGTTTCAAACGAATTCTTCCATCATTGCAGTCCATGACTACATTACTCTATATACATGACTGTAGTCATGACTAGAGAAAAAGATGTGCATTGACGGTGATGAGATTGAATCTAACAGGTAGGTAGTTCAATTAACGTCACACTGGAGGCGGGCTGTTGGTGACGGTCCGGGATCCATCCCGAAAGGAAACATCCGGGGACACGTCATTTTGAACCACGGTCAAGCCTGAGCTGGCACCCCATTCTCCAAACTTCCACACCGCGCCAACGTGAGGACATTTGGATCGACGGCAGATTGAACGTGCACCAGCCTCCGCGTACATCACGGTCTGTGGTTAGATCGAGTTTCGAACTCGCAACCCTCCGGTTGCTAATCCGGTACACTTCTCAACTGGAGGGGGTCAAGGTAGCCCCTTTTGAAGAGTAACGGACTAGTAACCGGAGGGTTGCGAGTTGAACCGAAGATCGTCGTGTACAAAGGGTGGACGTTCAATCTGTCGTGGCCTCAACTGTCCTCACGTTGGCGTGGTGATTGGAGAATGAGGTGCCGCCTCAAACCGGACCATCTCCAATAGCCCATTGTGTTGCTCCAGTGCGACGTTAATTCCAATAGCTAACCAACCCGGAGGATCGAAGAGCTCCTGCACTGTTTGTCCTGTAATGAAAAAATCAATGCATTTGGTTGGAGGTGCCAAAAAGAGAGAGATGACACATACTTTCATGTAGGACCCGTTGTCATCGTCGTAGCCGCAGTTCTGCGCTCCCCTTAGCTCCCCATCGATCTTGCTGGCCTCCATCCCCAGGTACCACACCTGGGGGTACTGGGCAACTTCCGCACGCTCGTACTTGTTCAGTCGAGATCCGTAGTACGCTAGGGATTCTGAAACACAACGATTCCCAGCATTATTACAAGAGAAAACAACCACACAAGCACTCCGACATGCGGTACATCAGTTGGCATTTTAATTAACTGGGGCAACACAACGGTATATTGTAGCCCGGTTGGAAAAGTAACGGATTAGAAACCGGAGAGTTCAAAACTAGGTCCAACCAAAGATCGTCGTGTATACCCGATCTGGTGCTCGTTCTATCTGTCGTGGTGCCAATCTGTCGCCTCAAATGTCCTCACGTTGGCATGGTGTGGAAGTTTGGATAGAGTGGTGCCAGCTCAGGTCGTCATCGGATCGTGGTTCAAACTACGTTATGTGGTCCTCGGGTCTTTGTCCCAGACCGACGCCGGTAGCCCTTTGTGCTGCTCCAGTGCGACATTAATTAAAATACCTACCTATCGAAATTGACATAAATTTATTAAGAAGCATAGCACAAGAACAGTTTACTATTTTAAGAATGTGAATAGGTAGTTAACGTCGCACTGGAGCAACAACGATAGCATGGGCTATTGGCGACGGTCCGGGATCCATCCCGAAGGGTAAGATTCAAGGACAACTCATCATTTTGAACCATGGTCAGATGACGAGAACGACACCTGAACTGGCACCCCACTCTCCAAACTTCCACACCACGCTAACGCGAGTGCGTTTAAAGCCACGACAGGTTGAACTTGCACTAGTCCAGTGTACACGACGGTCTCCTCGGCTGGCTTCAAACTCGCAACCCTGCGTTGGGAAATTCGTTACTCTTCCAACTAGGCTACAGCGGGCCAAAAGGATTGAGAAGGTCGGTATTTAATTAACGTCACACTTAAACAACACAACGGGTTATAAAACTGATTAAGAAGCATAGCACAAGAAAAGTTTATCAAATGTTTTTAAGGGAAAAATATTTTTTCCCATTCACTTTTAGTCAACATACTAGCAAAGAACGTCTATCGTGTAACTACATTGGTGTTCAAAATTAAGAGAATTTTCACTTGTGACGATTATCTCCAGAACTACTGGACATATTTTAATGAAATGTGCTGTGTACATAGGTTGAAATAATACAAAAAAATAACCACACAGCAGTTATAGTGCACACGCATGATCGTACGTAAGCCTCATCAGCGCAGGAAGATCTAAAACAGAGGTTACTATATAGACCCAAAAATAGGTTAATAGGGGGTGTTCTTGCACTTATACAACCCTCAAACGTGAATTCATACTGTAAATGAGGCAGTTTATGAGTCCCTGTGGCAGTCGGTCCCACTCCTCAAGCAACGCTGTTTTCAGGTCCTGGGAGGGGGAAGGCGAGTTGCAAATGCCCTCCCAAGAGCGTCCCTGATAGGGTCTATAGGGTCTAGAGATCATCTGGCCCTATATGGATGATGGCTGGCCAATTCATCCGGGGAATATCCTCACTTTCCAGATATTCGTCGACCACATGCGTCCTATGTGGGCGAGCGTTATCGTCCATAAAAATGAAATCAGGTCCAACTACACCCCTGAAAAGGCGAACACAGGGCTCCAAGATCTCATAACTATACCTCTGTCAAAGACATGGAGGTATCAACATGATGCCTGCATCAAACCTTCGCTGCCGTCTCTTTCTCGGATGTTGGAGGACAGGTCACTTCAGATGAACGTACGTCGAGAAGTTAGGCTGAACCGGGACTCATCAATGAATATAATGCTCCCCACTGATCCCTGCTCCAAAGTTCTCTGCTCCATGCTAAGCGGGCTCTCTTGCGCGCAGAAGTGAGCGGGACGCAAACAGCAGGTCTTCTTGCAAACAGACCTCTCTCATGTAGCCTTCTGGAAACAGTAACCCTTGAGACTCTGCTTCCTGTGGCCACATGAAGTTCACGAGAGAGCTGAGAAGCTGTTGCACTCCTGTTACGCCCCTTTGTAATGGACAAATATCGATCTTCATTGGCCATCGTGGCTCTTGGACGACCTAGCCCAGGCTTTCTCTCTACGGATTTGGTATCTTAAACTGGTTCCATAAGTTGCACACGGACGCTGGGCGTTACATTCAAGTTTCTAGCAATCTGCACTTGAGACTGTCCTGCTTGCAGTCTCCCGACGATTCGCCACCTCATTCCATCTTCCAAACGTTGGTGGTTAATCATTTTAACTGTTTTCTATTGAATTTCACCGAATATTGCAAAAAAACCCACCACGAAATTCGCCGAGGTGTGCGAGAGAACGAAGCACGGAAATTGTCACGTGCGCTTAGAAAGCCTGTTCCTTTAAATGCACCATCCATACACATGTGTACGCTTATGCATGCGACAGTAAAGATTTGCATATTTGTTTAGAAGCATTAATTTTACCTTTCGTTCCGTGCTTTTCGAGAAATTCGACAAAATATGCAAATCCTCTTATTGTGTATTACAGTGTACACCAGTGTATTAGAAATTAAAACGAGTACTGTCTGTCTTCCACAAGAACTGCTCCCGTCAATAGTTCTGTGCCCGTTTGTTGCCACAGAAACGGATCTTAGGCCAGTTTCCCTCGGGGATGCTTCAAGAAATGTATTTAATTTCGTCACATTATCCCACTTAACGAGATTGGAAATGTAATTATGGTTTTTACTTGTTGCTGAGAGTATATACAATGTGTTTCGAAGATATAAGTCCAAATTCTAAAGGATGGCAGATTGGCCCAAAATAAACATTTTCGTCAAAGAATGTGTGACAGGAAATGCCGCATTTAGGGGGTGCTCAGTCGATAACATCCTTTTTGGACTTCCGGAATGAGAAGCGGCAGATCACACACACAAACTGTGACGTCATGAATGCAAATCAATTGTATTACATAAGTTCATGCTCTTCTCGGATTTTCTAAGATCTGCATACAGATAAGATCTGTTAAGATTATTTGTTAGTTATGTTTATTTTATATTAGCAAACTACTATGTAATCTGTAAATATCAAAATAAAATGTTTTAAACGTCTTTTTTCCATCCGCATTCTTCAAGTAGGCCTACAATTCTGTCTGTGGCATTCCTCGCTCGGATTTTCAACGGCATTCGTGTAGCGCTGTATGTGTTGAAAATTCGAACGCCACAGAAACGATGGTGTCGACTGATACAGGGCCTCTAATCCGGACATTTCCGGATATACATTCGGGGGCCGCGGTAGCCCGCTCGGAAGAGTAACGGACTAGCAATCGGAAGGTTGCGAGTTCGAAACTCGGTCCATCCAATGACCTTCGTGTACACGGGGGCTGGTGCACGTTAAGAACGTTGTGGCCTCCAATATGCTCACGTTGGCGTGTTGTGGAACTTTGGAGAGTGGGATGCCAGCTCAGGTGTTGACCTCATCATCTGATCATGGTTCAAAATTACGTGGTGCTGTCCTCGGATCTTTCCTTTCGGGTCTCCTCCCGGACCGTCTCCCTTGTGTTGCTCCAGTGCTACGTTAATTACTTATAACTATGATTACTACCACCGGAGACACATTCTTTGACAAAAATGTTCATTTTGGGCCCCTCTACAATCCTATATAATTTGTACTGATATTTTCGATACACCCTGTTTCAGCAACCTAAATCTTTCTTTCAACGAATTCCTCCAAAGTAACATAAAAACCGCTACCAGAATCACCCGTACTCAAAATTTACTAGCCCTGTTCTAACAACGATCGCCACCAACCAGACTGCATCGAGATTAGTTCTCGTGGTAGACAGACAGACAGACAGAGGCTCATTTACACTTATATGGCATATCGAATCCGTACCCAAATCCGTCGAACCAATGAGCGACGAGACCGGGAATGATTGACGGGTCCCGGTCATTGGTCACGACACGAAGGCGTGGTTGAGCTGAAAGGGGCACTCACCCTGTGGCGTGAGGGGCAACCTCCTGCCGTAGGGGTCGTTCTTGGTCTTGGGCGAGGGGCTCCTCCTCCGGTAGAACTCGACCCTCCTCGGAGGCGTGTCGTCGGGTGTCAAGTCCACCAGTTGCCCCTCCCTCTGGGCGTTGAGCATGAGTCGGCGCTCCTCCAGGTAGAGCGAGATGCGCGAGATGGAATCAGCGTCCGAACCCGCGTTCGGGCATCGCAGGTTGTACTGGGAGCGCGTGATGCGAGGCAGGGACGTCGAGGAGGGCGCCTTCGACTTGCTCGGCTCGGACCTGAAACGATCAATGACTCACTGCGTATTACCTTACTTTAAAGACGGGGTGTTGAACAACCCTCCAAGTGGTTTTCACACTAGTATATCTTATCTATCAAGATCCAACCAATGTTTGCTAATGACGAGATATCTCGTCCATCAAGATCTGGCCAGTTTTGCCAATAACGAGATACCTCGTCGAGACAACCACCAGAAGATTCTACTGTGAGTGAGCTCCAAGTCCACCCTGAAGCCAGAGTTCGATCGGAGCAAAACTTAAACGTGTATGTGAAGAGATAATCACAATACCAAATCTAGAGGACTCTTAATTGTTGTGGACTTGCATCAGCCGCTCCAGATCCTGTATATATCAGGAGTGATGCTATAGACGGCACATTCCAGACAATAGGAGACAGATTCAATAGGAGACAGATTCAATAGGAGACAGATTCAATAGGAGACAGATTCAATAGGAGACAGATTCAATAGGAGACAGATCTGGAAATCTTTCCGACAAAAGGAAGTGTTTAGACCAAGGGTCTTCTTTGACTCCTTCAAGAGTTTCTTGACTTTTTACCGACCCCCTCTATTAAACTATTACGTAATTATGATAGGACAAGCGAAAAAGAGCTTTTGTGAGTTTTTAGATTGTTTATTTTAGAGTTACAGTGTTTATTGTATGTATAATAGAGTATATATTATTATATTGATTTACATCAAAGGGATACGTCTTTGTTTTCGGCGTCCTTCTTAACTTTACATATTGGATAAGAGGGATAAATAATTTATAAAATATAATTTAGATACCAAAATAACAATAATACAATCCTCCTTATCTCTATGAAAATAAGACTTTTATTAACCTAGTATCCAATTGACTAATGTTAATGTGAAGGGTGACTCTCGACAAGATTAGCAATGTTGGGTTCAAAATGAGTGAGTTCAGCCTTAAATGGCCACGGATTTTTATATCTATCTTATTTCTTTGTTTTGTTAAAATGGAATTAACATGGCTGAAACCAGCTTCAATCCTGTGCGAGCTTGGAAATGCAAGCAAAAAGGGAGTACCACTTCAGAAAGTACTTTTCTACATTTATATTGGTCCAAAAGTAACTTAAAGTCCTATTTTTAAAAAGCGTCTTAGCTTCAAGATCAACTGACAGTTCAATAAGTTCATCTTATAAGTTACATTCGACACTTTCAATACTGCAGAAAATGGCGTGATGATCCAATCTGGAATGTGCATATTACCAAAATCTGCATGGCACAATTTAAAAACATCTCTCAAATTTTGAAGATGTTTTGTGTATATTTCTAGGTCTCCATCTTTTACATCAAATTGCCGTAAATTCGGAAAGTACTGGAAATCTTTTCGTAACCATGATGATTTAAATAAGGTAGGTAGGTAGGTACTTAATTAACGTCGCAATTGAACAACATAACGGGCTATTGACGACAACTGTGGGCTACCGCGGCCCGATTTAAATAAGGCTACTTTAGCTTGGAAGCGGGCCGCGATAGCCCGGTTGGAAGAGTAACGGATTATGTCCGCTAAGTTAACCTATGTGTTACCAGTACAATGATGTCTTATATTTTCTATAGAACCCCAATCGACCCCTAACAATGTTATATCGACCCCTAACAATGTTATATCGACCCCTTTGGTGACCACTGCTTTAGACAGACACCAGGACGGTACTCTCGTGAGAGAGTCGCGCCTTATTGAGCTGGTAAATAGCCCCAAATTACCTCGTATCACTACTGGTGGGATAGACTGGCTCAAGTGAGGGTGGTCCACAGCATTACATGGGCCACGGTAGCCCAGTTGGAAGAGCATCGGATTAGGGTTGCGAGTTCGAAACTCGGTCCAGCCATAGACCGGATAAGAATTTGTAGAATATTTACTATTTATTTCATTACAACAGTCTAGTTTTCCTAGCAAAACTTTAAACTGTCCCAACTAATCCTTCCAGTTTTAACATTTTATAATCTACTAGCTGAATTGTTCGGGTTGAAATGGTTAAATGTTGCTTGTGTGAAAAGTGAATTAGAATAATCACTTTTCTTTCACACAAAAATGCAATCACTTAAGTTGTACGGAAAATACGTTTTAACTTTTTCATGGCTTCTTCAATATACTTCGGACGCAAACATATACATTTAATTCCTGAATATATTGCAATATATAAAAGATTAAGACACGAAGACAAACAGAAACGAAATTCCGACGAAAAAATGCAGAATTGTAAAAAACGAAAGATGCGCAGAGTGTCGAATTTCGACTACCTGTGTGTATTCTGAAATAGAGCAATTCGAAAAAAGACATTTGAAAAATATTGATCAAGACGATAATGATTTATGAAATTTAGTAATGCTCAAATATGACTGCAACATTTCGCTGTGTTAACTCAAATAGACAAACACGGGATTCTAAATCAAATTTATAAAATAATAAAACAATAATTCTGGTTTGCCAAATCTGAAATAACAAAATTATGCTTTTATGATTAATGAGTTAAAATTTTTCGTGTTCCAGTACAAAATGTAAATTATGAAAAATCAAATATTTTAAATATCCTTTTTTATCAATCAAATATTCAAAATATTCATGTAAAAATATAAAACTCATCATGGAAATAAAATAATAGTAATGAACTTTAATTCAATAATGCACATTACACCTGTCAAATAAAGTAGGAAATACTTAAACAATCAATTAAAAGTTAGATTTAGTAATGCTCAAACCTGACAGAAACATGGCTTTGCCCGGGTATTTATCCCAATCATCTGTTAGACAGGAAAATGAATCAAATCAATCTATAGTGTAAAATCGAAGTAATTACATTAACGGGTTTTTAAAAGTATAAGGACAGTACACACATCATGAAGTAAAATATTTTACAAATTCACGCACACACACACTGTAATATAAATGTAACACAAAAGTTGATTATACACAATATTTTTAGTTTCACCTCCAGGAGCAAGAATAACAAAATGCACATTACACCTGTCAAATAGAGTAGCAAAATTACGCTTTTATGATCAATGAGTTTATCGTTTGTGCTTTTCGGAATAACGGTGCTTGGGTTAGAAATAAATGTAATCGGTGTAGACAAATTAAATTGAATAGATACAATTTTTTCAAAAAGCAGAAGGTCGATTTTACAGAATTTTTAAGAAAGAAGGAGGATTCACATGTGTCTATTCCGGACATTTTAAAATAAGTTACACCGTTACGACCGATATAACAAGGCCAGACACCTCTGACGTTTCAAATCACGTGACTCGCTATTAGTAGTCATAACAAAACATCGCCGCATGGCCGGCTACTAATGGATTTGCCTTTAATGTAACGTAAGAAATTAGGTTTTTTTATACTATTTTACCGGAAAGTAAGTGCAGTTGCAGTTAAATATTGTTATATAACATTTGTGGAACATTACAGTGTCAAGGTGTTAAAGGCATTCGGATGATACATTCCGTACGATATCATCGTTTTGAAAATGAAGTTCGCAGACTTTGCTGCGTTTTGATGGTGTAAAGTTGGCTCGTGGAATCGCCTGAGCCATCTTTTTCTAATATTTTCATCCTCTGGAAAGGAGAAAACCACCACTTTTGGTGCATCACCCTATCCATAATTTCCAGAGCAAGAAGGTACACAGCATCCAAAGGGCATTTTGGATAGCCTCGTGTTTAAGCCTAAAGAAATCGGTCTGGACACACGTTAAACGTGTTGTTTGACGAAAGCCTTTAACACCTTGACACTGTAATGTTCCACAAATGTTATATAACAATATTTAACTGCAACTGCACTTACTTTCCGGTAAAATAGTAGTAAAAAACCTAATTTCTTACGCTACATTAAAGGCAATCCATTAGTAGCCGGCCATGCGTCGATGTTTGTTATGATTACTAATAATCGAGTCACGTGATTGAAACGTCAGAGCGGTCTGGCCTTGTTATCTCGGTGGTAACGGTTACACGCCTTATCTAAAAGCTTCTGAAAAAGAATTCTACAAATCATTACGTATTCAATAAATTATTTAAAGAAAGTTGGTCGAAATATACACCAACTTTCCTTGAAAATAATCCTTGAACTCCTGAAAACCTTTCCTTGAATTTCCTTGCAAAAATAAATATTTTAAAATATTCTTTCTTCTTCAATAAAATATCTATAATTTATTTACATCATGGGAAGAACTAAAAAGTCAGTTCAAACATAAATATTGTAATTTAATTTGTTTCGGAAAAAATTGCTTTTCGATCAACACTGGTAAAGCAACCATAGCTGCCTAAAGCAATCAATCTATGCTCAATGTTGTTTCTATGGCGATTTCGAATAGTTTTTAGCCCCCTACGGCCAATAGAACGGGGGTTAAGAGTTAGCCTATGCTGACCGCAGTGTTCTAAAGTATAAGTGTACCAAATTTGGTGTGGATTGTTCAAAAGGTGTAGATTTGTATAGAAAAGATACACACACTTCATATTTTATATATATAGATTTAACATAGATCTAAATATTTTACTCCCTATATCAAGATGAAAGAATCACTATGGCAGGCCAACACATACTCAATTTAATTTTATAATTTCAAGGGGTCATTGAATATATCTATTGGTTGAAAGAATTCTAGGTAGCATTTTATTAGTCAACAACTCTTAAAGTGGTAAGAAGGCATGAAGGGAAAATTGCACGTTGTGTAACGGATATATGCGTGTGAACCTCTAGTTGAAGTTCTGCAGGCATTTCAGGTCTCCAAAGGTATTGGAAGTTATCAGACGCTACACGGTGCTAAAGCGAAGCATAAACTTAAGACCAAACTTCGCAGACCACTGACTACTAAACTGTCAGTGATTCGAATAAATGTTAAAAAATATACATACTTCTTTAAAGGACCATTTTGATGAGAGTTAAAAACGTTACATCTTTTTGATGTATGGCAGAATGTGTAGCATGGAAAAAGCGTAATCATGCCCCATTAGGATAACAATGATTAAAGATTTAAAAGACATTGTCCATTCCGTTTAAATGAAACTAAAAGCAATAATTTAAAGATTCTGACCATCTAAGCTGAGATTACTTACGAGAAAAGAGATTCAGAAACAGTCTCTGGCCTCACTTGTTTCACGGTTTGTCATAATCATATATTTTATATTAATGTTATTTTAAAGTCGTTAATGTCATTAGAAACAGTTTAAGGATTCTTAAAAGATATTTATATATTAGTGTTGTGTACTGGAAGCTATCAGGAGCAACAGCTTTGCAACATTCTTTGGCGAGTCTCCAATAACTTTTCTCGTGGAATACCATAAGGAAATATGTCTGTTTTTAAGTATTATATGCCATTTAAAAACTAAAATTATAACATTTTAAGCATTACTAGAGCATTTCAAGAAGATTTACACAATTTGCTAATGGAAGTACACGAACCAGAAAAAGATCAAAGGGATTGGAGGTCCCGGCTCATGGTATGTCATTAACAAATTGCCGCTGCTATTTTAAAGCTCATTATTTTTCATTCCATCAAGAAATAAAAAGCATTAGTTTAAAATATTTGTCTCATTAAAATCTTCCCTTTGGTTATCCTTTTTGGAAATGGTTTTTCAGTTTGAACAGTTATAAACAAAACAAAATACAGAATTCTGTAAAGCTTAGAACCCAGCAAAAATTTAAAGAAGCATACCTTTCGATCTTTATAAATTCTTTGTGTCGTTTAGAAGTCATCTGACCGTGGATCAAAATGATATTGTGTTGTCCTCGGATTTTCCCATTCAGGGTTAATCCTGTACCGTCGCCAATAGCCCATTGTGTTGCTACAGTGCGACTTTAATTAAAATACCTACCTACCTGTGTCGTTTATAAAGCAGTACTTCACAGTAATTTGCGAAGCAATGCTGTCATCATGGCTAACTCGATTGAGAATAACTTGTAGTGACTAACCAAAGTGTGATTCATTCATGGGCGATCGATCACGGGTTGTAGTTACGAAGACGGCCGCTTGGAACGCTGTACGTTGACCCACGTTTGGATCTGGCTGATTTCGATATGGTTATACACGTTTTAGAGAACTGTCAAATAAATCTACTTGATTTTTCTACTAATTTAACTCGGATGATTTTACACACTCACGCAATAATCAAACTATATTTCAAATATTTCCACATTGCCTATTTCAACCTGAACAGACTTTCGAACGACGGGCCGCAGTATCTCGGTTGGAAGAATAACGGATTAGCAACCGGAGAGTTACGAGTTCGAATCCAACCAAAGACCTTCGTGTACAAAGGGGGCTGATGCACGTTAAATCTGTAGGGTACCTCAAATGTCCTCAGATTGGCGTGGTGTGGAAGTTTGGAGAGGTGCCAGCTCAGGTGTGACCTCGTTATCTGACCGTGGTTCAAAATTACATGGTGTTGTCCTAGGATCCTTCCCTTGGGGATGGATCCCGGATCGTCGCCAATAGCCCGTTGTGTTGCTCCAGTGCGACGATAATTAAATACCTATCTACCTTCAAATGAATCTTTCTTTAATCTCTTCAAAACGAAAGCGATCTCCTATAAACAAAACGCTGACACTAAAACAACGAAAGATACTAACAAATATTCATAATAATATAAATGGACCAACTTCAAACACTAATTTTCTAAAACGTTTAATAAACTAATTCTATATCTATAAAATTGGATGTGTGTATATGTATGTTCTTTATACAAATCTACACCACTTAACCAAACCACACCAAATTTGGTACACTTATACTTTGGAACCCTGCGGATAACGTAGGCTATATATGAACCCCGTTCTCTTTACCCTAGGTGTGTAGAGGGGCTAAAAACTATCCATAAAAATAACATTAAGCATAAAAAGATTAAGCTAATCAGCTCAGTTTATTTTACCAGTATTGGTCGAAAATAAATTTTCAAAAATTGTTTTACCATGTATTGCTCGAAAAACAATTTTTTCCAAAATTTTATATTTAAACAATGTAAAATTCTAATTATGTTTGCTGATTTTTTTATTTAATTCCATAATATAAATAATTTATCAATATCTGATTGATGAAAAATAGTTACTAAAAATACTTAATTTTACACAACTTTTCATAATATAAATAATTCATGAACATTATTGATAAAAAAGGATTTTTAAAATATTTAATTTCACATAAAACTTAGATTTTGTAATTGAACACGAAAAGCTCAAGCGAAAAACTCATTGGGCATTAAAGCGTAATTTTGCAATTTGGTATCTGGCAACGCCAGAATTAATGTTTTATTTTATGAATTAGATTTAGAATTTCGTGTTTTTGTGTATTTGAGTTAAGACTGCGAAATGTTGTAGTCATATTTGAATATTTCTAGGTTTTGTAAATTTGTGTTCATTTTGTAAATAATTTATCACTGTCTATCAATATTTTTCAAACGTCTTTTTTAGAATTTCTCTATTTCAGAATATTCTCAAGAAGTCGAAATTCGACACGTTTGCTCATATCTTTCGTTTTTCAGAATTCTACATTTTTCCATGTGTGTGTGACCAGAGTATTTCCATATTACAGATATAATATTCAGGAGTTAAATTTTAATGAATTATTTTTATTTTCTGCAAAATATCACTAGACAAGGGTAATTTCTTGGTGGTATATATATATTTCAACCAACTTTCCTTTAGTCTGGTTAAATACGTAATTTTTTGTAGAATTCTGCTTCATAAAAATAAATAAAATGTACATAATAAAACCTTTTTAAATCAGATATGCAATTTCTCATTTTAAAATAACCGGTATAAAGTTAAAATAAAATCATTGTAAAATAAGATAGGGTTGCGTTGTAGTTAAAAGGCATTTCAAAATTTTGTCAGATTTTCATTACGAGACGATTAAAATCAATTAAATTTACATTTGTTTTGCATGTTCCCTGGGTATTATTGAAAGCTGTATTCCATAGTCAAGTAACTGCATCTATCATTCTTAATAGGTATGTGGTTTCCATATAGAAACTGAATATCTCAATTGAAAAAAGTACCATAAGTATTCGATGTAAAACTGAATTTCTGTTGGAGGGCAAAGCGAATTTTAAATAAGACTGCGATCTTGGAATAATATCACAGTAAGGAAGTATTTACACTAGGACTGTTGAAAAATAGAATTTTTTTTATCCTAGTGACAGAAGGTCGAGGTTGCTTAGTTGAAGTGGAAACTTTTCGTATGTAACTTAAGTACCTCTGAAACATTCGTTGAATTTGTAAAAAGTGTAATCGATTGAGTTTACTTTGTCTACACTGATGACATTTATTTTAAAACTAGCTCCGTTATTCCACGTGCAGCTGAATACGATTTTCAAAAACAAATGTGCTGCTTCAAAATAAATTAATCTCGAATACCGTAGCAATTTTTGATTTCCCATCCTCTCACGATGAAATTCGAAAACACCGAATCCATGATGCAAGAGAGCCACAAATAATAAATATTGCTAGAAAACTGATTGCAAGACTATACGCTTCAAGAGTTCGTCATTTTTACTGAAAATGAACTTAAGGGGCATTCGTAATCACTCGAAAACTCAAAATCGACATCTTCTGTAGTAATCTTAGAAAAAACTTTTGTAGTTTGTTTTACAGCAAGAGTGCGATGAACCTGAAATGGATTATATGGATGGATATATCATGTATACATATTTGCGTCCGAAGTAAATTGTAGAAACTGAAAAAGTCAAAACGATGTTAAAAAAATACACTTAAATGATGCTTGCATTTTTCTACGAAATAGAAGTGATTAGTCTGATCACTTTTCAATCGACATTTAACCAATTCAACCCGAGCAACGCCGGGTAATTGTGCTAATTCTTTATAAAAACCAATATTATTTCGTTAATTCGAAATGAAAATTTAAAAATTTGGAGATTGCAAGAATAAGTTGAAACTTATGTAAGAAAAAAGTTTTTTAGAGCTTTCACCTCACACTTAAAGTTCTCTTAACTTTACTAAAAGGGTTTCTTAGATGACAAATCGGATAGTGTACCTATTTTTAATTACATTTACAGATGAGCTTGTTTCATTCGTTCAAAAGAAACTGCAATTTGTGCGTCTAAGGCGATGATTTGAAAGACAGACAATCCAAATAGGATGAACCATTAAAGGAGTTGAGCATGATAGACATAAAGGGGACCAACCAAAGATGGCGATGCGTGAATCGTGTATGTCCATTGCAAAGGCAGATCAGTTTGACATCAGTCCTTCGCATTGGAGACTGGCCACTGCTGAACGAATGGTTCGAAGGAACGCAATTTGTTGGAAACTTGCAGATTGTATGACTCCGCGAGGAGTTGATAAATTCCTTTCTGGGCACCTTTATGTCACTAATAGGGATAACTTTCTGCAATGGAACGGACACTGTGGCACTGCAGTCACTGTCAGGCAGCAGGCAAGTCACATTCGATGCCTAAGTGACTTAAGACCCAACAAAATAGAATATCAAAATCCATGCTTTCTAAAACACGCAAGCACTATGGAATCTGCAAATTGCAGATTCCATAACTCTTGCCAAGCGGAATCAACCCTCCTGGTGGTTGTCTCGACGAGGTATCTCGTCATTGGCAAAACTGATCAGTTCTTGAAGGACAAGATATCTCGTCATTAGAAAAAAATTACCAGATTTTCGTCTCGTCATCATCATCTTGCCATTAGCAACGAGATATTTCGTCATTAGAAAAATTGGTCACAAATTGATGGACGTGACGTCTCGTAATTAGCAAAATTGGTCAGATCTTGATGGCCGAGATATCTCGTCAGTAGAAGAACTGACCGGATATCTCGCCATTAGCAAAATTGGTCGGATCTTGATGCACGAGACATCTCGTCATTTGCAAAATTAGTCAGATCTTGATGGCCGAGATATCTCGTCATTTTCAAAATTCGTCAAACCTTGATGGCCGAGATATCTCGTCATTAGCAGAACTGACCGGATATCTCGCCATTAGCAAAATTGGTCGGATCTTAATGCACGAGACATCTCGTCATTTGCAAAATTGGCCAAATCTTGATGGACGAGATATCTCGTCATTAGCAGAACTGACCGGATATCTCGCCATTAGCAAAATTGGTCGGATCTTAATGCACGAGACATCTCGTCATTTGTAAAATTGGTCAAACCTTGATGGCCGAGATATCTCGTCATTAGCAGAACTGACCGGATATCTCACCATTAGCAAAATCGGTCGGATCTTAATGCACGAGACATCTCGTCATTTGCAAAATTAGTCAGATTTTGATGGCCGAGATATCTCGTCATTTGAAAAATTAATCAGATCTTGATGGCCGAAATATCTCGTCATTAGCAAAATTGGTCAGACCCAAATGACCGATACATTAGCAAAGTTGATGGACAAGATATCCCGTCGAAACCATTTGGATGGGTCCTTTGTAGACCTGTTGATGAGGATGGATTCCTTCCATTTGCAAGAAGGACTTACCCTAGCGATGAGCTGCTGCCCGATGTGCTTTGCTGCCGATGGTGGTTCGACCTGGAGCGGGGCAGCCGGGGCGCAATGGCGGGCATGCTGCACGACTTGTCCAGCAGGGTGAGCCCTTTTCGGGGGTTGTCTCCTGACGAGGAGGAGAGGCGGTGCGTCAGAGAGGCCAGGGCGGCCATGGGCCGGCTCTTGTGGAATTGCAGGTGCTTGACGAAGGCACGCCCCAGCCGGGACACTCGGTCACGACGCGACGACGAAGGGCTCTGAAACACGCAGAATCACATCACTTAGAACTCACTTCCTCAACACAAATTATCCAATCGCACAGAAACTATAAATATGCGATCCAGAAAGACTTAACTTTAAGAGCACTTAAACATTTTAATACCAGGGAAAGTCAAAAATTATCCACACTTTATTTTTTCAATTTATTTGCACAAATATAAGGATTGGAAAAGTTCGTCATATTTCTACATAGTCTCCTTCCTTTTCGATGCACTTGGTCCAGCGATCCACAAGCTTGCGTATTCCCTCCAAGAAGGTTTTCGGTGGATCGCCCAACCATTTATGCCACCGCTTCCCCCACTTTGTCCTTCTAATCTGCAGAGAACACGCTACAGTGTCGATGCTAACTCGTCGGTTTGCCAGTACCGTTTCTCGAGCTTGCTGAATCAGTGGTGGATGTTGACGGACATCCCGCTCTTTCTTCCTGCATCATGCTTGTCCGGCCTGTTTTAAGCTCCTCGATTCACTCATACACATTTCCACGTGGTAGACCCCGTATTGCGTTGTAAGCCTCCGATGAATATCAGTCCCTGGCACATCTTCCGACCCTAGAAATCGAATCACTGCTCTTTATTCCACCTTGGTGCACACTGCTAGCGGAACGGCCATGTTTACACTGAAGCCAGAAAAATGACGCTATCGAGGCCAAACTTCGATAACGTGACCACAGCAGTATCAACTCTGAGCATGCATGCGCAGAAGGCATTGTGACAAACCTAAAGACGTGTTATAGCGAAAGTACGGATAATTTGTGACTTTCCCTCGTAGAATGTCCTTAGTTTACCCCTCCTGGTGATTGTATCGACGAGGTTTCATTAACAAAACTAGGTGGTCAGGTCTTGGTGGACGCGATATCTCGTTATTAGAAAAGACTAACCTGATCTCGTCATCATTTAAGTACCTGCAAGGCTGACGAGATATCCCGTCATTGACAAAGTTGATCAGATCTCGATAAACGAGATATCCCGTCGAAACCGCCAGGAGGGTTAACAAACTAAGCAGTTTTGGTGTAACTTTCACCACCTTGAAACACCCGTTGGTAAATCGCTGACACACAAACTTATTTTTGTTCATCACAGATATCGGATTTTTTAATTTTTTTTCGCACTTAAATTTTTTATTTAGTTTCTTTTCTGAATTGCAACAATTTTACTTTATTTTATAGCCTTTTTTTCTTTGGATGAAATTTATAAAGTGAAGTTTTAATCGTGTTGTAATATTGTTTGGCTCAGCTTGGTCAGCTCTGTGCAGTAAAAGAAACATCCAAAAGACGTACACAAATACATTAGGATTAAAACATAAAATACACTCATGTCCAAAATTATCTTTACATGCATAAAATCACGGATTTCTCAGAAACTGAGAACTATAATTTTATGAATTTGGGTGAAAATGATACATAACATCATAACACATATATACAAAGAAAAAAAATTAATAGCACTGCATATGATATAAAACTATAGCATGAAACAATAAAAATGGTAATAATATGTGACAAGGAGAGTTCAGAAAAAAAGAATAACTCAGAAAAAAAATTAAGGCTTATGAATTTAATATGGAATATGATCTCCCCTAACGAATACACACATATCACAACATGTTTTGATGCTGGCAATAATGTTGTTAACCACAGTTTGGGGAATTAAGTTCCACTCCTCCAGCGATGCGGTTTCAGGGCTAGGAGGAGGATGTCTCAGTGCAACTGTTTTTCCAATGTAGTCCCATAAGTTCTATATCGGGTTCAGATCAGGAGATTTTGCTGGCCACTGTATTTGCTCCAATGGCTTCACTTTCAAGGAATTCGTCAACGAGGTTTGCTCGATGTGGACGAGCATTATCGTCCATAAATAAAAAGTAAGATCCATAAGCACCTCTGAAAAGTCTTACATAAGGTACTAAGACATCATTCCGATATCTCTGGCCGGTCACAGATCCTCTGTTGAAAACGTGTAGGGAAGTACGTCCATCGATCATTATTCCTCCCCATACCATCACACCTGACTACCGAAACGGTCACTTTCCATAATGTTCGAAGGAAAAATTCGCGTTCCTGACTCCCTCCAGATATAAACATGTTTAGAATCAGATGTTAAACTAAACCTCGACTCATCAGTAAAGAGAATATGGGTCCATTGGTGTTCACTCCAGTTCTGATATTCTTTGCACCAATTAAAGCTATCCCTCTTTTGTTGTGAAAAGAGTGAAACGAGAGAGAGATTTATGAGGCATTTTGAATTTGGAAAAAATTAGATTAGATTTAAAAAATCAACTGGACGTAAAAATGCGAAAGGGTTTGGATGGGATTTTTCCCCAACCCAATCTTGTATATTCAAAATTGTACTTTTGAAACATTTAAGACGGTGATTATTAAAGACTGGAAAAACAGTTAAAATATGATAAACAGAAAAAGGAGTAGAGCCTGCAATTACAATGGGAGCGCTCTCTCCTAATAGTAGATGACTAGGGATGAATCGTGTGTGTCCAATGCGAAGGCGGGTCAGTTTGACATCAATCCTCCGCATTGGAGACACTGACGAGTGATGGGTTTTATAGAATTTAATTTGCACGACTCTTGCCACAAGACGAACTCCTTTGTGATGTCAGTAAGAGGAACGGCTTGCTGTAATGGAACGGAAGCTGCACTGTCAGCAAGCTCTTACCCTTTATGCCCACGTGACCCAACAAAACAGAATATCAAAACCCTTGTTTTACAAGGAATCCATATCTGGAGATAGGCGACGCTTTAATCCGTACAAGCTATTTAAAAGGGTGGAATAAGTTTTGCTAAGAAGGATGATTTTTGGTAAAGCAATGCCTCCCCACGTAGATTTAAATTAATAAATCTGAAAAGTGATCTCTCAATTCAAAAGAATGTAGAACACCTGAATACTCATAATTATTCACAAAATAAATATATGTCAAAAATTTTACTCTACTCTCAATACTTATGACATGTCAATCGCAGCAAGTGTCACGAACATCACAAGTATATACACTCACTGCCAAAAGTTTAGCACGAAGCGGTAAAATGCGAAAAAATCGACAAGTACAACTTTGATTGACACGAAAGTAGCAAATATATTTATGCACGAAACAAAACAAAGAATTACATACAAAGATGAAAACAATATTGAACTTTCATAAATTATAAGATGAAGTCATATTCGAGTCATTAACAAAATGATGTTTAAATCCGAAACTAACAAACAAAACCAACGTTAATAGGGTATGTGACCACCCCTCATCCTCATACAAAGTTTACAGCGTGTGACCATGCTTTCCATGAGGTGATCAACCACCACAGAGTCAAGTAATCGCCATTCCTCCTGTAGAGCAGTTTGCAACTCTGAGAGTAGTGACTGGGGGTGGGAAACGTGCAGACACAGCACGGCCGAGGGCATCCCAAAGAATTTCAATGGGATTAAGGTCGGGGGAGTACGCCGGCCGCCAATCCATACGCGCAATCCCCTCACTCTCCAGGTATTCGTCGACGATGTTGGCTCGATGGGGACGCTCATTATCATCCATTAAAACGAAAGCAGGACCAACTGCTGCAGCAAACAATCTCAGTGGGTTCTAGGACTTCATCCTGATACTGGACAGCCGTCACAGAACCCCGTCTATAGATAAGCAGGTCGGTGCGATATCCCAACGAAATCCCTGCCCACACCATGATGCTTCCACCTCGGAATGCGTGAGGCTCGATGATGTTCTTGGGTCGATTGCGTGTGCCTTGTTCTCTCCAGACCCTTACACGCTTGTCATCTGGCTCCAGGGCAAATCTCGACTCATCCGAGAACATAACGTTGGCCCAATCAGACACAGTCCAATTCACATGTTGCCGACACCACTTTATCACTACCCATCGTGCCGCTCTGGTTTGAACGGATAGAGGAACACAAACTCGTGGTACCCGGGCGTACAGTCCATTCATGTGTAGCCTTCGGCGAACATAGTGGCAGATATCGTCTTACCAATGGACGCTGCAACCATAGATGTCACACGTGTTGAGGTCGCTCTTCGATTCAGCTTGGCTCAAACAGCAATATATCGATCTTCCGCGGGGGTCGTAACCCTTGGGCGACCGGCCACAGGTCTTCGGATAACTGTTTGGAATTGTTTCCATAATCCTGAAATGACGGAATGATGAACGCCAAAGAAAAGAGCAACATCTGTGATTGATTGTCCTGCATCAAGGCGTCCCACAGAACGCCAGCGCTCACTATCTGCCATTCGTCTTCTGGAAGCCATAGAAACACTTCTGTCTTGAAAACTAATCGTGCGAAAGTTCTAAACACTTTTTATCGGCACTTACATGAAACTCCTCTAACCCTTCACAATACTGGCTTCTTATACGACTGCCTTTTTTGCATATTTCTCGACACGAAACCGTGATTGGCTGTTACAGAACATATTTGCGTACTTCCATCTACCTCTGCAGCGAAATGCAGGCTCTCAAATTCAGAAATTAACATTTTCCTCTCCGTGCTTAACTTTTGACAGTGAGTGTATAAGTATGTCAGCTGTGTTGCTCCAACGCTAAATAAAAATAACATGTCTATGTTGATGGGTGATTGGATTTTATATATAGAGAGAGCCATATTTGGCCATGCTGCGCCAAACACAAGACAGACAACACCAAGTAATGGTAGGTAGGTATTATAATTAACGTCACACTGGAGCAACACAACGGGATATTGGCGACGGTCCGGGATCAATCCCAAAGGGGAAGATCGAGGACAACACCACATCCTTTTGAACCACGGTCAGATGACGAGGCAACACCTGAGCTGACACCCCACTCTCCAAACTTCCAAACCACTCCAACGTGAGGACATTTGAGGTCATGACAGATTTAGCGTGCCCCTTTGCACACGACGGTCTTTGGTTAGATAAGCAACCCTCCTGTTGCTAATCCGTTTCTCTGTCAACCGGGCTACCGCGGCCCCAACAAACTCTACAAAGCTCTGACTATAGACTAATTTATAAAGGGTTGATTATCTTTAAATTTTAGAAACCTTACGTATAATCTCGAGGTCTCTTACCTTTGTAATTTTATCGATTTGACTTTTCCTTGAACATTTACATTTGTTCATACTTATTAAGGACACACAAATAAACTATTAATAGAAGTAAAATTATTGAGCGTGGCAAAGAAAGGAATAAGTTTAAAAGCCAAAACCACTTCGCATTGTTGCCAAAGAAGTTTAAAAATAATAAACAATATCAGTTGTTTCTACCACAAATGGGGCCGCGGTTGTCTGGTTGGAATAGTAACGGACTAGTGACCAGAGAGATGCGAGTTCGAATCCAACCAAAGACCGCCGTGTACAGAGGGGGCTGGTGCACGTTAAATCTGCCGTGCTTCCAATGTCCTCACGTTGTCGTGGTGTGGAAGTTTGGAGAGTGGGGTGTCAGTTCAGGTGCGACCTCGTCATCTGACCGTGATTCAAAATTACGAGGTGTTGTCCTCGGATCTTTTCCTTGGGGACTGATCCCGGACTGTCGCCAATAGCCCGTTATATTGCTCCAGTTCGACGTCAGTTAAGTACCTACCTCAACCACAAATGAGCATACTTAGATAATGAAAACAAGTCACTTAGTGGTGTTGCTGAAGATGTTTAAAACTGAAAAGTCCTCTTCGTTTTTGTGTTGAGTGGGTGAGGCTCCTCCCTGATGATGCACTAATCCACCAACACTTCTTCACTTTTAAAAAATATTCCTAAGTTTAAATTCCTAAATTTCTCTTTGTTTTGTTTTGTAATATTGATTTATATAAATATATATCAAATGAGAAAAATCAAATAATAAGAACAAATAACTTTATATTAATACAATAACTTGATATTCAAAAAAGTGGAAATACAAGGATATATAAAAAATAAGATGAATTTGTCTCTAAAACTCAGAGTTTTTTGTGTAGCTAATTCATTTGTTTATATGTTGCAAGTACCAAGGTGATAGAAGTGTGACGGCTTGTAGAAACTTCTACGTCAACCCGTCTGGTGCTTAGAGCCAATCAAAGATGGCGCATCGACTTGAGCATTACTCCAAGGAGGAGGTGTCATTCGTTTTGTATGGATCAAGGGGGAAAAACATGTAATATTCATCGAGAATTGTTGCAAGTCTATGGAGAGAGTGTTATGTCGTAGAAACAAGTGTACGTGTGGTGTAACGACACGAATGTGGCTGTCGTCCATGCCATGATTCGTGAAGACAGAAGAGTGAGGTTGCATGATATTGCAAATGCATTGAATAGCTCATAAGGTTCAGTGAGCAGTATTACCATTTTGGATTACTATTTGTTTGGCCCCTGAAGAAACACCTCCGTTTCCATACACTGGAAGAGGCACAACACTTACCTGGTTAGGGAACCTGGAGCAAGATTTCTTTGAAAAGGGCATGGATGATTGGGTGCCACGTTGGAATAAATGCTTAGACCACTATGGTTCCTTTGTCGGATGATAGTGTGATACGATTTGTCAAACAAAATAAATTTTCATATATTTATCTCTCTCTGTGTGCACGCGCGTTTTTCTGTCAATCAAATATTCACCTTACTTTTTGATACCCCTTTGTATATTGCTTAGTATTTTGCCATGAAAATTTGAAAATTGAAGCATAAATCATTTACTTCTGAAGACAAATGAGTTCTCATAAAAATTAAAAATAAACCAAATGCTTTGGCCAAATGAAAATATTTAGAAGTAAAAGTCATTCATTACTTTTGTTAAATTAACACTTGATAAATCAAAACAGCTATTGCTGCAAAACAAAAACTTTTGAAAAACAGTACATAAATTATTGACTGTAATGCTAATCGAATACTGAAATAAGTAATTTAGTTTTTGATATAAAGTGGCAAGCCAAAATCGTTTTCTGTTGTGCCAACAAGTGAAAACAAATAAATTCATAAGACACCAATGTCATATCAGAATAGTCGACAATAGCCCGTTGTGTTGCTCCAGTGCGACGTTAATTAAAATACCTACCTACCATATCAGAATGACATACATAAATATACAATAACATAATTACATAAATAGCGTAATTACATAAATAACATAAATAACCTTTTTGATGCAACGTCTTTAGATGGCTCGTAATTGTAAAAAAATTGATCAAAACAAAACTATGTGTGGGTTAAGTAGGTAGGTATTTTAATTAACTTCGCACTGCAGCAACACAACGGGCTATTGGCGACGGTCCAGGATCAGACCGAAAGGGAAAAAGATCCGAGGACAAGAACCATGTCATTTTGAACCAGTCAGATAACGAGATAACGCCTGAGCTGGCACTTGATAACACCTGAGCCTCCAAACTTCCACACCACGTCAACGTGAGGACATTTGAAGCCACAGATTTAACGTGCACCAGCCCCCTTTGCCCACGACGGTCTTTGATTGGAATCGAACTCGCCACCCTAATCCGTGACTCTTCCAAACGGACTACGGCGGCCCTATTTGTGGGTTAAAAAATATAAATCAATAACCATCAAAAACTGTTTCTCCGTTTGTGCTCGTATCAGTGGAACATAAGCAAAAATACTCGTCTATGAGTAGAATATTTCTTTTAAAATCACCAAGTAATAAAAAGTTTTCTGCAATGGACTGAAATTGTTTGTAAAAATAAACTCGAGGTTTCTAAAACAGCCCACTGTCGCAAAGGAAACAAATTGCCAAATAATACGCTCAAGAAAAGCTACAAGTATAAAGTTCTTTCACTAGACGGAGAATTTACTTTGGGGAGAATATCCTAAATGGACGTGTGGCGTAAGTTTCCGAAAGTTATAAAACCTATAAAGAAGTCTCGAAAGGATGCTTGTTTCTAGAAGGGCTAATTTTTTTGAAAAATAGCGTCCAAACATTCTGTTGGCCGATTCGGAATTGCGAAGAAGGGATCGGATGTTTTTATTAATTATATATACAGGGGCAGTTGTTGTCTGGTTGGAATAGTAACGGACTAGTAACCAGAGGGATGCGAGTTCGAATCCAACCTAAGACCGCCGTATACAAAGGGGGCTGGTGAACGTTAAATATTTCATGGCTTCCAATGTACTCGCGTTGTCGTGGTGTAGAAGTTTGGAGAATAGGGTGCCAGCTGAGGTGCGACCTCGTCAACTGACCATGGTTCAAAATGACGTGGTGTTGTCCTCGGATCTTTCCCTTTGGGATGGGTCCCGGACCGTCGATCATAGCTCATTGTGTTGCTCCAGTGCGACGTTAATTAAAATACCTACCTTTCTTACATATGAATGCGTGTCCAAAACTCGAACAAGGGTTCACGAAGGGGAAATTCATAAATTTTAAATTTTATATTTCCAATACTTCTATTTTTTCAAAAGAATTATGCTTACGATTGATTCCTATGAGTAGTGTAAGCCACATAAGATTCATGTGATTTTGTGAATAATTTAGGGAAGGCGTTTTGAGGTCAAGCAAGGTAAGGCATCTTAACCCTTTCGCTCCGACATTGCATGATTAAAATTTAACTCTGAAAAGTAGTTTAATTGAGTAGTTTAGTAGTTTTTGCTCTTTTTGACGGACGACCGTACTTTCGCGTTCTTTTTGTGTTTGCTTCCAACATTTATGAGTTGCTCAGCTAAGGGGACATGAATGATACGAATGGTTCTGTTTTATGTTCCACATCACACTTCGTAATCCATGCATTCACAACACAAATCATAACTAAAAATCTTTTTCCACCACTGGTCTGATTTTCTGCCATGACCCTAAAAAGTAGCCATTTCATCACAACTCCATTCATGTACATAGGGTAGTGGGAAATGGGCAACTAACGTCTAATTTTGTACCATCTTTTTGTTTCCGGTCACTCATTCGTCCGAATGAATGGGCGTGCTCAAAACCATAAGTCCGCCATTTGCAATCTGAAAGTATTGCCAGGTTTCTTGAGTCCTATTTTTATTCCCTAATTCCTTAAGAACACTGAAAACGTAAAAACCCATTCAAAAGTGGGATTTATTGACCCAATCTAATCTCTGGGACGTATAAGCCCATTAGGCCCGAAAGGGTTAACTAACGTCCAACTAGAGCAATACAATGGGATATTGGAGGGTGTTTTGAAAAACAAAGCTTAAATCTGGAGATGGCTTGTTGAGTTTTATGGCTCAAGGGCCATTTTTGGCCATGCTGCCCCAAACATTAAGCAGACAACGTAAAATAAAGGCAGGTAAGTTTTAATTAACGTCGCACTAGAGCAACACAACGGGCTACTCTCGAATGTCCGGAATCAATCCCCAAGGGAAAAACCCGAGGAAAACACCACGTAATTTGGAACCACGGTCAGATGACGACGCAACACCTGAGCTGGCACCCCACTCTCCAAACTTCCACACCAACGTGAGTACATTGGAGGCCACGAAATATTTAACGTGCACCAGCCCCCTTTGCACACGACGGTTTTTGGTTGGATTCGAACTCGCAACCCTCCGGTTGCTAATCCGTTACCCTTCCAACCATAAAATAATGGACATGCACACAGAAGGAAAGCTTTACTGACAGAAGAGAGAAATACGCACAGGGAGGAATGAAACTCGCGCCGCCTACAAATCGCAGGTTGTTAACGCAGTGGGCACACCCACTGAGCTGCAACGGCCCTATCAAATACGAAGAAAAATTCTCTTAGAAATTGCAAAATAAATTTTAAAAGAATTAATCCACTATACAGAATGGTCATAATCGAATCACAATAATCATAGCACGCGCTTCCTTGTCGAAAATCAACCGAAAAAATATTGTCCGCTATTCGGGGCTTTCCTGAGATATTCGTGTTGATCCCAGACCGTCGTCAATAGCCCGCTGTGTTGCTCCAGTGCGACGTTAATTAAAATACATACCATACCGGAGATATTCGTCACAAAATTTCATGATGTCCCTTCCGGTCAATCGAAATCTTCTGTCTCTCACTTTTGAAATCTCTGTCTCACAGTTTATAATTAGGTAATAAAATTTACCTTGAGTAATTCAACTCACCAGTTATTTTATTCTACGAAACATACGCTAAACACACAAAAAAACATATTCCTTCGTCTTGAGTTGGAAGTTTCATAAAACGAAATATAAATCATGACTTTTCATAAAGTTCCACAAAAGTTTATATGCGGTAGGAGAGTTAAAAAACAAAAATAAGTTATAGGAAATTTTTTGTTTATATTTAATGTTAGGAAAAGTTCCTTTAACTTCAAAGCAACAGTTATACAAATGCTTCACTTCTGCCTTTTCAAGAAAAGAATTTACTAGATAGGAAAAGGCCATAGATATGAGATAAAAACAAACTTTTGATTTTTCTTATACAGTCGCGGAAAAAAAACGAACCACCCCTCTTCATTCCAGCAATTTTAACAGTAAAGAAAATTCAAAGATGACGTTTGACAGGAAGTAATGTCTTCTACAAATTCAAACGCATAAAATTTGCACAAGGGGCCGTCTTCATATTAAATTGAGCACCGACTTCATAATTTCCAATGGAACCCCTTTTTGGACACAATTTCAAATCTATATCAAAATTTAACTTCAGATACCAAATTTCACGTCATTAGGTCTTCGCGTTTCGAAGTTATGATAACAGAAAGATTGGATCTTAATGTTAAATCAGTTTCTCAGACTTTTATGGATGTCTTCCAAAATAATATCTCTATAGCGCTGATATTTTGTACCTTGTTACTGTTGAACACCCCAAACAAAATCCACTCAATATTTATTTTAAAAATAGTTTTTAGTATGCAATAATAATCATTAAATTAATGTTTGAAAAAATTATGAATTAGAATCTTACTATATTTTGATGGGAATCGATACAGAAGGACTTTTAATATGACTATGCATAATTTCAGCTCATTCCAATGGTTAGTTTTGGGTTACATCAAATTTTCCTCATTAAGGTGATTTTAGGGAGCAACCAAAAGTTTAAAAAATATCTGGCAAACCTCGGATAATAATTCTCAGATCGTTCTCACTCGCTGACAAATACGTTTGAAATAGTGTTCAAATTTGAAATTCGGATAGTTATTACTGCAATTAATCTCGATCTACGAATAGTGATTTTAATTATGGAGATGTTCCCTGAAATTGACAACAATTTTAACATTGAACATCTCCGGATATAAAGAAAGTAAAGTCATGAAATTTCATATTTAAACGATGCAGAATCTGATTAAGACATCAAAACATGGTATTTACATTGGAAATGTAATTTGTAGACGTCCCCTTATGCAATTATTTTGCATTTGAATTTGTAGAGGACGTTATTCCCTATTGAAAGATATCTTTGAATTTACTCTACTATGAATAGTGCTCCAAATAAAGGGGGTGTTTCGTATCTTTTCGTTGACTACATTTGATTCTGAATGATTTCTTTAAAGCCTTCAGTTGCTTGGAAAATGAAACAGCATTTTATTTCCCAAAATTGACTTTTGTATTGGAAAAATTAAAGTAGTAATAAAGTATTTTGATGATAGTTTTCTTTTATATGTGTGAGGTATGTAGGCAGGTTGCTGAATTAACATCGCAGTGGAGCAACACGGGCTATTGGCGACGGTTCGTGATGGATCCCAATAGAAGATCCAAGCATCAGATCCGAGGACATCTCATCATTTTGAACCACGTTCAGATGACGATAACAACACCCCAGCTGGCAGCCCTCTCCTCAAACGTTTACACCACGCCAACGTGAGGACCATTAACTCCACGACTGATTTAACGGTCAACAACCCCCACGTACTCAACGGTCTATGGTTGGATCGAGTTTCGAACGCGCAACCCTCTGGTTGCTAATCCACTACTATTCCAACTGGTCTACCTTGGCCTCTTTGTACGTATGAGTTTTTCTACAAAAACGTATCTAAATGTAGATGGTACTAGTGTTTTAGTAAATGGAAGGTAGGCAGGTATTAAATTAATGTCGGACTGGAGCAACTTAACAGGCTATTGGTGACGGTCCTGGATCAAACCCGAAAGGAAAGATCGAGGATAACACCTCGTCATTTTGAACCACGGTCTTTAGTAGATGGAACTATTCTTAAAATAGAACTTTGCGTACGAATTCTGATGAAAATCTGTTGCTTCAGCCCTCAAAGTAGGAGCTTGTGAAACGTCTATTAAAAATAAATGTTTCGTCTAAATTTTACTCTACAAGTCTTTTTCACAAAATGTTTACTAATCTAGTGTGAATTTCATTCTCTCCATTAGTTGAATGGAACATCATTAAGAGTAATGACTCATTTAATAAAGTAATTACGCATTCAATGAAAGTCATTAACTTAATGATCGACATTCTCTCGGGTGTTTCATCTTCTGGAGATTCGAGTCTTTTTTTTAAACCTATTTTCGGAAATCTCGGAGAAAACCGCTTAGATATCGGACCGTATTCTTCGAGAACATTAAAAACTAATTTTTAAAAGGGTTAGTTAGCAAGAATTTGTTTAAAAGATTTATTGAATACATTCAAATATTTGCTTATGAGAGGGTTCTTCTGTAGGGGCTCTAGTGATTTCTTCCGACTTCACTCCGGAAGTGACCTAAAATGGTGACCTAAAATGGCATGGTATGGAATCGCTTAAAGAATTAATAGGTTTTAAACGTTATTTTTTTAAATTTAACTGAAAATATGCCAAATATATGTGCTGCAAATGGCAGCTCCTAAAGTCTGCGGTAGCCCGGTTGGAAGAGTAACGGATTAGCAACAGGAAAGTTGCGAGTTCGAATCCAACCAAAGACCGTCGTGTACAAAGGGGGGTTGGTGCGCGTTCAATCTGTCAAGGCCTCAAATGTCCTCACATTGGCGTGGTGTGGAAGTTTGGAGAGTGGCGTGCCAGCTCAGGTGTTGCCTCGTCATCTGACCGTGGTTCAAAATGACGTGTTGTTGTCATTGGATCTTTCCCTTCGGGTTTGATCCCGGACCGTCGCCAATAGCTCTTTGTGTTGTTCCAGTGCGACGTTAATTAAAATACTTACCTACTTCGACCTTCGGTGTTTTTTTCTTGTCCCCCAAAGAGTCCGATAGATCGAGGAGTTACATAATAACTAGAAATATTTTTTCTTTTTCCAGTACTTTGTTAATATTTACACTTAAAAATACCTCATACAGTAGATGTACTACTGGCTTTATGTCTAATTTTGCAAAATTTATAAACCATTGAATAAAAATATGTTGAAATGGAGTCAGTGCTTTTAATTTCTACTCAGGCTGTGACGTTTAATTAAAGGGAATCCTTAAATTAATTTTCCTAGAATATTCAAATAATTACTGTCATTCCTTGAGAAACATACTACCTATAAAAATCGTTACACTTTCAAAATCTTGAAGTACTTCAATGTGTCGCAACCCCCTTTCGTAGATAGCACATATAGTTGACAAGAACATCATCTTGTGTACTTTCCAACTTATGAGAAAGTTAAAAATAAAACAGACTTACATATTGTTGAGCCCTCCAAGCGATTGCGACGATGTATTTCGTCCATCAAGATCTGAGCCATTTTGCTAATGACGAGATAGATCGTCTTCAAGATATTGCCGATATTTTTCATGATGAAGATCTGGTTAGTTTTCTTCTGATGACGAGGTGTCGTGTCCATCAAGATTTGGTCAGTCTTGTTAATGACGGTATACCTCGTCCATCAAGATCTAATTATTTTTGTTAATGACGAGATACCTCGTCTAGACAACCATCTAACTACCCGGCAGTCCATGTTGAGCCTTGGCCTCCAAAACGATACGACTCCAAAGCGCCCTGTCTTGGGCCACCAATTTTTTATGTTCATGTTTTTGAGGTCTTTTTCGACCTCCTCACGCTGTCTTTTCCTCGGCCTTCCTCTCTGGCCTTGACACTGATTCTTAAATATCTTTGTTGTGCCTCGGTTATCCATTCTCTCCATGTGTCCCAACCATTGGATTCTTTTCGATTTTATTAAATTTATATCTTTTTCTCTATAATTTTTGGATTTCATGATTGTATCTCTTTCCCCATACATCGCCTTTTTTGATTGGTCCAAATATGGCTCTCAAGATCTTTCTCTCCCAAGTTACCAACATTTTTTCATGTTTTTGAGTCATGTCTCAGATCCATATATTACTGTTGGTTTAATGATAGTTTTATACATTAGTTTTGTCTTCCTCGCGATTGCTTAAGATCTTATTATTTTTGTAGCGCGAAAAAGCTCCGATTTCCTGCACTAAGCCTGTTTTATAATGTCATTGTTCCAATGAAACCAATGACATTATAATGTCATTGGTTTCAGTAACAATTGAGCCTAGATATCTAAATTTTTTAACTCTTTCAAACTTAACTGTATCATTTATCCTCAGTTCATTATCTTCCTCACTGCCCCTGTATTTAGTCTTTTCTACATTAATTTCTAATCCGAAGGTTTTGGCCTCCATTACTAGTTTCTTAAATAACTCAGGCAACGCATTTTTACTCCTAGCTATCAAAATGACATCATCAGCAAATGCCAAAATTTGTGTCGATCTATTGAAAATTGTATCATTTCTATTTGATAATGTGTTTCGCATCACTTTTTCTAGGCATATGTTAAACA
Source organism: Meta bourneti (assembly GCA_933210815.1). NCBI lineage: Eukaryota > Metazoa > Arthropoda > Arachnida > Araneae > Tetragnathidae > Meta > Meta bourneti. Next base: position 117,183,336 of record OW119923.1, on the reverse strand, counting down.
AAATTGTAGATAATACATCTCCCTGTCTTAACCAGTTATTATTCTGAATTCTCTTGATAATCTATTTTACCTTCACTTTTGCCTCTGTCGATGCAAGAGTGATCTTTATTAGACAACAATCAGGAGGATCAAAAAAGATACAAAACCTTTACACCAAACGGAAACCCAATTTGTTGTTGTTCAATTGCCTGGACCTCCCATGGCCCACAGATGTCCTACACAAGATCAATACGCGAGCAGCAAGGGACTGTATTGAATTACATAAACAAAAAAAACAAGCAATCAGAGGAAACTAATCTAGATGCCCAGGAACGTAACTTGGCAAGTGTCGACTCCACCCCATCCACCTATATCCGATTGATATCACCCGCCATTGGTGGATTGGTGGTTATTTATCACGTTATACTTAGCCATAGTGGTTGATTATGAACCGAGGTTTGGGGAAGATGGAATTCCGCAATCGAATGCGCAGTTGCATGGAGTTCTTTTTAATTGAAATCTGTAAGGAATGAAATGGTGAAATGAAAATGGTTCAGTTGAAAAATAAATTGAAGTGTTATCAGTGATAAAAATTTTGGTATTAGATTTAATTCCACTTTTTATTTAGTTTTGTCGTAGATTTTACCATTCAGGTTAAAAGTGCGTCGTTATTTCTAAAATTTCTCAAGGTTTCCAAAAAAATGCCTCACTGCTGTCAAACAGAATGTTTAACCTTTAGATTAAAGGCATAATGCAAAAGTGTCAAAATTCCTTTTTCAGTTCTGTCACATTTTACAAGCATAAGTTGAGAAAAACGCCAGATTTAAAAAATGTAAGAGATCTAGGTAGTTGGTAGTATTTTAATTAACGCCATACTCGAGCAACACAACGGGTTATTGTCAACGGTCCGGGATCAAATCCAAAGGGAAAGTTCGGAGAACAACATCTTCGTGATCTGACCGTGATTGAAAATTACGTGGTGTTGTCCTCGGATCTCTCCCTTCGGGTTTGATCCCTGACCGTCGCCAATGGTGTTGCTCCAGTGCGGTATTAATTCAAAATACCACACCTACCGAGGACAACACTACGTCATTTTGAACCATGGTCAGATGACGAGGTCACACCTGAGCTGGCACAACGCTCTCCACACTTCCACACCACGCCAACGTGAGGACATTTGAGGCCCCGACAGATTTAACGTGCATCTTTGGTTGGATTCGAACTCGCAACTCTCCAGTTGCAAAGTCGTTACTCTTGCAACCGATCTACCGGGCTCCTTTAAGAGATCTTCGAGACAATTCCGAATACTTGACACTGACTGCATTGTTTCCATGAATCCTTGCATCTATCAGTCTCCAACGATGCAAGTTTAGGGGCAATTCAAGTATAATTCGTTTTGTAAACTGCAATCCTATTAAAAAGGCACAACGAAGCCAATAATGAAAGAAATACTTAACAAATTAGATTTTATAACCAAAATATTTAAAGTTGAGATTTAAAAAGATTCAGCTAATACGACTTGCTTTCCTTAGTTTCATCGTGCCGCAGTAGCCCGGGTGGAAGAGTAGCAACTGAAGGGTTGCGAGTTCGAATCCAACCCAAGACCGCCGTGTACAAAGGGGGTTGGTGCACGTTAAATTTGTCTCAAATGTCCTCACGTTGGCTTGGTGTGGAGAGTGGGGTGCCAGCTCAGGTGTGACCTCTTCATATGACGGTGGTTCAAAATGACCCGGTGTCCACGATCTTTCCCTTCGGGTTTGATCCCTGACCATCTTTAATAGCCCGTTGTGTTGCTCCAGTGCGACGTTAATTAAAATACCTACCTAAACATAAGTAATATTGTAAGCGATTGACAGAAAAAAGGTAGGAAATGCTATTGTGTGTATATATTCTCTTTTAGAAGAGCAAAGTTGTTAATATTTTTACATTGCGTTTGTTTATTTGCATTAACGTCTCAGACAACGGGCTATTAAACATTACGAATCATTCCATTAGTATATTACAAGTGACACATCTTTGAGGAACATCCCTTGATTAATTGTCATCTGACCATGGTTCAAAATGACTAGCAATTTTCTTTGGATCTAAGGGATTGATCCCGGACCGTCGCCAATAGCCCGATGTGTTTCTTGAGTGCGACGTTAATTAAAATACTTTTAATACCTTTACCTTGATTAATTGTTTTTTTGATTCGTGTTGCTAATAGCATCAGAGAAAGAAATGTAAATTGAATTCCGAAGACTCATAAATAAATAATTACCGCGTTTCACTCCGCACAGAATGCACGCGATGGCAACTCCTGCGATGTTTTCGTGAATGAAATTCCTTCATTTGTCCTGAAGAATCCCTCGAGTTAAGACTTCCGAAATTGGCCTCATGATCCTTTCCTCCGAAATGAAAGAACCAGGCCGGATATTTTTAGTGTCCGCGGAACATCATTATGAGACATTCCTGCCGGATTCCGGAACATTCTCGGTGGCGGCCGGACGTTTGCCAGTAGGGTCGGATCCATCGAGGAAAGGGGTCGTCCAGCTGAAACCGCTAAGCCTAACCAAAACAAAAAGTCCGGCCAACCCAGTTCAGCATATTTACAAACATCTCTTCCCAACCCTTCTGTCCTGACGTCCGGGACATCGAAGTAATACCATAAATTGATATTTTTAGTCGTAGAATTCTACTTAGAACGAATTGTCCCGGGATTGGGAATTCGGGGGGGGGGGAAAGAATATTTTTACTACGTTGGGAGTGAGTGAGACGTATCGAAATATCGGACCGCCTTAAAAACATTCGGTTCTTGCGTACAGTATGTCGGAAAACGATTCTGGATTCATAGAGAAGCGTCGTTTCGAATGCACTTTTTGCTTCGGGACAACCCAGAAAATATTCCAAGCCGAATTTATTCTCTACGTCTGAAAACATCGCACCGAGATACGTGGATTTTCGGAAGTTTTACGTCACGACATGACTTCGAACGTTTTATTTACGTTTTAATCGACATAAATAAACTTTTTTCAATCGTTTGAAAACGAAATAAATAAACTTCGATACAAATTCATGATATTAAAAGAAGTCGACGTATTTAATACATATATAAACCCCAAAAAATATTCCACAATTCGACGGAAGTCAAGAAATCCGGCAAAACTTTTTTTGCCATTTTGAAGTTTCGGAATGTTGTTCGAAGAGTATCCACTCGCGGACATACCGACACTTACGAGGTATCGTAGAAAACCGGGGATGAGGGGCGGATTCGAGGGGGAGGAATACGAGTGAAGCAGACGATCGGGAGCGGTCGTTTGGGTGTTAGTGGTCACTCACCTTGAGGAGGCAATCCTCCTGTATGTTGGGCAGCTGCCGGTCGTCCGCCATGGTGGCTCGCGGCCCGCGGATCAGGTGCGGCCTCGGGGACGGAAGAGAGACTCTTGCCGCAGCATCTCCATCCCTGCGACTGCGGCGACCCCTGGCGGAGGTCTCCTCCGCATCCCGCGTCCCCCCTTCCCCGCGGGGGGATCTCGCTCATCCACTGCCCGGCGCATGCGCGCTGCGCCAACGGTTCAGTTGATCTATCGAGTCGGGATTGTTTCTTTTGGGAGAAAGGGAAAACGAGACGCTCTAATCCCAACGTATTAAACTCCGGAAATATCGGGACAATAGACGCTCTGTGGTGATCTGGAAGGAACGCGGGGGAACGTTTGCGGTTGGGTCGCAAATTGCTGGGTTGGTTTTTCTGGTGCAGGGGCCGTATTTGGCCAAGCTCCGCCAAACGGACAATGTCAAGTAATTGCGAAAAGAAAGGACGGAGTGGAAAGTAGTTGTTTAATTGACGTTGCACTGGGGCAGCACAGCGGGCTATTGGCGTCTTTCCGGGATCAAACCCGAAGGGAAAGATTGGATGAAAACACCTCGTCATTTTGAACTAAGGTCAGATGACGATGTCACAACCGATCTGGCACCCCACTCTCAAAACTTCCACTCCACGCCAATGTGAGGAGTCCGCCAGCCCCCTTTGTACACGGCAGGTGGTTGGTTGGCTTTAGGGTTTTTATGGCGCAAAGGCCCCTATTTGGACATGCTGCGCCAGACACACGATATCAAGTAATAGACACAATGACAGTTTTTCTGACACAGAACAGAGAAATACACCCAGGGAGGAATCGAATCTAACAGGAATGGAACCTGTTCCGCCTACAACTCGAAGGTTGCTAGCCCCTTGTACACTACGGCCCTTGACTTCGCGCTCAGATGACTAGAGCAACGCCTGAGCTGGCTCCCCACTCCAAAATTCCACACCATGCCCAAGTGAGGACATTTCAGGCCACGACAGATTTAACGTGCCCCAGCCTCCTTGTACACGACGGTCTTTAGCTGGACCGAGTTCAGTCCCGAAAGAAAAGGATGTCGAATGACGAGAACTCCTAAGCTTTGACCGATCTTTAAACCCTAGTTTTAGTGAGTCTAGAACCATGAAACATTGCCCGATTTTTCAAACTGTTTCAAGTAGGAGGCTAAAACATTTTCCATATTCCCCTACGTGACAGTTGTTTGTCTAATGCTTGTCACAACTTGGCCGAATGGGCCATAAAACCAAACCACCCTTACGTGACAAGAAAACAAAACTGTCAATGTTTATGGAAGGTCGGGATGTTTCGATTTTACAGATTGCCCCACGCAATTTATTTAATACTTTCCTCTAAAATTATTCGTTGGAAGAGTAACGGATTAGCAACCGGAGGGTTGCGAGTTCGAATCCAACCAAAGAAAGTACAAGGAGGGCTGGTGTACGGTCAATCTGTCGTCGCCTCAAATGTCCTCACGCTGGGGTGGTGTGAAAGTTTGGAGAATGTGGAGCCAGCTCAGGTGTGGCCACGTCATCTGACCATGGTTCGAAAGGACGCGGTGTTGTCCTCGATCTTTCCCTTCGGGTTTGATCCCGGACCGTCACCAACAGCCCTTTGTGTTGCACCAGTGTGACGTTAATTAAAAATACCTAAAAGTATTCGTGGATATGGCAAGAGATGTTATTTCCTATCTCGCTCAAAAAAGTTTATTTAATGTTAGGGTGGGCGATATCGAATGGCGAAAAATTCAGCTATTTGTAGTAATTTAGAAGATTTATAAAATTCGTTTTACCAGAGATTGGACTTGTAACTTCATTTGATTTGTCGCTTCACAGTCGTATTTTGCAAACACGAGGACTAATGGAGAAACAATCGAAGCCAGGCTGAATCGTTTCGCATACAAAATAAGATTTAAAAGTAATAAAAATACATAAGTACATGTACTCATCTTTTTACGTTTGATATTTTTTACGATCATTGATTTTTCTTCTACAATAACCTTCCAATTTCTTTACACTTAATTGAATTTAAAAATAAAACAAATCCAAACCCTGGAAGATTTAAAATAGAACAAAAATGTATAGAAGAAAAAATTATACCTTCGTTAAATATCTTCTCATCTAACGGTGATTCAAAATTATGTGATGTTCCCCTCGGATCTTTCCCTTGGGAATTAAGGGTCGTCGTGGCTCAGTAGTTGGTTACTCAGTAGTTGGCTAGAAGGTTGCTAGAGCTCAACTGCTCTAGCAACCTTCGATTGTAGGCAGCGCAGGTTCGATTCCTGTCAGGTGTATTTCTCTCTTCTGTGTTGGTAGGTAGGTATTTTAATAAACGTCGCACTGGGAGCCCAACACAACGGGTTATTGGCGATGGTCCGTGATCATTTCCGAAGGGATAGATCCGAGAACGTCATTTTGAACCACGTTCACATGACGCTCTTCTGTGTCAATAAAGCTTTCATTGTCTGTGTCTATTACGTGATGTTGTGTCTGGCGCAGCCTAGCCAAATATGGCTCTTGCGCCAAAAAACAACCAACTCTTGGGAATCGATCCCGGACCGTCTCCGTGGTTCAATATTGCGTTGTGTTGTCCTCGCCTCTTTCCCTTGGGGTTTGATCTCCGACTGTCGCCAATAGCCCGTTGTGTTGCTCCAGTGCGAAGTTAATTGAAGTACCTATCTTCCTATCTTACGAAAACCGGAGGCCATGGTAGCCTTGTTGGATATGTATGTATCTTTAATTAACGTCGCACAGGAACATCACAACGGGCTATTGGGTAGCCTGGTTGGGTAGATAGATATTTTAATTAACGTCACACTGGAGCAACACAACGGGCTATTGGTGACGGTCCGGGATCAATGATCCGAGGACAACACCACGCAATATTGATAGTCCAGTCAGATGACGATAGCGTGGCGGGGAAAAGAACTAGAAACACGTTCCTTCGCAGAAACACTACCGCCACAAACACTTAGCTTGGTAGAAAGGGCCCAGTACAGCTTGGCGGTCAAGCTAAGGAGTACCTCTATCAAAATTAATTAAAGACTCCGCGGTCCTTCACGGTCCATCGCGTGACAGGCGCACCCGATAATGGGGGGGGGGTGAATAATGGAATCGCCCGATCATCGTGTCGTAAAGACCGGGTGAGAGAATCGAGCCCCACCTTTACAATCCGCATGTACCAATGCTTCGCGAATTACGCGAAGGTATTGAATTAACGTCGTACTAGAGCAACACAACGGGCTATTGGCGACGGTCCGGGATCAATCCCCAAGGAAAGGGGCGAGGACAATAAGTAATTTTGACTCAAGGTCAGATGACGAGAACACCTGAGCTGCACCCCACTCTCGAAACTTCCACACCACGCCAACGTGAGGACCTACGAAGCGACGACAGATTTATCGTGCTCTCTTTGTACACGACTATCTTCGGTTGGATTCGAACTCGCAACCCTCCGGTTGCTAATCCGTTGCTCTTCCAACCGGGCCACCGCATCGAGTAATCACACTGTACCACCACTAAACTTGTTTCTAGATTTCATGATGCTGTGAAACGTCACCAGCATTTAAATGTAACGGCCTCAGTGGTTCTTATATATAAGATTGAAATACGAGTCAGCTCAACGTTTTCTTAAGATTTTAACGAGCTTGTGTATAGTGTTATTACATTTTAATCCAAGAAACATGAAAGGTAAATTTTATTACGCGCCTATTTTTAGTAACTCTCAATTAAACGAATCAATAGCTATTTAAGTTTTCAGTGAGGAAAAAATTATAATGAAAATTGTATTTGTAGATGATCGTCGACATATTCAATAACAGTTTTGATCCGTTTTAAAAAAAAATTTCCTATCTGTTTTTGAGCATATTTCCGAAATGACTGAAATTCCTGTTGTATTAATTGTATTAACGTCGTGTACAAAAGGAACAGGCACAAGTTAAGTCTAGTGGCTTCAAGTGTCCTCGCGTTGGCATGATGTGAAAGTTTGCCATTTCGTGTGACCCGTCGTCTGACTGGTTCAAAATGAGGTGTTGTCCTCGAATCTTTCCTTTGGTGACTGATCCCGGACCGTGGCTAATATCTCGTGCGTTGTGTTGCTCCAGTGCGACGCTAATTCAGCTATCTACCTTTCATTCCTCGACTTTCACCATTGCTTAATTAGTTTCGCTTACATAGTGGGAAAACTTGTAAATTCTGCAGTGGAGCAAAATATAATTTAAATGGTTCATAAGGTTTGAATCGAACTACTTGGAGTGATGGCCATTTCTGTAAAAGCATCAATCGAAAGCAATCCAAAATGGCGGCACATTTTGCAACTAGTGGGGAACCAATCAACCGTATTTCTGGGACGCATTTAGATACGTACCCTGAACATCTTGCGTCACTTTGCTTTAGATTATAAAACTGGAAAATACTCTAACTTTTGCTCATACAAAAATTATTCTTGTCGAAAATGGAGGACATTTGAAAAACCAGCAATCGGATTTTTTATATTTTCTTGGAAGCATTCAGAAAAATCCCTGGTCATTTTCCCCATTGATCTCAAGCTCTGACTTTCCAGAGATCTTTGAATGTCTAGCTTGAGCCTGATTTGTCATTAATAGGATATCGACGCTTTTTAAGAGAATGTTGATGTACGAAGGTAGTCAAAAATTATCTACTCTTTCGGTATAACACATCTTTAGATTTGTCCCATTGCCTTCTGCGCATGCTTAGAGTTGATACTACTGTGGCCACGTTACCGAAGTATGACCTCGATAGCGTCAGCTTCGAGTAAAAATTCTTGCTTCTGCTTCAGTGTAAAGATGGCCGCTCCGCTAGTTGTGTGCACCAAGGAGGAATAAAGAGCAGATCCGATTTCTAGGATCGAAATGTGTCCAGGGGCTGAAATTCATCGGAGGCTTGCGACACAATACTGGCTCTACCACTTAGAAGTGGATCGAGAAGCTTAAAATAAGCGTGAAGGAGTAGGACACCCGTCAACCTCCCACCGACGAGAAATTTCAGCAAAATCGAGAAATGGTAGTGGTAAACCGGCGAGTTACCATCGACAATTTAGCGTGTTCTCTTCAAGTTAGACGGACAAAGAAGTGGGGATAACGGTTGGCGACCCACCGAAAACATTTTTGGAGGGAAGACGCAAGCTTGCGGTCCGCTGAACCAAGTGCATCGAAAAGGAGACTAAGAAAGTGGCGAACTTGTTCAACCCTTATTTTTGTATAGATTGAAAAATAAAGTGAGAATAATTTTTTACTTTTGCTCGTAGTTGATATAAAATGGCTACAACAGCACACAGGCTGACTATTACGTTTGCAAGAAAATTAAATTCTTCCGTTTCCTTTCAGACCACCGGACTTCCAATCTGAACAAGGGCCGTCCCAGTTGGAAAACTGCACGAGACAACGACTTGTTCGCCTTCACCGTCAGATCACGAATCGCGCAGACTTTCAGAAACAACCCAGTTGGTGGCAGAGCAGCAGAGCTACTGGGCACCTGTTCGCTTCAGTTGACTGGTGCCAAAACATTCGAAATCCTCCTGGTGTACGTTCTCGATAAACTCTTCGAATGTACATTGCAAGATTTTTCTCCGAAAGCTCTAAATCGGTTTAAAACCAGGGCCGCAGTTGAAAGGACAGCGGATTAGCAACCGGAGGGCTGCGAGTTCGATACTTGGTCCAGCCAAATACCGTCGTGTAAGCGGGGACTAGTGCACGTTTAATCTGTCGCTGCCTTGTATGTCCTCCCGTTGGCGTGGTGTGGATGTTTGGAGAGTGATGTACCAGCTCAGGTGCTGAGCTCGTCATCTGACCGTGGTTCAAGACGATGAGGTGTCTTTCCCCTTCGGCATGGATCCCGGACCATCGCCAACAGCCCGTTGTGCTGCTCCAGTGCGACGTAAATTAACTACCTACCCTTTTCGATCTGTTTTTAATTAACGTCGCACTGGAGCCAACGTGGACACGGTTGAGGCCACGATAGATTTAACGTGCAGCAACCCCCATTGTACACGGCGGTCTTGGGTTGGATTCGAACTCGCAACCTTCCGGTTACTAGTCCGTTGCTCTTACTATCCATCCCTTTTTGATGTGGACTACGCGATTACTGTCGACTCATTTGAGATTTCTTTCCTCAAACAGATATCTCTACAACGTCCACACTTTGAACACGAACTTCGAGCCCGCTTCAGGATCGGGTCCACTGCCGATCGACCTCCTCAAGATTTCCGACTTGGAAGTCGTCCACGCCATCGCCCGCTGGAGAGAGACCCACCCGCACGCGCCCCGTCGCACACTCAGACGCTTCCTGTCCTTCGTGCGCTTCAAGGCACTGACAGTCAGAGACCTGTGCAACCTTGAGCAGCACTACCCGTCCCTCATCCCCGAAACCCTGGCCATCGTCAAGCATCTGGTCAGCCCAATCACGCACCGCCTCCCAGAGTGGTGCAACCAAGATGCGCCGAAAATGAATCTACTCTAGGGATTCAAGAATGGGTACTACTTCAATGGACATTGAATAGGAATGCTTTTTTAATATGACTGTAAGTTCCTCTTACGTTGAATGTTTGTATAAGCAACTGAATATACTTTTAACTGGTAGGGTTCTTCAAAACATTTATCGAAATTGTTTAGCATTTTATCCTTGCTACAATCAAATCTTTATCAAGTGTCTACGATAAGAATTGTAATGAATAAATAAACTCTGGAAATAGCTTATATATTCTTTAGTAATAAGTATTTGAGCGGCCTTTTGCCTTCGATGCATGTTCAGGAAGCTCTTAAGTACTAGCTGGATTACCCGGGTCGAATTGTTCGTAATTCATTGTAACATTACTCAATGCTATCCTGTGGTTATTTCGAATTGTTTTTAGCCCCTTCTGCAGACTCGGGACAAATCGAACGGGGTTAATATAATATAACCCATGTATCTGAAGAATTCAAAAGAACCAAATTTTTTAGTGTAAATTGGTCTATTGATCGTGTAAATACTTAATGTTATTACTATGGGGATTTCGAATAGTGTTTTTAGCCCTCTGCACACCCAAGACAAATAAAACGCGGGTTAGTATGTAGCCTACGTTACCCTCAGGATTCCAACGTACCGAATTTGGTGTGCATTGGTCAAACGGTGTAGAGACAGAAACCAACTCTGCTTTGTATATAGTCAGACAATAAATAATAAACACTTTGAAAATAGCTTATAATTGGTAACGAGGATTTGAGAGGCCTTTGGTGCATGTTCGGGAAGCTACAAGGACTATTCAGTACAGTCAAGTAATACTATGTAAATATAACTTAAATTGAATGGTTTATTTCTGTTGAAATTATGCAACATATTGCTTAAAGGGTTTGCACGTTGGACTAAGATTATTATAATGCGAAGAATAACTTGCTCGAATCCAGTTTTCCAAGTTTATTTGGTCCAGTCCTTTCGAGATTAAGAGAGTAGAATAATTTAAATTAACTTCCCAGACTTTTTCATATCCTCCAAAATAAAGTCTTATCTCACCCCAAACAAGTTACTTTTTAATATTGTATAAAGATTTTAAGTTAATTTCAAAATCTTGCATATTAAAAAGTAATACACGAAAACAGTCATGAACATATATTGGTTCAAAATTACTTTATACGACGATGCAAAATAGCACGTTTCCTTCCAGTGGAAGTTCTACATGTCGTATTAAAAGAAGAAAATGTTAAATTTATCAATGAAAACGCTACCGTGACATAGAGACAAGTTGTGCACAAACTAAATGGTACAGCTTCTGTTAAGCTTGTAAATTAAGCTAGTTAAAACTTGTAGACTTTCATACCTGGTGACTATACGTGCATCCATATATGAATGCGGTTTAGGTTTGTTTTCGTACCTCTCCTTAAGTTGTACGTATACGCTGGAATTTTTTAAAATTCTGAACGGAATAGATTTTTCTTACAATATTTTTCACCAAAGTCGGTCAAGAATTTTAACATTAAAAATAACAACTAAAAATGCATTTCTTTAATAACTGAGGGTCAAAACATCCACTTTATTACATAGATTATACAAAAACAATTCATTGCTGAGTATCACTATTTGAACAAAGCATTGCAAAAACAGCTCAGAAATTGAGCAGTTTTTGGAAACATGTTTTCTATAGGGTTACAATATAAAAACTCTTGTAACTAGAAGCCTATTTCGAATATTTACAAGATCTTGGGGGTTTAGTTTGAAAGCTAAGGAGTTGGAAGATATTTTGAATTAATAAAACAAGTATCGATTTTCGTGGTTTTTGGTGTATACAACCTTAAAGTTTGTACGACGGTAGCCTGGTTGGGAGAATATCGGATTAGCAACCGGTGTCTTGAAAGTTCGAACGAAACTCGATCCAAAGACCGTAAACGTGGGTGCACGTTAAATCTGTCGTGGCCTCAAATGTCCTCACGTTGGCGTGGTGTGGAAGTTTGGAGAGTGGGGTGCCAGCTCAGGTGTTGCCTCGTCATCTGACCGTGGTTCAAAATTACGTGGTGTTGTCCTCGGATCTTTCCCTTTGGGATTGATCCCGGACCGTCACCAATAGCCCATTGTGTTGCTCCAGTGTGACGTTAATTGAAATACCCAAATACCCAAATGTCCTCACATTGGCATGGTGTAGGAGTTTGGAAAGTGGGGTGCCAGCTCACGTATTGTGGTCATCTGACCGTGGTTCAAATGTTCAATTCAAACATTCACAAATTCGTTGCATTTCAATTCAAACAACGTATTTAAATTTGAATAAATATAGTGAAGGTCACAAAACACAGCTACATACTTTTCGAACTTCCAAATAAACTAGGGGCCGCGGTGGCCCGGTTGGAAGAGTAACGGACTTGCAACCGAAGGGTTGCGAGTTCGAATCCAGCCAAACACCGTCGTGTACAAAGGGGGCTGGTGCACGTTAAATCTGTCGTGGCCTCAAATGTCCTCACGTTGGCGTGGTGTGGAAGTTTGGAGAGTGGGGTGCCAGCTCAGGTGTTGCCTCGTCATCTGACCGTGGTTCAAAATTACGTGGTGTTGTCCTCGGATCTTTCCCTTTGGGATTGATCCCGGACCGTCACCAATAGCCCATTGTGTTGCTCCAGTGTGACGTTAATTGAAATTCCTCCCCCCAAATAAACTAGGGCCGTGGTGGCCCGGTTGGAAGAGTAACGGACTTGCAACCGAAGGGTTGCGAGTTCGAATCCAGCCAAACACCGTCGTGTACAAAGGGGGCTGGTGCACGTTAAATCTGTCGTGGCCTCAAATGTCCTCACGTTGGCGTGGTGTGGAAGTTTGGAGAGTGGGGTGCCAGCTCAGGTGTTGCCTCGTCATCTGACCGTGGTTCAAAATTACGTGGTGTTGTCCTCGGATCTTTCCCTTTGGGATTGATCCCGGACCGTCACCAATAGCCCATTGTGTTGCTCCAGTGTGACGTTAATTGAAATTCCCCCCCCAAATAAACTAATTTATAGGCTCCAGTTCCTATAAGGGCCTCGTCATCTGACGTTCAAAATTACGTGGTTTTGCCTCGGATCTTTCCCTTTGGGATTGATCCCGGACCGTTCACCAATAGCCCGTTGTGTTGCTCCAGTGTGACGTTAATTATACCTATAAGGGCCTCGTCATCTGACCGTGATTCAAAATGACGTTATCCTCTATCTTTCCCTTCGGGTTTGAGGGCCGCGGTGGCCCTGTTGGAAGAGTAGCGGAAGATTAACTAGCAACCGAAGGGTTGCGAGTTCGAATCTAGCCAAACACCGTAGTGTACAAAGGGGGTTGGTGCACGTTAAATCTGTCGTGGCCTCAAATATCCTCACGTTGGCGTGGTGTGGAAGTTTGGAGAGTTGCAGCTCAGGTGCTGCCTCGTCATCTGACCGTGGTTCAAAATTACGTGGTGTCCTCGGATCTTTGGGATTGATCCCGGACCGTTACCAATAGCCCGTTGTGTTGCTCCAGTGTGACGTTAATTAAAATACCTATCTACCTCCAAAAAGTAGGAGCCGCGGTAGTCCGGTTGGAAGAGGAAAGGATTAGCAACCAGAGGATTGCGAGTTCGAATCCAACCAAAGACCATGTTATACATGGCGGTTAGTGCACGTTAAATCTGTCATAGCGTCAAATGTCTTCACGTCGGCTTGGTGTGGAATGTCCACGGATCTTTTCCTTGGGGATTGATCCCGGACCGTCGCTGATAGCTCGCTGTGCTGCTCCAGTGGGACGTTAATTAACTATCTACCTTCCCCAAAAAGTATATTTCAAATATATAAATAATAGTTATAATGAAATATGAAGTCGCACACACATTCATCAGATCGTTTGACCTCACACCAGGCCACAGGGACGTCATCTGATAGTGGTTCAAACTGACGAGTGTCTTTGGATCGCGGAAAGTTGCGAAAGCCGACTGTGTTGCTTGAGTGTGACGCAAATACAATTGCTAACCGACTGTCCATTTACTTGACGCTGTTTGCCGCAGCTTGGCCCTTGAGCTAAGAAACCCAAACTGATAAAACTGAGGAAGCTATCTATTTAATTTTTTAAATATCTGTGTTGAACAGTACTGTGACGACTCAACTCATCTCTCTTAAGATTCAATAAGTCACGCTGTAAACAAACAAACAATCAATATTTGAAGGAAGAGCTGACGATATACAATTGTTTACCGGTGTTCAGCACTTGACCTTATTTTATTCTGTCCGTTTTGTCATGAATTTTTTATTTTCCAGACCAAGTGCTTAAATTTTATTTGGTTTTAAAATTGTTCGACTGAATGTTTAGATGATTTTTAACTAAGATTTTAATTCGATTCAAGAGGGACCATGCTTCCAATTACAGTAGAGCCTGTCCTTTTCATCTATATGTTGATCATATTTATGGAAAGCAACGCCTTACAAGAGCTGATTTACGTCAAGTCTTGCATAAAGCTGTTCCACCCCGAAAACATCAGCGACTGCAGCTACGAACTCAAGGAAAACATGACCGAAGCGGTGAACGAAGCCACCCTCTGGTCCAAATACAACAGTTTAATGCTGTCTTCTTTCACCTTTATGACTTCGTTTTACGTGGGATCTTGGAGCGACCGATTCGGTCGGAAGCTTCCCATGCTTGTACCACCTGTTGGCACAGCGATTGCTGCCACAGTGAACGCCCTTCTCTCTTTCTACATGGAAACTCACGCTGCTTACTTCTTGGTGAGCTCGTTCGTTTCAGGGATCACTTTCGGGAGTGTGGGCATCATAGCATCCACGTTCGGATTCATCTCGGACTTCACCCACGATCAGTCGAGGACCAAAAGGATTGTTATCCTCGAGTCTATGATTTTCATCGGTGGGACTGTAGGGATATACATTGCTGGTGCTTTCCTCAAGCATGTCCATTACGATTATGCCTTCAATAGATTCGTGTGGCTGTTTGTGTTCGAAGCTCTTATGGCTGTCGTCATCGTGGTGTACGTCGTCTTTCGGATTCCCAGTCGAACCCCAGACGTGCAATCGCTGCAGAGACCATTGTCCTTTTTGGGTCTTTTGGATCTGAGACATGTCGCGGATTCGTTTCGGACCATTTTTCGGCCTCGAGAAGATGGGAAGAGGGCGAAAATCATCTTGATGTTGATTGCGATTTTCCTGATTTATTTCGGATCAGTTGGTAAAAAATTCACTTGGATTTTACTCATGCCATTAAATTTTTAATGAGATTTGAAAATTGCAAATACAGATGCATTAAGATTACAGCTTTGTTGAATTTTATTAAGCAAATTGTGAAGGGCTGCTGTAGCCCGGTTCGAAGAGTAACGGATTAGCTACCGGAGGGTTGCGAGTTTGAATCCGGCCAAAGACCGTGGTGTAAGAAGGGGTAATGCATGTTAAATCTTCCATAGCCGCAAATGTCCTCACGTTGGCATGGTGTGGGAGTTTGGAGAGTGGGGTGCCAGCTCAGGTGTGACCTCGTCATCTGATCATGGTTCAAAATTATGGAATTGACCTGTCGCCCATTGTGTTGGTACAGTGCGATGTTAATTAAAATACATAACTAGGCAAATTGTGAAAAAATTCAACCAGATTTTATTTATGCCATCTAATTTTGAATGATTTAGAAATTGTAAATACAGATGCATTAAGATTGCATTTTTGTTGAATTTTATTACGCGAGTTGTAAATGTCCTAATCTTTTAGCGAATTTTAGAAATATTTTAGCTTTTGTGTAAGATTCTTAGCCTTGACAAATTGATATTTTTCAAGCAGGATTTGGGGTTGTCGTGGCTCAGTGGGCTAACTCTCTAACAACCTTCAAATGTTAGGCGGCACGGGTTCGATTCCTGTCATGTGCATTTCTCCCTGGGTATATTCCTCTTCTGTGTCAGTAAAACTCATCGTGTGTGTTTGTCTTATTACTTGCTATCGAATGTCGTGTCTGGTGCAAAATGGCCCTTGTGCGATAGAACCCCCAAACCAACGAATCATCGAACAGGATTTGAAATTACAGTAAGCCACAATGGTAAACATCTTTCCACAGTTGCCAAAAAACTCGGATGCAAATTCAAAACATATTTTCCTTACAGGGATGTGTAATAACATAGTGCATTTGATCCCTGAGGATGACGTGATGATTATTTAGTTATTTACATTTGTGGGCCTTCCTTTATCCTAAAAGACTTTTTGTTTAGTCATTGTTTTCCAGTGTAGATTATTTCAAAATTAGCAGTCATTAGTTGTATTGTGCATATGTAAATTTGGTTTCAACAATTGTTTTTAGACCCAACCTAGTTGTCACATTTAACACCCAACTTCTGAATTTTCCAACTTGAATAATGTTTTATTAAACTCAAATTGCAAAAGAAAATCTCCCAAAGTGGAGGATATAAATTCTTTCCCCAGTCTGGGGATAGCAATAAACAGTGTTCCAGAGAGAACAGTTATCACAATGAACTAATATTAAATGTTTTGCTCTGTTGATCCTGGTTCTAAGTGCCACAATTTAAAAGCTTTATCGAAAGAAAATTTTACTGCAACCAAGCAAACATTTTGGCAACTGAGAATGCTAATGATCCCTGACTTTCTGCTCCTAATTTTTTTCTTCAGATTTTGCTTTTCACAAGAGAAAATATTCTGGAAATTGAGACTTAAAAATGAAGATTAGGTCTAAAAATAAACTTCAAAGGTGCAAAATATGACTAATGGCTGCTAAATTTGAAGATTGTTGCCAAGGATTATTTTAACCAATTGGATTCTAAAATATGCCAAATATAGCACTCATTTTGCTCCTAATGCTATGAGAGTTTTAAAGAATTAAAAAATTTTAAAAATTAGTTTTACTTAAGAAACTGAGAAAATAAAATCAATTGAGCTTTTCTTCTGTTATGATTGATTGTGTGTTCACATCTATGTTCAAAATTTGTGTTCACTAAATTTACCCAACACTACTTTTTAATAGATATGTAGGATGAAATGTCCCCTTTTCCTATACTTAGTTTTTAGTCAAATGTGAATAATAACTGGAATCATTTTAAAACCAGATAAAGGCTGCATTAGCTTTAGGAGGTAGGTAGGTATTTTGACTAACATCACACTGAGTAACATAATGGGCTATTGGCGACGGTCCGGAATCAAACCCGATCAAGGACAACATGTCATTTTGAACCACAGTCAGATGACAAGACCATACCTGAGCTTTGCACCCCACTTTCCAAACTTCCACACCATGCCAATGTAAGGACATTTGAGGACACGACAGATTGACCATTTATCAGCCCCCTTTGTACATGGTCTTTGGTTGGATTCTAACTCACAACCCTCATTAGCTATAGGTTCTTCCATTATTGTATTGTTGTCTGACTGTGATTCAAAATTACAAGGTGTTCTCAGATTCCCCTTTGATCCTGGACTGTCTCTCGCCAATAACCCATTGAGTTGCTCCAGTGCAACGTTAATTAAACCATCATTGTGTTACAATTGTAATATTGATTCACTTTTGTGTTTCTTAATACTTGTTTATTATAGTATTTCTCATTCTGTATTTTTGAAGTTCACATTTTGTTTTCCAGTTCAGCTGAAGCTCGGCTACTATTTTGTGAAAGAAGGACTCAAGTGGAATTTCAAAGAGTATTCCAATTTCCACTCCATGCTGTTTGCTGTTGAAGGTGCCGCTCTTGTTCTCATATTTCCTGTTCTCTATCGCTTTCCTGGTGTACCCGATCACTTTGTGGGTATTCTCGGGCTGTTTTCCCGAATTGCTGGTATCGCGGTCTTCGGACTCAGTAACAACGACTCCATGGTTTACAGCTGTAAGTATAAATTAGCATTTAAATGTTAATTTGCGAATATTGTTGTGATATACTTGTTTATCACCAATTTTTAGTTTTCACCAGAATGGGTGCTTTATTTGAATTAATGTCAATGCTCGATAATTCATGTTGAATACACATAAATTTAAATTAGAATACTTCTGATATCTGAACATAAAATTATGCAATATTTAAGAAAGTTTTAAATGCCTACTTTTTAAATTCTTTATAAGTATAGAGCACATTGAAGAGGCAGTTCGTAAGTTATCTTGCTGTTTAAATTCTACTCATGACAAGAATGCTAGGGTTTAAAAACAAGCTATGATACTTATAAGTTAACATGCAGCCATTGAAATGGTCTTCCTCATTTCAGGGCTTTGTGAAGTTTATGTCAACCTGACTCTTCTCTTTGGAAAATTTCAATAAAAATATCAAAATTCATTGATTTTAATTGTTTCTAGTGTATTTTTTAATGGGTTTTAAAATAAATAAGTAGGTAGGTCTGAAGAGGTATAAGACCACTTTTTTTCTTCCAGCATAACAGTTGCACATACGGTATTGTACTTGGATAAGGTTTTATTGTTTGAATCTGTTTCTGACTGATTCTTATTTTCCTTAGGTATTGCGTTGTTCATATTTTCAGAGTTTCCCGTACCCGCTTTGCGTTCTATGTTGTCTAAAACAGTGGATGCTGATGAGAAAGGTAAATAATACATTTATTAACCCTAACTTTTAGTATCACTTGTAATTTGATTATTATCACTTGTATACTTAAATTTTGATCAGGTTGGAAAGGCATGAAAATATAGGTATTAAATGAAAAAATGTGGTTCAGTAAGAAATTTCTTAAACCCTTTCTAGGTAGAATATTTGCTTTCACGACAATTCTGCAGAACCTGTGCTTCGTGATTGGCTCCTTTGTACTGATGACAGTATTCACAGAATTCTCTTTCCATGGACTTTGTTTTGAAGTAGTGGCAGCTTTACAAGCACTGGCTTTGATCATATTTGTGTAAGTGAATTTCTTTTAAGTACTTTACTCCATCAGCCTGTAAAACAATATTGATACTATTCTTCCCTATGCAGAGTAATTCTTTGAATCAAAATTATTCAATGTAAATTTCTCAGTATAAGTTGGGGTATTTTTTAATGCTATTGAATAAAAACGAGTTTCAAAGTATTACTTACTAAGATCATCATAATATATTGTTAAGCTACATTTGGCATTGAATCGTCTGTGGGGTACACAAGCCACTGTACCCCAGTTGGAAGAGCAACGGATTAGCAACCGGAGGGTTGAGTTCAAAATTCACTCCAGCCAAAGACCGTCGTATACACTGGGCTGGTGTATGTTTAATCTGTTGTGGCCTCCAATGTCGTCACGTTGGCGTAGAGCTCCAGTGCAACGTTAATTAATTACCTACCTGAGTTATGCACTCACATATAGTATCCGTTCTGCATGACTTGTAACTAGTTTTGATGAAAGGAATTCATCCTGGAATTTTTTCAACCAATGGATCCAGTTGTTGAGTCAATCATTAGGATGGAATGAAAAGTAATACTTTAAGACTAAGAAATCTCATGATACTGAGAGGATTAAGGTTGCCTTTTTAGGTAATAATTAAGGACACATACCACAAAAAACTACTTTTTTTACAATATCATTTATTAACATTTGATTTTTATTTGCTCTAGAAATAAAGTGAAATCTTTCCTATCCAAGGATATTCAGTATACACAGAAAATGTAAACAGTATTCAGCATTTTAAATGTTTTCAAAATAATAAAATTAAACTTGTGCTTCCCAAAAGAGAAAATCAAAGACAGTTTTTCAATTGTTGTATCCATGCAACTGTTTTGCTGCTGTTCATTAGCATTGTAAACAAGAAAAATCGGTACTTACGCATTAACTGCATGCCAGCGATTAATCGCCAAATCTGTTGGAAGGGGTATAAGACGGAAGAAGTGGAACAATCTGGTTGTATTCACTGCCCAGTAATACAATTTCATTGATTCTGATTGTTTCGCAAAACTTTTTTTAGAACCACAGTTTAGTGTTCAGTTGCATTAGATACTCGTGTTTTATTTTCTGTTTTTACGTCAAAGTAAATTTTTACGTAACGCTTGATCGTTACGAAATAATGCTGGAAGAATATTCCCATCCCAATGCATATTTTGGGGCATTTGTCGCGAAACATGAATGAAATAAAAACACATTAAAGATGGATCGACTATTTTTTCTGACTGTTGGAAGGGGTATAAGACGGAAGAACTGGAACAATCTGGTTATATTCACTGTTAAGTGAACCACAAATACAATTTCATTGATTCTGAAACTGGCACGCACACACAGAACATATAACGCATCTTGGGAAGTGAAAAATGGCAAAATAAAAAAACATTGAGGAACACCTCGATGCCACCACCTCGCAGAGTTTATAATATGTTTGATGCCATCCTAAGGGCAATTGCTAAACATTTTCCGTCCGAAACAAAACTTGGCTGATATTCGCCAAGGCATGCAATTAATACGCAAGTACCGAAAAATCATTATATTTTATGAAATTAAATGCAGTTTTAATTTTTTTTAAATTTAAAATAGTGTGATAGAAATTATATTTATTAGTTTTAAAGGGGATAAATTTCATTGTTAAAAAACTGTGTGTTAAAATCATGTAAAAAAAACCTTCAACTATTCAATGAGCATGGATTAATGGCTGCATTTTTTCAAATTCGAAAAGTATTTCAATGCTATTTGTTTTTAAACATCAAAAGAATTGTTTATTCATAAATCTTACTTTTCAGGTACCTCTATCTGACAAGAAATACTCTAGTTACAGTGTATGAAAATTTCAAAAATGGTAAATACCCACTTCCAGTCACTACATACAAATTCTATCCCACTTGAAGCCTCAAAAGTATATCAAATGCTTTAAAAAAATTATGCTACATATCCAGTACTGTGTATGCCATTAAATTAGAAATAGCTTTGATTAAATGGCTCATTTTAACCATTAATAATGTCCACAAGGATAAATTATAGTAGCTTATTCAAACTTTGCATTCATCCTCTAAATCAGACCTGGGCCGTGGTAGCCCTGTTGGAAGAGTAACGGACTAGCAACAGGAGGGTTGCGAGTTCGAAACCAACCAGACTCGTGGACAAAGGGGGCTGATGCATGTTCAATCTGTCACGGCCTCAAATGTCCTCGCGTTGCCGTGGAAGTTTGGAGAGTGGGTTGCCAGCTCAGGTGACCTCGTCATTGGACTGTAGTTCAAAATTACGTGGCATTATTCTCAGGTCTTGCCCTTCGGGTTTGATCCCAGACCGTCGCTAATAGCCTGTTTTGTTGCTCCAGTGCGACATTAATTAAAATACCTATCTAGATATAAGTAAGAAAATGAACTTGACTTAATCAGATTATAGTGATTAAATTAATGAGTAAAATTCATTAAAATTACTTGCGGTTTTATCGGAAGTGCCAAACTTTTCCCCCAAAAGGTGTCAATTTAACCAAGTAAATTATTCAGAGGATAGGTGTTCCTGGCGTAATGCAATGCAGTTAAGGATGGGTAATCCCCTACTTACTATGCAATAGAAATGTGATCCAGCTGGAGATAAGTTTCTAATTTTTTTAATAAAGTGAAAGAGGAATGTTTCATGTCACTAGAAAGTAATTTTATTTATTTATTTTTGTGGGCTGGAAAAATTTAAATGGTTGCAGATAACCTACGAGGGGCTAAGCAATTAAAACCATTAATCCAGTAATAAACTTTTAAGTTTTGTTTTTGCATTGGTGTACTCAATTTTATCTTTTCAAATGCTCACATCTGAATGCATCATATAACACTGCAAAAGATTGATGTTAGGAATTAAAAATAAATTATCATCAAATTTTCTTTTTAGAGGACGGAAGCACTACTGTAATTTGCAGCATGGAAGCAGCATCTGACCCTGTAAACTGAAAAACTGTTTACAAATATATTTAGCACATAATTCTTTTAAAGAGTTATTAGATTATTTTTAATTTTTATTGTTTTGAAAAATGTGATATTTATTCAATTTTTAAATTTAGGAGTTTATGTATTTTAGATAGTTATGAGAATTTTAAAATAAAAATGGACTTAATTTTATTATGTCTTTATGCACTTGCAAAAATGTAGTCCAATTGTTAACACAAAGTAATTATAAGTTAAGATGCTTAAAGTGAAACTGCTCTCAAAGCTCTTAATATCTACAACTGTTTTGCTTTGAGAATCACCTTTCACGATTTTATAGTAGGAAAATAACCCACTCAACAAACGTCGGCTTCCAGTCTTGTTTCTGGTAAACTATGAAAAGTAGTTAAAATACATTGCAACTAGTAGAGCTTAGCATCTGCACTAAATTTCTTATCTTATTAAATTCATTTAAAATCAATAAGCACATTTTATACCTCCAAATGAAATAAAATTAATCAGTGTATGCCAATTTGTCATGTAACTTTTATTAAAAAAATCAAACTTAAATTTTTTAATTAATGTTTACTAGTAATGTTGTAAATGAAGTGGCCTGGGATAGAATGCATATTATTTCATTCAAATAAGTTGAAAAATTTGCTTCAACTCAGTGGTACTGCAATGACCCTTTTGTAATTGAAAATATCTGGCTTCCGACCTTGAGAATGAGAGCCATGGTAACCCGTTGGAAGAGTAGCGATTTAGCTACCAGAGGGTTGAGAATTCGAAACTCGGTTCAACCAGACTGTTGTGTACATGGGGGCTGGTGCACATTAAATGTCATGGCCTCAAATTGGCATGGTGTGAAAGTTTAGAGAATGGGATGTGGAGGACAGCTCAAATGTTATCATCTGACAATGATTCAAAATGATGAGGCATCCTTGGATCTTTCCCTTTGGTATGGATCAGACCGTCACCCTGCTGTGTTGCTCCAGTGTGACATCTACCTACCAAATAAGTCAAATATTCTTAGTGTCAAAATTCAAATACATAACTTCAACTTTGAGGATGAGGGCAATGATAGCCTGGTTGGGAGAAGAGGATTAGCAACAGGAGAGTTGCGAGTTCGAAACTTGATCCAACCCAAGACCGTCGAGGCTGGTGCATGTTAAATCTATTGTGGCCTCGATTATCTTAATATTGGTGTGGTGTGGGGTGCGAGCTCAGGTATGATCTTGTCATCTGACCATGGTTCAAAATCATGAAGTGTTGTCCTCGGATCTTTCCCTTCGGAATTGGATGCGGACAGTCCCAATAGAACCCACTGTGTTGCTCCAGGGCGACATTAATTCAACTACCTACTTTGAGGACACTCTAGAGATAATATTGATTGGGGATGCAGTGGCACCAATTCAGAAATTTTTTTGTGGGGCGTAAGTAAACCACTTCATACAAGTATTTTTCAAAACTATTTTGTGTTAATAGATTATCAATATATTTGTAATACTTATCTTATGTTAAAGGGGTTTCAACTTGTAGGGGCAACATATCAATTAAAATCGTATTTTTTAATTTTAAAAAAAATACGATTTTTTTTATAACCTGAAATTAATTAAAAATATGAAGCAGCATTTCGTGTACTTTGTACTGGTGTTAATTATAGTATCTAATAAGGTGCACGTCTTATTGTTACAATCAGCTTCTGAACGTCAATTCAATTACATCCCATTCACTCATTCAAAGGCTATTCAGTATTTTTCATGTTTAAGCCTATTTCTGTATTCACTCATGTTTTCTTTTCTGTGCTCATTCCTACCTTTCTCATTGGCTTCTGAAATCAGACCACTCATCAATTTCATGAGTGAACTCTTACATGCAATTTTAACAATATTATACAGATCAATAGCTCAAATCAAGCAAACTTAAGGAATTACCAATTGGCGTAATTTTATATTACTTATATCCATTCGCCAATAAACGAGTGAAAGTCAAAAATTATCCACACTTTATTTTTTCAATCTTTATAAAAACATAGGGGTTGAACAAGTTTGTCATTTTTCTAGTCTCCTTTCTTTTCAACGCACTTGGTCCAGTGGTCCAAAGCTTGTGTATTCCCTCTAAGAAAAAGGTTTTCGGTGAGTCGCCCAACCATTTATGCACTGCTATCCCCACTTCTTTGAACATCTAATCTGCAGAGAACACGCTACATTGTCGATGGTAACTTGCCGATTTGCCAGTACCATTTCTCGAGCTTGCTAAATCCTTTCGGCAGTGGTGGAAGTTGACGGGCGTTCTGCTCCTTGCTCTTGTCCACCCTCTTTTAAGCTTCTCGAACCACTCATATTCACTTCTACATAGTAGAGCGCTGTCCTCGTATCGTGTTGTAAGCCCCCAATGAATTTCAGCCCTTGACACTCCTTCCGACCCTAGAAATCAGATCACTGCTCTTTATTCCTCCTTAAAGCACACTGCTAGTGGAGCGGCCATGTTTACACAGAAGCAAGAAAAATGACACTATCAAGGTCAAACTTTGGTAAAGTGACCACAGTAGTATCAACTCTAAGCATGCATGCACAGAAGAGTGACAAACCAAGATGTGTTAAAGCGAATGTGCGGATAATTTTTGACATACCCTCGTACAAAGGTAGAAGCAGTTCTCGTGGTAGACATACAATATCATTGTCACTTATGTGTCGAAATTTAAGATATAACTTCAAGTTGATTTATCATTTTGATAAAATTTTTAAAAAATCCCTATTTGATAACAATTGCTTTTAACATTATGGAATTTACTTATGAAAGAATTCAGTATTTCTTTAAGTCTTGTTCCTTATATTGACCTTCTAATCTCCAAAAATTATTACCCCTGTAGCAGAGCATAGAACTTCAAAATGTACTTCATAGTGCAGATAGATTGCACTATGTACATTGCAAGTCAATTTTTGTATTATTTTTCAATTTACAGTAATTGCAAACCTTGTTGGATTGGATGTTGGGGTTTTATGATGCAAGGTCCAAAAGCGGACAAGCTGCGCCACACTCGAGATAGAATATAACCTAATAAAAGCACAAAACATTTATAAATCAAGACAAAGATAAAAGGTATATTTAAAACATTTAGATGAGAATAAAAATTTCAAACTATAGTCAGATGATAAAACAAGACCATCATAGTTTGCAGCATAACTAATGAATTTAATTTACATATGCATAAAATTTTGAAAGTGAAATTTAAAATATTGAATTATAAAAGAATCTGATCAAATAGATTTAAGTCACTTTGAAATTGGAAAAAAAGTGAAAAGATTTGGATGGGGATTTTTCCCAATCAAATCTCGCACATTCAAAATTGTACTTTAAAAAAATGTGATGATTAAAAAGAGGACAATTAAAATGTGATTAACAGAAAATAGAGTGGAGCGTGAGTTGCAATTGGGCACTCTCTCGTAGTTAAAGGTGACATTGGATGCATCGTGTGTGTCCAATGCAAAGGCGGGTCAGTTTGACACCACATTGGAGACACTGATGAATGATGGGATTTACATAATGCAATTTGTTGATAACTTGCACGACTCTTGCCACAAGGAGTTGAACTCTTTTGTGGACATCTTGATGTCACTAAGAGGAACGGCTTACTGCAATGGAAAAGCTGCCTTCGCAACACTGTCAGCAAGCTCGTTACATGTTACTAGGGACCCAACTGTAAACGATGTTGAATATTTAAATTATTTTAATATGGCAATATGCAAAGACACGCGGAACAATAAGGTCCATTGTATGATTTTTGTATTTTGAGTCAATTCATCTATACAGTACATAACACAATTACAAAACTAAATTAGCTTTCAAAGATTGTTATTGCAAATATTAAGCTGCCCAGATTCTTAAAACTTCAACATGACTTGTTTTCAGTATATCGTTGAACATTAAATGAATAATTTGATATGCAATGACTTCCCAATCTATTTAAAATACCATTTGTATAAATATTTTATTATTAAAACAATTGTTTGAAGCTCTTGTCTGTACACATTGAGATTTCAAACCACCTTTATTGTAGGAAAGTTCTTATGCATCACAAAGTCAAATTCTGGAGGATTCTGAAAAGAGAAAAATCCAATTTTTAATTTAACACTTTGCAAAAGAACATTTATAAGCATTTTTTCAAGTCAAACAAAGGAAGCAAATATGAAAACAGAAACCAGTGTATTTTTACATTTATAATTGTAGTTAAATTAACTATTAGATATAGAAATAATTCAATTTAATATATTTTCCTATCTACTATAAAAATAATTGCATTTTAGTGATCTTATCTAACAACTGAACTCTTTGTTTCATTACTCCATAGCATTCCTCACATTTTAAGGCCATATAACTTGCACAATTACTATTCGAATTCACACTAATATACAAGATTAAAGCCCACAAGAGTTTGCAATCCATTCAATAACAGTGGCTTGGAAGATTGATCCAAGAAATGTAGACGTCTATGGGCCAGTTAAAAAATAAAATATGCAATTTGATGCCTTAAGACTGATTAAGACGATGATTTTAACATTCATTCAAGGAAACACCTTTTCTAGTCATCAAGGTTTTAGTCATAAACCTTGATTTGATGTTAGCAAGACATTACAAAAATTGATAAGATAGATTCATAAAATGAGAATTTCTTTAAGAAACTGCCATGACCAATACTTTTGAAGTAAATTTGTGGCATATCTGCACCCTTAACCATCAATGCTCTCCCAACCATTGCTATCTCATTCTAGCATCGTTTCACTGCTTAATGCGTAAGACAGAAGATGCATTTTAAATAACATCACACTGGAGCAACACAACGACCTATTGACGATGGTCAGGGATCAATCCCGAGGTTAAAGATCTGAGGACACACACACATCATTTTAAACCACAGTCAGATGACGAGGTCGCACCTGAACTGGTACCCCAAACTTCCACACCACACCAACGTGAGAACATTGGAGGCTATGGCAGATTTAACATGCACCAGCCCCCTTCGTACAAAATGGTCTGGTTGGATCCGATTGCTAATCCGTTTATCTTCTAACCGGGGCTATAGTATATGACAGAAAGAAAAGACCCTTGAAAAGTAAAAATTTTCACATACCTCTTGAGATTGTAGAATTGAATGGGGCACAGCATAAATAAAACTTTTAATAGCAGTTGTTGACATTCGACAGTAAAGAAATAATGTCAATTTCCATGCCACATACGCTAGTGAAACAGAAATTTCCCCTAAAAATGGATAATCCTTCTCAAGTTCCTTCCTCACACAACACCTTCCTCCCCCTTCAAACTAAAATAGGCGACCTGCAGCACTCCCGTTTCAACAAACTTGATTTAAAATAGAATTTACCTGTGATCCTTTCTTGTGACCGCTGTGCAATAGCTTCATGACGACAAAGTTCATTTTAGCCACTTTCAGTAAATTCAGAATCTGCAAAGAAATTGTGCAGTATGAGGAAGCGTTCCTAGAAGGGGAGATTGTTGTCCCCCAGTGTCAGTTTCTAATTTTTGAAATATCTCTCGACGCGAATAAAACACTACAAATAATTTTCATATTCAAATAAAAATTCTCCTGTAAATAAAATAGGATAAAAATAAAACTTGATTTATGAACTTGTATTCATAAAACAATGGTTTAATGAATAATATTCGCTGACAAAGAATGAAAGCAATTATTTTAGATAGTGTTTTTTATGAACTCACAGTAATCCTTTTTAAGATAAGTGCACACTATTCTGCATCGGACGGACGGCACTCTTTGGATTAATTTAGTGTACTGCGCACACTCCATTCGGAGAATTGGCATTTCATTCAGAAACTGACGAGGAAATGCTGGCCACATTCCCTTGGAGGCAATACTTCCGTTTTTGTTGAGTATAAAAGAATATCTGCAAAAGGATTACTTACAACTATTGAAAAATAACAATTTTTGAAACAAAATCATGTTTTGGTATCGATCTGAAGTAAAATTTTAGGCATATTTAAAATCCATTGAAATTTTCTCTTTATCTTGAACCATTGCAAAGATAGAAACTGGATTAGGCGAATAAAAACCACAATTGAATGTATAACGTCAACATCTGGTGCCCACACGACTCTGAAATTTCAGACGAGTCATCCGCATTGTACGGACTGAACGGATTTGGTTCTCTGCGGAATCATCATTGGAATGGCTGATGTCTGATAAGTGTGATGCAGATAGGTGTGCAGTCTCATTCAAAACAATCTAAGTAATTCTAAAATCCAATCCATGCCATCCATACGATGTGGACTAGTGTGCACTTACCATTAAAGGTCAGTTTGGTAATCAAAATTAACAGAAAAACCATTTTCAAATGCTATCGGAACATAACTTTGCTTAAAAAAATTCTATTTTTCAATTTGGGATAAAATCCTGTCTGTATGTGACAGAAGTCTCGTCGCATGGTGGAGAGACGATCCAATAATTTGACTCACTTCTTCATTGGGGTCAGGGATGTTTTCGATGTTGGTGCGTGCATGGTGGAAACACTTGCAAGCATCCAGGTACAGATCCTCTGGGGTGAAGCGGGACTGGAACTGCCCGAGGTCAGTCATCTCCCGGAACTGAGAAAATGGAACTGGAGGAGGAGTGAGAACGGCATTGAAGGGAGCGAATCGGTGCTCGTACCGGACCCTCTCATTGTCGTACTCCAGGCAGGGGCGCTTCAGTTTGCCATCCAAGCTGAATCCACAAACAGCCTGAATAATACAAATGACGACATTGGACAAATCAACATACACTACATATATTTCACTAAAGGATGTGGCACAGAAACTGACCCTTTTTGCATATTGGCAAATGACATCAGATATAAACCAAATAACTGCTACAGGTAGCTAATTAACCTCGCACTGGAGCATTACAGTGGATTATTGGCGGAGATCCGGGAACAATCCCAAAGGGAAAGGACCGAGGACCCTGAGCTGGCACCCCACTCTTCAAACTACGCCAAGTGGACATGTGAAAAGCGGGGTGCTAGCTGAGGATCTTCATCTGACTGGTTCAAAATGATGAGTGTGTCCTCGATCTTCCCTTTTGGATCGCAGACTGTTACCAAAGTCCACTGAGTTGCTCCAGTGATGCAAATACAACAGCCAACTGACCTTCCATTTACTTGACAGTGTTTGCCGCAGCTTGGCCCTTGTGCCTGGAGCAACACAGTGGGTTAATGGCAGAGGTCCGGGATCAATCTCAAAGAGAAAGATCCAAGGACGCCTCATCATTTTGAACCATGGTCAGATGACGAGGTCAAACCTGAGCTGGCGCCACCACTCTCCAAACTTTCCACACTACGCCAACGTAAGGACATTGGAGGCCGCGACAGATTTAACAAGCACCAGCCCACGCAAAAATGCCACACAATCCTGAGCATAATGAAATTTCTGAGTCGCAAAGTATTGGTTTTCCCTCCGTCCTATTGAATGATTCAATAACTTAATCATTGGTTGAAAGAATTCCAAGATTAATTCTATTGATCAAAACTAGTTACAAGGCATGCAGAACGGATATATGCATGTATCCTTCAGGTAGGTAGTTAATTAACGTCGCACAGGAGCAATGCAACAGTCCTGGATCAATACTGAAGGGTACCATCAGAGAAACTCCTCATAATTTCCAACCAGTCAGATGACGAGAATAACACCTGAGCTGGCACTCAACTAAATAACAACAGAATTCACACACTAATTTTGCAGTTCAGTTTAAATATACTTGATTTGAGCTACAGAATACTGTTAGAACTACACAGCACTCTAATGAAAAGAAAATATGATTGAATACAAAAATAAGTTGACATAAAAAAGTACTGAATCCCCTTTGAACAAGAACATGACCAAGGTGTGTACCTTTTGCCATGCACTGAATTGGAAATAGAAGTTAACACCAGTGAGAAGTGTACAGGGACCCTGTTTCATGTTTGATTTATTTTATTTCATTTGGAAGTATGAAATGTGCACATATTCATTATAAATGAATTTAAATAAGGTATCAAATGCAATTGACGGCATTGTCATCAAGATACGAACAATTAAAAACCGAGTGTAAATAGACAACATTTTTATTTCGATGATTCAAAATTGTTATTAAAAAGAAAACACATTTTTATTACCATGCCGAGGAATCACTGCATAAATACATCTCATATTCAATTTTATTTTGTGAAACAGTATCCCTTTTATACCGAATATAAATGAATTCTACAAATATTGTTCTGACCCTATATCACTGTTCTCTCAATACACATAGCTGATTTAAATGGGTAAAAAATTCTTCTGAGCAATGGGTACAAAAAATGTGACGAATGACAATCAATATCAGATTCATTCACAAGTTAAGCTTATCTATAATTTCTTCAGTTGTAAATAAAAATCTTTTATTGTTAAAGCTCTGAAATTTTTTTAATAGAATACTCTTGTAAGAGGTGTTACATATTTGGCCTTATACCATATTTCTGTCACTAAGAATAGAAGTCATGTAAATATATATTTTTTAATGTCCAACCACTGACTTCTTTGGCCGGCACTACAAAGGTTGAACAAAAATCTATTTGTGAGAGGTGCACCCATGGGTAAGCCATCCTTACTACGAGGGAAAGTCAAAAATTATCCAGTTTATTTTTCAACCTATTTTCAGAAATGTAGTGGTTGAACAAGTCTCATTTTTCTACAGCCTCCTTCCTTTTCAATACCCTTGGTCCAGTGGTCCAAAGCTTGTGTATTACCTCCAAGAAAAAGGTTTTCGGTGGGTCGCCCAACCATTTATGCACAGCTTCCCCTATTTTGTCCATCTAATCTGCAGAGAACATGCTACATTGTCGGTGATAACTTGCCGGTTTGCCAGTACCATTTCTTGAGCTTGCTGAATCTTCTCAGCAGCAGTGGAGGTTGATGGGCGTCCTGCTCCTTCTTAGTGCATCTCGCTTGTCTGACCACTTTTGAGCTTCTCGATCCACTCATACACACTTTTACGTGGTAGGGCAGTCCCTGTATTGTGTTGTAAGCCCCCGATGAATTTCAGCCCCTGGCACACCTTCCGACCCTAAAAATCGGATCACTGCTCTTTATTCCTCCTTGGTGCACACTGGTAGCAGAGAAGCCATCTTTATACTGAAGCAGAAGTAAAAAAATGACGCTATCAAGGTCAAAATTAGGTAATGTGTCCACCCTAGTATCAACTCTAAGCATACATGCGCAGAAGGCAATGTTGCAAACCTAAAGATGTGTTGCAGTGAAAGTGCAGATAATTTTGGACACCCTTGGAGGACAACAGGACAATCATCAGCATCAAAGCACTTACAAACTGGGATTCGAACCCGGGGCCTACTGGGTGTCAGACAAATGCTGTGACTATCTATCAGGTGGTGTCAGTTGTCATATGTATAATATGAAATACATATTATTCTTGTTTTAACTTTAATTTATTAACATTTTCATTGGCGATCTTTATGATGCACATGCTTGCACACCTGCCAATGCTCTCTCCTGTTATACGAAATTAGAACATGCTTGGCTTGGAACTCATTGTTGTTCTCTAGATGCATTTCTATGACTTGAGAACACAGTGATGGTAATTGCTACAAAGTGTTTTGGAACAGATCTTGGAGCAGGTAAATTAACATTTTGGAGCAGCCAGGCTGTCTTTTGGAGCAGCACATCAAAGGAGCAGTGGAAGATATTTTAATAATGAAACTAATAAAATTCAGGTTTTTAAACTTTAAACACATGACTGTATGAATGATAAACAATAAACATAACTGTAAATTATTACAAAATTCATTTTAAATACTTACTAAAATTGATGAAATAATTAATAAGAAAAACATACATAAAAACTTACCAAGTGTTTTCCATTTCCATAAAGTTATGTGCAAGGTAAGAAATAACTTTGACATTAACATGACTAATAAACATTTTATTAAACAAAAAAATATTATTTTCTTTTCTTATGTTTGTTACATTCCAACTGCGCCTTTCTGTTTTCTTCTAAGGCTATCGTTTTAGACATTCTATCTTTACCTTCTTTAAAAAGAATCTGTCCGCTTTCAACAGCACTCATCTGTCTGCTATACCTTGTGAAATCTTGCTTCCATCATGATTTAATAGTTTTTGAGAAAGTTCCTTTTGCAATTCAATTTATTTTGACTTTAATTTCAAATCTTCCTCATTATAGCAAATATTTTCTACTTTTCTCTTTTTTTTGTTCTGATGCTAACAGCAATCTGCCATGGTACCGCCTCCAGGAATTTCGAACTGATTTAATCAAAGCCATAGTAACTTGAAAGTTCTTTATGCTTTCTGTATTAGTAAAATGCGACTTAATTTGCCTTATACCATTTATACTGTATAGTCAGATTACTCCTATTTTCCAACATGCGATTGTTCTCCCTGAAGCCTCTTTCTACATCAGTTTCCATGCAATAACTTAAACGACTTGACAAAAATAGGCAAAATCTCAAACTTAAACTTGCCAGATGATTCTCTTATATTAAATATATTTATTCCTCCAATAATGGTCTATAAGACTACATGTTGAAACTTCTGGAAAATGAAAGCTATCAATAGTTTCACATTGATATTTGATCCATTCATATGATAGAGCAGATACATCACTTGGCTTTACAATAAATGGAAAAGATGCTGCTAAAAACTTCAAAGAGCTTAAAGATTTTTCTTCAGTTCGCTTCGTGGGATGAAGGCAAGAAAGTAATTCTTATAGCGGGGAAGACCTCAAGAGTGAATTTTATTACTGAAACACGATTTGGAGCAGCTCTGGTGCAATCTTAGCAAAAACAGGCGTTTTGGAGCAGACAATATGCCATGGCGCATGCTGGCGCAGTTGGAGCAGCACTGAGAACAATGTTCCGATTTTGTAAATAAAGTTCCAGTCCAATTAAATTGATTTAATTTACTCTCTTCGCCCAAACTATTTCAATATTAGAATATTCTTACATAAAAGAATAGGCTAAGATCTCACCTTGTAGTATCCCCCGCACATATTCTGTAGAGCTTGATGCAGGATGATTTCTCTCTTGTGAGGCTGCACTCGTTTCTTCTTTTTATTCCTCTTGTTGTTTCTCCCCTTTTGGGACATTTGTTCTAAAACAATGAATGAAAATCACAAAGTACTTCATTACTTTTAAACAACACAAGTTCTGATTAAAGACAATTAGAACCACGATTCCCCGAAATTGGAATAAAGCATAACTTACAAAATCACAGTTACCCCTCAATATGTTCTTGGGGGTTGGTTGTTTTTATAGCAAAGGGCAATATATTTGGTCATGCTGTGCCAGATACAACACATGCAATATGAAGTAATAAAGATACACACAATGAAAGTTTTACTGGCACAGAAGAGAGAAATACACTCAGGAAGGAATGCACCTGACAGGAATCGAACCTGTGCTGCCTACAACTCAAAGGTTGCTAGTGCACTGGACAAGAAAAAGTGAGACGTATCGAGGGTCGAGAAAAACCGACTGATAGACATAAAAAAGGCAAAAATTATACATTAAATCATGTGATCTTTATTTAAAATTAAGTACAACCACAAAGTGAACAAAGTGCTCAGTAAAATTTAAAAACAGTTATCTTACATTTGGCAGAACTCTTTTTAACAGAAATCTCTTCTCATCCATGCCTAGCATTACTACTCAGTTTCTGTTTGTGGTATAAATCTTTTTTCCTCGTGAGTATATATTAATTTAAGTGAATACAGTTTCGAATTTTATTAGATGTTCTCACCTTAAATAATTTGATCCATACAAATCACTTTACTCCAACACTTATCATGTCAAGAAAAGAAATATTTACCAGCTTTACAATCCTGTTCATTTAAAAAGCTATTGGCCCTTGATAAAGAAGATACCATCCAACCATACAGGAATTCATACAGGTACCTGAAAACAAGAAATTATCCTTCAGGCATTCTGAACAGAAAACATTTGATGATTTTTTTAAAATTTTCGGTAATTTCACTATTTGGAGGGTGGAAATCCGCAATCTCTGAATATATAGTTCAGATGTCCTGTACATACTAAAGATATCAAACTCCAGTTACATTTACAATAGAGATAGCTTACCAATTGCATTTACAATAATTTGAGACAGCTTACCAAAATATGTAAATGTATTCATGACTAGAGTAGAGTTCCAGCTCAAATCCAGATAGCACATATTGAATCATCACCTTCAGCGTGTGGTAAAGGACCCAGGTACCGAAGCAGGCCAGGTGAGCACACGGGTTATCCAATTTCACAGAGAGGGTGTGTAGGAAGGCATCCACTTTGTCAGCCTGAGATGTTAAAAGGTAAGAGAATTCCTTTTTTATGTTGTTATGCTTTCATAATATTTACGAGAACTTCCATTTTCAACCAAAATAAAGACTGCAATGAGTAGCAGAGTGTACTTATATTTTAAATTAAAACAAAAATACAACTGAAGAAATACAAAAATATAAAATAATCAATTAATATTTCACTTAAAATTGATTTGTATTTCATATCATAATCATTTGTGTGGGTAAGTAGGTATTTTAATTAAAATCGCACTGGAACAACACAATAGGCTATTGGTGACGGCCTGGGGAAACCCGAAGGGAAAGATTTGAGGATGTCACATAATTTTGAACCATGGTCAGATGATGACGAGGTCGCACCTGAACTGGCACTCCACTCTCCAAACTTCCACACCATGCCAATGTGAAGACATTGGAGGCCATGACAGATTTAACATGCACCATCCCCTTTTGTATATAACAGTCTTCAGTTGGATTCGAACTCGCAACCCTCCTGTTGCTAATCTGTTACTCTTCCAACTTGGCTACTGCAGCCTAAAATTTGTGTTGGCTGCAAAACAGTTAGTGTTGGGTTTCATGTGCCCAGTGAGTTTAAAACCATTGCTCTACAATTACATTTTGTAAACCAAGGACCAATTAAAGATGACTTAAAGTGGATTTTAAGCCCCTACTAACACACCAGGACTTGAGCTGTTGAACATAGGGGCAGAGCCTTAACAGGATGAGAAAAACACAAACAGTACTACAGCAAAAAGACAAAAGGTAGAGAACTAATTTTCTAAAAACTTTCTACGTCAACTTGAGCAGATTCAAATAACTAGCCTCTACCTCTTCTTGTAGAGCAGCCAGTTCTTCTAGGAGATGAGACAGTTTGTCTCGCTGACGGGCTCGATTGTGACCCAGTATCTGCACCAGGGTGCAGAAAGGACGGACACAGTGGCCGAGGAAACTTTCAACATACTCTTTGGCTTGAGGATTCAGCATCAGGGGAGTTCTATAAAGTTAAAAAAAAAAAAAAAGACCAGAAATAAATACTCACTTCTCCACATGATTTTATTTTCCATCTGATTTCCCAAGTAATTTTTAATGTCAATTACATTTATCTTGTAATTTTGTAAAATCACATGCTAGATACACTACTGTTTGTGAAAATTGCAACACAATGAAGGAATCATGCAAATTAAACAAAACTTGTAGAAATGCAAAACAGGTTAGGATATGCAAATGATTAGACTTAAAAGCGATCACGCATGAGTGGGCCGAGAAACACCCTCTAAACTTCCAAGTGAGCAGTGTATAAAAAGCACTGTAAAGATGCGTTAAAATGTGTGTATCATCGTTTGACTGATGTAAATGATTGATTAGAAGTCAATATGCCTCGCCAAAAACGCAGAGTGCCATACGAGCAACTAACGGAGTTCGAACGGGGCCGCATGATCGGCCTCCGTGAGGGTGGAGTTTCGTATCGTGAAATCGCTACTCGCATGGGGCCACAACAGTGATGCGTGTGTGGAAGAGATGGACCATGGAGAACCGGACAAGTCGAAACCCCGGCAGTGGGCCACGCAATATGACGTCACCACAGGACGACAGACACCTCATTCGCATGGCGGTGACAGATTGTACAGCATCCTCTCGTGCATTGGCACAACACTGGAGGACGTCTACAGGTGTGTCATTGTCTGCCCCCACGGTTCGTCGACATCTGCTGCGCCAAGGATTCCCTTGACGATGAATCACCGATGTCTCTGGCTATAATGGGCTCACCAACACAGTCAATGGCGTGCCGATTGGCAACAAGTCGTCTTCTCAGATGAGTCCCGCTACAATCTGGACGATCTATAACAATGGATGCATACTCATCAGACGCTACAGAGGTGAACACCTTCTCCCGGAGTGTCTTATTCAGCATCATACTGGATGAACGCCTGGCGTTATGGTCTGGGGTGCTATAGGACATCATTGGCGATCCCGTCTACTCCAGGTTGTGGGGACCCTGAACAACGGGTGCTACATCAGGGAAGTTGTGGAGCCCGAGGTCGTACCCCTCCTGCAACACATTCCCGGAGCTGTATTTCAGCAAGACAATGCCCGTCCACATGTTGCTTGGAATGTACAAGCCTTCTTCAGTGCACGAAAGGTTCCGCTTCTTCCATGGCCTGCCCGTTCCCCAGATGTCGCCCATTGAGCATGTTTAGGATTACATCAGACGGACTCGCTCGTCGGGCAGAGTATGGCTTGAGATAGAGGCAATCTGGAATGTTATTCCTCAGCATGACATTCAGAATCTGTATGATTTGTTGCTACGTGTACAGGCTTTCATCGCTGAGAGTGGCATCTGCACAAGATATTGATTTTGGGCATAATTTTTGTTTTAGTGCTCTGTAAATTTGATCATTTATTTAAACCACTATAAGTAATACACGGAATAAATTTCATTTATTTCTGATGATTCTTTCATAGTGTTGCAATTTTCACAAACAGTAGTGTATAAATGACACATAAAATCACAGAATTTTATTACATTACTGTAGTTTTAGAGAAACTTAAAAGTATCCCTTGAAAAATGAAATTTAAGTTAATAAAAATCGGTTGAGACAAGATCGAAAAGAAACAAACGTTCAAATATCTTGATTTAGCTTAAAAATGATCAACTATTACAGATGCATAAAAGTTATAGGGCACTGAAAATGCTTTCCTGTACAGGTACAGGAAAGCATTTAAGGTTCAAAAAATGAGACA
This sequence comes from Meta bourneti, assembly GCA_933210815.1. Classification (NCBI taxonomy): domain Eukaryota; kingdom Metazoa; phylum Arthropoda; class Arachnida; order Araneae; family Tetragnathidae; genus Meta; species Meta bourneti. Next base: position 117,146,721 of record OW119923.1, on the reverse strand, counting down.
AAAGACGCTTATCTGTAAATTAAAAACGCAGAGTAATGATACTTCATTATAAAAGTATTGGCTCAATTGAACATTTTTATTTTGGTTAATAATTACCAAATAAAAATGTGGATGAGATTGAAAAGGTGGGAAAAGATTCTATTGAAATTGTAAGTAATTTTTGTTCTACCTGATTTTGGGAGTTACTAAAACTTAATTTCCATATAGTTAAAAATTATAGTTACATAAAACATAAAAATTAATATTTTACACTAAAAAGTCAACGGAAAATATGCAATGGGATGAACAATCAAACACTAAAAGTATACTTTGTAAAGCAACTTTATTAGAAAGCTATTTAATTAGAAAAATCAGTACATAATTTCTTTGACCTGAACTGTTTTTACAAATCTAAATAAAGGAAAGACATCTTACTTTGGCATCAAAGCAGGTGGTTTGATAAATGACCTGATAGAATCCCTCAAAACTTCCACAATATTCATAGTTCCAAGGACTTTGCCTGGTTCACTACACTTGGTTTGATTCAAATAGAGTAACTAAAAGATGAAAAGTCAGTAAAACTCTCATTTTTTCAATTCTATGAGGTAAAATCGAAATATTAAAACATCTAAGACATGGGAACCATATTTTTTTATTTATTTGCGTCACATTGTGCTGTACAGTTTGTAAAACTTACCATCTTCTGTGGACATGTTAAGATTAAAATCTCCTGCTAGGATTGTCTTGTACTCTCGTATACTTTCAACAGTGTCCGAGGTTTCTTTGGTGGTCAAGATTGGTTTCACATAGAGAAAGACAAACAGGTCATTTTTCTTGATGTATACAATAGCAACATGAACACCTGTCTTATAATTTGGAAACACCCGAATGACTCAGATCAAGATGCAGTTCTTGACGTAAATGATGACACTGCTTGGCTTTCTCGCACCTTTCTGGCTCAAATGTGTCTCGACACTTCACAAACTCGAGAACGAAAACACTTTGTTCATCCGAATCATCCACCTTTCGTTTAATAGGAGCAAATTGCTAACCTTGAAGATATTGTCATGTCTTCATGATGCACCTGGACTTTATGGTACACCAACTGACAGCTGTAACAACTGTCTTTTCTATTCAGTTAGGTATTTAATTAACCTCGCATAAGGAGCAACACAACAGGCTATTGGTGACGGTCCAGGATCAAACCCAAGGGGAAAGATCTGAGGACAACACCACGTTATTTTGAACCATGGTCAGATGACGAGGTCGCACCTGAGCTGGCACCCATACTCCAAACTTCCACACACGCCAACGTGAGGACATTTGAGGCTGTGACAGATTGAACGTGCACCAGCCCCCTTGTACAAGACAGTCTATGGTTGGATTCGAACTAGCAACCCTCCGGTTGCTAATCCATTACTCTTCCAACTGGGCTACTGAGGCCCCATAAAACACGAGAGCTGTTCATGCATTCCAATTTTAAACAAATGCTTTTGAACAAACATACCTGTAAAACAGATCTTGATAGCACACAGGGTGATGTTTTGCTGAATTCATTCAAAAAGTCCTGCAAATAAAAGAATTAATTGACTCGATTGCCAAAGCATTAAAATTGATATAGAAAAGTCAGCAGATTGATAACAAACCAGAAATTTCGGTGACAAATATTTGTTAAGGTTACTCAAACACGATCATACCCTGAGGAAAATTACAAAGGATTTTCACCCCATGTCATTTGTATATGAGTACCAGATTTAAAAAAAAAAACAGAAAATTATTTGTTATTTTTCAAATTTAGCCCATGTGATAAGTAATTTTTTATGCGCTAATTTTCGATAGTTGTTTGGTTGTTTTACTGGCACAAGGGCCACATTCGGTCAAACTGTGCCAAACACACGACAACATCAAGTAAAAAATGTTGTGAAAAGGGGGATTGGGAAGTGGGATGAAAGGAGAAAAAGATCGTTTAGGTATTCCAGGAGCACTAACTACCCTTCGTTTACGAAAGACAGTAAACCCCATGGGAAAAGAAAAGATCACTAGAGTACGTCAGGTCTGTGAAGCCCATAAACACCTAAAGCGGATATGCTCCAGGTAGGTATTTTAATTAACATTGCACTTCAGCAACACAACTGGGTAGTTGTGACAGTCCTGGATCAAACCCAAAGGGACAGATCTGAGGACAACATCACGTCATTTTGAGCCACGGTCAGAGGACGAGGTCACACCCGAGCTGGCACCCCACTCTCCAAACTTCCACACCACGCCAACGTGAGGACATTTGAAGCCACTACAGATCTAATGTGCACCAGCCCCATTTGTACACGACGGTCTTGGGTTGAATTCAAACTAATCCGTTATTCTTCCAACTGGGCTGCGATTCTAAACAGAAAAAATAACCTCGTTATTTACTATTGTAGTATACTTCCTAAGTTGAAACTGGGTGCAACTTGTTTGCCGATATTATCAAAAACTGGCACCCAATATAGGCAAAAAACCGAGAAAATTGAGCTTTTTCTTGAAAACTGGTCTTCACGACACTAGCAAGAATTGATTCTGATGTTTTTCATTCATGGTCATGCCATCTTTCCACAAAGGAAAGTAAATTTCACAGATGGCTGAATGTAAAAGCAGAGAACAGAAACACATGTTTGATACTTACAAGTTGGTTTGGGTTGCCTGTACCAACCTAAAAAGAAGGCATGCGCCCCTGAGGACCTAATACTTACAAGAGCAGAGTGGAAAGTGGTACATTCTGTGATGTTACAGATGGTACGCAGACGAGAAACCAGAAGCGACAGATACTCTGTGGATTCTTTGCGTGTTTTTATCTTCGTGTAGCGGGGGAATGTCGGTGGTAGAAGACGTTGGTTTACTAAAGGCTCGAATCCTAATATTGTGGGATAGTCAGCTGAAAAAGACATTGATAACAAGGTAATCGACGTGAAGTTCAGTATTGAATAACAAACAAAATGAAAATTATAAGATAGATGTACTAAGTAAACAGTCACTTCAATCAAAGATTTACTGAAATTGGTATTTACATTTTCAGTAAACATTGCATACAAATTCATTTCTGAACAAGAAATTGATGTTTAAAGCAGTGATGTCCAATTTCTAGCCTTGGAAGCTAGTAACGTGTCCCCACAGGATCGTAAGCATTTAATATTATTTTGCGACATTATTAGACATCAGAATTCATAGGCAGATGGGTATTTCAATTAACATCACACTGGAGCTACACAATGCACTATTGGTGATGGCCCAGGGTCAATCCCAAAGGGAAAGATCGAGGACAACACATCATTTTGAACCATGCTCAGATGACGAGGTCACACCTGAGCTGGCACCCCACGCCAACATGAGGATGTTTGGGCCCAACAGATTTAACATGCACCAGCCCCCTTTGTACACGATGGTCTTTGGTAGAATTCAAACTCACAACCCTTTGGTTGCTACTCTTCCAACCAGGCTACTTCGGCCCCCAGAATTCGTAGACTATAAACATATAGAGCTGTTGGCAGAGGCACGTGTTTAGTTCCTGAGATCAGTCAAATGGGGCCTTTCTACTGAAAACAAAATAAAACAATCTCGTATACCTCGATTGCTGCTTTCAGCATTAGGATCAGGTCGAACACCAAGATGTATTGTTTTCTCTATGACAGGAAGTATTTCACTGCATTGGTTTAAAAACTTGTCTACTTCTGCAACAGCAAAACACTGAAAGAGAAAACATTGCAATTTTAAAACGGAACAGACATAATTTACAAAATTTATAAAAGCATGCTACAATAGAAAGGGATAGAAGGATTTTCTTTTGACATGTAGTTTTTAAATGTTCGTAGACTATAAACATATAGAACAACACAATTTGAAATCAATTTCGTACTCTATTAAGTGAGCTAACCAAATTTATTACACTTCATGTTATGTAAGAAAACTATCAAATGAAGCTGCATTCCAAATAAAATAAAAACAAAAATCAATTTTGTAAAGCTTTCTTTTTGGAAAAATTCTTATTTTATAGGGCACAAAATTTCAAAACATAAACAGCGTATTTTACAAAATGCAAATTTCAATTTTTCAAGTAGAAATTATCAAAACTTATTAATAACCCATTTTTTCATGTTGAGAAATTTCAGTTTTCTTAATGGTGGATAAAAACTGTTTAGATTTTAAAAATCTGTTACATTAAAATCCCTGGTTATCAATATCAGTTTTCCTTGGACTTTTTTGATTTGAAGACACTTCAATTTAACATACAAAAATTTTTGTTTATAAGATAAACATTGCATACCAACAATATCAAGACATTTATAATTTGCATTAAACGCTATTTAACGGATCATAGAAAGTTATCTTCCCATGATTGAGAAAACCATTACACAAATCTTATTAACACTAAAATGTAACCAAACATTAAAACATTTGTAACCAAACATAAAATCTTCTTGGCTGTTGTCTACTTCACAATACATAAATATGTGATCAGTCTATTCCCACTTACTTATTGAGTTACATATCCTTACACCAGTGGTTCTTAACCTGGGCTGTGTGCACCTCTGGGGTATGAGAGAAGTTTCTAAATTTTTGATGGAAATTACCACCTGTGAGAAACTAGCGAATGCTACATCAACTTTTGGGACCCTCACTCCTACCCACTCTTCCTTTGCCTCAGCTACTGAGGTATATAAACTGGAGTAAGCGATGTTGCTTCGGCACCAAAATACACCTGGCTAGAAAAACCTATTGACTGAGAAATATTTTAGTCTGCAGTAATAAAAACTCTTTTGAATAAATAATCAGTTTTAGGTTGCATTAATTATTTCTTCCACGAATGAAATGCAAAATTATGTTTTTAATGGGAATTATCATTAGGGTTGCATTTTTTCAGTCTTTCAGACTGAGTTTGTAATGCCTGAGTAGTTGCCAGACAAAATTTAAGGGGAAAGAGAACACCAGGAAGTAGCTACGTCTATCTACCTTTAGCCTGTTAGCTAAATGGAAACAAAAATGTTTCTAAAGTTGCCCCAATAGATGGCATCACACCTACCTGTGTGAAATGGGATTCTCATCACTTTTGCACATGAAAACAAGTCAGAAATCGCTTAATGCAAGTGATAACTTACATGTGGCTTTCAAAAAAGGTGCCTCGCTTCAAAAGTATCATTATGAATAAACAACGTAGCCATTAAAATTTACTTGTATGTGTTTATTTTTTAATACATAAATTATCTTGCAATAGAAGTAATTTCCTAAATAAAGAAATAGAAACACATTTTTCAAGGAGGTGCGAGAACTTATTTTTAGAATCAAGGACGTGCCGATCACTAAAAAGGTTAAGAACCACTGCCTTATACCATTATTGTAAGGCAGTGGTTCTTATAATTCTCATGGTGGTGCAGCAATAAGTTTATATGCATCTTAACAGAAGATGAGAAAATAAAGATTATTAAGCAGCATAATCCATACCCTTTTCTTCTGAAACACAAACAGGACCTGATAGAGCAATCTACAGAATTTCAATCTTGAATACAAAGCAACTGCTTCTTCATGCTAGAACAGAGAGAAATGAAATAAATATCAAGTGATACATAGGGTTTCACCATACCCCACTGCAACGTAAGAATACGGTTTGTGGCAGTGTAATGATTATAATTCTTACCTGAGATTGAGTTTCATTGTCCTGTTCTTCTCCAGGTTTGGCACGCGTTAGCTACGAAAAGGAAATCAGGCTATCATTAAACTGCAAACATAATTTTATTGTCATATCAGGAAAATCAACTGGAGTAAATCAATAACTATACATTATACAGTATTTGCGTTTGCTATCACTATTGTTGTTGCCTTGCACATCACTAGGTGAGGTTTCCAGACATGCAAACTTTTGGTTGACCATGCCAGTAATGATACCCAGAATTTCATTAAAGATTATGTAAAATTATGGTAATATTATTACATCAGAATTGTTAACTTAATGGGCTAACTATCTAGCAGAGTAAGATTGGTTCGGTTTTGGCGTGTTTTATGGCGCAAGGGCCATATTTGGCCATGCTGCGCCTGACACAAGGCGTACAATATCAAGTAATACACACACAACGAAAATTTTACTGACACAGAAGAGAGAAATATGCACAGGGGGGAATGCACCTGACAGAAATCGAACCTGCGCTGCTTACAGCTCAAAGGCTGCTGACGCAGTGGACATGCTCACTGAACCTCGACGGCCCCAGGGCAGAGTAAGGTACTCAAAGGAGAAAGCGTGGTTTAGCACAGTTGAAAATGAACACAGCCCAGTGAGACTTAAAAGATTTAATAGTAGAATAAATATACATAAAAACCCAGCATCAAAAACCATACATAATATTGCATGTAAAGTAGAAATGGGAGCCAACTCGGTTCACAAAATCAAACAGACATGACCAGTACATAGTAGAATCTAACTCAATATACAAATCAACTCAGCTTACATATCAGTCTGACCAATCAGAATATAGGGGTGTTTCACATGCAAAACTGGCCCGACATACATATTCATTGAAAGATCCGATCCAGAGCAAATAGCTACTCATGAGCTACCTACTCTGATCCGATCGATCAAGAGTGACATGATCTAAAGTGAACTCAGACTGTTTATAAACAGTCAGGAGAATATCCAACAAGAACACTGAAATTAGTTCTAGCCATTGGCTCATGAGCCACTTAAATTTTTTTTATCAATCCCCACTGGCTGAGTTTTGCATCTTTAAGCTTGAATTTTGAAAAAATCAGTTAATGTAATGGCCTTGGTTGCCAAGCTATTGATAATAGTGAGCTGAAAAGGTCACCACATTGTAATGTGAACTGAAATTTTCAGTTTACATTTGTAATGTTTTATAATTAAAAAGCATTGCTAAAGTTTTAAAAAATAAAGCAGATACAGGCTGCAATAGTTTTGGTATACCAGAAACATAAGTTTATCAGAAATAATAAAACATATACATACGAGTTATTAAACACATCTACTGGTTTAAGAAAAGGTCATATCATTTAATCAATAACAGGTTTCATTACAATACCTTCACTTTCTTAAGTAATTCATCTTCTACTTCTTTCAGCATGGCAGTAGCTTTTGATACAGTTACTTCATTTGCTAACTTGTATCCATACATAACTGGCTGAAAGTCTTCCTAAAATTAAAAAATAAGTCTGTTAAGTTAATGATACAGTAAATATTCAATATCAAAATTATCAAACAAATACTTCTCAAATGTTCAAAAAATACTTGTTTACCTTTTCAAAATTAAATTAGTGAAGTAGTCTGAAATGAAATGGCTTAAATGTTTTCTTTTATACTATTCAACTATTCCACACATTTAAAGTAGGACTTTTAACTATTTTTGCAATGCATATATTTTGACAGATAGTACACATCATTTTCAGATAGCCTAATTTATTACTTTATTGTCATTTTTCCAATAGAAGAACTAAATTAACCAGAACTGTGACTTAAGGTAGATTTCAAATCACAACAGAAATTTACGCTAGACCTGTGGACACAGGGCTTGTTATATACCAAAAGCAAAAATATTCAACACTTAGCCACCAGGCAATCAACTTCAGATTGAGGTGTATTGGTGGGTAACGATTGAGAACACCACATAATTTTAAACCATGGTCAGATGTCGAGGTCACACCTGAGCTGGCACCTCTCTCTCCAAACTTCTACACCATGCCAATGTGAGGACATTGGAGGCCCCAACAGATTGAACGTGTCCCCTTTGTACATGACGGTCTTTGGTTAAATTCGAACTCGGAATCCTCTTGTTGCTAGTCCGTTATTCTTCCAGCCCTTGAGGTGTATTGGACAACGTAATTAGCTTTGATGGCCAAGTTAAAACATTGATATCAATTCATAGTTTTGCTAAAGAAATTTGGACCTAAGTAAAAATAACCAACATTTGCAAATGGATAACTAATGATATTTTTACAGAAAATAAGGAATTCCAAATGTGTAGACATGATTGGTTGGTTTATGGCACAAGAGCTATATTTGGCCAATGTGTAGACAGGAATCAAGGTTTTGAAAAAATTCAAAATGTAAGAAAGGTCAACTCACCTCTTCAAACACTCCTGCTTTATTTATGAAGTCTCTAATGACTTCCAACAATTTTAAAGAATGGATGCTAAAAGCCCGAATGATTTTATCTTCCACAAGATGTGGTTTTTGAAGATATAAATTGGTAAATACAGTCTGAGCAAGGGAATGACCTTCAAGCCAAGTTACCTGCAAAATTCCAAATTTCAGTATAACCAACAATAAAAAATCACTTGAAACACATCTTAAAAAGAAACTATTTAGCGTTACCAAGCATGCTAAAGTGGCATCAATTATTCCAATTTGTTCTTCAACAGTCAAATTGTTTATCTTCAACTTTCCAGCCTAATTAGTATCGAAGGAAAGAAAAATTTCAGTATTAGTTGATGCACAATACAAGTTTCAATAATTTTGCTACCCATCACTAAATAAAAAACTTAATTAAAAACAAAAACTCTCCTCAGAGTGTCATTAATACTTGAACATGTTGAATGCATACCTAATTCTACCCAATTTGATGGTATTTAAAAAATTATTTGCTATTGTTTTTAAATATTTAAATAAGTAATTGACAAAAATAGCTTTAAGTTACAGATACTTTTTTTCATTCTTAAAATGAAACTATTCAGAACCATTTTTTCCAAACAGATTGCATTTCAAGTCTAATTTTTACAAACCGACTTTTTACATTGATAACAAATATTGGGTTGATGCAAAAGTTCGTCCCGTTTTTGGAGCAAGATGGCATTGCATCACAAAAACGAAGTGCTATCTACTTCACATGTGTAGATTTGATGTTGTTTGAAAGAAGGAAATTCAGCAAGCACCTACTTGGGAAAAAAATTGTGTTATTGGGTTGTGTTTTTAAAATTTTGTTAAGCATTAAAAATGGCAGAAAATAAGGAGCATTTTCGACATATTATGCATTTTTTATTTCCTAAAAGGCAAGATTACTTCACAGATGCAAAAGATATGTGTTGTGTAGGGTGAGGGTGCCTTTGACGATTCCACGTAGTGTATGTGGTTCAGAAAGTTTCGTCACATGGATCAGTTCTTTAGCCAGAAACCTCAGAACTTCTATGAGTGCAGGATTACGCAGCTACCGGAGAGATGGAAAAAGGTGATCGAACACAAGGGGGCTTATATAAATTTTAGTAAATAAATTTTTATTTTCAATTTTTGTCAAAAAAAGGGAGGAACGTTTGTATCAACCTAATACTTAAGCTACTTTTTGCTACAATGGATTTGACAGGTTGGTTAGCTTCAGGATTTGTCGTGCTAGGGCTATATTTGGCCAATCTGTGCCAATCACTAGACACACAATGTCAAGTAATAATGAGGGAGGAAAACAAAAAGCAAAGGAGCAGATGAGGGTAAATGAAGGTGAGGACAGATGACTATGGCACCTTGGGGTTCAGATTTGACAAGACTTGCATTCATTGGTATGATTTAAAGTGCTATCCAATCTCTTGTCAATTCCTGGGTAGACCCTGTTCCTTTCATCTCTATTCTGTCTCCCTATTCTTTTACTAGGACAACATACACTCCTCGCATCAGTTTCCGGTAGTGGACTGACAATAGTTGGTTGCTTTTGGGTTTTATGCATGATGGCCATATTTGACAAAACTGTGCGAAACATGAAACAGACAACTTCAAGTAAAAATATGTTGTGGAAGGGAAATAAAGAGGGATTGAGGAATAGACTATTTTGATGAAAGCAGAAAAAGATTGTTTTAGTATCCTGGGAGTGCGATACATGTGTTTACTAGACAGTAAACCCCATAGGTAGGTAGGTATTTCAATTAAAGTCATACTGGAGCAACACAACTGCCTATTGGCGATGGTCTGGGATCAGACGTGAAGGTAAGGATCAGAGGACAACATGTCATTTTGAACCACGGTCAGACAACGAGGTCACACCTGAGCTGGCACCTCATTCTCCAAACTTCCATACCATGCCAACGTGAGGACATTTGAGGCCATGGCAGATATGAACTCACAACCCTCCGATTGCTAATCAGTTTCTTTTCCAACTGGGCTTCCGCAGTCCTGAAATATGTAGATTGCTATAACTTGGAAACCATAGCTATTTCTAAATTTACCTTGAGAGCTTGATTAAAATTGAGAACCTTTTTGTTGCCTCGGTTGCACATCATTCCTGCATCCATTTTGGGATCCATCATTTCGATGGCAGACATGGCTTCAAACAGTCCAAACCTGAATAGAGCATGCCAATATTTTATAGCAACATCAGACCAAAAAGAACATGAGAAATATGGAATGATAGAATAATGCAAATGGTACTGGGAAAACTTACATGTCATCGTGGAGTAGCTCTCCAAGTTTCAGTTCTAAAAACAAGAGTAAATATTAAAAAATGAATATGGAATAGCTTTTTGAATAAAATTAACAAACTTCATCAGAGTTTTTTACAGTTGATAAGCAAAAATTAAGCACCCTTTAATCTTTTCAGGGGAGGTGCAAAATTTGATCCCACCATCCCTGAAAATAATAATGCATTTAAACCCCGAAAAGCTTTTAAAATTGCTATATTGAGGGGATGACTTCAATTTTTTCAGTTTTAGAAAACATTCATACAAGAAAAATAAGAACTCTATGCTTGGTTAAAACCTACTTGGCACAACCAATTTGTTAACATTTGTGAAGCAAAGTACCTCAAAAAATGTCATGTTTCTCCCCTTATCCTTAAAAAAATATTTTCCACCAGGAAAAGTAATTTCACAGAGATTTGCTGAGAAAAGGTGAGCCTCAGTTGAATTTGGTAAAAATTAAGCATTGTGCAGAAGACACAGAAATACTAAAAAAATTAGTTTAACATATTCATTCACATGTTCACAAAGGAATACTATTTATCTCACTTTTCAAATAAGAAATCCAGTATGTATATATATATACACATATACTATATATATGTACATTATTTCCTCTCATTAATATTTTCATAGTCATGGATAACACATGGTTAAATATTCACGTAATCAACAAAATAAAATATTTCATAAAAAAATCCATGTACTGTCATTGGAATGAATAAATTGGTCCATACCTAATAATTAATGTTTTCTGATTTTCTGTGTGGTAGCATAATTTCAAACTTAAATTTTTGGTGTACTTGATTAGCATATGTGCAAGTGTGCTTGGTATTATTTCCCATATACATAAAATTAAACATGTGCAAAATTTTTTTTTCAAGTTTCAGGAATTGAGATTCTGAAATCGAGCACTTACAAATCTAATTTCTTTTAATTTAATTAGTAGTTCTGTACTGCAAAAGTTTCCTCAAATTTTAGCACAACAGGAAATTAACTTAATCTATTCCGCATGATATTTGTATTAACTATAAAGGTAACAAAAAATGTAATATCTTTTACCTTCAGTAGCCTTAAAAAATTCTTGAGTAACATCAATCCAGTTGAAACTGCAACATTTCTGAGACGATTCTGATGAACCTGAGATGGCAACTTCAGAATCATCTTTTTTCCTAACACACACAAAAAAAAATTACAGTACACATGGCAAGTCATTTTTACTTCAACCAATTTTAATATAAAGATTTTTATAAAAAAAAAATAATTCGTTTTTTGGAAGAACTCACCCAAGTTTATCAAAGAAAATAAATCTAATTTTCAGTGAAAAGTGCTTTATGTAATGAAGACTTGGTCCCTTCTATGTTATGTGGTACCAGACAATTCAAGTACTAAACATTAGTGGGATAGGTTGCTCTATAAATCTCTTTAGCATCTCATTTAGTCTCAAATAAAGAATGATCATTAACATCGAGCCCAAAGGCAGAAAAAACGTTGGAGGGGTATCTCTTTTTCAATGCTAGAGAAGTCTACTCAGAGTGAAAGCGCTCCTTCACCGAAACATGCTGAAGTGTCTTTCCATGATGGTTGGACTATAATAGAACATAAGACACTAAAATCCTGTACGGAATTCTTAAAAAGAAATTACCTTTAAACCAGGGTAGGAAGAAATTGTAGATTGCTGTAAATCATAATTGACCACCTTAGCTAATATTCTTCCAACTCTAATGTGGATTATCTTCTCATATGCTTATCTAATTTAACTAAGGTAACATTGAAATATTTTTAGAAATGAAAAAACTCATTGTGCTTTGAGGTAGGTAGTTAATTAACCTTGCACTAGAGCAACACAATGGGCTATTGCAGACGGTCCGGGATCAATCCCCAAGGGAAAGATTCGAGGACACCATGTCATTTTGAAGCACTGTCAGATGATGAGGTCACACCTGTGCTGGCACCTCACTCTCTGAATTTCCACATTAAGCCAATGCGAGGCCATGACAGATTTAATGTAAACCAGCCCCCTTCTACAAGGCAGTCTTTTGTTTGGATTTGAACTCGCAACCCTCCTGTTGCTAATACGTTACTCTTAGAACAGGGCTACCGCTGCCCTGTACTTTGAGTTATAGGGCAGGGGTATACATTCTAGCACATTTTTTGGACGAACTATCAATATGATAAATAACCGCACCTAAAATAGTGCATTTAGTACAGAATGTATGCATTAAAATAATGTATGGGATGGAATTCTTCAAAAGGCTTGCTGTACTTTTTAATTTATCAAGTATCTATATATTAATACGTGAAAAAAAACTTTGTACCCCTTTTTAAGCACATTGCGCGCACGGAGGAGTATGAGATTTGGCATAATTAAAGTTCATATGGAGAAGGAGTGCAGAAAGATAAAATTAATGTGTATAACATGCGTTACAAATGTATTAAATTAAACAAAATAAAACATTTATTGTTTACGTTCATACACTGTAATCTATATATTAATACGTGAAGAAAAAACTTTGTACCCCTTTTTAAGCACATTGCGTGCACAGAGGAGTATGAGATTTGGCATAATTAAAGTTCATATATGGAGAAGGAGTGCAGAAAGATCAAATTAATGTATAATATGCATTACAAATGTATTAAATTAAACAAAATAAAACATTTATTGTTTACGTTCATATACTATAATCTATATATTAATGTGTGAAGAAAAAACTTTGTATCCCTTTTTAAGCACATTGCGAGCACGGAGTATGAGATTTGACATAATTTGCCACCACATAAGTTAGTATTGAAAGTTAATTGCATCATTTTGCTGATCAGAAACTTAAATACAAAGGAAGCAATAGTCAATGGAACAAGAATGCGCATCAAATTTATGCATCGTAATACTATTGATTGCGAAGTTTCAACTGGAACCACACGCAATAAGAGAATTTTGATTCCACATATAAATTTAACATATTCCAGAACTATTTTACCATTTAACTCTCAAAGAACTCAATTTCTAATTATACCTGCATTTGCGATGAAAATAAATAAGTCTCAAGGACAAATATTCGAAAAAATTGGAATTTTATTGAGGCAGCCAGTTTTTACACATGGTCAATTGTACGTCGCAGCAAGTAGAGTTCGATCATTCGATGGTTTGAGATTTTATAATTCAGAATATAACGGTCAAGGGCATTTAGCAAACGATGAAAGAGTTTTTACAAAAAACATCGTCTACACAGAAGTTTTGAATCATTAAATTCATTGTCGAACTATTTCAAGTTCAATGGACAACATTTATTTTTTTAACCACCCAGTTTTTTCATTTCAATAAAAATAAAATATAAAAAATACGAAGCAAGTATTCCTTTTTTCATTTTTTGGATTTATTTTTTATTTAAATTTTATATAATTTGAAAAAGATAGGCAAATTAACTGTGTAGCCTTGGCGAAACCTGTGGCCAGTATAGCAATAAAAACCCCAAGAAAATGTCAAACAACGAGTTATTGTTTTTTAGATATGGCTTAACCAAGCTATACCGCATTATTCCTATGACGTATTTGTACATGCTCGCAGCTTTTGTAATAGAACAAAATTCAAAAAAATTATATGCAATGAATATAAAGTTATACTCTTTGACAAAAGAACCTTATTAACGTTCAAACTTAAAAATTAAATGAATTATGGTCGAATTTCGACCACTAGTATTTGGTAATTACTTTACTTCAATTGCTCTTTTACATATTTACACTACTAGATACTTCTAGTTGTTCTAGCTACAGACTTGTTCAAGCATGCCCTATCCTGTAATACTATGTTATGAACTAGTGATAAAGCAGCCATTGAATTATTCTAAATGGTTTGGTTCACTAACAAAAATAGCAAAATTTATATGCAATTGTGCATATAGGTTTTCATCTTTTACCTGTTTTGTTCTCAAACAGTAGTTACCAAATACCTTTACAAAATAAAGCTTTCAGAAGTACAAATTATTCTGTATGGTATGGATTTTATCAACATCCAAATTTAAAATCAACATTTATATCAGGTGAACTATCAAAATTTTAAAAGATAAGCATTAAAAATAGTACATCACTACTTGGAGCATTGAATTGAACATGCCGAGGAAATTTGAAATGATTTGTTTTAAGGAGTTCAGAAAAATGTATCCCCAACATAAAAAAATTATCTCAAAGGATGAGAACTTTTATTAATTTCGCATGAACTATAATTACTGATCTCTAAATGCGAAATGTCATTTTCCATAGTCTGATGGTAAATCACCATTTTTTGTAAGCTACTTTTCACTTCATAAATATTTTTTCAAATTCACTCTGTGCTACAGAATATGCAAAAATACTTCAGTGATTGTGATTAAAATCATAAATATTTCTTAAAACTGCTCAGCACACTGATTCTACAATAATTTTCTGACATCCTTATATTCATGGGCACCAATCCTAGGGGCGAATCCCCAAGAGTTCGTAGGGGATTTAAACAGGAGAGGTAAATATTAATATTACAAACAAGTAACCAAATTCATTGGGTGGGTACTTTTCCATTATAGCCATACCAATAAACTTCGGCACCAATTTGGCACATTTTGCTTATTTCTTGGTGCTATTTTTTTGCATACCAGCTTTTTGGCACCATTTTAGCTTATTTCTTTGTTAGTGCAGTGGATTTCATGATTGGCAATTTGCCAAGAGATGAACAAGCGGCAATACTAGTTTTTCAAGAGAGAAATATTCATCAAAGAAAGATTGTGTTTGAATAACCACCAAATGAAATTAAAATGTGACTCAAAGCCAAAATGATTATCAAGCCTTCATTCTTGTTGGGAAGAAAAAGGTGTCCGAATAAAAAAGTGCTTCAGTGGATCGCGCATTCCTTTCGTTACTGCCGTATGATTCATCGATTTATGGTGTCAAGAGTTAACGTCTATTGAATTCTGTGAATTACAACTTCAAATGAATCACAACACAACGGTGCATTGGAATAATTACATGTGATAAGTATGTGCCAATTCTTAGTCAGCTAGGTGGTGTGCCTTTAATGGAATGAGTGGTATGGCTATAAAGGAAGAGTACCTACAAATCAATAAAGATAACATGAGGAACCAAATAAGCCCGACCACATTTGTTAGAGCTGTCAGAAAACAATGGCACCAAAATTCCTTCCAACATGAAAGATAAATATTACAAATATACTGATGATATTGGTAATGATCTAAAAATAAAATAAAGAGCCATAAACACGATGAGATGCATTGAAATTTCAAAAGTATAACTTCAAAGAATGCTCATAAAAATTTTAAATGAAACCTATGTTTGTAAATTGCAATTTGTGTCATTAAAAGTAGTAGTCTCCTCTAATAAGAACTAAAACCACGTTTCCTGGTAAATACAACTAATTTAGACTGGTAAATCGGGTTAAGAGAATACAAAAAATATAATTAATTCAAGCCAAATAAAATTGGTTTATTTACAAAATTACCTAATAAAATACAGGCATAAAATGATGCATTTGAATCTTGATGAAACATTTAAATACCTGTTCTCAAACCGCCTTTCACAGTTTTTCTGGCAAACTTTTTCTTCAGACATGTTAGACAAGCAGGATTTTCAAAATTTGATCATTGGTTGGTTGGTTTCCTTGAGATTTTTAGCTGTAGAATCAGGCTTTTGTCTGCAATCTTCCTAAATGATCTAGATTTTAGACAAATGTGATCATTGCTACCGATCAAAACAGAATGTTAAAATATTTTTGATACTTTTTCGTTTAAGGTCACGATTACAGTTAGTGTAACAAACCGAAAGTTGAAGCAATTTTTTCTAAAATTTTATTCCAAACTTTAAAATTTCCAAATCTTCAATATTTTTTATGTTAATAATATTTCTTACGATTTTGCATCGTCGCATTGCATCAAATTAGTCCCGAAGACAACATTTCGTAATTTTGAGCCACAGTGATGAGGTCAACACCCGAGTTTTATCATTAGTAGCTGGAGATTTGTTTGTTTTGCTCCTGATGAAATTTGATTTCTGGAATGGCAATTCTTTATTCCAAACAATAAACATTTGATATATTTTATTCTATGGAAGGAATTTCAAGGGGCCGTCGTCGCTCAGTGGGTATGCCCATTGCGCTAGCAACCTTCGAGTTGTAGGCGGAGCAGGTTCGATTCCTGACAGGTGCATTCCTCTCTTCTGTGTCAGTAAAGCTTTCACTGTGTGTGTCAATTACTTGTTATTGTATTGTGTCGTTTATTGGATATTGTAATTAGGAAGAATGGAGACAAAAACCTGATTCTGCAGCTATAAGTCTCAAGGAAATCAAACCAAAAAGGAATTTCAATGTGTTGATTCCATCTCACTTTCCGATGAAATTATTGTTTGTTTGCTTGATGTACTCAATTTCTGGTTGACTAGCTCTTAAGTATGTTTCATTTTTTATGTTTATTAACTATATGCTTCATTAATGTTTAGAATGTATACTTATGTGTGATTTAGATCAAACGAGATGAAAAAATTTGCCTTTGTAACGGAAACGAAAATGATCGCTTTAATTTTTAAATTTCGCTTTCATGATTTTTCCTATTCTTGAAATTTGTCGCTTTCTCTAATTGAATGCTAGGGGTAAATGTTTGTTATAGCATTAATTTTTCACTTTTAGATTTATAACTACTTAGGGTGTTAGAAGACAAAAATTATACTAAAATACTGTTTTTGCTTCCAAATTTTAGTGCCTTTGTAGCTATTTTTGACCCAATCCCCACCTCTTCAATCAGCTTTTTTTTGAGAAAATAGGTTTACATCAAATATATGGAATAATAGTTTTATTGGTAAATTTTTTCAGGAGTTTAAGGAGGCTCATCTACAATTTGATGAGCTTAATTCAGATATAAATGTTTTAGGGGAACAGAACAGATCTTCGAAATATTTTAATATGCAGTGCAATGCACAGTGACTGCTTTATTCAAATTATGATATATATCCAATGTGCTAATAACACTAAATGTAACCTAATGATATAATGTACAAGTTGCTTCCTTTCTAATAGCTAAAGGAAAAATTCCTCCCAACTACAAGGTAGAACATTGTTTGGATTACAATGAGTGACTGTGCAGCAGTAGCCCGGTTGGAAGAGTAGCGGGTTAACAACCGGGAGGGTTGCTGCAAGTTCGATTCCAACCAAAGACCATTGTGTACAAAGGGGGCTGGTGCACGTTAAATCTGTTGTATCCTCAAATGTCCTCACATTGGGAGAGAGGGGTGCCAGCTCAAGTGAGACCTCTTTAACTGACTGGTTCGAAATGACATGTCCTCTGACCTTTCCCTTCGAGTTTGATCCCAGGCTATCACCAATAGCTGTTATGTTGCTCCAGTGAGACGTTAACTCAACTACCTACTATGGTGGATATAGATGGTATTTTATATGGATGGATTTTTGTATGGATGTTTGTATATGGATAGATTTTTGAAATGAAATACTAAATTATTTCTTTTGCAAATATATTTGGCTATTTTAAGACCTGCCAATAAGTTACTTTACTTATGGGTTGAATAAAACATTGATTAAGCTAACTTCACCATTTATTTTTGTAACATCAAGGTGTCAATCAGAGTGTACCTGTACTACTGGACAGCTTGAGCATTATAATGTTCAACTCTTCTTTTCTAGCCGAGGATGTCGGAGGATGAGGAAGTTATGGATTGGAGGCAAGAGGCCGAAGCCGTTATCAGAGATGTGGGCTTTGCTCTCAAGGGCATCACCATCTCATCTCGACTGCCACAGTCTCGGACAGAGATCTACTTCAACATCAAAACAAGAGAGGGAAGGAAGTTGTGTGTTGAGCTGTCCAGTTACGGGTTCAGGGTCGTGTCCGAACAGTTTGACCTAGTGAGGGAGGCGTACGAGGACGAGACGTATTACGAAACACCATATGCCCTCCTTGACAAATACAGTTGCCAGTTTAGAGAATGCTTTGCAGCAGCTTTGGAAAAGAAGCTTAGTCGACTGACAACTTAATTGGTGTATTCTAAATGTTTTGCCAATACTGGAATATTTGCAGGGTTTGAAATTAACAGTCATATTTTAGGCGCTAGAGTTTTGTTGCGACAGAATTTTCAGTCTGCATTTTTAACATTTAAGTATTCTGCATATTTTTGTTTGAATAATCCATTTTGATAAATGCTGAACAACGTCCAAAAGTAATCAAATGTCTCTAAAGTAGCTAGTCTTAGTCCTACCCAAATAAAACATTGCCCTTAAAAATGACACCCAAAAGTATGTTAGCAGGCCCTAGTCACTTTATATTTATACATCACTTTATATTTATACACATCCACATCAACAGTTTTTTTTAAATCTCCAAGTTGAGCATTTTGGTGATTGAAAGAAAATGTCATTGATGCCTAATTTTGTATTTCTACTTCCTTTCCCTGATATTTGTTAATGTTTTTCTTCACAGAATCCTTGTTCAATTTAGAAAATTGTGCCAGTTTTGTCATTCATCAATATTTGTAAAAACATTCATCAGAAAGACTAATATATTCCTCGAAGGAGAATGGAGGTTTATTCGTGCTATTAATGTCTAGTACTTGTACAAAGTTTTTAAATAAACAAAAAAGGAAGAGAAAGCTACCATGTGGGAATACATTATACTTTGAACATTGTGTGACATAACTGGATAAAGATATTAACTTCAATATTTAATATGCGTATGAAATTAAATCATACGTGAATAATTTTTAAAAGGATACTTATATTTTGAATTCATTAAGGCTTTTGAAACTTTAATATTTATTGTACGTGGGTAAGTCACAAATTATCCGCACTTTCGCTATAATACATCTTTAGGTTTACTGCCTTCTGTGCATTCATACTTAGAGTTGATACTACTGTGCTCACGTTGCCGAAATTTGACCTTGATCTTGTCATTTTTTTGCTTCTGCTTTGTTATAAACATGGCCACTCTGCTAGCAGTGTGCACCAAGGAGGAATAAGGAGTAGTGATTCAATTTCTAGGGTCGGAAGGTGTGCCAGGAACTGAAATTTATTGGACCTTACGCCATAATACGGGGACAGTGCTCTGCCATGTAGAAGTGTGTATGAGTGGATCGAGAAGCTTTTTAAGCTTAAGCCGAACAAGCATTATGCATGAAGAAGCAGGACACCCTTCAACCTCCACCACTGACGAGAAGATTTAGCAAGTTCAAGAAATTGTACTTTCAAACCAATGAGTTACCATCAACAATGTAGCTTGTTCTCTGCAGATTAGATGGACAAAGAAGTAGGGAAGCGGTGCATAAATGTGATGTGTGATTACCCGCTACTCTTCCCACTTCTGATTCATTAACAGTGAACACCGGCGTGGACGTAATAGCGAGAATGCGAGCGACTTCTGGAAGCTCCGAGAACATGGTAGAAACGAGCGATTCCCGCTGAAAGTGTTGCAAGGATATTTGAGCAGGAGAACAGTTTCAGACGATGAACTGAGAAGACGTGTCAATTGCAGACAGACATTCTTTTTTGTGTTGTTTCAAATATATTTGTAACTGTCCTGTCCTTAATTCTTATTGTTAAATTAAATGTTTTATCATTAAAAGAAGTTTCAGTGTTATTTAAAGTCCTTTTGCACTACCACTGAACATAAATGGTTGAATGACCCACCGTAAACTTTCATCTTGGAGGGAATACGCAAGCTTGTGGACTGCTAAACCAACTGTATCAAAAAGGAAGGAGACTAGGAAAATAATGAACTTGTTCAACCCCTACATTTGTGTAAATAGATTGAAAAATAAAGTGTACATAATTTTTGACTTTCCCTCATACTGAAAGATGAAAGACTTCATGAATATATATATATACATTTATATTAACCCCCTGAGTCCTGAAGTGCCCAAACCACATTTATTGATAGAATCTTGGAAGGACAGTTGCTCTTTCCTAATAGGGGTGCAGCTAGTTACAAGAGAGGTCACTTCATGGTTCCTTGTGGGAGTGCTAGGAGGTCAAAGGTCTTCCTTTCACACTTGACAGTCATGTAATTCTATTGCTTTGGGTTAGCTTTACTGGGTCATTCAGAGAACGAGATGCACTACTATTTGTATTTGGGGAAGTTGTTTAAAGTGTGAAAGTATGAATTCTGAAGCAGTGCAGCATATTCATTTAGTATATCTGCATTTTATAGTTGTCTTTTTAGATGTTTTGCCTTGTCATCTGACCATGGTTCAAAATTACGTGGTGGTGTTCTCGGACCTCTCCCTTTGGGATTGATCCTGGACAGTCACCAATAGCCCGTTGTGTTGCTCCAGTGCTCGTTTTGCCCTTAGAAATCCTTTTCTGAATATGTATCCTTGTTCATTGTGTATTGTTCCCGTTTATTGTGATGGTTTATATTATTAATTTGTTCTATCTAAATTTAACAAATTTTTTAATTCATTTCTTATATCAAGTTGTATTTTTGTGTTTACATCTTTGTCCTTCACTTACCTTTTGTTTCTTTATATACTATCTTAAGTGTTTTATATGTATACTGGATTGCTCGGCTCTCTAATCCCCGAAACTCCTACATAAGGCGAACTCTATAGCTGAAAGCCGCATACGTGAAACAGTGTCTGCCTGCGGCATCCAATCCAAGCAGTGTTATTCTGAATTTTTTCTATATATCCATTAGTAAGAACAATAGACAAACTAAAACAACATTTATGATTTTAATTTTTGGAAAATACATTTACCAAAATTGATCTAACATTTTACCAACAGAACAAGTAAAGCTATTTTAGGAGGTATATGGGCACAGTGATAGCATTTCTTACATAAATTAAAAAATAATTTTTTCTCATGAATGAATGTTATTTATATGTGAAATATTTACAAAAGGAAGTACTTGATGATCTAGAAGAAAAATTCTAAAACGTAATTGTAAATTGAACTTTATTACCACATAAAATTATGTGTGTGTTCAAACCTGGTATCAGACACTCATTGTAAGAATTCATATCCTTTTTAAAAATTTGTTTCAAAACTAAGTGTTATCCTTGATAAATAACACAAATATGATATTTGATCTTTATTTTTATAAAGCTTTCACACATATTTATTGCTCAAAACATATCTAACCTCTATCTTGGGTAAAGAAATGGTAAAACATGATGTCTAGGGACCAGTTCTTTGAAATTCTTAGGTACTTTCATGTGTCGAACAGAGAAAATGAAAAAGCTACAGAAAAAGGGCTTTACATAATACAGAAGTTATAACCACTTATGAATGATTTGAAAGTTAACTTCATGGAGCACTACAGAGAATTTTCAACCACTGAAACTGTTGTTAAGTGTAAAGGAAGACTTTGAATTGTGCAGTATAGCCAATGAAACCAGCAAAGCAAGCTATTAATGCGATTCCAAACTGGGTTTACAATTTTGAGCCGTATTGTAGAAAAGGACTAGGAAATGATATCTCTTACTTGTGCAGATGCGTAAAACAAATTGGACATCTTATTTTTTTTTATCAGTACTTTTTTATTGTCCCTCTTATGCTGGACTTGTTCAAGTCCGACACTATTCAATTGGCACTCTTATGTCATAGAAAATTTCTTACAGAAAACCTAAAGGAATTAAAACTTAATAATCCTGGAGAAAGCAATGCATTGAAACTCTCAATCTCATTTGTACAGTTTGGAGAGACAAAAAATAAATGTACTTTCTACTGGCAACAAGTAGGTCAGAGTCTGCAAAATGTAAAATTGGGGGTTAAGCTATTTTTATTTCTTGCTCACAAACTATAAAGCATTGTAATAGATCAATGGAGCATCCATGTACGAGGGGAATACAAAAAAGAAAAGCAATTTTCTTCATTTTTACATATGAGCATACAAGTTTATGTATAGCCTACATAACTTACATACTTTTTGTTCGAAAGTTAATGGATTCCCTCATTGAAAGTTTCGTTGGTCATTCATTCAACATTTGGCTAAACATTGTCGTTCACATCTTTCAACACCCTTGGTCATCATACACTACTTTATGATAGGCAGATCCATTGCATATGTCCAACAACGGGCAATTTCCTCTGCCCAAATTCATGTGTTCGCTCTCGTAGGATCCTCTGTATGTGAGATTGATGACCGACGTTTCCATATGTCATTAGTCATGTTCTTTCCTCAAGATTTGAACTGTTCTATCCATTCATAAACTTTTCTCTGATGCATAGTTTTTATGCTGCATCAATGTTTTTCGATGAAATTCAGTAGGTTCGATCCCCTTTGTCCACAAAAATTTGCCTCCAGAATGCCATTCTGCAACAATGCCATTAACTAGCGGATCATTGTGTAGACCAGATGTCATATCTGGTTTATGTATAATGAGTGGTATATCAGAATTCCCTTTACTTTTTTAATTGCCCTTGTATGGTTTTGATAATCTTGAATTTGTTTCATTCCTGATTGTTATGTGCCTTCAGACTTAAGGTTCCAATGTTGTCACTGACCTTTGTCCTCATGGAATTCTTTGGACATGCCATCAAATCAATATGATTTGAATGTGTTAAAAATTGCATCAAAAACAAATTGCATTGTAAAACTTTAAATGTATTTAAGTAATTGATATGTTGCATTTATTTATATTATACATATATGTTATATTTGAATTTATTTTATGGTTGAAGCAAAGTATGTAGTTCACTAATCCCTTTTGTAAATAATATGAATCATAAATGTGATAAAATAAGTCATTTATGGAATTACATTATATAATGTTTTTCAGATTCATAAATAATTCAGTTCCTATATATGGATCCAATAAATTTTTGTACCTATAAATTCTAATTTTATTAAATTAATCTTTTTCTTAAAGAAAAATCATCTTTTCTAGTCTGTAAGGGGCCGTCATGGCGCAGTGGGTATGCCCACTGCGCTAGCAACCTTCGAGTTGTAGGCAGCACAGGTTTGATTCCTGCCATGTACATTCCTCACTGGGTGTATTTCCCTCTTCTGTGTCAGTAAAAGTTTCACTGTGTGGGTCAATTACTTGATATTATATTGTGTCTGGCGCAGCATGGCCAAATATAGCCCTTGCACCCCCAAAAATCAACCATCTAGTCTGTAAGTGTATTGTATTGTGTTCATGTAGAGAGATGAGTGCAAATACCTATTTTATTTACAATCAGTTTGAAAAAGAAATTTTTCTGCTCTAGTAAGTAATTAAATATTTTGGTCATTTTCAAAGTCAACTTTTATGATTTTTAGGTCAAGAAAATCCAGGCCCTGCCAAATGACCCTTTAATTACTTGTTTCAGAAAATGTAAGTTTTGTTTTAGTTATCCTGCAACAGTTCATATGTAAGTGAGTAATGCATAGTTTGAATGCACATGAATTTCAAATCAACAATATAAGTAGAGACAGTAAAAAAAACAGTTGTAAATATAAAACATCATTTATACACCTATATGTACACTTTATACAGAACAGAGTAACAAACACTCTGTATCTATTCACAACAAATGATTTGATAGATTACACAATACCTATTCACATGCATCTAGTAGAGTAAAATATTGAACATCGATACACGGTTGTGCAGAATACCGTGCTAGGATTGGAATGCTGACTTTGTTTACTTGAAGTAAACTAATTTCTGTCAATTCTTATTGCTTGCGTGTTTAGTATTTATTTGTGTCTTTTAAAACAAGTTTCTGCTTCATTACAATAAGTTATACACCCTTCTTGGGATGTGTGCATTTTCCTCTTATCAATTCACTGTATTTAATTAAAAAATTAGATTGCCAATTAAAACCAAAATATTTCTAATATCATGGAGTTTTTCTCGAAAACCTGAAAATTTATATAAAGGTTCTGGAAAATCTAACATGTATTGAATGTATGTGATGCGATGTTTCAAATTACGCTTCCTATGTAGTTGATTCACACCACTGCCTGACGCTTTAGGAAATAAAATACTCTGCATTTTGTTTTATTTTTCCAATTGCACAAAAATACTTCTTTTCAAATGGCAGTGGCATTGATAACAAAATAATTGATTTAAGAAAATCCTATAAAAAGTTACATAATGAAATATTAAATCGACTTCCATTTTTAAAACAAGATATTAGCTAAAGCTTTCTGGTAATTTATGGTCATAGAAATGAAGTTTATATAAGTTTTGAAATATTTCTCAATTGTGTGGAATGCTTCCCGAGTTCAGGAACCATGTTATCTTTTTTTGATATTACTTTTCATCATTGTATACATTGTAATTTTTCAATATAATTTCCGTTTAACTCTAGCCAATTGTCCCAGTGCTAAACCAGTTTTATAAGCCATCTTTTATGCACTGGTTTATAGATAATTTAAGTCCTGAAATCGAACACCATGAAAATGTCATTTAATTCTGGAAACATGATAATCGTTGGGTGCCCCTCTTTCCACAGAAAGAAAATAATGGCTCTGAGAATTTACACACCATCTTCCATAGTTGAAAATGAGTGCCTAAAAATGTCTTCGCCAAATGACTAAATCACACTGATCAACATTGACTAACATCTTTGGGAAACCTGTCATTACTTGTCTGTACCTAAAACCATTAACTTTGCATTATTGAGTCGGATCGATATTCCCTGAACTTAAGAAACATCCCTCATAATATTTCAATTTTGATTGAATGATTTGAATGTTGCGCATTGTTCTCCATCTGTGCGCTGATTTTTTTCTTATGACATGAATTATCTACAGAGCTTCTAAAGCAACTTGAAAAAAATCTTACTTCAAATTAGCCACTAAGTGCTACTATTAAAAATAGAATCTCTAAGGCAAGGGCTGTACTAGAATTAATTGTCCCATCAGTTCACCCATGGATAGCCTGGTAAATACTAAAAAATAATTCAATATCTGTCTGTCTACCACAAGACCTGCTCCTGGGTGGTGGTTGCTATAGCAACTGGGCTCATACATTTTTGATAGGGATGACTGGTGGATGTCTTGATTTCAGTTTGTCTTTTGGTGGAAAGAGAGTTTACTTTTATAGAATTTATAACATCTTGACAACAAGTAAAAATTATAACCAATATATATCCCATTTGTCATTGAAGTGCACCATTGTGATAAACTTGGATGCTTTTCTTTGACATCGTCTATGGAAAATGCCATTAGGTTCGTTTCTATGGCAACAAACAGGCAGGCTTAGTGGCAATAGACAGACAGTAGGAATTTTAGTTATTGCTGTTGATAAAGTAAAGATTAACTTCACAATAGTTGAAAACTTCAAATCTCAGTCGTTTTGAAAATGAAATTTCTTTCAGCATCATATTGAGGCACTCTTTCTAAAGGTATCGTTTCGTGTATTAATTTAGAGTATGCTTGCTTTGTTAGAAAAATAGATTTTGCCTTAGCACTTCTTTGAAAACCGAATTATTGCTTCACTAGCCTGGCAGTAGGCAAAATGTTAAATTCAAAATATCCTTACTAAAAGTTAATAAGAAAATAATTATATGACAATGCAGGGTAATTGTGTGTGGATGTACCTATCTAGTACACATATTCTAGAACAGTTGCTTGCAAACACTTAAGATAATCTGTTTTCTTTGCATTTTTTAAGATAAAGTACAAATACTGTAAAATATTCAAATTTGTTAAACTTGACATTTTAAGGAAAGGTAATGGAACAAATTGGAAAATGAATGGTATTTGTTTGGAAAAGATTATACAATCCATAGCATTCTATTCGATTTTGCTGAAATTCCTTAAATTCAATAATAGAATTCATATTTGGTAATTCAAGTCTAAAAATTGGCATAAGTTCTGAAACAATAGCTGATTCAATTCATGGTATAAAGACCAACCTGTCTTGACAGTCAGGATGGAATCTTCTAGATCGAAAGGTTGCCGGTTTGAATCTGGGGTAAAGCATGAATGTTTGCCCGTCTGGAGTGAATGTATGACCTCTTTAAATGGGTTGTGCCTTGAATGTATGAGGTCCAACATGAACCCTATGGTAATACCTAATGGTTCACAATTCCCTCCTTGTAGTGCCTTGATGACTAAAGCACTAAACAAGTTCCAATTAGCCGGGCATTGGTAAAAATATTCATGGTATAAAGGATGTATGCTACGTGGGCCTTTCTGGGCACAAAGTAAAATTTTGTAGGTTCTTCATTTTTCAGACCTCAAAAGGAAAGCAAACCCTTTTTACATACGGTAGGATCCGTGCGGTTTGGCATTACATTTTAATTTAAAATAAAACTAGCTTATCTGCGGTCTTTTTCTAATAAATAAATTTTTTCAGCTCTCGCTTTCCTTGGTACATGGCACGTTTGCCTTGTCCTCTTAAAACCAGGATGTATCAGGGGCTTACATTCAAAGATATACCTATATTCCTGCTCCTCGACACTTTGCATATGTGGCAAATAAATTAAGTGCTTCGCTTGAATTATTCACCAGATTATTCAACTTTGGAAAGTAGTAAGTTATTTATATGCATGTCAATTCATTACTGTGACTCATGGCTGCAAGTTTTATTGTGCTTAATAAAGTAAGTCTTTATGAAATGAAAATTTATAGGAGGCCCCATCCCCAGTTATCTGAATTTTCATTTGTTTTATAAAAAAAAATATGTTAAAGCAAAGTAATTAACCATCTGAAACACAAAACGGGGTGAACAGTTTTGAGCATAGCATACTCAACTAGAAAGGTTTATTATCTGCTACCATGAGAACTGCATCTAAATGTACCTGGTGGCAGTAACTATAGAAACAGGCCTTGTTGATTTTTTGTAGGGATAATGCCAAAAACAAAATAGAATTAATTGTGTTTTGTTTTTGGTGTATGTTGGCAGCAGAATGGGTAGTTTGTTAATATGGATCTTGGCTAGAAGTAAAAATAACATATTTCCAATTTGTCATTAAGTGCAGTGGGACAAACTTGAATGCTTTTCTTCAAGCATCCCTTTTGGAAAATAGGATAAGGCTGTTTCTATGGCAACAGTAGGCACAGACTGTACCAAGAGCGATTCTTGTGGTAGACAGACAATAATTGAAAATAATAACTGTCCTTTGATGTAGAAACAAACACTAAACATATTCAGGACAAATTTTATGAATAGAACACAACTGAGTGAGAAGTGCTTTTTTTAGAGTAAACTAGGAACAGGTTTAAAATGTTGGTGCTAATGCTTTGAAGCAAATGATACAAGTGAAAATATTCAAAATATTTTTGCATGAAAGTTAATTTTGAAATTTTTATTTGTTCAGAAATATTTGATAATAAATCTATCATTGTTTTAAAATGTTTCATCCATCTGCTTGTTTTTCTTTTTCAGCCTTTATTAAGATTTTGAATTTTTATACCACAGGACCTGAATTTCTCTATTCAATTTTCAATACGTATGTGTGGTGATTATTAGTATAGGAGGCGGGAATTTCCTTCAATCTAAAATTAATGTTTATTTGAAATCTTCCTTTATTGAACAGATAGTTCGACTGCTTTCTGCATATTTATAATACATCACAATTCTAATATCTCTGCTTACTTGAAGACCTACGTTTGACATCAAATACAAGGTATTTCTAAAATTTTTTGCAAGGAAACTTACAATCTTGGTTGTAAAATATTATTTCAGGAACAAATTAAACTCACTTCGAAATACATTAGTAGTAAGAATCCTGATATGTATGAATTTTTAGGATATGTAACTCAAGAACAGAACCAATTAAAATATGTATTCATAGGCATTAAGGAAGCAGGCATGAATTATTGAAAATGAGTTTTTAAAGTAAAAGTTTCGTATCTCTAAGAGTCGGTGTAAATGGGTTTCTGAGATGACAGCTTTCTTGGAGAGGGTATCAGTATCACATTCAACCAGACTCGGCTGATTTCATGATTTTTATTTTCTCTGGAGGAATTTCTCGTCTTAATAAATCTCATTATATTGGATCTTCGAGTTGTTAATCGCAACGTTTAATAATACCAAAATCTGAACCACTTAAAACAGTTTCCCAAGCTGATCCGTGGGCCTATATATGGGTTCGTAATGCCTAAAACATTAGAAAAACGTACATAAGGTCTTGCGCAAAATGAACACCCGAGATCCATAGCATTTGAATGAGGCCTGTATATCCAATGCAGGATTTGCCTGTTCAGATGCTCGTTTCTGCTCAGTAAATAGATTGCATTGTATTCATATAGAGAGAGCTGCAAAACATTTTATTTACAGGTAATTTGAAATAGAAAATATTTTGCTAATCGAAGGCTTATGCATTTTAGGTCAACAAAATACGGAATATGGTTTGTATGAAGTATCTTAGAATAGCTCTGGTTTCTATTTCCCCAATCTGTGGGCTAGGTCTGTGAGTGGGGAAGCACACACTGTTGCCGCAAGGTCTTTTTAGGTTGATGCAAAAGTTCAAGAAAAATTTTATTGACTCAAAATGACATTTAATCAACATAGTATTTGTCCTTCCGTTCGATGACCTTTCTCCATCTCCTGTAGCTGCATCATCCCGCGCTCATACAAGGTTTCTGACTAAAGAAATGATCCAGGTGACGAAACTTTCCCAACCACTGACTGCACGTGAAATCGTCAACACATCTTTATTTGCGTCGGAGAAGCATTCTTGCCTTTTCGGAAATAAAAAAGCATATGTCGAAAATGTTCCTTATTTTCTGCCATTTTTAATGCTATGCTTAACGCAATTTTAAAAAACTCAACCAAATAAATTTTTCCCCAAGTACTCGCTGAAATTCCTTTCAAACACCATCAAAACTTTACACGTGTGAAGTAGATAATACTTGCGATTCAATGCCACCGAACGCCAAAATCGGGACGAACCTTTTGCATCAACCCAATATATTGCGGCACTCCAAGCCTTGATATGTCAGTTGGAAATAAACGTGCTTTTGATTTCGTTTCGTATAAAACAGCCGATCTATATGTGAAAGGAGACTTTTATTGTACCATGACAACATCCATGTACAGGGTACACTACAGAAGTCATTCTAATTAGCGGAGGCATTTTCCCTAGGCTCTGCTTTTGCATTTAAAAGTGCAACTGAGGCTGCTGTAATGCAACGATTTTTTTTCTGTGTTTCGTTCGCAACAAAATTCTGTTTTGTAGTAGTTTAAGCACAAATAACAAAGTAACTGAATATTTCGTACAAAGACGTCTTTGTTAAAATTTTACTGTTTGTTTTGCAAGCTAACTGCTTTGAAGTATTAATTAATACAGTAGCTCTTCCTCAGTCCGAAAGGTGACCAGACATCCAATTACATCAGAGAACTTTCTGCAAAGATATTCTGAATTTGCATACTTGGTTTAAAAAAGAATCCAGTGAAAACAAAAAGAATTGCTTTTTATAAAACTAAGAACATATACTTTTGGCTAAGATTACAGCGAAACCTGTGAAAGTTGACTATTAATGAGAGTTTAGTGCAGGAATACAAGATGGTTGGATGCAAGGTGTTCTGAAACAATGGAATAGCATTTCGAAAATATTTATATATAAAAGTTCTGATTTACAAGCACAGAAAATAAAACCGTCCATGTGTTCTCTCACCATTATCTCAATGAATTTCAATAGATATCCAGTAAATATTTAATCCAATGGATATCTTGAAATTGAAAAAATTACAATTAAAAAACTTGAAATTTTTTCTGTATAATAGTACAAATTAGTACAATTTATTTTGATTCGGACCAGTTGTTTTCAGTATTCGGGTAATGAATACTCATAAAGGTAATTTTATATTTACGATCTCTTAAAATTTTTCTTCTGGCTAACAAATGTATAGCATCCCGAATTACTGTTATATTAAGAAAATAAAATATTAAAATATGTGGCCGATAATTATAATACAGTATTCGATATGTTTAATGGAATACTATTTGCTGAATGACTGAAAATTTCTTTACTCTTTCGATGGACAGGCACTATGACATTTAGCGCCGATTCTTTCTCACCGATATGTTTTAAACCAAAGTCAGAGCTTCCAGGATTAGAAATTAATAGCACATGTTGGGGAGTTAAGGGCACCTAAAATTTTATCTCACTTCCTAGTGAGATGCACAATTTCAAATTTATTTGCATGCGTAATAGCAAATGGTTAATTGACTAGAGCCTGGGCTTATACACATTTGCACTTTCTTTTGACTCATTGTTTTGCATTTTCTGTCATTTTTAAATAGAAATGTAAAATTCTCATTTGGGTTAAGGCGTATGTATACACTAGAAATCACGAAATTTGACCACAATATTGATTTTGGTTTCATCGTCTCAAAATATTTCCCAATTTCTCAGCTTTTAAATGGTACCAAGATCTTGTATATATTAGGAATACTTTTCTAGTTTCAAGGGTTTTTCGTTACGTATTGTCACCACTCCAGATATGATTCCAAAACTTTAAACTCGATTTCTGAAGGACTGTTTTTGCAATACGATGCTTCGTTCAAATAGTGATAACTCAACAATGAATAATCTATTATAATTCTTTTTGTATCATTATAATCTATATAAGACAGTGGATGTTCTGAGCCTCAATCAGAGTTAAGAAATTCATTTTAAATGTTAAAATTCCTGAAAGAATCTTGATTTTTTTAGACTTCCTTGTTGAAAACAGTTGTAAAAAATAACTTATTCCCTCTAGCAACTGGATTGAAGGTCAAAACGTGAAGAATAATATTAAGAATAATTTCAAACAGTAATTGTCTTTCTGAACACATTAGAATGTGAAATATCAGTTCAAAAACATGCTAATTAGCTGATTATATCTAAATTAGATAATTAACTTAATCTGATTTTTCTCACTGAAATTATTTTAAGCATGAGTGAATGACTTGTTAGGAAAAACTTGATTTTTAAAGTCAAAAATTACAAAAAAATTATTCTAGTGTATACGTACACCTTAAGCTTTTGAATTGTAACATTCAAAACCAGGATTGACAGCCGACCTGAGAAAAAACATTTTATTGTACTTCATTCTAGGAATACTCTTCTCTATGGAACACTGACGACTGCTGTCCAGTTTGAAACAAAAATCGAGAAAAAAATCATTTTCATTCTCTTTTGCAAGTGATTTTCAAGTCCGAGTTTTTATAATGGATTTCATAAAGAAGAGATGAAATTTTATCTAACTCCAAATTTGAATTTAGTAAATTCATAATTTCGCAAAATGTAATGTAAACTGTATTTTTTTCTTTCAGACATAAGGGGCAGTTGTAAGGATGGCGAAGTTAAATGTCGGAAATAACGACTGGGTCTGAAAGTGACCGCCCAAAAGAAATGAATCGGTGCAAAATGTGATAATTTTAAATCCTGCTTACAACTTAAGTGAGAGGTTTCTGCTCTTCGGTGAAAGGAATGTGGCCAACTCGACTGTTTACCTGCACTTTCATTACTGAATGAATTCCGCTATCAGTAGATGTTCCCGAATACAAAAGTGAGGTAAACGTTAGTCTGAATCGCAGCTGAGTGCCAGGACCTCTTGCTCCAGGCTCTCGTCCTCGAACATGTCGAGGGAGGAGGTGCTGTTGCTGTAGCGCCTCTTGTACACGTCACGCATGCGCTCCCAGAAGTGGCGGTTGGAGTCCACTGCGGTGAAGGCCTCCTCCACCCCTGGGAAGAGGGTGGCCAAGATCCTAAACAAATAACATCCTTTCAGTACAGTTTTGATTAGGTATTTAATTAAAGTCGCCCTGGAGCACCACAACGGGCTATTAGGAACAACACCACTTAGTTTTGAACCACGGTCAGATGACGCGGTCACACCTGAGCTGGCACCCCACTCTTCAAACTTCCACACCACGCCAACGTGAGGACGTTTGAGACCACGACAAATTTAACGTGCCCCTTTGGTTGGATTCGAACTCGCGACCCTTCTGTTGCTACTCTTCCAACCGGTCATTTGATTAGGATTCGTTTCTTTTTGCTTTATGTACCACGAGAACAGCTCCTACCTCAAAGTGTGGATGTTTGTGGTTGCTGTGAGCAAACATCTCTGGGAAGGAGTTGACTGAAGATCTCGTCAACAAGTAGAAATCACAAATGTCAAGAACTTGAATGCACCTCTGGAAAATGGGGTGGGTCTGATCTACTCTAGTCGACAGACGGTAAACTGATTCTAATTTGACTGTCCGGCTGAGCTTGGAGGCTTTCTGGGACAAAACACTCCTAAAGCCATCAACCGTATAATATTCTCCCTCTGGAGTCTTCAAAAAGTTTGAAAGGATATTGTGTAACAATGATCTGCATCGAAGTTCTCCCTATAGAATTGGGATTTTGTATTACTTGATCTTGTGTGCATCAAGATTAGCCAGAAGAAAATGTGTCTTTTTTGCTGCATTTTTAAGTAGAAAAAGTTC
This sequence comes from Meta bourneti, assembly GCA_933210815.1. NCBI lineage: Eukaryota > Metazoa > Arthropoda > Arachnida > Araneae > Tetragnathidae > Meta > Meta bourneti. The sequence goes on along the minus strand of OW119923.1, from coordinate 117,113,999 downwards.
TATTATCGAATGTTTATCGGGATAATTAAAAACATCGTTAAATGGTGGGCAGGCAGGATTTGAATGTTGTGTCTACGAGTTAAAAATATTAATGGCATTGATGTCTTTGAAGGTGGGTGCCTTCAAAATAAAAGATAAAATAGCATATTTTGCTTTGATTCGACTTATAGTAAAATACAGATAGCTATGATGAGAAAAAGTTCTCGTATTTTCTTGTGGAAAAAAGTGAACGAACAGAAATGATTTAGCTTTGTCTATGTATAATTCCTTGACTCCCTTAGGCCCGGAATTATATATAGACAAAGCTAAATTCACACATCCGATTATTAAACGTACTGCGCTGCCGTTACGTCGCCAATTATGCACACTACCGTGAAATGACGCCTATACTCATCTGACCGCCAGTGGCGACGGATGTCTATCGAAGGAAACGTTTGTTTCTCTTGTACAGAAAACAAATTTTGAAATAAAATAGACGTTACTGGATACATCCATTTATTGATTTAAGACTTACAAGAGGTAGATTTTATACATCTTTTGCGGATTTACGAGAAAAACCAGATAAGTTTTTAATTACTTCCGAATGAGGGTTCGATCATTTGACGAGCTTGCGGGAAAAATTACTGACAGGATTATGTCTCAAAATACCTGACAAACACCAATCCACGCTCCTCTTTTCTGTGTTCGGTCATGATAGTTTTCTGCAGCGATATTCCATAAGGATACCTTTTTACTTCGCCAGTAAACAATTCTATATCCAAATCATCAAAATTGACCGCCATTGCTATAAAAATAATAATTTATCTATATATTAATACGTGAAGAAAAAACTTTGTATCCCTTTTTAAGCACATTGCGCGCACGGAGGAGTATGAGATTTGGCGTAATTTGCCGCCACATAAGTTAATATTGAAAGTTAATTGCATCGTTTTGCTGATCAGAAACTTAAATACAAAGGAAGCATTAGTCAATGAATCAAGAATGCGCATCAAATTTATGCATCGTAATACTATTGATTGCGAAGTTTTAACTGGAACCGCACGCCATAAGAGAATTTTGATTCCACGTATGAATTTAACATATTCCGGAACTATTTTACCATTTAACTTTCAAAGAACTCAATTTCTAATTATACCTGCGTCTGCGATGACAATAAATAAGTCTCAAGGATAAACATTCGAAAAAATTGGAATTTTATTGAGGCAGCCAGTTTTTACACATGGTCAATTGTACGTCGCAGCAAGTAGAGTTCGATGGTTTGAGATTTTATATTTCAGAATATAACGGTCAAGAGCATTTAGCAAATGATGAAAGAGTTTTTACAAAAAACATCGTCTACACAAGTTTTGAATCATTAAATTCATTGTCGAACTATTTCATGTTCAATGGACAACATTTATTTTTTTAACCACCCGGTTATTTTTGTTTCAATAAAAAATATATAAAAAAAATACGAAGCACGTATTCCTTTTTTCATTTTTTGGATTTATTTTTTATTTAAATTTTATATAATTTGAAAAATATAGGCAAATTAACGGTGTAGCCTTGGCGAAACCTGTGGCCAGTATATCAATAAAAAAAACCCAAGAAAATGTCAAACAACGCGTTATTGTTTTTTAGATATGGCTTAACCAAGCTATACCGCATTTTTCCTATGACGTATTTGTACATGCTCGCAGCTTACGTAATAGAACAAAATTCAAAAAATTATATGCAATGAATATAGAGGTATACTCTTTGACAAAAGAACCTTACTAACGTTCAAACTTAAAAATTAAATGAATTATGGTCGAATTGCGACCACTAGTATAAAATAATACGCCGAATTTGCTTTAAAATTAACGGATGTGTGCACCGCTCAACAAGGTACTGAAAGACCGGGGGAGCGTGTGTGGGGAACTACGGCACAAATTGCACGCAAGGTGGACGTACGTCGCCGGAAGTATGTGTGCACTACACTATCTGATCTCTTGTATCCCTGACCGTACTTACGGTGCCGCAGCGGCACCGTACGTTTAAAAATCGGATGTACTAAAAAAGTTTGGGAAAATATGAGGGAGGCCTTATCTGAATGTATTTTTCCCACATGCTAAAAAAAACTAGTATTTTCGGTTTTTCAAGGCGAAGTGAGACTCATGTCTCACTGCCCGTCTAAGAGATAATTGTAAACAACGGAATATCAAATGAGAGGATAGTTGTATGCCTCCTTAATGGTACACAGAATATGTATATACCTAGCCTTAAGCATTTTAAGGAGGCCAGACCAGGGTTCCCACGGGAAGTAAAAGGCCCGATTTTTCATTTACGTACTCTTACGATTTTTTTGAGGACTCTGAAAAAAGCTAATATTTTCTAAGTTATTAAAATTGTTGAAATATGCCTGTTTTTACAAGAATGCTGCGCATTTTATTTCAATAACACTTAACATTATCAACAACACTCGTCCGAGATCAAGTTTCATAAAAATTCGATAGCACGATATTTATAGGTTGGCTAAAAATTTTTATTTTTAAAACGGTCTGAGACCCAAGCTTCAGCAATCAATTGTGAAAGTTTCTCCACATGCGCATTTACGTTTTAACCCTGCAAGTGGTTTCGACGAGATATATCGTCCATCAAAATCTGACAAATTTTGATAATGACGAGATATCTCGTCATCAAGATATTGCCGATTTTTTTTAATGATGCTATCAATATTTGGTCGGTTTTCTTCTGATGACGAGATATCTCTTCCATCAAGATCTGGTCAAGTTTTTTTTACTAATGAGGAGATACCTCGTCGAGGCCAACACCAGGAGAGTTAAGGAGTCAAAGTCCTCTTCTATGGCCCCATCGTGGCGAAGTACGTCTATCCTCCTGGTAGGGCTAAACCCAAGGCTGTGCTGCTTTACCCGGCTAACACAGGAAGGTGAACGGGTCGCACTGCTACAGAGATGGCTCCCAGATCTTAGGATCAATAGCAGACTCGCTCATGTTATGGACTTGTAAAGATGATATTCGCTGATGGCCAGAAATTTTTCTCACCTGTACAAAGTGCAGCTTATTAGTAGCCTCACACATCCTGCATTGCATTGGAGCCATACATGAAGACATTTTTAAGGACCCATCTGCCATTGCCCAAAACCTTTTTTTGCCGACTCAATGACTTAGTGTAATTTCTTTTTTACACTGGGAAAGGAGTGGTGTGTGGAAAATGAAATTTGGTTCAACGGGTTTTCTAAGTGCATGTGGTCGGTACCTGTATGCGGGATGGACGATGTTTTCGATGAAGCCTATCTGCAGCTCCGGTATGCAGGCCTTCTCCCGATCCATCATTTCGCTCGGACGGACCCCCATCGCCTTCTCCAAGTCACCCTGGGAGAAGAACTCGTTGTAGATCAGCTCCTGAAAACACAAAAGCCATTCACATCCAGCCTCATTCTCTACAATTCGGGATCATCGGAATATTTAAAAACGTGGTTTTAAGTTGAAGCAATGATAATTTGGTTGAGTGTCGTGAAAGGGACGAACAAACTATACATTTCAAGGCCCTTAAACATCTAGATCCCAGAATTTAAGAGACCTAGCATAGCCTTGTAGTTTATAGGATCATAGTTTACGTGTGTCAATATATTGGGTTGATGCAAAAGTTCGTCCCGCTTTTTTTGACAAAATACGGAATATGATTTGTATGAAGTATCTTAGAATATCTCTGTCTGGTTTCGCAGAATGTACCCACTTTCTGTTTCCCCAATCTGTGGGCTAGCCCACTTTTGCCGCAAGGTCTTATTAGGTTGATGCGAAAGTTCTTTCCGTTTTTCTGACAAAAATTCAAGACAAATTTTATTACTAAAAATTACATTTAATCAACATAGTATGTGTCGTCCCAAGGCTACTTACTAGCCTTGGTGTCGTCCCGTACACTTAGCGGCTCTCTGAAATAAACGACTCAATTTAAAAAACAACCCAATAACAATTTTTTCCCAAGTACTCGCCGAAATTCCCTTTCAAGCACATCAAAATTTTACACGCATGAAGTAAATAACACTTCGATTTTGCGATGCAATGCCATCTAGCGCCAAAAACGGGACCAACTTTTGCATCAACACAAAAGAATTTACATTTTTTTAATTCGGACTTCAAGAATAAAGCAGCTTCACCGTGTTTGAGTATACTCATATGCAACTATAGGGAATTTTTGAAGTGGCTTTTTTATCGACATTCTTATGAACGTGCACATATTCCTGTAACTAAGCAAGGTCAAGTGAATCACTGAAGCAGAACTCAAAACTTAAATTCTTTTTCGGTTCCCATCTGATTCTTGGGACCTCCGTGGGTATGTCCAGTGCGCTAGCAACCTTAGAATTGTAGGTGGCGCAGGTTCAATGCATTCCTTCCCTGGGTGCCGTAAAAGTGTGTGTCAGTAAAATTTTCATTGTGTGTATGTCTTGTGTCTGGCGCAGCGTGGCCTTGCGCCATAAAACCCCCAAACCAGCCAGCCAACCCATCTGATTCTTTTCTACCTGATAGCTTTATTTCGGTAAAGAGGAGATTCGCAGTACTTTCTAATACTCCACTGAACGCACAACCCCACTGATAACACGAAAACCGGCAAACACGTATGGGATGCTCACCGCGATTTTCTTGGAGCTCTTCCAGTCCTTCGTCTGGTCGGAGAGGTCGCAGCAAGTGATGAGAAGACACAGCAGAAGTTGGTGATGCCTCTGGTTTTCCACGTCATAACCTTCTGTAGGAAAACAACACACGGATTTCAAATGACACTGGTAGGCTCAGACAGTAGTGATTTTATTTCAGAGGAGGTAATTAACGTCGCGCTGGAGCAACACAGCGGGCTATTGGAATCAATCTCCAAGGGAAGGACAACACCAAGTAATTTTGAACCACGGTCAGATGACGAGGTCACACCTGAGCTAGCACCTCACTCTCCAAACTTCCACGCCAACGTGAGGAGATTTGAGACCACGACAGATTGAATGTGCACCAACCCCCTTTGTACACGACGGTCTTTGGTTGGACCGAGTTTCGAACTCGCAACCCTCCGTTGCTTTTCCAACTGGGCTACCGCAACCCCATTTATGTTTTGGAGTTTCAATTTACAATTGACGCGATTTGCATAATATATACACTTATTGATTATATATCAGAAAATTCAAGACGATTCAGTGCTAACGAAAGTAGTTCCCTGTAGCAAAATTAGGACAGTAATCAGCGTACCAGTTTTTATTGCAGGTACTGAAGTCTAATATTGCTTGAATTATGCCCTCCATTCAGATATAGGCCCGCTGTAGCCCGGTTGGATGAGTAACGGATTAACAACCGGAGGATTGCGAGTTTGAATCCAACCAAAGACTGTCGTGTACAAAGGGAGCTGTTGCACGTTCAATCTGCCTCAAATATCCTCACGTTGGCGTGGTATGGAAATTTGGAGAATGGGGTGCCAGCTCAGGTGTTGACCTCGTCATCTGACCGTAGTTACGAGGTATTGTCCTTGGATCTCTTTCCCTTCGGGATTATTCTTGGACCGTCGCCAATAGCCTGTTGCGTTGCTCCAGGGCGGCGTTAATTCAAATACCTACCTACCATTCAGATTTAACATTCTTTGACTCATCCAGATTGTTATATTGCTTACTAGTATCATTCAAAGATTCAGCGGTCCCCAGTAATGTGGAAGAGGTGAAAGGCTAGCTTATATGGAATGACCAGCCTAACATTAGCTTCGCGTCTAATCTATCTCCACTCGCTGTGAGCGCAATCATCTTGCAGAATCTCCGATGACCAGTAAAGGGCAATACATTATTCTTAAGGTCTTGGTAATTTAACTCATTCTACCAGTTGGGGACCAGTATGTTTATATTACCATATCACAAAACATGGGTGACATTTCGCCATTCTGCCTTTTGGAAGTATTTTTACAGAGGCCAGTCAATAATTTCAGCTACCCCCGGAGCCCTAAAAATATAATTTCTTTTCAATAGAAAAGTTCTTTCATACTCCGATTTTCAAAGTATTCGGTGTCTTCCTTATTCTTTCGCTACACGATGTAATTTTCATTTATTGTTCTTAACGTTTTAGTCATTCTATACTTGAAGCCAATTCTATTATACAGAATACCCTACAGTATGGTCAAATCTCACGAGCATAAATCTGTTGGGGGTAGGAAGAGCATACTTTAAAATTGTTCATTTTTGAGATATTTCACACGAAAAAAACCATTTCGATCAATACAAACGGCACATTTCTCAGAGCAATTTAAGAAATGCTTGGCTGCTTAATCGATTGCTGCGATATCGCTTGATCGATGCGGTCAAGCTATGCAGGCCTAGAAGCATCAACCATAAAAAGAAAATGAACACATGGTAGTGGTATGAGAAATCACTTCTACATGGATAAAGAAGGGTGTATGGTACACTTTTTCAATTCTCATTACCGTACAAAAAACCTTCAAAAGAAAGATCCCAAATTAAGTATAGATAATACTTTATTGGAAAATTCATTCACGTTTTGCAATTCTATCAAGTCTTAATATCTAACTAGGGTCATTTTTGTAGTGCCTCAAATATTGAATCAATATTATTAGGTCATTAAGTATAAAATGTCCGATTATCTCAAGTACCAAGTTTGATACCCGATATCTTTGATATTTCTCTTTGACTGTTCTTTGGGTTTTTTTTATTGTGAAGGTACGTCATCAGCCTTACAGACGCACGTTTTGGTTTAGGATTATCTGTTGAATTGCCTTTTTCAAATTAAGTTTTGTAAACCATGGATAAGTCAAAAATTCACGTTATTTTCGAATGAGTTTCATCGTGGAACTAATACAGCACAGACAACTCGGAAGTGTCTGGCAAGAATGTGGCTAATGAACGTACAGTACGCCGATGGTTTGAGAAGTTCCGAGCACGTGAGCGACCTGAGAGCAAGGTGGATAACAATGAGCTGAAAGCTGCAGTGGAAGCGGATACATCTCAAACTAGGCGTGAATTAGCAGCAAGGTTTGACGTTACTATTAAAACATTTGAAACAAATTGGTAAGGTTAAGAAGCTGGATAGATGGGTTCCGCATGAATTAAACCAGCATCAGATGAGAAATTGTTTCGAAGCTTGCTTTTCTTTGCTGTCGCGACATAAAGGTGAACCATTTTTATACCGTATTGTTACGTGTAATGAAAAACGGATTCTTTTCGACAATCGCAAGCGTTCGGTACAGTGATTGGGTAAAGATGAAGCGCCTAAACCGAATATTCACCAAAAAAAGCTAATGGTATTTGTTTGGTGGTCCAGCGCTGGCGTTTTCCACTACAGCTTCATGAGACCTGATCAATCGATTACGGCGGATGTCTACTATAACAACCAATTAGACGGAATGATGAGGGAGTTTGGGATTAAGCAGCCGAGATTGGTGAATGGAGACAGGACAATGCTCGACCACATGTCGCACAAATAACATTCCTCAAACTACATGAGCTGGTCTTGGAAACTCTCTGTCACCCATTGTATTCCCCAAACCTTGCACCAACTGACTACCATTTCGTCCAGGCATTGGACCACTTCTTGAAAGCAAAAATATTTAATTGCCAAAAAGCTGTAGAAAACACCTTTCGCTATTTTATCACCACTCGCTCTCCAGGCTTCTTCGCTGCCGGCATTAACAAGCTACCGTTAAGATGGCAAAACTGTATCGATAGTTTAGGCGCATACTTTGATTAATTATACTGCTTCTCTTGCTTGAGGTATAATAAACCAAACCTTCAGTTCGAAATTGGACATTTCATACTTAATGACCTAATAGAATAAAACAGGAATCGTTTACAAGACGTCCAATTGTTTTAGACTGATGCTTTTAACGTCCCCACTTGAGGCCCGTTCCATCTCCCGGACTGATCGAATGAGAATTGAGGGATTGCTAATGCAATGTGTTGATATTGATTCGGGATACAGAAAAGTCGCTACAAAGTGGGTGGATTCACTTGCTTACAGATCAATCGTGGGTTTACCGAACAAGTTAACCCTCCAAGTGGTTTCGACGGCATCGAGATCTGACCAATTTTACTAATGACGACCAATTGTTGCATTTTAATGAGCCAACGGAGCTATTCATTTTCGTGGATTTGAGATCCGTTGCCTGAAAAAGAAGTCGCAACATGTAAAGAAAGATCTATACCTTTTGCCATGGTTTCAATGTCTTCTATAATCCTCAGGTGATGTGCGAGATCTGTGGCTAGAATGACGTCCCTCATGCAATCCAGGCACTGCGTGTACTCCTGGAAAACAAATAACTGTTATTTAAGGAATGGTCAGAATATAACATTAACACAAGAAAGTAAACTGGTATTAATTGCAAGGGTTGCCTGAAGGAAAATGAGCGGAGGGTCAAATGCGCGACTTAGTCTTGATTTCTCCCGACTTAGTTTCAGTTCGGGTTCTATTTATATACTTTTTGGTTATCTCATTATGTGTATGCTTTCATTATGTGTATGCTATATCTCATACAGTGTGGTCAGAATCGAACGCACAACAACCATACTTCGCGATTCCTTGTTGAAAACCTACCCGTAAAAGTTTCTTGATTGGATGTGGCGTTCCGGAGGTTGGTTGGGTTCTATTTGGCTATGCTGCGTCAAACAGACAACGTCGAGTAATGGACATACACACACAGGGAAGTTCTACCGACACAGAAGAGAGAAATACACCCAGGAAGGAATCGAACCTGCTCCGCCTACAACTCGCAGGGGGGCAAACCACGACGGCTCCCCGGAGAGCGAACATTCGGATTTGCGATATTCATCCGGTGCTTTAATTTCGTCTGAATTCACTCTCGCATAGACCAGCAGTCCAGGGACGCAATAAGGGTAGTTTGGTACTTTCAACGCCGAAATTTCAAATGATCGTCATAAAACTTTTGATGCCAATGGCACGTCCAGTAGAAAAAAGGACAGTTTTTCTGAAAACTTTAAATGCTTAACTTATTTATTTTTTTGCAAAATGTTGCGTGATTTAGCGCAATTTTTTTTTGCAAATCAAGTGATGCACTTACCAAATGAAGTTAATGTGATTTATATGCATACAAACTTTACTGTGAATTAAAATTTTGAGAATATATGAAGAGTTAATGCGCATGGAACCTATCAATCTTCGCTTATTTAGTAATATTTTCACGTTTTATGCAGCAACTTCCGAAAAGCTTAACAGTTTTTGACGAAACTTTATATATAGGCCTTTAAGAAGCAGAAAACGGAGATTCTGCGCAAATTTCATAATCGAATAACTGCAAGGGTTATGAGTCCACTTCCCCTTAACAATCATCAAAAGAGGTAGGTAAGAATCTTAATTAACTTCGCACTGGAGCAACAGAACGGGCTATTGACGAAAATTTAAAGTTGTTGGTCAAGATTTAAATCAAAATTTTAATTAGTTGGTCAAGATCCAATCCGAAAGGCACGACAACACGTAATTTTGACCCTGAGCTGGCACCCCACTCTCCAAACTTTCATCCCCACGTCAATGTGAGGGCAGTTGAGGCCAGATTGAACGTGCACCAGATCCCTTTGTACACGACGGTGTTTGGTTGGATTCGAACTCGCAACCCTCCGGTTGCTAATCAGTTACTCTCCCAACCGGGCTACCACGGTCTCATCAAAAGAGGAACGCATTACCTTCCTGGAGAGGTTTTCCAAAATATTGCAACCGTCTGTGTTCAAAATGGCCATGGCTTGAGCGAAATGATGCCTCTGGAAAGGAAAAGCAAATACTCAATAAACGCTAGCACTTCGCATGGCGTGTGAATCGAATGAAAGGAATGATTGCTTACTTCCATAACTGAACCTTCAGAACAGTACAATGCTGCCAGGTCGGATTTCTGCAAGAAATAAATGCAACTCATTACCTAATCAGTACGAGAATGGTAGTTTTCATACTGTCAAACAGATTACTCCAGTTACCGGTCAGCGAAAAAGACCAAGAGTACAAAACATGCAACACAGATAAAATGTACAACACACACATAAACTACATCATATAAACACAAAACAAAAATTACATAAAACAATACTGACAGAAAAAAATTCCGATTGAAACAGAAAAATGTCAAAAATTAACGTTAAAGTTATAAAAAGGTTATAAATCAAACACGTTATAGTTTAAAAATTCCTAAATTGTATTAAAATCGTCAAAGAAATTATCAAGGGTTGGGTGTACTACAGATAGTTCTAACAAATTGGGCTTTTGATAGAGTTTTCAAGTAACTTTTGTTGAATAAAGTTTTCCAAAAATAATTTCATAAGAGGGTACACGACTCTATAATTATTAGTAGGCTGGCATGATTTATTTTATTATGTAACAAATTGTAAAAAAAAAAAAAGAAATTAAACACGAAAACAGTTCGACATTCTACAGAAGATACTGTATTTGGATTTCTAAAAAGAATAAAACAGTTCATTTTCGTAAAAACAGATTAAAAAAAATATGCCTATTTTGAATTTGTTCATTTTTATAACTAAGGTATTTAGATGGTGGTAGGTAGTTAAGATGGAGATGGTATTAGATGGAGATGGTAGTATTGGTGGTAGGTATCTAATTAACGTCGCACTGGAGCAACACGACGGGCTATTGGGGACTGTCCTTGATCAATCCCCAAGGGAAAGATCCGAGGACAACACCTCGTTTTGAACGACGGTCAGATTCCGAGCTGGCACCCCACGCTCCAAGCTTCCACACCATTTAAACGTGAAGACATTTGTGACCACGACAGATTTGATGTGCACCAACACCCCACGTACACGACAGCCTTTGGTTGGACAAAGTTTCGAACTCAACCCTCCGGTTGCTGATTCGCTAAATTTCAACCGTGGCCCCTTAAAGGAAAAGTAAAATGGTGTTTCTTACGGAGGCCACTTGGAAGTTGTTGTTCGTTCCTCTGTGGTCCAGGTCGTGACACAGGCACGCGACGAAGAGGGCGAGACTCTCCAGCTCCCTGAAAAGCACCGAATTGTCATTCTCCAAACAACATCTAATTCTGTTGTAGTCGAAGACTTTATGTAACTATTACATTTTCATTTTGCATGGGATGTTCTACCGGGTGATCCAAGTCACAGAAAAAGCAGAATAGTTACATTTTATTGCCAGAATAGTTGCATTTGTCACCGACAGGTGGCGCTGTAGCTGAGCTGGGGGCCACTTGAAGTCGCAGGTGTGTAAAGGTGACGCATTGGCGATGTTGAAAGAAGCTATTCGCCCTCATCTGACACAAATTACAGCTGAAACCCTTTTAATGCTATGCAGAGTCACGTCTGACGGCCATTCTCATGAATGACACTGAACATTTCTAATCCTATCTGCGTTGCGAACTGTACTGCGCTACTGTATAAAAAATTGACGCAACTGATGCGCCACCGGTCGGTGGCAAATGCAACTATTCTGGCAATAAAAATTTTCGTTATTAAAAAAAATCCCATGTCTTTCTGTGCATTTCTGTGAAAACCGCATTGTGATATTGTCTAAATTATTGAATTTTTACTTTTTCTGTGACGTCTGGATCACCCTGTATATAGAATGTTCTAGATCGATCACACAGGAATATGTGCAAAACGAATAACAATAGAAAACGAACGAGTAAGGTATGTAAATAAAAAATCAAAATACATTTAGCCGGTTATATTAGAATACTAGTAGAAGCCTTGCATGTGCACAAATAAAATATAAATCCTAATATCATTAGAAGCTCGATGCCAAAAACACTTCGCACAAGCGATCAAAAAGAATCCAAAAAATAAAGCATTAGTCCTCTTCTGGTCCTTCTAGGGTGGAACCCTGAAAGGTGGTCCTTAGTTCTAGAAAAATGAACTGTTTCCCAGACATAATGTATGCGTCTTAAAACCGTTTTCTTCTTATCTCACCGACCTTATTATACTTAACTTCTATAAAATTAGTCCAAAAGGTGTACGTATACACTAGAACACTTTTAAATTTTGACTTCAAGATTTCATTCTTTTACAATCTGTCATTGGTTTGGGCTTAAACTCATTTGAGTGTGAAAATTTCAGATTAAGGTAGTCATTAATTGTCTAATTTAGGTATAATGAGCTAATTAGCATGTTTTTTAACAGTAATATCTCCCATTCTAATTTGTTCAGAAAGACAATTCCTGTTGGAAATTATTCCTAATATTATTCTTCATTTTTTGACCCTCCGTCAAGTTGCTAGAAAGAATGGTTTTTTGACAATTTTTTTCACCAAAGAAGTCTAAAAAAATCAAGATTTTTTCAAGAATTTCTTTTTTTTTGAATGAGGGTCAAAACATCCACTGTATTACAGAGATTATGACACAAAAATAATTATAATAGATCAATCATTGTTGAGTTACCACTGTTTGAACAAAGCATCGTATTTCAAAAACAAAGTTCTTCAGAATGTGAGTTGAAAGTTTCAGAAACATATTTGTATAGGGTGCCAGTACCTAGCGAAAACACTTGTAACTAGAAACTGCTTAGAATGTTTACAAGATCTTGGTTTCGTTTGAAAGCTAAAGAGTTGGACAATATTTTGCACTAATAAAACAAATATTGATATTCTGGTCGATTTTCGCGATTTCTAGAGTATACAAACACCTTAAATCTATAATTCACTAACGTACGTGGCACAGGAATTGGCATTTTTTTTCTATTTTGGCGAATGGCAACAAATGAATGTAAATCCAAAATAGACCCATGACGGGATTCATTCCTTAAATTTTGCCATTTGTTTAAACATGTTTCATGTGGAACTGCATGGCATTCACGGAAGAGCTCGCCACTCGAATGAAATTCTCCAGCAATCTGATGACAGAAGGCAATACGAAATCTGGATGATAGAAATCAGTGTAGAAAAGAAAATAGTCCTTGACGTCAAAAGATACCGAATCCCCTTTGAATAAGTGCATGGGATACAATTGAAGCGAACATTCAGTAGCTAATTGTAATACTACGATTAAGGTGTGCACTTTTTGCCAGTTATTAGGAATATGAATTGACACCAGTAAGACTTTTGGTTTCTATTTTTTTTATTTTGCGGTAAAACTCAAGAACACGATACCGGTCCCTCCGTACCAATTGACGATGCTACAGTGTATTCTCGAGTTTAACCAATTTTATTTCATTAGGAGGTACGAAATGTGCATATGGATTCATTATAAATGGATTTAAATAAAATATCAGATGGGGTCTCATTGTGTCGTCAATAGACAAACAATTTTGAAGCAAGCACAGGTGATATGCGCGAGTCTGCTAGTTTCTTTAACCAATTGAAAATCTTTAATCTGTAGTTCTCAACATTTCATGCTTCAAGCACCCTTGGAAATGTGTATGTAACTTGCGTACCCCCGAGCAGCCCTTTGTTACCATATGCTTACCTCAAGAACTACACTCGCTACTAAGTACGCGAATGCCTGTTGCCATTGAAACGGACCTATGGGGTGCTTGAAGAAATGTATTCGAGTTTGTCTCATTGGCACAGTATGACAAATTGGATACACATTCGTCGCGATTTTTACTTGCTGCCGGGATGAAAAGCAGTGAACTACATCCTTCCACAGACATCATTCTCCAAAAGCAAAATAAAATTATGGCGTCCACTCCACAAATGAGCGATGGCGACCACCGTCATCCAGATTTGGTGCGGTTCTCGGGGCAGGCAGTACTATAGCAGGTAGTACGCGAGCTCTTGCGGCGTATCACCTCAAGATGGGAATCTATAGTCTAGGCCAGTGGTCGATATAGCAATTGTTAGGGGTCGATAGAAAAATATGAGACATCATTGTAAGAGAGTAATATTTATAATTCGATTACCTCCTTCTTGAGTGACAACGTAATTAATACAGAATTCCGTGGCGATTTCAGCTGACTCATTTTGAAGCCAACATTGCTGATCTTGTCGAGAGTCACTCTTAACATGGACAACGCTAGTAAATTGTTAATAAAAATCTTACTTTCATATAGATAAAGAGGACTATTATTGTTATGTAAATCAAATTTTATGTATTATTTATCTCTCCTATCCAATATGTAATGGGACGTCAAAAATAAAAACGCATGTCTTTGACGTTAAGCCAATAGAATAATATACACTATATTATACATGCAATAAACACTGTAAGTATAAAATAAACACTCACATAAGCGTCTTTTCTGCTGGTCCTATTATAGTGACGCAATAGTTAAAATAGAGGGGATCGATAAAATGTCAAGACACTCTTGGGTCGACGGTCAAAGAAGTTTGGCGACCCCTGGTCTAGGCCCATTTGGTGCACCCCCTGGTATATGGCATGAAAAAAAAACGGTAGGTAGTTAATTAACATCGCACTGAAGCAATACAACGGCCCGGACTGTTACCTCACTGAAGTATAGGCAACAGTCCGGGATTTATCCCGAAGAGAAAAATCCGAGGACAGCATCCCGTCATTTTGAACCACGTTCAGATGACGGGGTGATTACCTCACTCTCCGAACTTCCACACCACACCGAAGTGAGGATGTTTGAGACCACGACAGATATAACGTACACCAGCCCCCGCGTATACGAGGGTCTGGGGTTGGACCGAGTTTCGAACTCGGTTACTAATCCGTTACGCTGGCTATCGTGGCCGAAAATAGGGGAAACCTTAATTTTAACAGAAAATCAGAGGCTCGTGAATCCCTGCTATAACTTTGGTTCACTTACGAGAGGTAGTCTCCCATGAGGTTGACGTTTTTGTGCATCAGGTAGCAGAAATGTCCAACGGCGAAGGCATGCATCCAGTTGTGGTAAGGGGGTTCTCGGTAGCCCTTCTTCACCATCAGGACGAATCTGTTCCACAAACAGAAAGGGTCAATCTAAAAACAAGTTTCAGGCAAAGGAATAATAAGATCTCTCTCAAGAGTTTCTAATGTCTCAATATCCAGAATCAACAGCACCATAATCCCAGCACCTTGTCCTCACCGAAAAAGTGCTCGTTTTTCGATTGAGCTTGGCATTCCGGAGACCTACAAACGATTGTTTAACCCTCCTGTCTCGACGAGGTCATTAACAAAACTGACCCGATCTTAATGGGCTCGTTGTTGGAAGAAAATGAACCAGATCTCGTCATCATCAAAAAATTAACAGTATCTCGTCATTAGCATTAGTAGCCAAATCTGGATGGACGTCTTATCAAAATTCTTCAGATCCTGTTGGACAAGATATCTCGTACAAACTACTTAGAGGGGCGATGCATTGATTTGCATATCCTTCATTTTCGTCTCGAATGACTCAGGTACCCGGGATGCCAAAAGGATAGTTGGCTGATTTTAGCCATCAAGTTTCGAATGTCGACTTTCGACGCGCATTTCCCCGGAATAACATGGCCAAACGGACGACACTTTAAGAGTTGGTTTGAGACAAGGAATCGCGTGGTAATGGCAATTAATTAATGTCGCACTGGAGAAACACATCGGGCTATTGGCGACGGTCCGGGATCAATCCCGAAGGGAAAGTTCCAAGGACAACGCCTCGTCATTTTGAACCACTTTAAGGTGCCTGAGCTGGTATCCCACCACAGACTTCCAAACCACGTGAAAGTGAGGACATTGGAGGTCACGACGATCTTTGACTGGACCTACTTTCGAACTCTCAACCCCGTTTGCTGATCTGGTGCTCTTCCAACTGGTCTACCGCAGCCCGGTTTTTTGACAACGAATCTCGTGGTAGGATTAGCGTGCGAGCGATTCTGACTTCCCCAGCATATTTGATTTTAAAAATTGACTTGAGGTTATTTCTATATGTTTATTTTTGACGAGACGTTTTCACAATAACAGAAAAACAGGCGAATTTTTAAGAGTATTTCACCCTCTCTGATATATCCGAGTCACAGCACACATAATAAGTAAATGACCATACATATTTTTTGAGGGAATTCTAGGAAATATTCTATTTGTCAAGTTGGTTTTAATGGGTTATGCACGGGAGACTGCAGGGTGCAGAACGGATATTTGCGTGAGATCCCCTCACATAGGTTTCTACTTTTCGAACTCTTGAGCTGAAAGTTCAACTACTTAGCGATACCATCGACTCCGAGAAAGAATCTCCGGTTGGTCTATCTGTCATGCTGGTGAGATGTTTTTTAATTTGTGTCGAACGACCAAGGTGAGTGTATCTCCTATAATATACTATCAAAACCCATTAATATTTCACAAGAGTGTCACAAATTAAAGAAATGATGTTCGTTTAAAAATAAATAACCCAGTCTGAATTTTTTAATATTGGAAGATGTTTTATTCATTCTGATTTCACCTTTCTGAGCTCTGAAACTAGGAAATAAAATGTGCTTCAAATATAAACGCATATTAAAATGAAGTGAATTATTTCTTCTCCAATTGAGCAAGCCTTTCTTATGATGACTAGGCATTTTAATATTATTATTATTTTTTAAATGATACATAAATACACTTTTGGAGGGCTAAGTCTACATCAATAATAAATGGAAGCAATGTGGATTTCGTGTGTTCTTCCATTATGTAAAAAAGCTCTTGTTACAGTATCGTTATGGCGCTGAACACCTTATGAGTACTTTGCTGAAATGCTTACTTTGATAACGTTTCGATGGGGATTCGCCACCTTCGAATCATCCCCATGTCTTGGAACATGCACATCACAGCCTGAAATAAAAGAATGCTCTTGAATGTTTCTGGTAGAGATGACAGTATTTGAATTTAGTTCTGTATTAAAATACAGTGTTTTTCAATTGGCGTGATCCCCATTCCTCCCTTCCGTTCTCGAGATCCTCTTTATGCATGAATTCCTCTCTAACACCTCATCAAATGTATTAGTAGCATTAAGTGAAGTAGTTGAGTTCATATGTCCTTCTCCACTAGAAGTCGCGCGGAGCAGAACAGCAAACTAACTTTATTCATTCAAAAATCAGTTGAGTTGCGACAGTAACTGATCGACACGCTTCCACGCGCAGGTGTAGCGCCGTCCAAAATTATGTGCCAGAATGTAGGCTGTGCCATGATCTATGGAACCTCTTCTGTGTCTTACTTTAGTATTTAATTAAATGTTGTGTTAGAGAGTCCTCATCTCCGTTTAATCAAATCTTCATCCCATCCTAAACACCGTACTACATGTATTTCGACTTGTAAATCGTCGTCAAGCAAATAGACACACAGAAAGTTACTAAACCATTTTAAAATATAACTTTTTAGCTATTAATTTTTTCAAAATTTTTTCAGATTATTTATATGTAATCCTTGGTAAATAGCTATGGAGAAATTCATGACAGAGCAACGCGTAAAATTAATCCAATTTTATCTACAAAATCAGCTGTGCTAACCCAAAGAGCTTATATTCGTCAGTTGAGAAGACACCAGAGGTATGGTGGCAGTACTCCTCATACAGCTCTTCCAACAATGGAGATCGTAAGGCAAATTTTTGGATGGCGGATAATTTCGCGAAACTCAATTCAATTGGCCTCCACGCTCACCTGATCTTACGGCTCCAGATTTTTTTCTTGTGGGGGTATCTGAAAGAAAGAGCTATGCAGTAACAAACTTCGGACCATCCAGCAATTGACGGCTAACATCCATGAAGAAATTGAAGGAATGAGCCAAGAAACATCACGAGGGTGATGGAGCGCACTTTAGAAAGAGCCCGCCACTGTCAAGAACAAAAGGGTGGCCCTCTGAAGGACATAATCGACCAAACTAATTAAAAATAATAATTTCCAAGAAGTATATTTATTGTTTATAAAAGAATAAATGCGAATTTTTAATACATAAGAGAGTTCGACTATTTTGAAA
The DNA here is from genome assembly GCA_933210815.1 of Meta bourneti. NCBI lineage: Eukaryota > Metazoa > Arthropoda > Arachnida > Araneae > Tetragnathidae > Meta > Meta bourneti. The sequence goes on along the minus strand of OW119923.1, from coordinate 117,096,220 downwards.
GTCCAGTGACTTTTGGTCCACCCTGTGATAGAATTAAACCCTGACATCATGGAAGCGTTTATTTAAAGCCCTAGGTGAATACGGTCCAATTCTGTGTTCCCCTTACAGCGAAGTGGGGAAACGCCCCTTAGAATTTTATAGAAATGCTTCCGTTTGATATTTATGACTATCCGACTGTAACGGACGAGATATACGACTGTAATATCTCTTTGACTTTCAGATTCACAGAACAAGTCAACATCTTTCAAGTTAAGCACTTTTCGAGGAACTTTTCCGGAGCTAAGAGAAAGGCCACTTACCGCCACTGTGTCCTGCTCCTTGAGAGAACGTGGGATGAAAGACAGCATGGCGAAGTCCTCTCTCAGTTCCTCAGGGGCCGGAATGTCGGTCTCCGAGAGTCTGACGACATCTTCGGGAGGGACCTGGGGGAACATGCCAGAAATACAAGCTTTGAGAAAAAGCCATATTGACATTTCCTTTTTTTTTTTAAAAAAAAGGGAAGAAATCGCGTACGGCATAGGTCTTGGGTTTGCTGCGATTACAATCACGATCACTATACTATGGGTTTTCAGGTGTAAAACGCGAAAACACACCACACGAGAAGAAACGATACTTGCGATTAATAACTTTTTATTTAACGTCGATGTTGACTTTATTTAAAAGGTAAGTAGGTATTTAATTACCGTCGCACTGGAGCAACACAACAGGCTTTTGGCGACGATCCGCGATCTATTCCGAGGGGACAACGCCAAGTCATTTTGAATCACGATCAGATGAAAATTTCACACCTGTGTTGGCACCTCACTCTCCAAACTTCCACAAAACGCCAACGTGAGGACTTTAGAGACCACTACAGATTGAAGGTGAACCAGCCCCCTTTGTACACGACGGTCTTTGGTTGGAACCAGTTTCGAACTCGCAACCCTCCGATTGCTAATCCACTACTTTTCCGACTGAGAAATTCACGACAGAAAAGAGAAAACCAAAAAATATTAGCGGTTTTGAAAAAGTATTATTTCATTGAAATCATGGTTGGAGAATAATGGTAACAATGGATGAAAATTATAAATTGGCCTAAAAATAGCCTGCATTTATTTAATACAGAATTATAAATGGTATTCTCACACCCCTCAGTCCCGAAATGCACTGTCCCATGTGTAATTTCCCACAGAGCCAGTCTGCTTTTAGTTGGTCTCAGTCATTGTTCCAAACAGTCTACACTATTCCTACCAAAATATCTCCGAAACTAAAACACTATTCAAGAAATGTTTAAATGGGAGAAATCCATGAGTATTTTATAAACATGTACTCCATACCTGCATGTGATACATCATTAGTTCGTTGGACAGCCGACTTCTGTGTTGAGCGTCGCGGACTTTTTTCCACATCAATGACTGAAAAATAAATTCACGTTACATTTCAATAGATTAACACACTTTTAAAGTCTGGCCGAGTGCTCAATATTCGATATTCTTTTCTTCAAAAAATGCAATTGTAAGAATGGGTTGCAGACGTAATTTAAATCTGTTATGAGTGATATGTCAAGTAATTATTGTATTTTACCAAACAATATTCAGTTAAAAGAAAAAAGTCTGATTACATTTGACGAAGTGATATTTATTTGGTAGCAAAAATTCTGATTTCGTTTTACCTAACGATATTTATTTAAAAGTTTAAAAAAATGATTTATATTTCATCAAATGATATTTATGTATTCAAAAGTAAAATTATGATATTGTTTTGCAAACTATAATTATTTATTTTTCGTCTGAGATACAATTCAATTGAGGGGGTCAGAAGCAAAGGGTTGATGCATGGAGAGATTCTTTAAGGCCGTGTCTGACTGTCCGGTAGGAGCCGTCATGTGTACTAGTACTGCCATATAATGAGAGGAAGATAATCAGCTCAAGATACCGTCTTTGGCTTGGTGCGGACGAAAGTCGCTTACGTCTCTTTGCCGCGAAGTAAAACCAGTGTTGCGTATTCACTTGTTTGGCGCTTAAAAACACTCTCATTCCTCACATCAGTTGACCGTTTGTGTCGGATTTGAGGTCTCGGTGTCTGTTGGTGGCATAGTGCGGTGCTCTTTTCTTAACTGTGTGAAACATTTTTTTTCTTCAAAATAGTTTGCGTTTGGCTAAGTGTTTGTTGTATGTGTTTGGAAGCAAATTCTTTATTCTACAAGAACGTTGTCATCGTTTTTCTCGAAAGTTTAATTTTTCTTTATTTTTAGTCTTAAATAATGGACTGCCAAGTTGATAAAAGTCTGCATTTTCGACACCACTTGCTTTTTGCGTTTAATCGTGGTGCTAAAGCCACGGGAAATTTGTGTGGCGTACGGAGAAGACGCCATTACCGGCTCAGAAATGGTTTGATTTCTTCGAGACTAGACCAGGAGATTTTTGTCGAAACGGGATCAACAAATTGGTGGAACGGTGGGAAGAAGTCAAACAATGGCGGAGAATACATTAATTTGATTGATATGTCTTTATTTTTGTTGAAATTTTGTTAATAAATGATTGAAAAAAAAACGAACGGACTAATGCCTCAACCTGATATAAATAAATGAATTGCTGATCTAGTTTGTTCTGATGCTGTAGGGCTTGGGAGTGATGATAGCTATCAGGATTCCGATTTCGTCGAAATTCGAGCAACTGAAAGCTCAACGGATGCTAAAGAAACCCATCCAAAAAAAAAACAAGAAAGCGTCAGAGAAAAGTGGAATCTTGGAAGCGGAGCTTAGCAAAAACGTTAAGAAATTCTGGAAAAGAGTATGTGAATTCTAAAGGTGTAATGGTAGATGGTAAAAGCCGTGCAACATCTAGATGATCACCGATGCAGGTACGAGTGCAGCAATTTTACTGAAGAGAGGACAGCTATTTTTGAGAAATACTGGGAGCTAGGTTCATGGGACCTGCAAACTGCTTTTCTTACTTCCTGTATGGGGGTATTTGTTCCGAAAAGACATGCCGCAAACGCTTTTACTCAGAAATCTGTCAGTGTTTGTCTGAAGCTTAAGGCAGGAGAATCTGTAAACTCTTTTTGCTCAAAACATTAGATATCAGCTTGAAGTGGTACGATAATGCTCTAAAAAACGTCATGAGACAAGAATTTCTTCAGCTGATCAACGAGGAAATTACGTGCCCTCTAACAAAATTTCGGACGAGAAGAGAAACCATTTATAAGAAAAGGCATTTGCTCTATCCCCCGGTACACTAGCCATTACTCAAGGAGGCAGAACCCTAATACCAGATATATATCTCCTGATTTGAATTTACAAAAAATGTAGAATATGTACACCGCTCTTTGCAAAGAGAAAGGTACTGAACCTTTAAAAGACAGCCATATTTTAGCACAATGTTCAACTTAAGTTTTAAAAACCTCACACAGACACCTGCAGTACCTGCGATGTTCTGAAAAATAAAATACAATGCGAGGATCCGGAAGTCGTTGACAGAAGTCAGATTGAAAAAGAAGTTCATTTGCGAAAGGCAGAAAAAGTTCCAAGGATGAAGCCAAACGATTGGCTAAAAACGACATTTTTTCAGTTCGAGCTGTTTGTTTTGATTTAGAAAAACCGCTTCCAACTCCTGCGCTTACTTGTAGCACTGTCTACTACTTATGACAGCTTCGGACTTATAATTTTGGCATCCATGACCTTACCACTGGTCAGAGCTCAATGTTCATGTGGTATGAAGGAGAGGCACTAAGAGGATCGCAAGAAATTGGTTCCTGTCTTCTGCACGATACGCCAACTCCTAGCAGTGTCAAACACTTGATCGCGTTTAGTGACAACGCGGGGGGCAGAACAAAAATCAAAACATGGTCAAGTTTTGGATGCATATCGTCGCTAGTACAACAATCGAAAAAGTGGACCACAAGTTTTTCATTTCGGGCCACTCATACATGGAATGCGACCAAGACTTTGGCATTATACAGAAAGCCAAAAAAAAACTCCCAATATGTTTTTGTCCCAGACGATTGGGTAAACATCGTATGCAAAGCAAGCCACAAGTTTGCCGTCTTCCGTATGGGCAGAGAAGACTTTCGTTCCATTGAAAACATGGCGAAAAATCTTTCTAAGAACATCAAAGGAATCCGTAACATGCAGTGGCTGCGTTTTGAGAAGGAAACACCGTCAATGCTGTATTATAAAAACACATTCAATGAAGATACACCCTTTCAAACAATAAACCTAAGGCTGAGTCAACAAGGTCGACCGTTCTCATTGAACACAATAGTGTTGAAGCCCCTACATCGCGAGCCTGTCGCCATCAAAACAGCTAAATACAACAATCTTCTGAAGCTCCTGAAATACCTGCCTCAAATCCATCATGATTTCTACAAGGCGCTCAAGCATTCAACCAACAAAATACAAGCATCAGGTTACCTGCAATCACAGACCCAGCCGAAGATCTAACCGAACTGGAATCTGAAGATGACTAGTTTTGTTTCATTTTTTTACTTTTTTTCACCTGTCGACAGATTTTTGTATACTTAGCACCTGTTTACGATTAATAATTTTTATGGTTTCTTAAACATTTTTTACTTTTATCTTATGCTCATGTTACTAGTGTTTTTTTAATTATTTTAGTATTAATGAGACACTATACTTTTTCAATATATTTATCGGTTATTCGATCTATTATCAGTTATATTTTGCTTTGAAACTAAACTGTTTAACCTTCCTTTATATAGTTCCTTCAACCCTAGAATACCGACTGGCAATAAACTCTCGGAAGCAAAGGGGTACAAGTGCATGATTGCTTGAAATAAGTCCATAATAACCTCCAGGTAAACAAGCATAGGATAAATCAAGATGAAAGACAGGAAGGAACAAAGTTTGAGTGCTCTAAAAATGTTAAGGTTGTTCTGTTTAAGTGTTTCGAGGAATTTTCACTTCAACTTTGAAGCTCTTTTTCTCAAAAGTCAGTTTTTTTACTTGCATCCCTCTGCTTCTGACCCCATCAATTATCAATTTCAGTGCAAACAAACCACAGGAAGACGAGGATTTTACTACCGGTTATCCAGTACAGAAAGCACTCTACCATGAAACACGAGCGTCGTCTACATTTATCTTTACAGAAAAAGTCCCTTCTTACATTATTTGAACACGCAATTTTTATTAATGCTTTGAATTTTAAAAGTTTCAGAATTAAATTTATGTATTTATCTTTATTGATGTTCGCTGGTTATGTGGCAACTCGAATAGAAAAAGCTGTTAGGGGAGAATTGTCTCAAAACGTTGTCGGGTACGATCAAACGCTCTTGTAATGTATTAATGGAATAGATCATAATGTGAAAAAAATACTTTCTTCATCACGCTTTCTTGATCTTTTATTATTTTGAGTACAATATATTTACGGGAATAACAATATTTATATTTTCTATCAAATTCGCTTGTACACAAACATTTCTTTTATATGTATAACAAAGGATTTAACGCGAAGGTAAGAAAAGTTTAAGTTTAAAATGTTTGAAACCATCAATTTTATTAAAGAATACCTTTAAAATTCGTTTTTTAATTATATTTTTCAAGCACCTCATCAAGGTATTAAAAAACTCTCAGTTTTAACTAACCAGTGTAATCTTTTGCGTAATAAAATTTATTAAAATATCAATATTTTCGTTTTCAAATTGTAAATCAAACTGCTTATTTACATAGTTACATAGCCTCGCCAGTAATTTAAACGCTAACGTGTAAATTGTATTTAGGTTGTCAAAATATAATAGCGTATTCGTGAACAATTCAAAGTATCTTCCGTCTTAATTCCAAGTAAGAATCGTTTTATTATTGAAGTAGAAAATGCGCTATTCAATATTAAACACATTTTAGATGCTTTGAGGACATTGAAGCATATATTATTTATCAGCTTATTTTAGTTTCATAACTTTGGACATAACACTACTTTTGTAATGAAACTTACAAAGTAACTTATAATATAACCCGAGAGCCTCTCTGAGCCTAAAGAAATCGATTTCGAATATAAAATGTTTGGTTAGAAATTCTAAAATTAATCAGTTTAAGAAGCATTGCATATTTGCGATTCAACATAATTAATACTTATGTAAAATGAAATTCGAACGCTTAAGGAACTGCTATCGCAAATATAGCATGCATATGTTTATATTTATGTATAGAAAATGAACACAAGAAAATGACCAAAATGGAGAATTTACATACATGCATAATACTGATGCCACAGTAAATGGCAAAGGCTTTAGCGATTTCTTCGTCAAAAAATGAAAAGCATCTTTCGTTGATTTTATTGCAAAGTTCTGCTACTCCTATAACTCCTGAAGATAGGGAAAAAATTACGCTTTATTTTACAAAATACAAACATAATTTAAGAAAACTTCTTATTCAAAAGCTTTTCTCTATCACTTACCTTTATCATCCTTTATGGGAAAACAGAGAATATTTCTGCAACAAAAAATCGACATCGTTAAACAATGACACAAAATTCAGTTAAATTTCTTACGAATAAAAAATAGTCTGTATTCACACATAAAAAGTCTAGAATTGACTTTCCACAGCAAATTAAAAATTAGAATTTCCTCATTTCGAAGAGGAAATTTATTTTCGAGTGCTTTCTGTGGGAATAAAAATATAAATTCAATTTATTAATTAATATATTGAAAATAAAAACAAAAATATACAAGATTTTTAATTTTTATTATTCAATAAGAACTACTATAAACTGAATAGAATAAATTCTATCTTTTTTTACCAATGTCATGATTACATAAAATATAACTGTACAGAACCTTTTTAAGTAATATAACGATGCCAAAAGTAAGAAAAAAGAAGTCGGCTATTAAATGCTGCTTCCAAACGACTACACAAAACAAAGAACACTGAATTGCAAAACTTAAGGAACAAAATTATTTTTAAAGGTGACAACCTAAAAATGAAGCGAAACGGCCTGTGGCGTTTTGCATAACTAAGGGTATGTTCAGTACAAAGCTGGTGTATATTCAAATTTTGGAATCGTGACGTCAGAGTCTCTAACACATCGACCTTCTAATGAAGTAGACGAACCATGTGTGAGGAGCGGGGCCTTCGTGAAGCATGTTTTGGAGCAGTGATATCTCAAATTCTAATGAGTTCAGAAAGACAATACCTGTTGAAAATTATTCCTAATATTATTCCTCATGTTTCGACCCTCTATCAAATTGCTAGAGACCGAAAATTCGTTTCTTTACTAATAACTTTGACTGCAGGTCAAAACATCCACTGTCTTATACAGATTATAATGACACAAAAATAATTATCAAGATCGATTCATTGTTTGAATTATCACTGTTTGAACAAAGCATCCTATTGCAAAAACATAGTTCCTCAGAAATTGATTTTAAAGTTTAAGAAACATGCCTGTACAAATGAGTATCGAAAAGTAAGGTGAATTTTTGATTGACAGAAAAACGTGCAGAAGATAAATATATGAAAATTTATTATGTTTGACAAATCGTATCACACTATCATTCGACAAAGGAACCATAGTGGTCTAAACATTTATTCGAACGTGGCACCCAATCATCCATGCCCTTTTCAAAGAAATCTTGCTCCAGGTTCCCTAACCTAAGTGTAGCCTGTTGTGCCTCTTCCAGTGTATGGAAACGCTGCCCACGGAGGTGTTTCTTCAGGGGGCCAAGCAAATGGTAATCCGAAGGGGCTAAATCAGAGCTATACGGAGGATGGTCAAGAATTTCCCACTTCGATACTACTGAACCATATGAGCTATTCAATGCATTTGCAATATCACTCACTCTTCTGTCTTCACGAATCATTGCATCGACAACAGCCACATTCGTGTCATTACACCACACATACACTTGTTTCTGCGACATAACACTCTCTCCATAGACTTCCAACAATTCTCGATGAATATCATATGTTATCCCCTTGGCCCATAAAAAACGAATGACACCTCCTCCTTGGAGTAATGCTCAAGTCGATGCGCCATCTTTGATTGGCTCTAAGCACCAGACGGGTTGACGTAGAAGTGCCGTCACACTTCTATCACCTTGGTACTTGCAACATATAAAAAAATTAATTAGCTACACAAAAAACTCTGAGTTTTAGAGACAAATTCACCTTACTTTTTGATATAACCTTGTATAGGGTGACAGTACCTAACGAAAACCCTTATAACTTGAAAACTATTTCGAATATTTACAAGATCTCAATATCGTTTGAAAGCTAAGAAGTTGAACAATATTTTGAACTAATTAAAAAAGTAACGATATTGTGATCGATTTCCGTGATTTCTAGTGTATACATACCCCTTAAAAGCAATGATTTGAAATCACGAAACTAATTGTTGGCTTTAATTTAATATACCTTGTTTTGAAACCTGTTGTCTCATCCATTTTCCTGTAGAACAAAGGATAGGCGTACGCATCGTGGATGTTTAGAAGCTCACCTAAAAAAGAAATATCGGTGCAATCCGAGAAAAACATCCTTTTTTCTGTATTTAAATAGGATAGCTTTAAAAATATAAATAAACAATCTACAAAATTAGTTTTCAAACAATAAAACTGGACTCGAATTGCCGGAAGCTTTTTGATGGTTTTACCTGTACTTACCTTGGATACATTGAAATCTATTTGGGGGCAGCCAGGTTGGAAGAGTAACGGATTAGCAACCGGAAGGTTTTGAGTTCGAATCCAACCCAAGACCGTCGTGTACAAAGGGGGCTGGTGCATGTTCAATCTGCCTCCAACGTCCTTACGTTGGCATGAAATTTGGATAGTGGGGGTGGTTGTTTAGGTGCTGTTCTCGTCTTCTGACCGCTGTTCAAAATTCGGTAGAACTGTCCTCGAATTTTTCCCTTCGGGATGGATCCCGGACCGTCGCCAATAGCCCGTTGTGTGTTTCTCCAGTACAACGTTAACTAAATAACCTAACCTAACCTAGATGCACTTAAATCTATTTTTAAATTTTCAAGATACCCTAATTTAAAATTGCTTTTAGGGGGGGGGTATTTCAATTAACGTCACACTGGAGCAACACAACGGGCTATTGGTGACGGTCCGGGATCAATCCCAAAGGGAAAGATCCGAGGACAATACCACGTAATTTTGAACCACGGTCAGATGACGAGGCAACACTTGAGCTGGCACCCCACTCTCCAAACTTCCACACCACGCCAACGTGAGGACATTTGAGGCCACGACAGATTTAACGTGGACTAGCCCCCTTTGTACACGACGGTGTTTGGCTGGATTCGAACTCGCAACCCTTCGGTTGCAAGTCCGTTGCTCTTCCAACCGGGCCACCGCGGCCCGGTATAATTAGGTAGGGAGGTAGGTATTTAATTAACGTCGCACTGGAGCAAGACAATGGGCTATTGGCGACGGTTCTGTAACAAATATCGAAGGGAAAGATCTGAAGACAACGTCTCGTCATTTTGAACCATGGTCAGATGACGAGATCAACACCCGAGCTGGCACCCCACTCTCCAAACTTCCACATCACGCCAACGTGAGGACATTGGAGGGAACAACAGATTTAACGTGGACCTGCCCCCGCGTACACGACGGTCTTTGGCTGGACCTTTCCAACTACTTTCATGAATTTTATAATGATACAGTTAAAATTAACGCCTTTAAAATTTTACCACATAAAAACCCTATATTACTTTCTTAACATCCCATCAATGTAATCGAATAATTGTTAAAAGTTTTGCTAAAAATATTTGAAAAGTAACGTTGTTGTTGCTAAACTCCACGTCTAACTCCGGCTAGTCCAAGTCCACATGTCCATTCATTCGTAAAAATTCATACAACAAAAGAGGTTCAGAAAACAGGTCGTCTCGGGACAAGCTCATATCTGGACGGACGATATATCTGTTCATTAGAAACAAAGCTGATCTTGATTCTGTCAAAATAAAAATCGGCAATATCTTCATCTCATCAAGATATTGCAGACTTTTTTCCATCTTTATCAAAATTCTCGATATCTCGTCAATCAGATCCTGATGGATCTCTCCGAAACAACCTGAATGGTTAAAGACGAACTTACCGGAAGTGGCAACATGCCCTGCGATTCCCTGATCGGCTGGTATCCGCACTTCGACAGCTGTCTGCAACAACAAAACGCATTTCAGTAACGCTTCGTAGGAAGTAAGATGAGAACTTTATAACCAAATTATTCTATCGCTGTGTTTGCATTTCCTTGTATAAAATACTTTGCGTTGTATTACTTTTATTTTATCCCATTAAAACTGCCGTGTTTTATTTAGCATATATGCCTGTGAAGTAAAATAAAGTCTGAGTTTTCCTAATAGTGCTGGAAATGTCACTGCTCGGCAACTGTTGGGGTTTCATGGCGCAAGTGCCATATTTGGCCATGCTGCGCTAGACACGACGTACAATATCAAGTAATAGACAGACACACACAATGGAAGTTTTACTGACACAGGAGAGAGAAATACACCCAGGGAGGAACGGCATCTGAAGTTTTCTTGATTTATTCACAACTTCACCAAATCTACGCTCAGGACCGTCATGGCTCAGTGGGTATGCCCACTGCGCTAACAACCTTCGAGTTGTAGGCGGTGCATTCCTCCCTGGGTATGCATTTCTCTCTTCTGTGTCAGTAAAACTTTCATTGTGTGTGTCTGTCTACTACTTGATATTGTACGTCGTGTCTGGTGCAACATGGGTCAAATATGGCCCTTACGCCATAAAACCCCGAAAAACCAACCAACCCTCAGCTATAAATTCCTCCGTAGGGTGCTCAAAATCAAGAGCCTCAAAACATGACTAATAATGACGAAAAAAGATGATAAAACTGGTCTATAGGCTATTTCGGTGAATCAAAACGTCCACCTTCAACAGGACCAAAGTAAGCAACAAGAGGTTTAAAAAAGCACGGTTTACGTGGGTCGAAATAGACAGGCATTAAAATTCCGGTAACATACGATCAATCAGTCAAAAATACGAAAATCAAGAGTGGAATTTTCGTTTGATTTAAATCACTCGAAAATGGTCCATTCTCGGGTTAGAGAGAGGCGTCCTTATTAATTTTTACACACGAGTGATACGAGCACTTTTACACGAGTGTTTAATTTGAAAGGCAACTCAACTAAAAATATAACATACTTAAACTTTCCCTCCTACTTATTTTGCTCCTCAAGTGGGTTTGTTCCACCAAAATAGCTATAGACCAGTTTTTAACTCCATACGACATTTTTTAAAGCTCTTATACTATTATTCAGTATGCTTCCATTTATTTATTCTTATTTGGTCTACAGTTTGGATGTAAAAATAATAAGTGTTTGCCCTTTTCAATGAGTATTTGCTTGATAACATACTGAAGAAAGGAAATTAGTAAAGGCTCAAGACAAAGCAAACATTTATTTTGGCTTGGTGTAATAAAAAGCGGGGTCGTGTACGGAGAGAAAGATCTTAAATCGTTATATCGTCGACATAGAGCAGAAACTTATAAACTGACATTTGAAGGAAAGGCATATTTTTTGACACTAAATGACTATTTTCATGATGATGGGAAGGTAGGTATTTTAATTAACGTCCCACTAGAGCAACACAACGGGCTAATGGCGACGGTCCGGGATGAAACCCGAAGTCACGATGATGGGGAATAAATTGTCATATTGGTATATTCGGTTTGAAGGAAAATATAACACAATCAGAATGTTTATAATTTTTATTTTTGACCTAAAAATTGATAGTCTTTAATCGACTGTGCTGTAAAATGTGATTTTTTTGTCAGTTAATGAGTTTCTGATCTAAGCCGACGATATGTTCGTGAATAACCTTGTAGACATCAGAACAGTTCGGAACAATATTTTCCCCTGTTTGAGTTTCGATTCGACATTCGCTCCACCCCAATCTACCTCTAGAGCAGTGGTTCTTAACCTTTTTAGTGATCAGCACCCCCTTGAATCTAAAAATAAGTTCTCACACCCTCTTGTAAAATGTGTTTCTATTTCTTTATTTAGGATATTACCTCTATTGCAAGATAAATTATTTATTGAAAAATAAACATACATTTACATATATATACGAAACAACGTCTCAATTTTTAATGACTACGTTGTTGTTGTTTATTCGTAATAATACTTTTGAAGCGAGGTTCCTTTTTTGAAAGAGCCCCGCGTAAGTCATCACTTGCATTGAAGCGATTTCTGGCTTTTGTTTTTATGAGCAAAAGTGATGAAAATCCCATACCACACAGGTGGCAAATGGTAAAAGTGTCTACAATGCTGCTTTTGCCAGCTGTGTGTAAGGTTCTAGCTGTGTACACCAGAATTTAAGTCCAGTTTTTCAAATTCGATTTGAATACGTGCATTGGCTCGTATTTCAACAAGGTAGTTAGGTATTCAATTAACGTCACACTAGAGCAACACAACGGGCTATTGGTGGCGGTCCGGGATCAAACCCAAAGGGAAAGATCCGAGGACAACACCACGCCATTTCAAACCACGGTCAGATGACGAGATCACACCTGAGCAGGCATCCCACTTCCCACACTACGCCAACATGAGGACATTTGAAGCTACGACAGATTTAACGTGCACAAACCCCCTTTTGTACACGACGGTCTTTAGGTTGAATTCGCAACCCTCCGGTTGCTAGTTCGTTACTCTTCCAATTGGGCTTCCGCGGATAATAAGATCGTCTTATTAAATCGCTGTCGTCTATCGAAGTGTCTTTCGCCCCCCCCCCCCCAGGTTAAGAACCACTGCTCTAGAAGTATGTCATCAGTTTGAGAGATATTTGGAGGTATGCAATTAATATGACCACTGAATTGAGAAATTACCTCAGTTCCATCTTCGGCCACATTGCCATCGAAGACTTTCGCAACCAGTTCATTCCGTTCCTTGTCCAGCAGGAACAGAGAACACCTGAAATTCGAAAATCAGAATGATTGCTTCAATAAAGAATGCACTCAAAAATTCTTCTTCCTTATATGAAACGTGAATCAGGTGTCGAACTACGACATTCAACGAAAAACTTATTTCGAAATGAGTGAGGGGATAATGTATGGGTTTGATGCAATAGTTCTTCCCTTTTTTGGCGCTAGATGGCATTACATCGCAAAACCGAAGTGTTATCTACTTCACACGTGCAAAGTTGATGTTGTTTGAAAGAAGGAATTTCAACGAGTACTCGGGAAAAAAACTGTGTTATTGGGTTGTGTTTTTTAAATTTTGTTAAGCATTAAAAATGGCAGAAAAGAAGGAGCATTTTCGACATGGTATGCTTTTTTTATTCCCGAAAAGGCAAGAATGCTTTACAGACGCAATAGAATATATGTAGGGTGAGGGTGCGATTCCACGTGCCGTCAGTGGTTCCGAAAGTTTCGTCACCTGGATCATTTCTTTAGTCAGAAACCTCAGAACTTCTGATGATGCAGCTACGGGAGAGATGGAGAAAGTTCATCGAAAAGAACGGCACATACTATATTGATTCAATGTCATTTTTAGTAAATAAAATTTTCATTCAATATTTATCCAAAAAACGGGACGAACTTTTGCATCAACCTTATAAAATCTCGAAGTGTTCTGCATACAGGAGTGTCATCACGACAGCACTTTTAAGGTGGGTAGGTAGTTCCTCAACGTCGCACTGGAGCAGCACAACGGGTTGTTACTTTTAAGGTGACATGCAGTCGAGTTCTTTCCTGATGAACATGTGTAAACCGCGAAAAGAAAACGAAATTATTTTTACCTCTGAAATAGTAATACTTTAATCGGCCAAATCATGAAACAATGCACAAAAAATAATGGAATCGCTTTTTGCGGATGCGATATTTCAGAATGGACGTTTATTTAACCCACCTGGTGGTTTATAAATAGAGGAGATATATAAAAGCAGAGTGAGGAATGGTAACCTGTTTATATGTGCCCAGGATCATGTGACCAAAACTAGTAGTGAAGTGAGCCTTAAACTACTCTCGTCAGCTAAGTGGAACCTAACATCCATCATCTGATTGGTTCACGGGACAAGAGAAAACCATCCATTGATTCATCATCTGATTGGTTGCGTGAGATAGGGATTGATTTTGGCGATTTCACCAATTTTGTCTCCACTCCATTGAAATGTGCATTCGAACACCTACCGTCATTTGATGTTACATCATCAAACGAGGCGATAAGATGCCAAATCGGGCAACCCAGTCAATTTTTCGCAGAGCAGTCACGTGGCTACTAGCGTTACCACCGAGATAACAAGGCCAGACCGCTCTGACGTTCCAATCACGTGACTCGCTAATTAGTAGTCATAACAAACATCGCCGCATGGCCGGCTACTAGTGGATTGCCTTTAATGTAGCGTAAGAAATTAGGTTTTTTTTATACTGTTTTACCGGAAAGTAAGTGCAGTTGCAGTTAAATATTGTTTTATAACATTTGTGGAACATTACAGTGTCAAGGTGTTAAAGGCTTTCGTCAAACAACACGTTTCCAGACCGATTTCGTTAGGCTTAACCATGAGGCTATCCAAAATGCCATTTAGATGCTGTGTACCTTCTTGCTATGGAAATTATGGATAGGGTGATGTACCAAAAGTGGCGGTTTTCTCCTTTCCAGAGGATGAAAATATTAGAAAAAGATGGCTCAGGGCGATTCCACGAGCCGACTTTACACCATCAAAACGCAGCAAAGTCTGCGAACTTCATTTTCAAAACGATGATATCGTCCGGAATATATCGAAATTCAACAAAAAAACTGGTGAGTGTTCTACCTTTTCCATGAAACGTCTCCGTTTAAAAGTTGGTGCTATACCAAGTATAGTTCCGAATTGCCCTAAATATCTCTCGAAAACTTGTCCCACCGTTCGTAAAAGCAGGGAAGGTAAAATTCGTGAAACTGAGCATTTTGGATAGCATCGTGGTTAAGCCTAAAGAAATCGGTCTGGAAGCGTCTTGTTTGACGAAAGCCCTTAGCACCTTGATACTGTAATGTTCCACAAATGTTATATAACAATATTTAACTGCAACTGCACTTACTTTTCGGTAAAATAGTATAAAAAAACCTAATTTCTTACGCTACTTTAAAGGCAATCCATTAGTAGCCGACCATGCGGCGATGTTTGTTATGACTACTAATTAGCGAGTCACGTGATTGAAACGTCAGAGCGGTCCGGACTTGTTATCTCGGTGGTAACGCTACTAGTCGACATGTTGGCCACACTTTTTGAAGCTCCTGTCAAATAGCAATGCTCTGTCTACTTACATTTCACGTCTATGGATATATATTCGCGTCAAAACCCACCCTGCCAGCCTCTGATGCACAAATCTGTTCTAAACTGTCTCCTGTTCTAGGCAAGGTACAATTTGTTTTTCAAAAGTGGATCTTCATTCCCCTTCGGTAGGTAGGTACTTTAATTAACGTCGCACTAGAGCAACACAACGGGCTATTGGCGACTGTCCGGGATCAACCATAAAGGAAAATATTCAAGGACAACACCACGTAATCTTGAACCACGGTCAGATGACGAGGTCATACCTGAGCTGGCACCCCACTCTCCAAACTTCCACACCACGCCAAAGTGAGGATATTTGAGGCCACGACAGATATAACGTGCATCATCCCCTTTGTACACGATCGTCTTGGTTTGGATTCGAACTAGCAACCCTGCGGTTGCTAATATCTGTTACTCTGCCAACCGGGCTACCGCGGCAGAGTAACAGATTCATCCCCTTGGAGTACTAGGTTAGATTTGTCTCGGCGGCGTACCTCTTCATCAGCAAAATTGACCACATCTTGGACGAGATATCTCATCGAAACCGCTTGGACCATCTCAAAAATTTCTGCTCCGGTTACATTTCTGCCAGCATTATTCTCATACTGACGGCACGTGTTGCTACTTCGGTCACCGATCTCTCAAGTAAGATGTTAAAAACTTAAAGCAAACAAAGCTAAATTCAAAATATAATTTATCGTGCTTTAACCGGTAATGATGTTGATTCATCTTCTCTTCTGTATCTCAAAGACACGCACGTTTTTTTTTCGTGCGGATAACAAATGTCTTTTCGTGGGAAATAAATTGCGAGAAACGGGATAACTCATAAAGAGAGTGGGCCATTTTTTTTCGCCTCGTACTCACCTCTCCGCCTTGGTGAGGTGCCTGGCCTGAGCCATGATTTCCCGCAGGAGGAGCGTGACATCATCTGGAGAAGAAAACAAAAAGAGTTATTCAAGCGAGGAATCGATTTCAGAAACCTCGATTTCTTCTGTCCCTAATTGATTGTGGGAAGACATCGATTCAAAAGTGGAGATCGATGACGCAATATTTGGCCCCAGAGCGTAATTTGTCTGGGTAAGTCGGAGGTGTGTTTCGTCTCAGAAAACTGAACTGATTTGTGTTCAATTTTTATAGAACGAGTTGTAGAATAAGTTATGATGCTTTGATGTTCTCATCTGCTGTACGAAATGCTAAATTTCTACTGTTACCGTTTGCAGCGCGCAAAGCGTTCCTTTTCATTCTCATTTTAACACGTGTACTCAATTAAGTGGCTGTAGCAGAACACCAGTGTTTTTCTTCTCTCCACCTCAATCGGAACGAGGAACTGTTTATCAGCTGTTTTCAAGGACGCATGTTCGTGCTCTCTTCTGCGCATGTGCCCTGTCTGAAAGTGCTAGCGTCTGTTCCGTTTGAAAGCGAGAGCGTCGTTAATGTTTAGAAGAGAGAGGGCAATCTTTCTGTTGTCCGTTTTGGAGATGTGTACGGTTTCGTTTCTTGTCTGAAAAAATGTATCTCGTCTTGAGGTTTGATGATTTTTGCATAGCTGGCCCGATAAGTATGCTTTTTAAACTGGCGCCCAACGTGGGGCGGGCCTGATAAGTTTACTACGCTATAATGCTTATATTTGTAACCTTTCAAATGGTTATTTTAAATGTTCCCTCTTGAATTTCGAGTAATACTTTATTTTAGATATTCTTTTGTATCTTGGGAAACAATTACAAACTGGAGCAATTTTTGAAAATAGCTTCTTAAAAATAAAAATATTTGCATGTGTTTTCACGAAGTTTTCCGTGAACATTTTCAAGTTTTGAAGCTTACAAGCGGGAATATGCAAACGGGAATAGTTAACAAGAATTTACTATTTCCGTTTACTATTCCTGGTCTCGTGGAATTCATATATCTCGGTACGTTACAAATGAGAACTCGCATGTTTTAGTTTGTAACATACCGAGTTGTAACATAGTCTCATATGTAAGTTTCAAAAATTGAAAAATAATATTGTTCACGTCTCATACCATATTTTGATTCAAATATTTGTAAACATTTCTGTTTTTAATTTTTATTTACGATTGAATGACTTCTAGCAAAAGTGGTATTGCAGAATCTGACAAGTTAATGTTTCCTCTCATTTTTCTGGAAGCGTTTACCACTTCCCATATTCTAATAACATCCTATCATACCTAAAATTCTTGGAATGGTAGGTAGGTATTTTAATTAACGTCGCACTGGAGCAACACATTGGGCTATTGGCGAAGGTCCGGGATCCATCCCAAAGGGAAAGATCCGAGAACAGCACCACGTAATTTTTAACCACGGTCAGATGACGAGGCAACACCTGAACTGGCACCCCACTCTCCAAACTTCCACACCACGTCAACGTGAGCACATTAGACGCCACGATAGGTTTAAGTTGCACCAGCCCGATTTCTACATGACGGTCTTTGGTTGGATTCGAACTCGCAACCCTCCGGCTGCTAATCCGTCACTCTTCCAACCGGGCAACCGCGGCCCAACCTAAAATTCTAAAGGGAAAGTTTTATAAACTGAATTGGCATTAAGAACAATCATTTGTGCTGCTTTAATAAAGTATACGAATATGCAAAAATTCATATTACTAGAAGGATACACCCTCTGCTCGCCAACCCCCAAGATTTCTTGTTAATCTTCGTTGATTCGCTGCGTGAAACTTCACTCCAATACATCAAAAAATTTGTTATATGAAAAATATCAAATAAAGGAACATAATTTAGTAAGTGAGATATATCATTACAAATATGATTCCAAGATATATACAGGAAATAGAATTGCCAGAAGAAACCTACGGACATAAAAGTCATTCTATTCCTTGATATCTTGCAAATAATTTAAAAAAACTTTTTCAAATTTTCCGATCAGCTAAATTACATTTATTAGAACAATTTCGTACTTCGTAAGTACTTCCTAATCACAACTTCCTTTATGTTCCTCTTTTAAAATCTTTCCAAGGACTCAAAGGATTCAATGACAGCTTAAACTTGACCACAATTTAAATTTGTTTACAAGATACGAATTTAAGTCTATTCATGAGAAGCCTTGGAGAAGTCCATTTATACAGAGGTGGTTAAGATTGACAGGGGAAAAGGCTGCTATACGTAACATCAGGTATAGCGATAGCCGTAGGTGATTATTTATCTCGCCAACACGAAATCAGCGATATAGGCACCGAACGATAAATTCAGAACCATAATCTAAGCCAATAGGGAGAACGCATTGTTTACTTCTAACCTGCCACCCTATTTAACGAATAGACTCGTTCAAAACACGTGACAGATGCCAACTCGCGGGAGGCACGCTATTGCATGTGTTTTTTTTTAAGTCTGATGAGAAAGTTTGCAATTTCTATCGGTGCATTTGATTCGCAAGCCGGTAATAGTGTGATACTTCATAGTATCGTTGCCATACGACAAATACAAATAATTCCTCTTTTCCGTAAGAGAAATATTTATATATCTGCACAACCCGCGCATAGTGTAGCCTGTTGGTCCGTTACTCTTCCAACAAATCGGCCCACAGACTGCTCAAGAATTTCGACGAGAGCTCTCAGCTCAAATCAAGTATTTTTAAACTTTGCGGCAAAATGACTGAATTAATCTCGCAGCGGTTGATTTGATTTTGTCCGATTTTATACGTTTGTCGCCATTCAGCAGCATATGAATAATTACAATTCCAGTGCCATGTACGTTAGTGAAATATATATAGATAGGTTTTATGTTTGAACGGTTGCTACTCAAACCATTCTGGTCCGTCACGTACAGACGTGAAAAACCACCGATCTAATGGACTCTGGGAAACAGTTTGGAAAAGGAAAGCTCAATACATTTTTAATGACATTTATTCCCCTCTCTCTCTTGTGGACGTCTTAGCAATCCGCTCACTCCCTCTACCTCCTTCAGGGCGTTTTCCGTTTTGCCGCATCGATTGTTTTCCCAAGGAGCCCCTTCCTAATGCGATGTATTAGGGGGTAATTAATTTTTACGGCCTTAACCTCGTAACATTTCACTGCGGCCCAAGACATTGTTGAAGGTGGATCGTAAAGACGGTTGGTTGTTACGAGACTTAGAGGGACTAATAAAGGGGAGAGATGGAAGGAAATCTCTTTCTATACATAATATAAATATATATATATACATATAATATATATATATATATATATATATATATATATGTGTGAGGCAAGGGAAGCAAAAGCCTTTCCCCATTCTTCTTAGATCACTCAATCGTTCTGCATTCCGAGAGCGATCTTCTAATTGGTTCGAGTTCCATGCGTTCTGGTCACTATGTTCTAATTAGTAGGAGCTCCGTTCGTCCTGGTAACAATGGAAACGCTCAAAGCCAGAGCGGGGGAAAAGTTAATTCTAACTTTAAAACATCGGAATAAATAGATTTTTGAAATGCTATTACTTGAATTCTTAACTGAAAATTATACGACTGCATTGGTCCCAAGTTGGAGCCGTTTTTATTTTGATATATATGTATAGATATATATAAGTAGAAACTACCTTGAAAATAATTTTTTTCATGAGAAACACGAGACCCCACCATAAACACATAATCACTCGTAACTTCATTTTTTTTTAAAATGCATCACTTAGACAACTCATGTCAAAAGGCACTAAATTTAGAATTTTGCTAAAGTTAAAAAATCTTTCTAACTTAAAACTTTTCTTAACGACAGACCTCTTCTGCCTTAAAATTTCAAACACATTTTCTTTACCCTTGGAATTTTTCACGGAATGGAAATGGCGCTTGTATAATCTTTTTAAAAAATTCATCTCCTCTACTTTTTAAACTAGTATTTTCGATATTGCGGAAATTAAAAATTCAATTAAAAACATACAATCTCTTATTATTACCCCGATAGATAAAGCCAACTACAATTTTAGTTTCTTTTGTAAAATTTTTTATCTTAACCTACTTAATCTTGAACTTAAAACCTCCATAACTTACAAAAAACGAATACTACTCATAATATTATTATTAAAAAAATCATTGCCTTCAATAAAACGTTACAGCTTACAAATTACAACATACTCTTCCCCTACATTAATTACCATCACCCCTAAATTTCACAAAACCCCATAGCTTTTAGATACATCACATGTGGCACTAACCTACCTTACATGTCTAAACCGGGCATAATCCTTTTTTAACTTTTTAAAAATTACTCTCAAAGCAATCACGATAAAAGAAAACTGTTGGATCATTAACAATAACACTCCAGTTCTTAATTTTCTTTCCTCTAATAACAATATCTCACATATTGACTCCTTCGATTTTAAAGACCTCTTCACTAGCATCCCGCTCCATAACCTTCTAGATGTTCTTAACTCCTACTACACTGAATTTAACCTTCTTAATATTTCTCAACAATATTGGAGTAGCCTTATCAATCTTTGTGTCCTCAATAATTTTATCTTTAATGATGAACATCTTTTCCAACAAGTACAAGGAATACCACAAGGTACCACTTTCTCCAGCATTCTATCTAACCTCCTCTACCTCCATTTCTTTGAAAGATCATACACATCTTAATTGGTTAGCTCTTATCGCTACATAGATGACTTGATCAATTTTAACTCAACAGAGTTTACTGATTTTTGGAAAGACATTTATTACACTAAACACATCCTCAAAAAACAAATAGTTCTCCTCTATCCACTAATTTCCTTGACATTCATATTGATGTCAGTACAAAATCAACTTATGATATTTATGATAAAAGAAACAACTTTCAATTTAACATTAACAAGCTTGTTCCCTGGGATTCTCACATCTCTATTAGTACTTACAGGAATTTAATTTAGAATCAAATCCACAGAATTTATCATATCTGCAGGGATCAAATAACTATTGATAAGCAGCTTAAAACTCATAAAACAACCCTCAAGAATAACGATTTTTTCAACA
The DNA here is from genome assembly GCA_933210815.1 of Meta bourneti. Taxonomy (NCBI): domain Eukaryota; kingdom Metazoa; phylum Arthropoda; class Arachnida; order Araneae; family Tetragnathidae; genus Meta; species Meta bourneti. The sequence continues at coordinate 117,075,055 of OW119923.1, read as the reverse complement.
GTCTTTTAAGTTTTTTCCATAATTTTTCATTGCCTCCCTCTCCTTTTTTTTTTAACCTCAAATAAAGATGTTATTATTTCTCTTTTTTGTCTCACCACTAGACGGCGCCATGTTTTGTTTTCATTATATTTTCAATCACAGCTATCCATAATTCCTTTAAACTCATCTGTTACACGTATAATTTTATGTTTACTAATTTCCTTTCTTTTCATATATACAAATTTTCTCAATCTACTTTCAAGCCTCAAACTGTTCTAAATATTTTCTCGATTCTCTTTACTTTCTACTTCTTAATTCCCACTATTTGTTCTCTGCGGCTTTCACAGCTGTTCATCTAAAGGGTTGTTATCTTGTTTTTATTTTGTTGTTACTTCATGCATTTTGTTTTTGGTTTGGTTTTTCCTTGTTTGAATTTTGGTGATGGTATATATATATATATATATATATATATATATATATAATAAAAACAATCAAATTACAGAATATACAAAACATTAAAACTTAAATTTCTTGATTTTAAAATTTCTGGATTTCTCTTTGTTTTGGTTTGTAATTTTGAATTATATATATATATATATATAGTTTATGTAACATCATTGGTAGATACTCATTGTCTCGCTCTCGTGGAGCTTTATAATGGAACTGCGGTCTAAGTTGCGAAATTCCATGCATCCGATTAATTTAATTCCAATGACACCGGGATCGAGCAGTGCCTTTGGGAGACTTGCGGGACGACGTTGTCCTAGAAAAGTCTTGTTCTTCCACAACACAAATCGTTCTAAAAAGGATCGGTTGATTTCCCTCCGATCAGATAGTTGCACGTGACATTTGACTCTGAAAAGTCACGTATTCACACGGCGAAGAAAATACAAAAGAAGAGGTCTAACTGACACCTTTCGGTTGCAAGGCGAGAAAGAACATTCAGCTTTAGATACTTCTCGTGTCTTTCTTGAATAGATTGCATTTGAATTAAATTAACTTCAGTTGACTCGTCCGCATCCGAATTCTGACTTGTAAGAAAGTGACATTCATTTTGCTTTGTAAATTTATTCTTTTTACTGGAAAGTTTCTACATTTACAACAATTAGGTTGGTATTTTAATTAAAGTCTCACTGGAGTAACACAACGGGCTATTGATGACGGTCCGGGATCAAACCCGAAGGGAAAGATGCGAGTAAAACACCGCGTCATTTTGAAACACGGTCAGATGACGAGGTCACATCTGAGATGGCACCCCACTCTCTAAACTTCCACACCACGCCAACGTGAGGACATTTGAGATCACGACCGATTTAGGTAGGTAGGTATTTAATTTATATCGCACTAGAGCAGGGGTGTCAAACTCAATTAAAACACCATTTAATCCAACTGCTAAGATTCACACGGGCCACATCACATTTACACATTTTCTTAAAATTATATTTTGAAGTGAGGATTCAGGAATATGGATAGGATAATTAAAACACATTATGTAATTAAGTGAATTTAGGGTAATAATTTATAATATTGCTATATAATTGCTTTTATTTAAATGTTTATTTAATTTAATGTATTTATAAACTAAAATTAATTTTTTTTACCGGAAACTTGCCAGCGCTTTCCTCCTACTGGTTTTCCAATATCTGGATTCAAAGACAGAACAAACAATCTTCATTCTGGCAGATAGATGTTTATCAGTTAATCATGATCTGTAGGCCGTTTTATTTAATTTCATGGACGAAAATAGTTGCTCACACAAGTACGTACTCCCAAAATAGCATAAAATGTGTGCAGCAAACTTTTTAATTTCCGGGTATTTTTCATCTAAATAAAAATATATTTTGGGAATTCCTACTTCTCGAATTCTAAATCTTTAAGGAACGAAGTAAATTGGAGGTGGTTAAGTGCTCTCGATCGAATAAAGTTGACTGTCTTTATTACTGTTTTAAGTACTTCTTCCATTTTTAATATTTTTAAACTCATTCATCTTGTAACTTGTTGGTGAATAAGGCAGTGGAAAGTACTGATTTTCGGTTTCTCTGGATATTCATCTTGTAATTTGACGAAATTGTGTGTACGGTATTGCCTCGATCTCCCCTAAGTGCTATTTTCTTTGTAACATATTGTCCTGTTTTCATTTTATTTCAGAGCATCGTGGGCCACAAAAAATTACCTCGGGGGCCGCCAGTTTGACACCCCTGCACTAGAGCAACACAACGGGCTATTGGCGTCGGTCCTTGATCAAACCCGAAGGGAAAGATCCGAAGACACAACACCACGTCATTTTGAACCACAGTCAGATGACGAGGTCAACACCTGAGCTGGCACCCCACCCACTGAAAATATAGACCCATAATCCCCCACCAAATAGCTGGCATTCCCACTCACAAAAATATACACCTTAATAAAGGTGTTTATGAGGCACTTTGATAGAAAATATCGTTTTTCCTTTCGTTTTGTATGCTGTGAAGCACTTTTGCCACATTCCCTTGAATTACACATAATAATACGAATTATAGTGTCAGTAATGTGTCGTTAGTTATAACTGTATTAGCTTCAGTCTAGAGCAGTGGTCGCCAAAGTGGTCGATATAATATTGTTAAGGGTCGATAGAAGAATATAAGACATTGTACGGTAATATTGAATTCGGTTCACTTGGATTGCCTCCATCCTGAATGACAAAGCAATTAAGAGTGAATATAGAATTCCTCAGAGATTGAGGGCTGGAACTGACTCATTTTGAACTTAACATTGCTGAGCTTGTCAAGAGACACATTGACAACGTTAGTCAATTACATACTAAGTTAATAAAAGTCTTATTTTCATTAAAAGATTGTATTATTGTTATTCTCGTATCCCAAAATTTTTTTATATTTTATTTATCCATCCAATAAGTAATGCTAAAAGGACGTCAAAAAAGTATCCCTTCGACGTTAAGCCAATATAATAATATTTGCAATATTATTATAAGTTGCGACGTTTCTACGACGTACTTCGACGTTAAGCCAACATATATTATACATACAATAACTGTAACTATAAAATACTGTAAGTATAATATAAACAATTTTGCTTGTGCTATTATAATAAGGTAATAGTAAAATAGGGGAGGTTGATAAAAAGTCAAGAAGGTCAAAGACGTTTGGTGACCCCTGGTCTAGAGTTGAACCCTCCAAGTGGTTTTGATAATGTATCTCGTCCATCAAGATCTGACCCATTTTGATTATGACGAGACACCTCGCCATATTTCCGATTTTCTTTTAGATGACGCGATCGAGATGTGGTCAGTTTTGTTCTAATAAAGGGATGTCCATAAAGGATCTGGTCACTCTTGATAATGGCGAGATACCTCGTCCGAACCACCAACCAGAGAAATGAAATAGAAACAAGAAAACTTCGCATAACTCACCTAAATGTGTAAAAAGATTTTTAGCCACCGTAAGAAGAGACTGCGTGCAAAGAAAGAGAAATAGCCACATGAATTACTTGAATGGTCGCCATCCAAAAATATTTTTCCATTTAGAAATATCATTAGATAGCAGAGAGAGAAATACCTAGACACGATGAATAGCTACTAAAGTAATATGTATATATATATAATCGGAAACAATACACTATAGTAGTAATCAGGGTCCAGATTTTGTTGACATGTCATCCTGTTAGTAATTCGTGGACGATGCCTCGTTCGATAGGGGTAGGTATTTCAATTAACTGGCGCAACACAACGGGCTATTGGCGAAGTTCCGGGATCGAACCCGAAGGGAAAGACCCGAGGACGAAACCACGTCATTTTCAACTACGATCAGATGACGAGGTCACACCTGAGCTGACACCCCACTCTCCAAACTTCCGCGTCACGCCAACGTGAGGACATTTGATACCACGTCAGATTTAACATGCACCAGCCCCCTTTGTACACGGCGGTCTGTGGTTGGATTCGAACCCTCCGGTTGCTAGTCCGTTACTCCTCCAACCGGGCTACCGCGGCCCATCCTATGAAGGATTTGACTGTTTTGATAATCACTTCTGCGGACCCATAGAGCTGGTGGTCTGGGCTTCTAGATCGAAAAGTTGCTGATTCGAATCCGGGGTAAGGCATGGATGTTTGTCCGTCTGGAGTGAATGTGGGCTGCGCCTAGACTTTGCGGTATGTATGTCATGTGTGACGTGGAGCACCAAGGTAATGCCACAATTCCGTCCTAGTAGTGTCATGATGACTAGGGCTCAATTGGCAAGAAAAGACGATTATTCCTTTGGGTCTCTCTCTGTGACAGTGTTTCTCAATACTGTTTTAAAAGATAAACTTTCAGATCCTCCAAGTTTGCTCTTATAATTGATGACAAAATATCTTCCTAATCGAAAGTACAGCAATTACATGTTGAGGTCATTTTTGGCACATTTTATTATTTTTAAGGTCATTTTATAGGCCCTTTTAGGTCAACATAATCCGGGCCCAATTATTAACGAATCATGTTTTAGAATACACATTTGTAAGGATCCGTAAACGGGGATCTGTTTTGTTTCAAACAGGGAGGAAGGGGGGCATAGGAGTCAACTTAATACTCAATTTTTATGACTTCAACTCAATTTTTAAAACCAATAACAACTCTCCGAAGATTACTCATCGGTCTCATCTTTTAAAGCAATGTACCATTTGATTTTGAACTAGCAATTCATTGTTTTAATAAGATATTTTCTAATTTTTCCTTTCCGATTTATTTTATTTCTTTGTTCTTACTTATTTATCATTTCTAAGAGTATATATGGATATATATTTTTTCTAGAAATAAGATAGATCGATAGCAAAGTTTAATTTTCAACTTATTTAGGAAGCTTTTATTTTAGTTATTCAGATTCGGATAAATACGACAGATTTGCAAACAAAACATCTGGAGCACATATTACTTCAAATGTGCCATACACACACTTTTTTTATTCCTTATAAACGATCAGTTTTTTTCTCGGGTTATAGATCTGCTAAAACGGAGCTTCAGTTGAGTTTGCTTCTCTGTTGTACATGAGATGCAACGGTGAAACAACTTGTACAGAGATAATTTGGGTCAAAAAGTACCAGGGCCATTTTTAATATCAGTCCTAAGCTTTCTATCTGGTTACTTCTATTTCTGTCACACATGAACAATGTGAATCATAATCTACAACTGCTCATTGGGGCATAATGTCGATACGTTCTACCATCCTTTAGAATTCGCTTACTCTCCTATTTCATATGTGCAAACACGCGCAGTTGCGAATTGTAACTTGAATACCTTTGAATTCTAAAAAAATACGTAGATTGACTACATTACGGCCTTTGTAATGAAAATAATTATCACTTTTCATGAAAGCTGCACTCTCTAAGAATTTTCATTCGAGGCATGTCATAAAGTGTTACCTCCCGATTTCGTATAAAAACGATAGATTATATTTTTATGTGAACGGTTAAATTCGCGTGGTAGAAGTAGCATTTTAGTATTTTTAGCAAATCATTCTAATTCTAGATCATTAATTATTTTTTTAACTGATTCATTTCGAATTACTATTTTGAAGTACCACTTTGGAAATGGAGTCGGTACTAAATCATGTAATTGAAAATGAGTAATTAAGTTTAAATGCTGCTGATTTGTTTTAAGTATCGATTTATTTAACTCGAATCAACAATTGAAAACCAAATTTGTTTATTTAACATTTCAATCGTTTTGAGACATAGAAAGCAAATATTTATTTCACTTTGACTTTTGTAATTCATCATAGTTAGCTTAGAAATAAGTTGGTGAAATGAAACAGTCTAGTACCGCTGATAACGGATCATTTAAGCTTTTATAAAGCATAATAGCGGGTTTTATAAAACATTTGATTTTGCGACCTGAATTATTCTGGTTCTTAACAACTCAATTAAGTTCCGCCATTTTTTCAACAAGCTGAATGGGTCCATCCGAAACGCAACCTGATACGTCAAAGATAGGGATCACGTGATCCTTTTTGTTCCTATCTTTTTTTCTGCTTCTTTTGAAGGCGGTCTATAGGAATGTTTGGACAGTTTATTCCTTTTCTGGACCGCGTCATTCGTTAAGTTGAACATGAGACTCGACTGAACCCTTAATTATATCACAAAAACACAATAGATTTTTCTTTCTTAATTCCATCTAGGTTCAATCTAAACTGCCTTTATTTGCTAAATGTCTTAATTTCTTGCTGCAAAAGACAATCCAATAGCGGTGCTAGTGTTTGAACACCAAACCCAACTGGATGACGCTAAGCTCCTCCGGTTGCGGTCAGCACTTGGGAGGGTGACCCAGTGAGCTGCTGTCCAGAGCTCGAAGGCGGGACTAATTTTTGAACAGCTGATTTCATTTTATGCATTCCAGTTCATCTTTCATCATAGTTTTTCTTAACTTTAATTAATTATGAAATTTATTTTTATGTACCCACACAATAGGGCCGTCGTGGCTCAGTGGGTATGCCTACTGCGCTAGCAAATCTTAGAGTTCTAGGTGGTGTAGATTCGATTCCTGTCAAGTGCCCTGGGTGTATTTCTCTCTTCTATGCCAGTTAAACTTTCGTTGTGTGTCTATTGATATTGCATGTCTTGTATCTGGCGCAGCACGGCCCTTGCGCCGCAAACCCCCCAGTACAACCAACCCACATTAGGATGGGAAGATAAACTGCTTGCAGTAGGTGCTCTGTAGGTGATATGTCAAGTCCAGTCCAGTCATATTTGGACAGAAATTTCCCAAAAGCTCTACGGGGCCGTCGTGGCTCAGTGGGTATGCCCACTGGGCTAGCAAACCTTCGATTCCTCCCTGGGTGTATTTCTCTCTTCTGTGTGAATAAAACTTTCATTGTGTCTATTACTCGATATCGTGTGTCTGGCGCAGCATGGCCCAATGTGGCCCTTGAGCCGTAAAACCAACCCGACAGCTCTACATGTGTACTTGAAATGAAAGTTTCAGTTTACCTGACATTCTTCCCGCAATCTCCTCTCTTCTTCGTGGGCTTCCACTCGAAGCAGAATAGAAGACACGCATCGGAACGTATCCCGAACCATTTTCTCGTCTTCCTCTTCGAAGCCCCTGAGGACGAGAAGTCATTCTGCTGTAAATACTTATCACTCAGTTGTCCCGTGCAATGCAATAAGTGGACTGTATGAGTAAAACTTATTTATTTACAAAATTCTTTTTGCATTAACACGTGGATCTAAAATAATGATTTCATGAGGAGCACTTCGTACAAAATTTGCATAGAGTGAAATCGGCATAGAGCGACTCGAAGAATTCGCAACGCGAACAGTTCTGAATAAAGGTAAGCGCGCACTGTTCCGCATCGGATTAATTGAGGGTACTGCATTCGGAGCATCAGCATTTCCGAAAGTGGGCCACCTCCGATTCTGTTTAGTATAAAAGTAATATCTACAAAAAGATAAGAAACGACCCTTGAAAAAATAACAATTTTTGAAAGGAAATCATGTTTTTGGTATCGATCTGACGTAAAATGCTACGCAGATTTGAAATCCGTTGAAATTTTCACTCAATCTCGAATCATCACAAAGAAAAAAAACCTGGATTTGGGGAATAAAACCCGCAATTGTGACTGTATAACGTCAACATCCGGTGCCCATACGACTCGGAAATTTCGGACGAGTCATCCGCATTGTAAGGACGGAACTGATTTGATTCTCTCTCCGGAATCATCGTTGGAATGGCCGACGTCCGATACATACGATGCGGATAGGTCAAAACAATGTAAACAACAGTCTCATTCAAAACAATGTAAGTAACTCTAAAATCCGATCCGTGCGATGTGGACTAGTGTGCGCTTACCTTAACGGGAACACAAATTTCAAAGATGTCTTTTTAAATACTGCCACCCCCAATTGGCGTGTAGGGAATAAAAGTCTGCAATCCTTCCTACACGACTTCTAACCAATATTGACCTTCTTGACCAACAAATACTTTCGAAAAGATTCTTACCTAAGGAAAGTACAAACAGAATCATTCCAAAGGATTCTATTCTAAGAAAAGTACAGACAGAAGCATCTTAAAGGATTCTATTCCAAAGAAAAGAGCAATAAAATCTTTCCAAGGGATTCTATTCTAAGGAAAGCAGCAATAAATCCCATTCAAAGGATTCTATTAGAAGGACTGGACACAGAATCGTTCCAAAGAAAGGACAAATAGAATCGTTCCAAAAGATTCTATTCCAAGGACTGGATACAGAATCGTTACAAAGAAAGATTCATTCTAACGAAAGGACCAATATAATCCTTCTAAATGTTGAAAGAATTCTTTACTATTCGCAAATCTCGCGGTACTCACGGCGGTAAGAACATCGGTCTCTTGATAAGAGCAGTTACTAATGGACCTACAAACCACAATATTTTAAGCGAAGTTTCCATTTCGATCTAATTTACAAATCCGACGCTCAAAATGTGTGCTCATTCACTCTTCTGTTGATCTCTTTCAAGCAACGCATGAACCTTCACTAATATTAGGTAGGGAGACAAATTGACGTCGCACTGGAGCAACACGTGGGAAATTGGTGATCCATCCCGGAGGGAAACATCCGAATTCAACACCTCGTCGTTTTGAACCACGGTCAGATGACGAAGTCACCCCCGAGCTGGAAACCCACTCTCCATACTTCCACACCATGCCAACGCAAGGACATTTAAGACTACGACAGTTTTAACCTGCACCAGCCCCCATGGTCTTTGGTTGGATCGAGTTTCGAACTCGCAACCCTCCGTCACTAATATCAATATTTTACCACGCCACCAACAACGCAATTGAATCGGAAATTTCCTCTAGTGGTTCAACCAAGTGTTAATGGTAGGTAGGTAGGTATTTTAATTAACTTCACACTGGAGCAACACAACGGGTTATTGGCGGCGGTCTGGGATCAATCCCAAAGGGAAAGATCGAGGACAACACCACTTTATTTTGAACCAATGTCAGATGACGAGGCAGCACCTGAGCTGGCACCCCACTCTCTAAACTCCGCACCACGCCATCGTGAGGACATTTGAGGCAGATTTAATGTACATCGGCCCCCTTTGTATACGACGGTCTTCGGTTGGATTCGAACCCGCAACCCTCCGGTTTCTCATCCGTTACTCTTCCAACCGGACTACCGCGGCCCTCAAGTGTTATTAAACTGATGTATTTTCAGGCATTATGCTTTCAGCTACGCATTGAATTCGTAACACTCTCAAAATGCCAATGTGTTAACTTTTGTAAATAGTAAAATAGCTTGAAACCAAATAAAGGCATTGCAATTTTAATGTTTTAAAAATATAGTCTTGAAATACGCGACCTTTCACTGTCACCAAACAATTGATGGACCTCACCCTTCCTTGTTGACGAGGCAGGCGATCATGGTGATGACATCTTTCTGGACGCATAGGACGGGCACGCAGAGCAGGGACTCGATCTCGAAACCCAGGCTGCTCTCAATCACAGACACTTGATCCTGAAACACACCGCATTGTCTTACAACACATTTATAAACAGGGCGTTTCCACTACAAACTCATAGGAGATGTAGGGAACGCAGAATTAAAATGGTAATCACAAGGTGACACTTGGCCACCCGATTCCTCACACATTGATCTCTCCGTCTGAAGATACCTCAAAGGCATCGTGTACGAGACCTCCAAAGACTTAGAAAATGACCTCATCGCGAGAACCTGTGTCCCCTGCCGCAAGTGTGCAAAGTCTGCATTTCTGTTGGTGGTTGAAACTATGTAGTACAATAATTACAGTATCTGTAAAACTACTGCCAAACTCTATAATTAGGCATTGTAAAATGTTGCTGTCTTTCATCTTAGTGTACCTTCTAGAGAAGGGGTTCCTAAACTTTTCAGTTCAAGGAACCCCTGGCAAATTAAAAAAAATTCGCGGACCCCTTGAGACTATAAAATTAAATAGGGCATACATAGATCTGTATAGGACCAAAGCGATCCTTAATATAGCGAGAAAAATATTTATTGACTATGTCAAATAGGTTATAAAACGTTGTTAACACTTCCAGTTATGGATTAGTGAGTTCTGAAGCAGAATTATAATTCTGAAATATCTTGTAGCATAAGAAAGAGCTAGATTTATAGGACAAATAGATTCGTTATTCACTCATCGCATCCCGGCTGCAATCCTGGCATAACTAAAAAAAGAAATCCGGTACTTTTCCGTTATAAATAAACTTCGGCACCAATTTAATGCATTTTTTCTTATTTCAAGGCGCTATTTGTTTCTATATCGGCTTGATTTTTCTTGCCGCCAATTCAGCTTATTCCTTTGTTAGTCCAATTGGCACATACTTCTCGCATATAATTATTCCAATGCAGCGTTGTGTTGTGATTCTAAAGCTGTAATTCCCGGAATTCAATAGACGTTAACTCTTGACTTTTTAAATAGATGAATCGTACGGCAGTAACGAAAGGAATGCGTGAACCACCGTTTTTGTTCGGACACCTTTTTCTTCCCGGCAAGAAAGAAGGCTACTTGACCATTTCGGCTTCGAGTCCCATTTTAATTTCATTAGGTGGTTATTCGAACACGATCTTTCTTTGCGAAGAATATTCCTTTCTTGAAGAAATAGAATTGCTGCTTTTTCATCTCTTGGCAAATCCCAAATCATGAAATCCACTGCACTTACAAAGGAATAAGCTAAAATGGCGCCAGAAAACAAAAAGCCGGCAAAGAAACAAATCCTGCCAAGAAATATGCGAAAATGCACCACATCGGCGCCAAAGTTTATTGGCATGGTTATAACGGAAAAGCACCCGGTCTTTTACCGTATTTATGAATTACGATAAATTCGTGGCATCTTGTGAGACTGGGAAATGTTGGGTACGGTTGCTGTGGTGAGAGTATAACTTCTATAGGAACATTTTGTCTCTGCTCCTTAGCACATTGAATGTGAATCAATTTCAAGTGTAGAAACATGTATTTATAGTCTTTCTCTCAAAATTATAAATTCACTTGTTTTAGTTAAGGTGTTATTGCAGCGGAAATGCGATATTACGATCATCACTCACTGGTACATACTGAGCTACAATTTTTTATTGTAAGTTCTATTTTGAGGTACTGGAATATTTCATGTTTTAAGCGGACCCCAATTTTCCCTTTTAATTTTGTGATGTTGTCTGCCTTGTGATATGCGCAGCATGACCAAATAGCCCTTGCGCAGTAAAATGAAACCAATCCCAGATTCACTTCAGTAATGCTCAAAATGCTACATTCGTCTAACATTGCCCTATAGTTAATTAACGTCTCACTGGGGCAACACAACGGGCTATTGCGGAGTGTTCGGTATCCATCCCGATGGGAACGATCTGAGGATAACACCTCTTCATTTTGAACCACGGTCAGATGACGATAGCTTAACATAAAGTGCTGGTTTTATTTCGTTCCGTCACCTATAGTAGGTGCATTGCCAAATTGTTTCCATCATCATACAACCTTCCCCAAATCACCGGTTTCACAGGTAGGTAGTTAATTAACGTCGCACTGGAGCAAAATAACGGGCTATTGGTGACGGTCCGGGATCCAACCCTTATATCCAAGGACAATGCCTCGTTATTTTGAACCACGGTTACTTGACAAGACCAACACCTCAGCTGGCACCCCACTCTTCAAACTTCCACACCACGCAAATGCAAGGATATAGGCAACGTGCACCAGCCCCCATGTACACGACGGTCTTTGGTTGTATCGAGTTTCGAACTCCGGTTGCTAATCTGTTACTCTTCCAACTGAGCTATCGCGACCCCACATTCTTCGGTATCTACACCAGTACAAGTCTGAAAAACAATTCTGATTTCGATATGGACATAAAAGAAATAGAAAAGAGGCTTACCTGTTTTATATCTTCTAAAGATAAGGATCTGTTTTCTTTTATTGCGGTTCGAAAACTATTGCTTTGGATCTGAAAGAGAACAGTGGTTACATTGAACTGAAGTGATAATACAATAGCTCTTTAAATCCCTCAAATGCAATTGTTCGTTTTGGAATGATAAAACTGTTTATTCTCTTCTGAGGAAACAAAATTGTCAATAGTGCATTTTTTGGTCTTTTCACGAAAATCATCGGCAAAAAGATTCTAAAACTACCTCAGAGCCAAAATGGATTAAGACGTTTGTCGAATGCACAATCAGCCTTCATTTAGTTTCAATAATTATAATAATTTATGATATAAATAAATTATATATAAAGTTTGAGCAATACTATCTCTATAAATATAAATGCAGAATTTGTTTTCAACACTGAATATTTTCATCCTATTTCAACGTATTTATTCGTTAGTGCCTTTTCAACCCTCTGGGTAGGTAGGTATTTTAATTTATGTCGCGCTGGGAGCAACACAAAGGGCTATTGGCGAGGATCTGGGATCAACCCCGAAGGGAAAGATCCGGGGACCACGTCTCATTTTGAACCATGGTCGGATGACGAGGTCACACCTGAGCTGGCACCCCACTCTCCAAACTTACATACCACGCCACGAGGATATTTGAGGCCACGACAGATTGAACGTGCACCAGCCCCCTTTGTACACGACTGTCTTTGGTTGGATTGGAACTCGCAATCCTCCGGTTTCTAATCCGTTACTCTTCCAACCGGGCTACCGCGGCCAAAGACGTTTGGCATTACGGTGTTAGTAATGGAATCCAAACGTTGTTTAAAAGTTACTCCAGTGGGATGACGGCACCTTTTCTTACAGAATGTATTTTTTATTATACGTCAGTGCATGAAGAGCCAAAGCAACAAAGGTGTACAACAAAGGCTGTTCTTGCTCTCAGTGCTTCCTTTGTGTCGAAAGGGGGGCCTTGCTAGCTCGGTTGGAAGAGTAATGGACTGGCAACCGGAGGGAGAGTTCGAATCCAACCAAAGACTGCCCTGGACAAAGGGGGCTGTTCACGTTAAATCTTTCGTGGCCTCAGATGTCCTCACGTTGGCGTGGTGCGTAATTTGGAGAGTGGGATGCCAGTTCAGGTGTGACCTCGTCATCTGATCGTGGTTCAAAATTACGTGGCGTTGTCCTCGATTCTTTCCCTTCGGGTTTGATCCCGGATAGTCGCCACTGGCACGTTGTGTCATTCCAGTGCGACGTTAATTAAATACCTAACCTAACCTTTGTGTCAGAACAAACTTTTTACAGTTATGAATCGAAATGAGTTTCAGTCGCGGGCTCAATTAAGAAACGAGAACTTAGGGATTTATACCACAGTATTGACTTCCGACTACAAGTGTAGAAAAAGAAAAAAATTAACATTGATATTTAATAAGTAATTCCTCTATGAATGGATTATTGCTGTCAATTCCCTCCTCGTCAACCCCCGCTTCAAACTAATACAGGTGACCCACTTTGTTCCCAATCCAATTACAATCTTTCATGAAGACGTCTCTATCACCAATCATTTTGAGTGAGTCAATTAATTCTTTAAAGTTGGGATCTTTTTTATGAATCATGAAATGTTAAAATGACTACTTACAGGAAAAGTGAGTCTTTCTTCGAGCACCCTGTCACTCATCGTCTGCAAGACAACGAGACATTAGCCATACTTCTTAAAAAAATACAATTCCATTACCAATATATGAACTATAAATGTATCTTTCTTACAAGTGGCATCGGACATACCTTACAAGCTATTTCTTGTTGGTCTTTGGACACCATGAGGATGAAGCTGGACTGTGCACTGCTCTCCCCCTCCAACTGAAATTCAGACAAAACGAAGAAAATCAATCCTGTAGAAAGGGAGTTAATACGAGGGAAAGTCAAAATTTATCCACTTTATATTTTTTCAATCTATATACACATATGAATGTTCTCGGTGGATCGCCCAACCATTTATGCACCGCTTCCCCCATTTCTTGTCCGCCTAATCTGCAGAGTACACGCTACAGTGTCGATGGTAACTCGTCGATTTCCCAGTACCGTTTCTCGAGCCTGCTGTATCTTCTCGTCAGTAGTGGATGTTGACGGGCGTCCTGCATCTTCTTCGTGCATCACACTTGTCCGGCCTCTTTTAAGCTTCTCATACACACTTCTACGTGGTAGAGCACTGGCCCCGTATTGCGTTGCAAGCCTCCGATGAATTTCAGTCCCCGGCACACACCTTCCGACCCTGTCAATCGGATCACTGCTCTTTATTCCTCCTTGCACATTGCTAGCAGAGCGGCCATCTTTGCAATGAATCAGAAGCAAGAAAAAACAGCGGGTGGGCACAGACCCCACTGCACCGTAAGGTTTGGTTCGTGAATACTTTTGGCGAAGTATCTGGTAAGTGGGTCGGTGGTGAAATGAAGACGGCGGGTATTTGTTTGACATTTGTTTATTTAGCCAGTTTGGGTGGATACATAACAGTGGTGTTAGAGTGTCGGAAATACTTAGTATTTTCTATGGCGACCTTATGGATGATGGGCCTGTGATAGCAAAAGTACGAGGCATGGTGTCGATGCTGATGTTTCTGACAAAGGTAAGATCGATGGTGGTGTTTGCAAGAGCAGCTCGTCAGATGGTCCAGCGACGTCGCAGCGTACGCGCGCCTGCTCCTCCTTTCGTCTTCGGTAAGCTCTAGATCTCTCCGCACTTGCCATAGGTTTGGACTTCTTGGTATCATTTTGTTCGTATTGAACTGCTCTTTCAACCTATTTACGTTTCCTATGCCGCAATTGAAATTGAGTGTGAGATTTTGGCTTCATAGTGAAATCTTCGACACATCACACTGCACACAATTTGCACATAAATGGTTTAAGCTGTTTAGTCAAATTGAATTATAGAACTCGTCGTTCTCTTCAATTTAAGCACGCACTTGATTAGAACTGAAGTTACAGCGGTTAAATAGCCCAGAATATGGAAATGTGACTCATTTGCCACGCGCTACAAAGGTCAGAGGGGGGAGTGGATTAGTGGTCGACTTGGTCAACGCGGCCCGCCTTCCTCTATACGATGGAAGGACATTTAAGATGATTCCCCTTGGAGCTTTGAGATATCAACACTTCTCGAGACGCGCAAGTTTCTGCCTATGACCTCCATACCGATTTTAAAGACGTATTGACGTCAAAATGACGCTATCGAGGTCATACTTCGGTAACGTGACCACAGTAGTATCAACTCTAAGAATGCATGCGCAGAAGGCAGTGTGACAAACCTGAAGATGTGTTATAGCGAAAGTGCGGATCATTTTTGACTTGCCCTGGTACATAGCATAACACGCCCTATAAAAAGATCGAACCATTTGATGCGCACCCATTATGGGAAAATAAAGAAAAATTAGAGAAAGAAGCAGTTGACCCGTGGGAGAGGCTGTCCAATCGGAAAGTCCAGCTTCATAGATGCGAAATACAAGTAGATAGAGCATTGTTAATGAGAGGAGCTTCAAAAAGCGTGACCAACATGCCGACTAGTAGTCATGTGATTGCTCTGTGGACTTAGTAGGTCGATTTGGCCTCTTATCGCCTCCTTTGGCGATATAACATCTGTTGACAGGGTAGGTGCGTGCATTTCAATAGAGTGGCGACAAAAGTGGTGAATCGCCTCTTAAGAGCAACGCCTATCGGTCAGTGTGGGCACAGGAGAATATAATACTTTGAATCCTTTTCTCATATTTGTAAAAATATGACTTATATAAGAGAAATCGGGGAGGCTTGACCCACCCCTGAAGTTTTCTTTTTAAAAGTTCGTAACATATCAGTTTTCTTCTCAACTGTGATGGATTCACCGTTTTTAAATTGACTTAAAGTTATTTACATGTTTGTATTTTAAACAACACGTTATCTCAATCATCAATGGGAGTAAAACTATTTCTACTTTTTAACCATTATCTTTTCAATGCCGTCAGTTCGGTACGTAGTTATTTAATTAACGTCGCACTGCGGAAACACAACGGGCTATTAACGTCGGTACGGGATCAAATCCGAAAGGAAAGATCCGAGGACAATATACCACGTAATTTTGAATCACGGTCGGATGACGAGGTCACATCTGAGCTGGCACCCCATTCTCCAAACTTCCACACCATGCCAACGTGAGGACATATGAGGCAACGATAGATTTAACGTGTTCTAGTCCCCTTCGTACACGACGGTCTTCGGTTGGATTCGAACTCTCAACCCTCCGATTGCTAGTCCGTTACTTTTCCAACCGGGCTACCACGGCCCAACCGTCAGCTCCGAGAACGAATCTCCGACTGGTGAGGATCTGTTGTCGAGGTATCTATTAATTTGCAAATGTCGAAGCATCAATGTTAAATTTTGTGGTAGATTTCCTCTAAATGCAAAATAAAAGTCTATTCTAAAAGAAATCGCTGATTCGGTGTACTTTTTATTACTGAAATGTATTTTTATTCATTTGGAGATCCAGCTAGGTCAATTTGAAATGGAGGTGAAGAGGAAGTGTTTCAGTGTCAGCCCATTCAGAGAACTTTGACACTATCTTAATATCATGCATATGGAAATATTCAACTTAACCCTTTAAGTGGTTTCGACGAGGTATCGCATCCATAACGATCTGAACAATTTCGCTAATGACGAGAGATCGATGCAGGATATTATCGATATTTTTATGAAGACGAGATCGATATCTGGTCAGTTTTTTTAAAAAAATCACGAGGTATCTCATTCCGAGAGACAACCACCAGGCTGGTTAAAGTGTTCTTGAACCTAAAAAGTATGGAATTTCGATATATTTGTAGGTTTTTCAAGTAAAATAATCGATAAGTGATGCTTGAAACATCAAGCTTTGATTCCAGACATCAATTTTGTGCGTGTAATTACGGTTATAACAACTATGTTTACTCAAGTTAATGTTTGTTTACCTTTTGGTCAAAAATAAATAAAATTCCAATTTAAAGTGAAGGTCTAAAAGCATTTATCAACTAGATCTACTTATCACACCTTAATGATTGTAACGATTGTTTACATTGTAAATATGTTTACCTGTCAAAAGAAGCTATACATCCCTAAAGCTATTAATTTATAATTAAAATTCTATGTATAAAGTTGATTCAAAAGTTCATCCCGTTTTTTTTCACAAATATTGAAGAAAAATTTTATTTACTAAAAATTACATTTATTCCATATAGTATGTGCCGTTGATCTCTCTCTCTATCCGGTAGCTGTATGCTCATAGAAGTTCTGAGGTTTCTGGCTAAAGAGGATCCAGGTGACGAAACTTTCCGAACCACTTACGGCACATGAAATCGTCAACGGCATCCTCCCCTACGCAACACGTACCTTTTGCGTCTGCAAAGCATTCTTGGCTTTTAGGAAATAAAAAAACATAATATGTCGAAACTGCTCCTTATTTTCTGCCATTTTTAATGCATAACAAAATTTAAAAAACACAACCCAATGACACAGTTTTTTCCCCAAGTACTAGCTGAAATTCCTTCTTTCAAACAAAATCAAAAGTTTACACTTGTAAAGTAGATAACATTTCGGTTTTGCGTATGCAATCTAGGCCAAAAACGGTAAGAACTTTTGCATCAAACCAAGATTATTATTAAGAAAATAATACCTTTTGCACCCACTTTGGTAGAAAGGTTTTAACAACGGAACTAATTTTTCTCTTTCTTATTTGAGGAAAAAGACTAAAAAGTATGCTTCTTGTTCCATTATGAATACTCCTTATTTAGAGAAATGATCAACGAAAGTAATAAAAATAACATTTCCAAGAATTGAAACAAGAAAACCTCTTTATGAAAATTGTTATTCTTTCATAGAGAAAAGGGAGATAGTAAGGAAAAAACATTATGATTTCGATTATTAAATACGGAATTAAAAGCTGAAAGAGTGCGCAGATGGTGAACGGTAAATTTGGTAGTGAAGAAGTGTAAAGGGGCGAAAACCAATTAAAAGAGTAAAAATGAATTTGCTCTTTTATATGAAAACTTACGCCCCTCAGAAATAGGGTAAGGCATGAAACTTAATAACCAAGCTATAAGGGCCAGAAGCTTTTATATTTAAACAGTAATGAAAATTGAATATTTTAATAAACTTTTATAGGAAAAAAAGGATTTTAAGACAAAAATGATAGCGAACCCATTTTCAAATTTATTTCTTGTTGCTTTATTTATACATTCATTTATTATTTGTGGAATGTATGAGAGCTTGACTCGGTCGCCATAAACCGGAGGGTTGTGAGTTCGAATCCGACCAAAGACCGTCGTGTACAAAGGGGCTGGTGCATGTTAGATCTGTCGTGGTCTCCAATGTCCTCACGTTGGCGTGGTGTGGAAGTTCAGTGAAAAGAGTAAATGTTAAACAAAAGCTTACAAATCATTGTCACTAATAGTTTTTGCATGCTGTCTTAGATGCCTTAAGGTGTAAGTATACACTAGAATATTTTTTAAATTTTGACTTTAAAATCCAATTTTTTTTACACTAGATCATTGGTTTGTGCTTAAACTCATTACAGTGTGAAAAATTCAGATTAAGCTAATCATTATTTATCTAATTTCGATTTAATTAGCTAATTAGCATGTTTTTTTAACATATCTCAAATTCAAATTTGTTCAGAAAGGCAATTTCTGTTGGAAATTATGCCTAATATATATGCCTTCATGTTTTGACTCTCAATCAAGTTCCTAGAGGGAATAGGGTCGTTTTACAGCTTTTCCCCAAGGAAGTCTAAAAATCTAACATTTAAAAATCAAATAAATTACATTTCTTAACTAATAACTTTGACTGAAGATCAAAACATCCACTGTATTATAGAGATTATAATGATACCAAAATAATTAAAATAAATAAATTCGTTGCTGAGTTATCACTGTTCGAACAAGGCATCTTATTGCAAAACCACAATTCTTCAGAAATCGAGTTTAAAGTTTTGGAAACATGGCTGTACAATACATGGTTCAGTGCGAAAAATTCAGATTAAGCTAATAATTATCTAATTTAGATTTAATTAGCTAAAATTACCATGATTTTTGAACAGTGATATCACAAATTCTAATGTATTCAGAAAGATAATTCCTGTTGGAAATTATTCCCAATATCATTCTTGATGTTTTGACCCTCTATCAAGTTAATAGAGCGAATGGGTTTTTTTCACAATTTTTTTCACCAAGGAAGATTTTTTTTCAGGAATTTTAACATTTAAAATCCAACTAAAAATTCATTTCTTAACTAATAACTTTGACTGAGGGTCAAAACATCGACTGTATTATACAGGTTATAATGACATAAAAATAGTTATAGTAAATAAATTCATCGTTAAGTGATCACTGTTCGAACAAAGCATCCTATTGCAAAACATGGTTCTCCAGATATTGAGTTTAAAGTTTTGGAAGCTTGTTTGTACATGGTGACAGTACCTAATAAAAAAACCCTTATAATTAGAAAAATATTTCGAATATTAACAATGTCTTGCTATCGTTTGAAAACTAAGCAGTTATAAAATATTTTGAAACAATAAAAAATATCGATATTCAGGTCGATTTTAGTGATTTCTAGTGTATACATACACATTAAACGTTCGATACCCAATCTAGCCTACCGAATGTCGATTTAGGTATGCGTACAACCCCGGTGTTTCCAAACGTGTTGACCGGTGCGTTTCCTTGTAGACGTATGGAATTTTCAAATATGGTTATGATATAATAAAGAAACACTAAACTATTTAGGTTGAAGATGACATAACTTAATTACATGTATTGGCCAGCCCGCTCGCAGCGTTGGAGATAATTTCCTAATGGCGCTAGTTCCTATTGATGGTAGTATTTTTTTGAGCTGTGTAGAACTTGAAATAGATTCATTATTCATTCACTCAGCTCGAAAACATGGTAGCAAAGAACATATGGACAAAACATCAAAACGTGGTAGACTTTGAAGTAGATCTCTTGCCTGCCAATATCAATGAAAAATGTCTCCCGAAAAAATTAGTTGTTCATATTCACACTAATCCAGTGGTCGCCAAAGTGGTCGATATCGACCCCCAGGGTCAATAAAAAATTGCTAGGGGTCTATTCGGACTCAGTGGTCGATAGAAAAACACAAGACATCACTGCACGGGTAATATTGAATTCGGTTCACTTGGATTCCCTCCATCCTGAATGACAAAGCAATTAAGAGTGAATATAGAATTGAGAGAGATTGAAACTGACTCACTTTGAACCCAACGTTGCTAATCTTGTCGAGAGTCACGAAGCACACCCTTCACATAGACAACGTTAGTCCATTTGTATACGAAGTTATTAAAAGTCTTATTTTCATATGTATAAGGAAGATTGTATTATTGTTATTTAAATTAAATTATATATTTTTTTATCCTTCCTATCAAATACGTAATGTTGATGAAGTCAAAAAAAATCTATCCGTTTGACGTTAAGCCAATATAATAATATATACTATATATATTATACGTACAATAAGCACTGTAACTATAAAATAAAGAATCTGAAAACCCACATAAGCGTCTGTTTTGCTTGTCCTATTATAATTACGTAATAGTAAAATAGAGTGGGTCGATAAAAAGTCAAGAAACATTTGAAGGAGTCAACGGTCAAAGAAGTTTGGCACTAACCAATCGTTCAAACTTCCAATGCCTGCTTCATTCATTTCGCAATTCGATATCATGCTTCATTCATATCAATTCGATATGAGTACTCACGTCAAAACTACGGTTTGTGTCTTCGACACAACCATCGATTTTTTTTATCTTATGCCAATGATACGGAAATGCGGCTCTCCAGTAACAATTAAACCATTTTGAAGTGAATCGAGGTCTTCCAGGTTGAAAACAACCACTTTTCCATCCACTTAAAACACTTCAGTTCTCCTCCACGAAACAGCCTAAAACAGGGGTCGCAAAAAATTTTTAACCATCGATCCCTTCAAGAGTTTCTTCACTTTTTATCTACCCACTCTATTTTACTACTACTTAATTATAATAGGACAAGCGAAAGAGACGCTATGTGAGTTTTTAGATTCTTTCATTTTATAATTAGTGTTTGTTGTATGTGTAAAATATAGTATATATTATTATATTGGCTCAACGTCCAAGGGATACGTGTTTGTTTTGGACGTCCTTCCTAACACTACAAATTGGATAGGAGCGATAAATATTATAAAATTTAATTTAGATAACAAGGTAGCAATACAATCTTACATATATGTCAAGACTGAATCGTTTCGCCTTTCCCCATTCGTCTTAGAACACTCAATCATATTCGCATTCCGAGAGCGATCTTCTAATTGGTTGGAGCTCCATGCGTTCTCGTCACTATGCTCTGATTGGTTGGACTTCCGTGCGTTCTGATCGCGATGGAAACGATCAAAGCAGAGCGGGAAAATAATTCATGCTAACTGGAGAACATCGGAATTTTCGATAGTTTGTTTGCAGCGAGAGTGAAATGGCGTAAGACCTGTGTGGCTGATCGTGCATCTTAAGAACGGGAGACCTTAGTGGCTCCATATTAATCCTCTGTGGATAAAATTGTTACTTCTTCTGAATGTGGACTCCTGAACATCAATGTTAAATATTTTCGTAATAAATGTTCTGTGTTAGTAAAAAGTGGAACTCTTCCTGTCAATCAACTGTTCCTGTTCTATCCAACTTCTTTTGACATATATATGTGAAAATAAGACTTTTTATTAACTTAGTATACAACTAACTAACTTTGTCAGTGTGAAGACTCGTGACTCTAGACAAGATTAGTAATGTTGAATTCCAAAATGAGTCAGTTTCGGCCTTCAATCACCACTGAATTCTATATTCCTTCTGAATTGCGTTGTCATTCAGGATGGAGGTAATCCAAGTGAACCGAATTCAATATTCCCCGTGCAATGATCTCTTGTATTTTTCTATCGACCCCTGAGCCGAATCTACCCCTTAACAATGTTGTATCGACCACTTTCGCGCCTAAAAGGACCACTTTGCAAAATGATATACCCACTCCTGTGAAAAAATACTTTCCTATCTCGTACATATACTTAATTACCCTTTACGAGCAATTTGAAGCAAATTCGGCAAACCTGAAGCAACGTTTAAGAATGCAGTACGAAACTTAAAAATAACTTCACCCATTCAATTTCATTCAAAGCTCAGATCAACTTTTACTATCGGGACAGACCACGTGAACTTCCAAAAATTTGCATGCTCTCAAATTGACGACGCGTTTTATGACACCGCGCAGCTTTTTTATATGGAATGGTATAACATATTGCCCAAATTTTATTACGCACAATTTTTAATACCCGGGAAATATTTTTGAAAAAATAATCAATTGCAAAAAGGAAAATTGGATATTTTCAAACTCAGAAAGGCAAGTTAAACTAAAGGATGTTAATATTTTTAGTATATTAATGCGATATATCTCAGCACTTGAATGTTATCATTTCTGCTCCTAATCGTGATGCAAGGTAGGTAGGTATTTAATTAACATCTCACTGGAGCAACACATGGGCTATTGGCGACGGTCCGAGATCAATCCCGAAGGGAATCCAAGGAAAACGCCTCGACATTTTGAACCACAGTCAGATGACGAGAACGGAACCTGACATGGCACCCCACTCTACAAACTTCCACCTTTAGGTTTGATCCCGGACCGTCGCCAATAGCCCGTTGTGTTGCTCCAGCGCAACGTTAATTGAATACCTAAAACCTCCAAACTTCCACACCTTCCAAACTTCCACTTCCAAACCTCCACTTCCACCATCCTCATGCCAACGTGAGGCCATGACAGATTCAATGTGAACAAGCCCCCGTGTACCTGACGGTGTTTGGTTGAACCTAGTTTCAAACTCGCGCCCCTCCGATTGCTAATCCGTTACTCTTCCAACTTGGCTACCGTGGGCCCCCTTATAGCTTAATTCACCTCTCTTCCACAGAATGCCACGACTGTGTCATGCTATGAGTAGGCCCCGGGTTCTTACCTTTTTAGTTCTGTGCATCTAAGCATGTTGCAAGGAAGACCAAAAGACCGTCGTGTGCAAAGGGGGCTGGTGCACGTTAAATCCATTGTTGCCTCAAATGTCCTCACGTGTGGTGTGGAAGTTTGGAGAGTGGGGTGCCAGCTCAAGTGTGACCTCGTCGTCTGACCGTGGTTCAAAATTACGTGGTGTTGTCCTTGGATCTTTCCATTCGGGTTTGATCTCGGACAGTCGTCAATAGCCCGTTGTGTTGCTTTAGTGCGACGTTAATTAAAATACCTACCTACCCATGCGCTTTAATTTTATAAGTAATGTCATTATTTTGATTCACCTAATAGTTTCTAAACATATAAATCAAGTAACTCCAATTAGAAAGTATAACACTCAATTGTGAAGCTAAAATTTATTTTTACTAAAACACCTAAAATTTTGAAAGAAAAAGTAATGGTTAAGCAACATTTCAAACCTAAGTTCCAAAACGAGAAAGCACGATGGACAACATGAATGGTCCTAAATATTTATTACATTAATATTTTTTATCTTCGAAGAAATCGTTGCATTTTCCAAATGTTATTACATTTTTTTATATTGATTATAACAATAATTGAACTGTATTAAATTAAAATAAGTCAACTTGTTGTCAAAATTAAATTAATAATATTAAATTATAGTCACCTATTATTCTACACCTGACACAATGTATCCACTTCTTAAAACAAAATGCAACAAATTTAATTTGAGAACACTTTCCGAACCATTCACTGCAAAGTAATTTCGAATGAGCCAACTCCATTCACAGACAATTGTTAAATTAACTCATTTGTAAATCACAAACAAAACAAATCGCGTCAATTAGCAATTACCAGCAATTTTTTTCCAAACTACGATTTATTCACATTCATTTGCCTATTCAACAACTTTTTGCAATTAAGATAGTTGCTTATTTTACCTTCCCTTAATTAAAACTGCCCCTTCATTTAAAAGTTGGGGAAACGTCAGCCTCATTTAATTACTAATCGCGCTTTTTCTCGTTAAAAATCTTTCACCGTGCATGTGGGGGGTCTTCATTTGTCGCATCTAACTACTTCTAATTAATAAGGAGGCAATAAATATGCATGAATAAATTATCTGCATGGGTCCCAGGGAATAGCCGGTTCGCTCTTGGCGATATATTTCCATCGATTGGCAGCTTCCAGTGATGAATTGCACCCAGGCATGCATCCCTTATGAGAAAACTATCTCGTAAATTTACCAAGAATATTTATTCTAAAGTAAAAATTCTGATTATATTTTAACAAACGATATTTAAAATAAAAATTCTGATTACATTTTACTTGACGATATTTATTTAAAATTAAAAATTCAGATTATATTTTACCTACGATATTTTTTAGAAGTAAAAATTATCATATTTGCCAAATGATATTTATATATTCAAAAGTGAATTTCGAAACATTTTTCCAAATGATAATTAGTATTTATGTATTTTACTAGCCCCACACTATCATATTACTTACGTCAACCTTTTATAGACGTTTTTAATTTCAAAAGTTTGGAGAATTAAATCTTTATCTTATCTCTGTCGATGTAAGTCAATAAGAACATCTCCTTATAATGCCAAAAAGCTCTTGTAGCATACTAATGGAATAAATTCACAACGTTAAAAAATAACCATCATCACTCTTTTTCATTCTTCTGTTATCAAAGTAGTGACTACAAGCACGCTGAAGAACGCTGTGTGGTTAATTGCTGGTCATTCTGTTCGATTGCTGCTTCGAGTAAAATGTAGAATGAGGATTGGCCGATGCGTTGCTCTGTACAGTTACCCTGACAGTTTTGACGTGAAACGTCTTTCCCGTTGGGGTGCCGACGGTTGAAACGCGGAAAGTTAAACATTTGAAATGGCTGTAACTCCGAAAGTATAAAATCAACGGGAATACTTAATATACCATTAGACAGTAGACGTATCAAAGTACATAACAGAACCGGTCCGACTCCTGCTGAGTGCAGGACGTCGTCGCAACGGGGCCGTTTCTAACGATCGAAAGTCAGTTACCGCCGTTGATTGCTTAGCGTACGGACACAGTGACAAATGATTTGATTTGTATAGACAAACTAACGTTTAGTGGCATAAAATGTGAGATTGGGTGCAAACTCCAAAAATTTATAGACGATTTAGTGCGTGAGGAACTGCGAAAACTTTACAAGAATGTCGAAATATATGTCAAATAAGCGGCTAAAAGAGAACGCGTACGAAATGAAAGATGACTTCGAGAGGATTCAGAAAAGTCCCAAAACTACCTCGAGGCAGCGAGTGACAACCTGACGGAAGTGGCGCTAAGAGGAGGCCGTCGCTTGTCGACGACTGAGCTGCACCTAGAACATCGGATTACACATTCTGTGCCAATCACCGCCCGGAAGATGAAAAAAGCAGCCAACACTTGACAACCAGGGCAATACGGACCCCCATGAAACGTGTGTTTCATTTCGGGACGTAGTGTTTCATGCATTACCTCACGGCATCATAGACATTTCACGAGAAACACTTTCGCCTATACCGATAGAGCCTACCCCGATTTTTACTTCGCGATGCCCGTCCAATTGAGTCGGAAGGTTGTTTTCGGGGTTTATAGCGAAAAGGAAATATTTGGCCAAGCTGCGCCAAACATGACACCCAACGCAATGAGAGAGGATAGCTATTCTACACTGCTGGCCACCCAAATTGCAACACCAAGAAAGACAAGAGATATCACAACAAAATTTATTTTGTAGATAACATGTTGACCAAGTATCAAATGATTAAATTTATAGACTTCTGTGAAGTGTGGTTCCTGCCAAAATCAGTAGCCAGAGTAGCCGCCATTGTTGGAGATCACCGCTGCCACACGCCTCGGCATTGATTCAAAGAGACTTTGGATGTGTTCTTGGGGTACAGCAGACCAAGCAGCTTCCACACGTTGCCAAAGTTGATCTGGTGTGGCAGCTGGGGATGTATTCTGGGTCAATCGTTGAGCAACCATGGACCCCATGTTTTCTATCGGCGAAAGATCCGGAGAGCGAGCTGGCCAGGGAAGCAATTCAATCTGGCGATTGACGAAGAACCCTTGGACAATGCGTGCCACGTGTGGTCGCGCATTATCCTGTTGAAATATGGCTGTGGGCAAGCCCTGAATGTAAGGAAGGACAACTGGCTCCAACACCTCGGAGATGTAGCGCTGGCTGTTTAAAGTACCGGCAATGCGTACTAGAGGAGTGCGAGAGTGATATCCAATACCGCCCCATACCATAATACCCGGTGCAGGACCAGTGTGGCGGTGCATAACGCAGCTGTTCAGCATCCTCTCTCCACGGTGTCTCCAGACTCGAATCCGACCATCGTGGTGTTGCAGACAGAAGCGTGACTCGTCAGTAAAGACAATTTCATTCCATTCTGCCGTCCACATCCTTCTTTCATCGCACCATTGGCGGCGGAAACGTCTGTGGTTCTGCGTCAAGGGTAGACGAAGCAATGGACGTCTTGCGGACAGACCCCTCTGCTGTAAACGGCGTCGAATGGTACGCGCAGACATTGGATGATGCGGTACAGACTGAATGTGCTGTGCTATGGTTCGTGATGTGGCTGAGCGATCCGTCACTGCCATACGCACAATATGCCTGTCATCACGTGAAGTGGTGCACTGAGGTGGATGCGATCGAGCACGTCGGTCCGTCGTACCCTCCTGCATCCAACGATCACATATCCGCATTACAGTTGTTTGGTTTCGTCCAACACGACTACCGATTTCCCTGAAAGATAATCCACAATCTCGGTAGGCCACTATCCTTCCTCTGTCGAACTCGGATACTTGATCAAAAGATGATCGCTGTTTTCTACGAGGCATAATGGATCGTTTTTTTGAAAAAAACCACAAGAAAAACACAATTGCCGTACTTGAAATCGTCGAAATCTCCAAGCCTTAAATAGCGCTTTGAAGTGGCGCCACAGGCGCGCGTGATGTGCGTCTGCGCTAAAATTCTAATCATTTGCATATCTCACCTCCGCTAATGCATGTTGTAAATTTCATATTATTTGCATGCTTCCTTCAGGGTGTTGCATTTACGGTGGCCAGCAGTGTATTTTAATTAACGTCACATTGGAGCAATACGCAGCGGGCCATTGGTGACGATCCGGGATCAATCTCAATGGGAAAGATCCGAGGACAACACCACGTCATTTTGAACCACGGTCAGATGATGAGGTCAGCACCTCAGCTGGCACTCCACTCTTCAAACTTCCGCACCACACCAACGTGAGTCCATTGTAGCAAATTTAACGTGCACCAGCCCCCATGACGGTCTGAATCGAGTCTTGAACTCGCAACCCTCTGGTTGCTGATCCGGTACTCAGCCGACAAGTCTACCGTGGCCCCCACCCTCCATTAGAAACGTCCCCGTTGAGTTGACGTTATGGACGTGGCAGGAGTCGGCCCGTGATGTACTTTGATACGTCTACTGGTATTGTCTAATGGTATATTAAGTACTGGCTGGAATTACCCGGCTCGGGTTGAATTGCTTATAATTCATCATAATTATAAACAATTCAATACTATTGCTATGGAGATTTGGAATTGTTTTTAGCCCCTCTGCAGACCCAGGACAAATCGAACGGGGTTAATATATAACCTATGTGTCCCTCAGAATTCTACAGGATGAATTTAGTTTGAATTGGGTCTGACATGGATCGCATCAATGTTATTCCTATGTGGATTTCGAATTAGCCCCTGTACCATAACCACGATAAAGAAAGACCACGTTCTATAAAAAATAACCATTAAAATTTACATTGCAATAATAAAGCTACAGTTTAAGAATTTACAGACGGGATACATAAACGATAGGATACTGAATGATTTTCAGCGCATCCGCACCCGTCTGCGATTGCACCATACTCTAAGATTCTAAAAACCTCCAAGGACATTTTGAGAGGCGACTCCGGTAAATGACGTCTTCTTCACAGCCAAACCGGGAGAGAGAGCCCCCTAGCAAGTGCTCGGTTCAGGATAATGTTACACCCCTCTGCACACCCAAGACAAATAGAACGGGGTTAATATGTAGCCTACGTACCCCCAGGGTTCCAAAGAATAAGTGTACCCAATTGGGTGTGGATTGGTCAAACGGTATAGATTTGTATAGACAACAGACAAACAGATGCCAACGTTTCCTGTTGACTTTATACTTTCGGAGATAAGCGATTTCAAGTGTTTCGCTTTTTTGCATTTCATACGCTTCTTCGTTGGATCCCTTTTGAGGAAAACGCGTTTCACGTCAGAAAACAAAACGTTTACATGAGAGTAACGCGACATTTCCCCTTCGTATATCTGCGCTGTCACCGAAACCCCCCTCGGGTGCAAGAAACGGGCAAATAACCTTTCGATCGTCCGATAGCGTGACTGCATCTACTTCGGAATCACGACCATCTGCAAATGACACGGCTCTCTCTCTCTACCGTGTCTTTTTCGTCTTCCTTTTTTTTCGTTCTTTCTTTTTTTTCTGAGAATTCTTTTCGAACAACTGACGCAAACGATCGGCCGACTTCCTGTCCGATGTTCGATCGCGCAGGGCAAATATTGGCTCTTTTGTTGTTGACATTTTCTCGCTCTCTCTGATGGCGTTCGAGACTATCCCCGGTCCGAAATTGAAACTGCGGGCGTCGGCATAAAAGATTGGAGAGCACACAAATTGAAGGATTTCCTTTCCCCCACCCGCTTACACCACCCACTACCTTCGATTGCGGGAAGGTCCTTTGGAGACAAATAGAAAACGGAAACGAACACGTGATAATAGAAAAAAGCATTTGAATTGAGTAAGACACGGCATCCTCTAATTTCGGTTCTATTTCGTTGCATCACCTATAGGTACATTGCCAAACTGTCTCCATCATCATACAACCTTCCCCCAAAACACCAGTTTTAAAGGTAGGTAGTTAATTAACGTCCCACTGGGGCAACACAACGGACTACTTTTTGACTCGCCACTATTCTCTTGAGGCAACCTGAAGTTTAGCGGGTTTCCCATGTTAAATTGAGTAACACGTAATGGACCTTTTATTTTTCAGAATGTAATGATGATAGGCACAACTTTTCCATCACATACTACATGTAGCAGAATCACCCGATCTTACTCGGGTTGAATTGCTTAACGAAAGACTAGAAAAGTTACCAGAATAATCACTTTTCCCTTTCGTAGAAAAATGCCAAATCATTTAAGCGTAAGTGAAATAATTTTTTAACCCATTTTCGACATTTTTATAATTTCTACAACTTACTTTGGACACAAATCCTATACATGCATATCCATCCATGCAATGCATCGCACCCCTGCTATATGACAGAGCTACAAAATGACGAAAGATGGCACTAACTGCTAAAAAAGACGATTCTGAGGCCGATTAAGAATGCCCCTTAAGTTCTTGCAAAATTTCCCACCTCAATTTATAAAAATGACGAATCTGCGACAAATATCTCGCCCTCTTAGTTTTACAAACCAATATTTTTTATTTGTGGCACTCTTGCACCAAGCATGGCACATTTTCGAATTTCGCCATCTTCGAGGGAAGGATAATAAATTAATTTGATAAGATATTCATCGATAAGTTTCTTAAAGCAAGCGCATCCTTTAACTAGCCACTTCGTTGTTAATATTTTTTTTCTGCCGATATAATTAAAGAATGTGATACATTGCCAATTTTTTGAAAAATTAAGCTTTTCTAAATTTCTATTATTTTTTAATTTTTCTGAGCCATTTAATATCTATTAAAACTTCAATAAAAACATGTATTAAAATTCTAAGATTACCTCATACAAATTTCATGTGTTTTCTTTGATAGTTGTTTTTAAAGGGTATATTATGTGGCAAAAAGATCACTTTTGACCGATTCCTGATGGAGGAGATATCTCGTCATTAGCAGTCAGATCGGAATGGACGAGATATATCGTCAAGACCACGTGGAGGGTTAAGGGGCATTTGAAAAGGCTTTCAGATGGAGATATTTACTTTTTTAAAATATTTTTAAAAGAGAGAGAGATATACATTCCGATCAGCTTCAAATAAAAAGTAATGCTTCATCTCAAATCTCGAAAGTTCTACTTAATTAGCAACAGAAACAACTCAAAATTAATTCATTGGTGATTTATTTCATTCTCGGGGTTGCCCTTAAAAGAAAGCGTTTTCATTTTGTAAAGAATAGTGATCTACAGAATCGAATTGAGTGAAAAGATAAAGGGAGACTTAATCCATTAAAAGCTCCCTACGAAAATGTTCTTTGCATTTGGGAGCAGTTTTCGAGAACTTTACTTTTAAGTAAATGTAATCCTATTAAGGATTCCGAATGAGCAATTGGATTGTTCGGGATCCAATTTCCTTATTCGAGTAGGAAGACGAGGAAATATAACTTTATTAGTTTCATTCGCTTGGAAAGGAATATTTCCTGACCAAGCAGCCGTGAGAAATATTTTGATGGATGGTTGATCCCTTTACATCATCCAGGTAATTTACTCTTTAATTGTGTAGTTACTTTTAGCGAATTCTTAATTACACAACAAAATGGATTCTTAACATCACTAAATGCAATGTTGGTATCGAATATTTTTCATTCTGTTCTAGATTACTCCCTTGTTCTACTGTTCATTCGACAGCGACATAAATTTGCCATTTTGGGTGGTAGATATTTTAATTGACGTCGCACTGGAGCAACACAAGGGCTATTGGCGACGGTCCGGGATGAAACCCGAAGTGAAATACCCTACTACAGCCACGTAATTTTGAACCTTGGTCACCTGAGCTGGCACCCACACTCTAAACTTCCACACCATGCCAACGTAAGGACATTTGAGATTGAACGTGCACCAGTCCCCTTGTACACGACGGTCTTTGGCTGGACCGAGCTTGGAATTCCCAACCCTCCGATTGCTAATAACGTTGATCTTCCAATGGGCGGCACAAAAGGCCCAACGGGATGCGATTCATAATTTAAAAAATAAAAATCAACTGAAATGCTCGTTTGTCATTGGAACTAATTCTCCACGCCCCACCGAATAAGACTTCACACCCATCCATGAGGGCCGGTTGGAAGAGTAACGGATTAGCACCCAGAGGGTTGCGAATAAAATCGAAGATCGTCGTGCACATGGGGGGGCTGGTGCACGTTCAATCTGCCATGGCCTCCAATGTCCTCACGTTGGCGTGGTGTGGAAGCTTAGAGAGTGGGGTGCCAGCTCAGGTATTGTCCTCATCATCTGATCGTCATTCAAAATTATGTGAAGTTTATAGCAGATCATCAACGTTAAAACTACCAGTCTTTTTTATCTGCTTCTTAATATTTGGAATTTGTTTCCTAGTTACTCTTCGGAGAGAGTACAGCTAATTTATATCAAAAATAATTCAATAGTAGAAACTTACATATATGGCTCCCGTAAAAACGGAAAAGCATAGATAGTCCTCAAAAGTGTTTAATGTTCTATACTTGAACCGATCTCACGAGCGTCTGCTTTCGCCTCGCCGAATAATATAAACACAGTCCACTGGCAACGGCGTAGGATCAACTCCGAAAGGCTTCTCAGCAAAAAGTCTGGTCAGGTAGCGACATCTTGTCCTCGAATCTTACCCTTTGGGTTTAATCCCGGACAGTCGCGGATAGGCTGTTGTGTTGCTCCAGTGCGACGTCAATTAAAATGTCTACCTACCCGTGAATGTAACCACCTGCGATGTTCGGTGATTCACGCTATCTCTTCCTTTTTTAACCTCTGGCCATACGAATAGATAGATGCAAGAGTAGGGGAATCCCTCAGTTCTATTTATAGAGGAGCCCCAATGCTCATCGCAAGCAACTGATTAGCCATCGATCCATTGATTCAGATTTCCATAAGCGACGTTCCGCTTCGCGAATAGGGTACACGCCACCGACATTCTCAATTCCGGCCTTTGGACAGCGAAATCGTAAAAAATAGTGGCGTGGTGGAAGATTGGAGAGAGGGGTGTCAGCTCTGGTGTGGCCTAAACGTGGTTCAAAATGACGTGGTATTGTTCTAGGAACCTTCCCTTAGGGATCGACGCCAATAACCCCCCTTTGGTTGCTCCAGTAATTCAAATACCTACCTACATACCCCGACCGTCCCGTCGGCAATAGTCCGTAGTCTTGCTTCAGCGTGACGTTAATTAAGATAATAGTTAAAAAAGCGACCCAGTTATTAAACCTGATTCTGTGTTCACTTTTTGACTTCTTTTCGAAACGGCTCCGTTCGTGATTTTCAAGGTTTCACCCACTTCACACACAGCCCTGATCTCTTTCCCTCGAGGTGGTTGGTTTATTGGGTTTCTGGGCCATGCTGCGCCAAACACAAGACAGACAACGCCAAGTAATGGAGACATGAAAGTTTTACTCACACAGAAACACCCAGGGACCCATCGAACCTGAAAGGAATTGAACCTGAGCCGCGTACAACTCATAAGTTTTTAGGTAGGTATTTTAATTAACGTCACACTGGAAGAATACAACGGGCTATTGGTGACGGTCCGGGATCATTCCCACAGGGAAAGATCGAGGACAACACCACGTCATTTTGAACTACGGTCAGATGGCGAGGTCACACCAGAGCTGGCACCCCACTCTCCAAACTCCCACACCACACCAATGTGAGGACATTTGAGGCCACGACAGATTGAACGTGCACAAGCCCCTTTGTACACGATCGTCTTTGGTTGGATTCGAAGTCGCAACCCTCCCCAGTTGCGACTTCGACTGAAGTTGCTATCCGTACTCTCCCACAACGGGCTACCCTTTTTCAAAGGAAAAGGTGTCAAAATTAACTAAATGTAGCTTATCCCCAGCAAACTATATCATATGCATTAGCCGGGTTGTTTTACCGATAGAAAAATTATAGATTAAGTACAAAATTCAGATTTAGAAATATGTGAGTATTATGTTCGAGACATTTTTTAAAACTGCAAAAATAATCAATCCTTTCAGGATTGATTCAGAACTTTAATACTAAACGTTAAAACAAACTTTACATGCGGATCACATATAAACGTAGCCCATTGTGTTGCTCCAGTGTGACTTTAATTGAAAAAATACCAAAAAAAAAAAA
The DNA here is from genome assembly GCA_933210815.1 of Meta bourneti. Taxonomy (NCBI): domain Eukaryota; kingdom Metazoa; phylum Arthropoda; class Arachnida; order Araneae; family Tetragnathidae; genus Meta; species Meta bourneti. Next base: position 117,042,085 of record OW119923.1, on the reverse strand, counting down.
AAAAATACCAAAAATAACACATATAAACGAAATTATGAAAAATACTTCTAGCTGGTTGGAGAGTTAAACATTTATCCTTAGCCCCATTTCTTACGCACTAAATTCTCACGACCCTAAAAGCTACACTAAATTCTCCCGAATTCATCGAATTGAACGCGGAACTCCAACTCAAAAATTAATTTTCTGACACTCCCGCTTGCCTCTTCAATTTTTAGAAAGAAGAAAATCCAGATCGTGCTGGAAGTTCCTTTCAAGAAACCCATTCCAGAGAGAGGAGGGAAATAAATTTCCTTCCTCGGGCATTGATTGTGAAAGGGAACATTTTCTCAGAGAAACAGGAGTACTTACGTATTGATTGACCTTGAGCTGTAAGTCACACACGCTGTCATCGTCGAGGCTCTCTGCAAAAAGGAAAAGGAATAATCAGGCTTCTACAGAAGGTGTGCATTGAGTAAGTACAGAAGTTGTTTGGGATGGAGGAAGAATGGCTTGGGTAGGTAGTTAATTAACGTCCCACTGGAGCAACACAACGAGGTCCGGGATCAAACCCGAAAGGAAAGATCCCAGGACAACGCCTCGTTATTTTGAACCACAATCAGATGACGAAAATTACACCTGAGCTGGCACCCCACTCTCCAAATTTCCACACCAAGCCAACATGAGGACATTTGAGACAGATTGAACGTGCACCAGCCCCCTTTGTACACAGTGGTCTTTGGTTGGATTCGAACTCTCACTCCACTCTCCGAACTTGCACACTACGCTAAAGAGAAGACGATAGGTTAAACATTCACCAGTCTCCACGTACACGACGGTCATTGTCGGCCGCGGTGGCAATGTTGGAAGAGTAACGGACTAGCAACCGGAGGGTTGCGAGTTCGAATCCAGCCAAACACCGCTGTGTACAAAGGGGGCTGGTGCACGTTCGTGGCCTCAAATGTCCTTCCGTTGGCGTGGTGTGGAAGTTTGGAGAGTGGTGTGCCAACTCAGGTGTTGCCTCAAAATTACGTGGTTCAAAATGGACCGTCACCAATAGCCCTTTGTATTGTTCCAGCGTGACGTTAATTAAAATACCTATCTACGACGGTCTTTGTTGGGAACGAGACGAACTCGCAACCCTTTGATTTCTAATCTGCTATTCTAACATCAGTGGATATGCCCACTGTGCTAGCAACCTTCGAGTTGTAGGTGGCGCAGGTTCGATTTCTGTCAGGTGTATTTCTGTGTCAGTAAAACTTTCATGGTGTTGGTCTATTACTCGAGGTTGCATGTCTTGTGCCTGGCGGACCACCTCCCCCAAACCAACCAACTGCTACTTTACCTTACTCTTTATTAATTGGAATATGAAAGTAAAAGTGTAAAGATGATAGACATTCAAAGTTCTTCATACATAGATCCTTTGATGCCTCGTAACCATTTAATCTCGGTGATTTCCTTTTATAGAGCATCGCAAGGTAATTTGTTTAGAATTGAGAGAATAAAGGGCTGAGAATAAACATTCTTCTCTCGGAATACTCAATCCGAGCGGCGTGTAAGGAATGCGTCCTAATTAATCAGGGTATAGAAAAAGACAATTATCTGTACATGAGACGTTTAGGTAGGTAAGGAAAGCAACAAAGCCAATTGTTTCGAAAAGATCCTTAAAGAGATCTTTCAATTCTTATCCAGTTCATATATTCCGAATTGAACGAAGCTTTTCCATTGTAATTTTCTGCATAATTCATTTCGTCATCTGACCGTGGTTCAAAATCACGTCCTCTGTTCTTTCCCTTTGGATTGATCCGTTGTGTTGCTTCAGTGTGACGTTAATGAAAATACCTACCTAGGTAGGTATTTTCATTAACGTCGCACTGGAGCAACACAGCGGGCTGTTGGCGGCGGTCCGGGATCCATTCCGCAGGAAAGGTCCGAGGACAACACCTCGTCATTTTGAATCACGGTCAGATGACGAGGTCAACACCTGAGCTGGCACCCCAAGCTCGAAACTTCCCCAACAGGCCAACGTGAGGACTTTAGTGCGGTCTTCGGTTGGAGCGAGTTTTGAACCCTGCGGTTGCTAATCTTCCAACTGGGCTACCGAGGCTCGTAATTAGAGTGGGAAGGAAGCAGTTCTCGTAAATAGCGAATGCCATCTTACCGATGAGGTGGAGCAGTCGTTCTGCCCGCGACGATTCCTCTTCGTCGTCACAGCCCCTACAAAAAAAACAAGAGTTAGTTTTCAGACTGTTCCAGAATAAACACAATACTTTAACATTTTCGTTAACACAATATCTTCTGATACCAGTTTAAAATCCAGATTATTTTCTGGCGATTCTCGTGAAGCAACTTCACGCATTTTTACTTTCAATGTTTCAAGAATCTAACTACAAGGATATATCAAAAAAGTAAGGTGAATTTGTCTCTAAAACTCAGAGTTTTTTGTGTGGCTAATTCATTTTTTTATGTTGCAAATACCAAGGTGATAGAAGTGTGACGGCACTTCTACGTCAACCCGTCTGGTGCTTAGAGCCAATCAAAGATGGCGCATCGACTTGAGCATTATTCCAAGGAGGAGGTGTCATTCGTTTTTGTATGGGCCAAGGGGAAAAAACATGTGATATTCATCGAGAATTGTTGGAAGTGTATGGAGAGAGTGTTATGTCGCAGAAACAAGTGTATGTGTGGTATAACGACACGAATGTGGCTGTCGTCGATGCCATAATTCGTGAAGACAGAAGAGTGAGGTTGCATGATATTGCAAATGCATTGAATAGCTCATATGGTTCAGTGAGCAGTATTACCATTTTGGATTACCATTTGTTTGGCCCCTGAAGAAATACCTCCGTTTCCATACACTGGAAGAGGCACAACACTTACCTGGTTAGGGAACCTGGAACAAGATTTCTCTGAAAAGGGCATGGATGATTCGGTGCCACGTTGGAATAAATGCTTAGACCACTATGGTTTCTTTGTCGAATGATAGTGTGATACGATTTGTCAAACATAATAAATTTTCATATAATTATCTCTGCACGTTTTTCTGTCAATCAAAAATTCACCTTACTTTTTGATACTCCTTTGTAGATTTCAATCATTTACGCGACACAAAAATCGCTGTCATTTGCATGTCAGCGACAAATTAACCGTTAAAACAGTACATACGGAACAGCAAAATATTAAAAAAACTCATCTTTCCAATAAATTCTCCTGCAGTCTGGGAAGGAAGAATAACGAGATCAAATTTTTAAATAAAGGTAAAAGATAGAAATCGGGTTGAGTAAGACAATTTAAGTATACCCGAAATTCGCTACATTTCAAGACTGAAAATCAATGAATAAATTAGGAACAAGTAAACGTGATGAAAAAAGTGGACATCTGAGCATAATCGTTACAAACGACCGAGTTGTATGTGCATATTTTGTTACACTTAAAAAAACATTATTTTTACACGACTAAAACAACAAAATGCAGTTTCCTATTTTTAATCAATTTTATTTCATTTATTTTAGAAGATTTTTTAAATTTTGACTTTAAAAATCCAGTTTTTTTCAAACAAGTCACTGGCTTATGCGTAAAATCATTTCAGTGAGAAAAAATCAGATTAAGCTTATTATTAATTGTATAATTTAGATATAATCAATTAATTAGCATGTTTTCTGAACAATGATTCCTAATATAATTCTTCATGTTTTGACCCTCCATCAAGTTGCTAGAGGGAATAGGTTACTTTTTACAATTGTTTTCACCAAGGAAATTTAAAAAAATTAAGATTTTTTTTTCTAGGAATTTTGACATCCTAAAAATCAACTAAAAATTAATTTCTCAACTAATAATTCTGAGATTCAAAAACATCCACTGTATTATATAGATTATAATGATACAAGAATAATTATAATAGATTATTCATTGTTGCGTTATCACCGTTTGAACAAAGCATCTTATTGCAAAGACGCAGTTCTTCCGACAGTGAATTTAACGTTTGGAAACCTGTTTGTACTGGTGACAGTACTTAACGAAAAACCCTCGTAACTAGAAAAGTATTCCAGGCTCTTGGTATCGCTAAGAAATTAGGGAATATTTTGAAGCAATGAAAACAATCAATAGTCTGGTCAATTTTCGTGATTTCTAGAGGTGAATACATACACCTTAAGAAATATGAAATGCAAATTGAAATACTAGAAAATGGGTTGTAGTCAACTGTCTATATATTTAGAGGTTTAATTTTTTTCTATTGCTCATTTTACCGACCCTGTTTTGGCACGGTGTGTTTTTCATTTCTCACAAGATTTAGTCCCTGGCATTTTTTAGACACACCTTTTACAGACTTCGAAGGACCAAACTATAATTATGTTAATTAATCAATATTCTGTTGAAATAATTCGTTTTTATTTGGTATTGTAACGTGATCGTGACCTTGAACAAGTATGAACATGCACCAAATGCTCTATTCATGAGAGCCACAGTAGATATGACGTGGTATTGCAACTTATCAAGCCCAAAAATCAAATCGCAGGACGAGACTCAACATTTATTGACAGACAAGAAACGAAACATTTATACATTCCAAACGGACTACAGAACGATTCTGTAGTCCTGATAACATAACGATGCAATAGAAAACAAACGGGGCACATGCGCAGAAGAGAGCACGAACATGCGTCCTTGAAATCAGCTGATAAATAGTTCCTCGTTCCGATTTGGGAGGAGAGAAGAAAAACAGGTGTTCTGCTATATGCTATTATACACAATGATTGAAATTATACATTTTTTGTCAAATCGCACGGTACTTGAAAAAAGTGGTTTTATCAACTATTGTTTCTTATACGAATATCAATATTATTTAAAAAAAAAACGAATAAAACTAACTCGAAAGATTAACAGAAAAGTTTAACTCATTCTCTAGTTTTGAATTATTCAAAACGAAAGATCCAAAGAAAATTGGACATTTCTTTAACACAAAAAGTGAAAAAAATAGAGTGATTTGGACTGGGAAATCAGCCTATACGAAGAAGTAAAAATGGGATGGAAAATCAGTATTTTCTCCGTGGCCCTGACATCACTAGAAAGTTTAGGGAAGAACTGGTTTTCTAACAAAGGAAATCCAATCCAAACTAGGGGCCGCAGAAGCCAAGGTTGAAGGAGTGACGGACTAGCAACTGGAGGGTTGCGAGTTCGAATCCAACCAAAGACTATCGTGTACAAAGGGGGCTGGTGCACGTTCAATCGGTCGTGGCCTCAAATGTCCTCACGTTAGCGTGGTGTGGGAGTTTGGAGAGTGGGGTGCCAGCTCAGATGTGACTTCTTCATCTGACCGTGTTTCAAAATGGCGTGGTATTGTGTGTCCTCGAATCTTTCCTTTCAGTTTTGATCCCAGACAGTCACGAATAGCCAGTTGTGTTGCTCCAGTGCGACGTTAATTAAAATACCTACCTACCAATCAAAGCTAGAAAATAATTATGTTCCTATATCTAAAGGAACTGTCAGGGTTTAGCTTTCAAAAATGAAGTTCGTGGAACCCTCTCGGAAGGTGAAGTAAAAAGGAAGAAAATCTCCGAATATCCACAAAAGATAACGAGGGCCAATATCTGGACTTTTGGAAGTTAGTGGATGTAGTCTTCTATTGGATCTCTTCTAATAAATGTCGGTTGTTCTGTTTTTTTTTTTTTGGGGGGGGGGGTTATGGCGCAAGGGCCACGTTAATTAGAATACCTACCCTCCATAACCGCCAAGTTGGAAAAACTATCGCCCTTGCTGCTAATTTTGAACTTCTTCATGGCTGGGTGCTATTTCCCTTTACGCTACAAGTAACCAATCACTGACATCTCCTTTTTAATTAAGTTAACCTTTTAAAAAAGGGACTAAAAAGATGCTTTTACACACTCACTCATTGCCCAAATTGCCTTCCATTTTCGACAAACGAGGTTTGAGGAAGCGAAAGAAAAGTTTGCGCACTCTCCACATATGGATCTTTTAAGGTTGTGGCGAAAAGTATTTTTGTCCCTCGTTTGGGATTTTCACATTTGACGTCATCCGTATTATTTAAATATCACGCTCCTTTTACTTCGAAAATGTTCTCTTCGTGGAATTAACGGTGAGTGCGATTGATGTGTTGCGCAATATCTACAACAAAAATCCTAAATTTATTCACGGCGATACAAATAAAACACAATACCTCCACTTAACACAATATTTCGTTGATTTTAAAGCAAAATAATCGCTTGTTCAGGTTTTGGACACTAACCATTAGGTTCCTTTTTATCTATAGCTATAACTATCAGAATAACCGGCGTTACTCGGGTTGAATTGGTTAACTAATTTCCATTAATAAATTATAATTCCTATTCATCCAATGTAACAACTATCACACTCTAATAAAGGTGCACAATTGTTAAATACCCAATTTCACAAATGTAAATGAATGTCATATCTAACATTTTACATTTTTGTAGAATTTAAATTTTTAGTAAGAAAGAATCTCTAGAGTGCCAATGTTACCCAGAATGCATAGAATAGTTCAGAGTATGCATATAAATAGCTTGTATGTCATTTAGAAACCAAAGCGTTTTACAAAATTATCATACAGTGATTAAAAATGTTTTTAAATCTAATTAAACCACTATTTACTGCAAAATAGTTTCTTCGGATATAACGGACACAAATTTAAAAAAGCAAACGATTAAAAAAATACTAAGGTTTCCATATTAGCTACCAGTCCTATTTTAAAACGTTTTGTTCTGTATAGTTTTATACTTTTTATCGTCTGTTCCAAATATTCAGATTTTTTTATATTTCGTAAAGAAAAAATAAGGCTCGAAATAAATAAACTATTAGAATTTAAATTCCGTTAAAATAGTTTTGAAAATAATTGATATTTCAGCAGCACTGGTAAAACAATCCAAGTCATTGCAATGCTCAGTATACCTTCCAGCTACTCCTAAACTACCAAATTAAGGTTGATTTAAGTATTGTTACTCAGACTTTTTAACGTGAAACTTGTCTAAATATGCAAGAGAAGAAATTTTAAATAATGCATTCACTAAATTTAAATGTGGTGTATCCAATATAAAACATTAAATTAAAATATGTTGAAAAAATCTTCTTATGTGATACTTGTACAAACACACTAACACAAAATCGAACATAGCGTTTTATGTTCTATTTTGTGACAGACGGACGGACAGAGAGACTTACGCAACCAAGTTCAGTCACTAAATGATGTATGAACTCACAGTATGCAAAGCTTCATGAATTAAACATACCAATACCTTGTATGAAATCCAGCCCTTCTTAGGAGGATTTCTGATGATTCATTTTTCTTTCTCAACGATCTCTTTCACTCCCCCATGTGATATATCCACTTTTTCATCGCCAGTCACAATTTCTTTTAAGGTACATTAATTAACGTCGGACGGATCAACACAACGGGCTATTGGCGACGGTCCCAAAGGGGAAGTCTTTCTTGGTGAAAGAAATTGTAAAAGATAACATCTATCAACTTGATAGAGGGTCAAAACATTAAGGATAATATTATGAATATTTTCCAACAGGTATTGTCTTTCTGAACACACTAGAATTTGAGATATAACTGTTCAAAAACACGCTAAATAGCTGATACCTAAGGGCAGCTGTTGGAAGAGTAACGGACTAGCAACCGGAGGGTTGCGAGTTCGAATCCAACCAAAAGACCATCGTGTACAAAGGGGGCTGGTGAACGTTAAATCTACGTAAAATAACCCTAAGGGAAAGATCCGAGGATAACACCACGTCATTTTGAACCATGGTCAGATGACGAGGTCGCACCTCAGCTGGCACCCCATTCTCCAAACTTCCACACCACTCCAACATGAGGACGTTGGCGGCGACTAGAGATTGAACGTGCACCATCCCCCTTTGTACACGACTGTCTTTGGCTGGATTCGAACTCCCAACCTACCGATTAGTAGTCCTTTACTCTTCCAACTGCGGCCCTACCTAAATTAGGTAATTAGCTAAATCTGATTTTTTCTCACTGAAATGATTTTAAGCATAAGGCAACGTCTTGTTGGAAAAAAACTGAATTTTTAGAGTCAAATTTCAAAAAATCTTCTAGTGTATACGTACACATTAGAGTGACATGCCCAGACAAAAGACAACCTTATTCATGGGAGCACCACGAGAATAATGTTACCTGGCTCACTCTCCCTTCGATTCAGATTAAATTCATCCCCTCAATCGAAAGGCCTGCATTAATCGACATTCTAATCAAGCCCCGATAATCCATTGTTTGTCTCCAAAGTTAGCACCACAATGAGTGTTCCTTTCGAACGACCGGGTTCATTCACACGGGTTCACTCTCTTTCGCTTCATTTCTTTTCAAACCCCTTTGTCTCCCTCCGTGTATGGATTAATTCCGAGTGTCTTATCGTCGGAAAGTCATGCGAGTTGGGTCTAATGCATAGGGAAGGGGAGGACGGGTCGTAGGAGTATTGATGTTTACTTTCCCATTCTCCTCTCTTTAAAGAAGGGAAGGAGTACTCTCTACGAAGGAGAGCATCTTCCTTCAGGAACTTCTCTAAAGTGAGCTGAAAAAGGATAATGATTCTTATGTACGCATTAGTACTGAGATTATGCAGCAATTTTGAGATTAAAAGCGTAATTTTATTATTTTGGCCTTTTTAGTTCCGTTTCTATAAGTAACGTCGCAACACAACGGGCGAATGGCGACGGTCCAGGATCCATCCCGAAGGATGAAGATCCAAGAACACCTCGTAGTTTTGAATCACGGTCAGATGACGAGGCCACACCTGAGCTGGAACCCCACTCTCCAAACTTCCACCCTACGCCAATGTGAGGACATTTGAAGCCACGAGAGATTGAACGTGTACCAGCCTCCGTGTACACGACGGTCTTGGACAGACTCTTGAAATCGAGATCTTCTGGTTGCTAATTCGTTACCTCTTCCAACAGAGCTACATTGGCCTAGATCCCAATAGGAAACACAAACTGTCTCTTGCGTAGAACTGGTGGCAGTTTGAGACAGGTTCTTGCATCAGAAGCCAGCCATTGCAGAGCTGTCTTCGACTCGAGCACCAGGAGGGTTAAACACAACGAGAACACTTCGTATTTTTTAAATTAATTTGTGACGGCGATGGAAAGGCTACTTCTGTAGAACGGAAGATATCGTGGAGCAATAAAAAGAACTCCCCAAAAGGCGTCTACAGAAGGTTATGTTGCGTATAGGGTGGGATTGCAAGGGCTTCGTCCGCAAAATCAAACGAATTAAAAGCGACGGAAAGTATTCCGAATGAGCTAACAGAAAAGACGTACCCTTACATTACTATATCGCGGCTCGGTGATTATATTAGCAACTGGAGGGTTGCGGGTTCGAAACTAGGTCCAACCAAAGACCGCCGTGTATAGGGTTTCACGTTAGATCTGTCATGGCCTCAAAATGTCCTCACGTTGACATGGTGTCGAAGTTTGGAGACTAGGGTGCCAGCTCAGGTGTTGCCTCGTCATCGACCGTGGTTCAAAATGAGGTGGTGTTGTCCTCAGATCTTTCCCTTTGGGATTGATCCCTGACCGTCGCAAATAGCTCGTTGTCTTGCTCTACCGTTGCCAAATAAGGTCCGATCCATACCACAATTGCTTCCACAGGTTTTCTTCAATAACACCCTTATCCTCGTAGGGACATGTCGTGTAAAAAAAGCCTCTTTCTGGCATAACTACCATCCTATGTGAGGATTGTCCAGATAGGAGCTGCTTGTAGTTACGGGACCCCCATTCCAGTGCTCGACCCGCGACTTAAAAACTAATTTCTTAAAAAAGAATATATTTGAAACTTGATTATGTAATGTCTTTGAACGTGATAGATACGTAGTAGTAATATGTATACAAACGCTAACTTAGTCTGTTTCCATGAAACCCTAACCGGTTTGATCACTTTCTAATTTCGCAAATTTTCAAACAGGCAAAAAAAAAAGAATCCAAATCCAATTTTGAAAAAAAATTATTCAATCAATTCCAGCGTTGAAAATAAATTGTTGATCTGTTTAATGTGCGTCGAATTCTTTTCGGAATTCGTTTATGGAAAATCCAATTCCATAGCAGTAAAACCGTCCCCTCTTTGGCGTTCGAAAGTGACAACCCCGGAAAGAAAGTCAGAGAAGGCTTTTTTTAGCCATTAAAAAGTCGATGAAGAATACATCGTATGGAATTCTAGAACTCACCGGCGTTTCTACCCAAACTCATGAATGAGAACCACTTGTATTGATAATGAGAGAATGTTTTGCTAGAAGAATAAAGCAACAATCATAGCTTCAGCGATGAATGGTTGGTAGGTTTATGGCGCAGGGGTCATATTTGGTCATGCTACGCCAGACATAAGACATACAATATCAAGTAATAGACATACACACATATGAAAGTTTTTACTGACACAGAAGAGAGAAATACAAACTGGCAGGAATGCACCTGACAGGAATCGAACCTGCGCCGCTTACAAATCGAAGGTTGCTAGCGCAGTGTACACGACGCCATCCCCCACATGAAAGAGAAAAAACAAAAAGGGTGGGAGATGGAACAGTAGGAGGAAAGGAGAAAAGAAAGCTTGGGTGCCCTGGGAGTGCGATTCCCGTGTTTACCAGACAGTAGACCCCATCAAAGAAGAGCAGATCACTCGGGTACCTCTGGTTCGTGAAGCCCGTTCACACCTAAAAATATGCCTTCGAAGGGGGTTGGCAAGTATTTTAATAAACGTCGCACTGGAGCAACACAACGGGCTATTGGTGACGGTCCGGGATCCATCCCCAAAGGAAAGATCCGGGAACACCACGTCATTTTGAATCACGGTCAGATGACGAGCTCATTCCTGAGCTGGCATCCCACTCTCCAACTTCCACACCACGCCAAAGTGAGGATATTTGAGGCCACGACAGATTGAACGAACTCCAGCCCCTTTGTACACGACGGACTTTGGTTAAATTCGAACTCGTAACCTTCCGGTTGCGAAACCGTTACACTTCCGACCACCTCAAGGACTGCCCTAAAATTCCTGACAATGGAATCGCAAAATACTGTAGATAGTGCTTTTAAGACATATTTTGTCACTTCAGAATTGGTCTTGCTCGTCGATTGATGTCCTATAGGCTGGAGACGGGCACAGGATAAAAAAATATTTGTTGATTTTCTATGGCTCATATTTATTTGTTGTCATGCGCCAATATACAATAATAAACCTTTTTCTATAGGTCGCAGGTCAGCGAATATTTATTGGTACTAGTGGTCTCCCAGTGGTCGAAATTCGACCATAATTCATTTAATTTTTAAGTTTGAACGTTAATAAGGTTCTTTTGTCAAAGAGTATACCTCTATATTTATTGCATATAATTTTTTTTTAATTTTGTTCTACTACGTAAGCTGCGAGCATGTACAAATACGTCATAGGTAAAATACGGTATAGCTTGGTTAAGCCATATCTAAAAAACAATAACGCGTTGTTTGACATTTTCTTGGTTCTTTTTATTGCTATACTCGCCACAGGTTTCGCCAAGGCTACACAGTTAGTTTGCCTATCTTTTTCAAATTATATAAAATTTAAATAAAAAATAAATCCAAAAAATGAAAAATCAAATAAGGAATACGTGCTTCGTATTTTTTAAGATATTTTTTATTGAAACAAAAAAAAACCGGGTGGTTAAAAAAATAAATGTTGTCCATTGAACTTGAAATAGTTCGACAATGAATTTAATGATTCAAAACTTTTGTGTAGACGATGTTTTTTGTAAAACCTCTTTCATCGTTTGCTAAATGCCCTTGACCGTTATATTCTGAAATATAAAATCTCAAACCATCGAATGATCAAACTCTACTTGCTGCGACGTACAATTGACCAAGTGTAAAAACTTGCTGCCTCAATAAAATTCCAATTTTTTTGAATGTTTGTCCTTGAGTCTTATTTATTGTCATTGCAAATTCAAGTATAATTAGAAATTGAGTTCTTCAAAACTTAAATGGTAAAATAGTTCCGGAATATGTTAAATTTATACGTGGAATCAAAATTCTCTTATTGCGTGCGGTTCCAGTTAAAACTTCGCAATCAATAGTATTACGATGCATAAATTTGATGTGCATTCTTGTTCCATTGACTAATGCTTCCTTTGTATTTAAGTTTCTGATCAGCAGAACGATGCAATTAACTTTCAATACTAATTTATGTGGTGGCAAATTATGCCAAATCTCATACTCCTCCGTGCGCGCAATGTGCTTAAAAAGCGGTGCAAAGTATGTATTTAAGTTTCCTTCCTTTGTATTTAAGTTTCTGATCAGCAGAACGATGCAATTAACTTTCAATACTAATTTATGTGGTGGCAAATTATGCCAAATCTCATACTCCTCCGTGCGCGCAATGTGCTTAAAAAGCGGTACAAAGTTTTTTCTTCACGTATTAATATATAGATTACAGTATATGAACGTAAACAATGAATGTTTTATTTCGTTTAATTTAAAATATTTGTAACGCATATTATTTATTAATTTTATCTTTCTGCACTCCTCCATATGAACTTTAATTATGTCAAATCTCATACTCCTCCGTGTGCGCAATGTGCTTAAAAAGGGGTACAAAGTTTTTTCTTCACGTATTAATATATAGATCTGAAATCTGTACTTGATTTAACATTTTTAATCAAGAGTACATTTCCTCGAGGTAAATAGCTAAAAAATAATCATATCTATTTCAATCACACAGTCCAGCGATGAATATTAACGCTCCTCTTTTTTTCCGGAAAATATGTTTTCTTCAAGAGATGATTCTAAGTACTTCCTCATTTCCCCTCAAAACAAAAATTAGCAAGGCCCGAAAAATTAATTAAGAGAGAACCCCCGTGCGGTAAGATTGTCTTCATTTCCAAATATAACGGGCGTTTCTTTGTACAAATAGGAGAGAATGGCAGAAAAAGGGTTTAAGTTTTTTTTTATCTCTGCTCATTCCCAGTTTCTAATCAAATTTTTTTTTAAATCAAAAGAGAAGAGGCTTTTTACCCAAGTTTTTTAATTATGATTCCTTTTTAATAATGAATTTTATATCCGTTTAATTTCTCTTAACTTCATATAAATTTTCTTCTGACATTTTTAGAGATTCACCTTTTTGCGCATCGAAAGACGAAATTACGTATAACGGAGTGTTGGTATTTGGAAATTGTTTTGTACACTCATTTTAAGTTTAAAAAAGAGTTTGAAATTTACAGTGAGTACTAGTCTCACCATCTGTTATTCATTTCATCACACAATATTTATTTTAAAGTAAACCATCTTGAAATATTTTATCAGACGATGGTAAGCATTAGAATATTTATTAGAAGAAAATATCTGATACCGGCATTTTGTAAACAATAATTATTTAATTCTTTGGTAATATTGTTGTTTTATTTTAGCAGACTGTATTTAACTTCGAAAGCTTTTGAATTAAATTTTATTTATTTTCAGTGAGAGAATGTTCGTTTGTTATATGGCAGTGAGAGGGATTTTTAAAGAAACCAAACCACCGGAAGACAAGGATTTTACACACTCGGTTACACAACACGTATAGGAAGCACGTTTTACCACAGAAATACTAACGCCCTCTACATTTAGCTTCACGTAAAAAGCTTTTATACCAATAGAGAAAAAAATTTATAGAAATTCCACAGATGTGGGCATAAAAAAGTTATTGAAGTGTATTAATTAAATAATTAATAATAGATCTATAAAAAGTATTCACTTCATGTTTTCCTGTTCGTAAATATTCCCCTCAGGGGCATATCTTAAGTGTAACGCCCTCTACATTTAGCTTCACGTAAAAAGCTTTTATACCAATAGAAAAAAAATTTATAGAAGTTCCAAAGATGTGGGCATGAAAAAGTTATTGAAGTGTATTAATTAAATAATTAATAATAGATCTATAAAAAGTATTCACTTCATGTTTTCCTGTTCGCAAATATTCCCCTCAGGGGCATATCTTTAAGTGTGTACGGGCTTCACGGATCCGAGGTACCTGCGTGATCTTTTCTTTTCCCATGAGGTCTAGTAAACACACTCTCGAGATTCCCAAGCGATCTTTTTCTGCTTTCATCCTACTGCTCTGTTCCCCGATTCCTGTTGGGCCTCGGTAGCTCGGTTGGGAGAGTGACGAACAAGCAACCGAAGGGTTGATAATTCTAATCTAACCAAAGATCGTCGTGGTGGCTGGTGCACGTTCAATCTGTCGTGGCCTCCAATGTTCTCACGTTGGCGTGGTGTCGAAATTTGGAGAGTGGGATGCCAGCTTAGGTGTTTGCCTTGTCATCTGACAGTGGTTCGAAATTACGTAGTGTTGTCGTCCTCGGATCTTTCCCTTCGGAACTGATCCCGGACCGTCGCCAACAGCCAGTATTGCTCGTGTGACGTTAATTCAATACCTACCTACCGATTTCTCACCCCTTTTTTATGACATTTTTCACTTGACGTTCTCTTGTGTTTGGGGGGGGGGGCGTCGTGGCTCAGGGCGTGTGCCCACTGAGCTAGCAACCTTCGAGTTGCAGGCGGCGCAGGTTCGATTCCTGTCCGGTTCTTCCTCCCTGGGTGCATTTCTCTTCTGTGTCCATAAAACTCATTTTTGTGTGTCTATTACTTGATGTCGTGTCTGGCGCAGCATGGCCAAATAAGGCCCTTGCGCCATAAAACTCCAAAATCAACCAACTATTGTGTTTGGCGCAGCTCGACCAAAAGTACGGCGCTTGAGCCGTACAACTCCAAAACAACCTGTTCTCTGCTGAGCCGAAAATCACTTTTGGAGGGCATTAAAATGCTTGTGTGGAGATGAAACAAGTGCGTTGAAAGGATTCTGTTGAAAATGAATATCGTACGACTGACGTGGCTCAGTGGGCTAGCTCATTGCTCTAGCAACCTGCGAGTTGTAGATGGCGGAGGTTGGATTCCTGTCAAGTTCTATTACTTCCTGGGTGTACTTCTGTGTCAGTAAAATATTTCCTTTTGTGTATGACTATTACTAGACGATTATGTATAAGAGGATCCTTGATATCAAGCTCACATGTCGGATTATATGTGTACTCAATCAGAGCAAACAATATTGTTCCTTGTCTGTTTTATTGAAATAAAGTTTAAAGGACATCTCGGATAATTATTTATTCACATTCCAACGTATTTGAAGTCCCTTATATATCGTATTGAACCTGAAATTCCTTTTCTAAACGCTGTGAATATGCTATTAATATGGACGACACGAAAGAGATGCAATTAAGAAAATTGAAAAATCATAATTGATTCACGGACTGCATTTTGAGGATACCAAAATATATTTTTAAAGGAAGAGAAGTAATTAAATTCTGATCATTTCCAATTCAATTCAATCCGTGGAGCACCGAATAATTCTGCTAATCAATATAAATAAGAATGGGGTGTTTGTACATTGAAAATCTTCGACCCATTTCAAGTTTACTATCCTTTTTGGACCCCTCTGATGCTAAATCCGTCTCTTGCGCGTTTGTTTTCTGCCTGTCTGTATATTTTCGTGAAACTTCGCATATTGTGAGTTCTTACATTTATTTAGTGACTGAACTTGGTTGCGTAAGTCTGTCTGCCTTCCTGTTCTATGTTTGATTTTGTATCTGTGTGTTTGTACAAGTATCATATAAAATTTGTTCAATTAATTTTAATTTAATGCTTTATATTTGATACATCACATTGTAGTAGTTTAATGAATGCATTATCTAATATTTCTCTGGTCACATATTTAGACAAGTTTCATACTAAAACATCTGAGTAACTAGACTTAAATAAACCATAAGTTGGTAGTTTTGGAGTAGTTGGAAGGGGTACATTGAGCATTGCAATGACTTGGATTGTTTTACCAGTGCTGCTGAAATATCAATACTTTACGAAATTTATAAAAATTCTGAATATTTGGAACAGACGATAAAGAGAATAAAACTATACAGAACAAAACGTTTTAAAATAAAACTGGTAGCTAATAAGGGAACCGTCGCATCTTTTTAATCGTTTACTTTTTTAAATTTGTGTCCGTTATATTCCAACAATCTATTTTGTAGTGGAAAAACAGATACATTCATTACTTTTAGTTCGAAGCTTTTCTAATATCTATTTTAAGATGTATTTCTGGATTTTGAATTTGATGTTTTTCGTTCAATAACTGTAATGAAGATAAATAAATGTTTAATTAGTTTTAAAAACATTTTTAATCAATGTATGATAACTTTGAGAGAAGCTTTTGTTCTTAAATGAATTTGTGAAATTGGGTATTTAACAATTGTGTACCTTTATTAGAGTGCGGTAGTTGTTACATGGGATGAATAGGAATTACAATTTATTAACGTAAACGGAAATTAGTTAACAAATTGAACCCGATCAACGCCGGGTTATTCTGCTAGTTATAAATAAATAGGTTCAAACTGCTTGTATGAAGTCGGACAAATTATACACCATGAAAAAAAGGTAATCCTTCAATAGAAAATGTAAAAAGGTACTATGTTTTCCCATGGTAGGTAGGTATTTAATTAACACTACGGGCTATTGGTGACACTATGTTTTCAGAGAAAACTAACTGCATTATAGAATATCAAATGAAGGCGTCACAAAACGGATGACGTAATATTTATCGTCACAGTCACCATCCGACGTGCACTGTATGAGTTAGGATGTAGTAATTCGAAAACGCAACTGTTATTAACTGTTTGAGCTTGGTCAAAATTAACTTCTCGGAAATGCTGCTTTCGTCCGACTAAGATTAAATTTCCTAATATGGAAGTCATTCGGCATTTCGGTTCGCTTTCAGGGAATTCATGGAGATTGAACTCCAATAATAATCCATGATTGAAATTACATAACAGCTGAGTTTGGAATATATCTTTATGAATAAAAAACTTTAGGTTCTGTATGGCACCCATTGTGGTTTAAAACTGGTAATAAACTACAGGTTTTGGGGATCGGTGATAATGGCCGTCACCAAAATATCTATACCGGTTTTCTTAGTTATATTTTATGGTAGGTAGGTATTTAATTAACGTCGCACTGGAGCAATACAACCAGCTATTGGCGACGGTCTGAGATCATCCCCCGAAGGGGGAAAGATCCGAGAACAACACGTAATTTTGAGCCATGGCAACATGACGTGGTTACACCTGAGCTGGCACGTCTCTCCAAACTTCCACACTTCGCAAACGTGAGGACATTTGAGGCCACGACAGATTGAACGTGCACCAACCCCCATGTACACGACGGTCCTTTATTGGATCCGTTACTCTTCCAATCGGGCTACTGCGGCCTTCAAAATATATAAGGAAACTTACATCAATTCGGAAGACAACAATTAGTAGTGAATCGTATAAAGACTGATTGATTGATTGGTAAAAGGCTTTCAATTCTTCAGATGATCTAGGTAGTGATACTTGTGTTATATTGTAAGCCGAGGGAAAGAAATTAATTAAACGGATACAAAATTTATTATTAAAAAGGAATCATAATTAAAAAACTCGGGTAAAAAGCATCTTCTCTTTTGATTAAAAAAAATTGATTAAAAACTGGGAATGAGCAGAGATAAAAAAACTTAAACCCTTTTTCTGCCATTCTCTCCTATTTGTACAAAGAAACGCCGGTCATATTTGGGAATGAAGACAATCTTACCGCGCGCACGGGGGTTCTCTCTTAATTAATTTTTCTAGCCTTGCTTATTTTTGTCTTGAGGGGAAATGAGGAAGTACTTAGAATCATCTCTTGAAGAAAACATATTTTCCGGAAAAAAAGAGGAGCGTTAATATTCATCGCTGGACTGTGTGATTGAAATAGATATGATTATTTTTTAGCTATTTACCTCGAGGAAATGTACTCTTGATTAAAAATGTTAAATCAAGTAGATTTCAGATACCAATAAATATTCGCTGACCTGAAACCTATACAAAAAGGTTTATTATTGTATATTGGCGCATGACAACAAATGAATATGAGCCATAGAAAATCAACAAACATTTTTTTTTACCCTGTGCCCGTCTCCAGCCTATAGAACATCAATCGACGAGCAAGACCAATAGAATTCGGAAGTGACAAAATATGTCTTAAAAAAACTATCTACACTATTTTGCGATTCCATTGTCAGGAATTTTAGGGCAGTCCTTGAGGTGGTCGGGGCTGCGGTAACCCGGTTGGAAGTGTAACGGATTAGCAACCGGAGAGTTGCGAGTTCGAATCAATCCAAAGACAGTCGTGTACAAAGGGGACTGGTGCAAGTTAAATCCGTTATCGATATATTTGGAGGAATCGGTACAATATACACGAAGTGTTATCGATACAATAATTGAAGCGAAGGTGAAAATGGAGAAATGTAATTATTATGAAGCTGGGGTTAAAATAAAGTCTTGTTTATGTATAAAATTTCCTTCAAGCGTACCGTTTACAAATATCGGGGCAAGTCCAGAAGTGTCTAGCCTGTCAACTCCGATCAAAAGTTGCGACTTACAAAATATTAATGTCCGACGAGGGTTAGTTACAATGCAAAATGTCATATGTGCGATATGGAACAACACTTTCCATCTACGAAATATCAACAGTTCATATGTGGAAACATCCTGCACTGAAAAGACCACAGTAGCCCACTTGGTAGAGCCGTGGAGGAGCGTTGCGTGATCCTATCTCGATCGAACCAAAGACCGTAGTGCACGTGGGGAAATTTGGAGACCGCGTCCTCATTCTGGAATGGTGGGGAAATTTGGAGAGTGGGGTGTCAGCTCAGTTGTTGACCTCGTCATCTGACCGTGATTCAAATTGACGAGGTGTTGATGTCCTCGATAGCCTGTTGTTACCAGCCTGTAGCTCTAGTGTGACGCAAATTTAACAACCAATTACCTTTACGGTAGGTTGGTATTTTAATTAACGTTGCACTGGAGCAACACAAAGGGCTATTAGCGACGTTCCGGGATCAAACCCCGAAGGGAAAGAGCCGAGGACACCACCACATACTCTTGAACCACACTACCTTCACGGAAATACAATGCGATTTAGTAAACACACTTCTATTCGCAGCTACAGAAACGTTAAATGTGTACGGATTTCCTCGTATTAAACTGGAAATTCAAAAAATTAAATTTATTCTATCGTTTCTAATAGTTTCCATCTACTTTCGCACCTGTACGGGAGTTCCGTGTTAAATAATTTTCAAATCTACTTTTAATTTGCAGCCCATATCTTGCTAAATTCATTATTAACTACACAGAAAGAATCAACTCTTAATTAGTGGTAATAGTTAACGTAATAACTGAATAAATGGTCTTCATGAATAGAGTTCCAATTCTGGTTAACCTTTAGAAAATTCCATTATATCTATGGAGGAGCCTTTTTCGTACCGTAACCATGACTACTATCTCTGGTGTTCATTTTATTTGGATTCAATTTTTGAAGCTTAATTCATCATTTTTATGACAGCATGCTTATAACCTGTATGTGTATGTACGGGAATTTTAGAGAATGAATTTATAAACAATAAATTCATCATGATGTGTTTCATTTTCTGGAAAATTCATGTTAACAGTTTTATTTAAGCTTTCAAATATTTTTAAACGAATTACCATGATGTGTTTATGGAAATATTTTCATATTCTATAACATATTATTTCTTCGATAAACATTCGATTTTTAGTACAAAATGAAGATCATAACATTATTCTATTTCTGGTAATGTCGACACATTTGTTATTGCTTCTGTGTCATTTAAGACATGGATGTCATAATCTTCAAAGGTTATTCATTATAATAACATATTTTTAAAAATTTCAGAAACTTAAAATGAGTTCATATCAAATTGCTTGTATTTTAAAGACAAAAAAATATACATCTTCTATAACCAAACCATTCCCACAAGTATTGAATATTATACCTAAAAGTAAAAGGTTTTATTCGCTTTTAAAAGCAGCAAACAACGAAATATGGTTCACAAATGTCAACATTGATCACGAATATATTTCAAAGGAACCTTTCTTTTCGTGTTGAATTTCCTGTGTTCGCAATCTTATATTTCAATCCTTTCCTACTTTTTATTCGTATTTATGTGAATATATCAATTCAAAACGAATAGCGGATATATTCAATTTAATATTTTAGGCAGTATCCATATATGATAACTATTGATCAAAAGTAATGAATGCTATAGAGGCAGTTCCAGAAGCAAATCATTCTTAATTTTATCTCCGTCTCTGAAAGTGCCATAAAAGGATGGAAATTCTATGAAATAAATCTGTGTGGCATATCTTTTGAAGTATTAAAAATACTAAAAATAAAAAAAATGTCTTCAGACAGGTTTTCAGTTTTTAAAGAGTATGTATACACTAGAAATCACGAAAATTGACCAAAATATTGATTTTGTTTTTATTGCTTCAAAATACCTCCCGATTTCTTAGCTTTTAAACGATAAGAGGATCTTGTAAATATTAGGAATACTTTTCTAGTTACTAGGGTTTTTCGATAGGTGCTTTACCAGTACAAACATGTTTCCAAAACTTTAAACTCACTTTCTGAAGAACTGTGTTTTTGCAATACGATGCTTCGTTCAAATAGTGATAACTCAATAATGAATTGATCTATTATAATTATTTTTGTATCATTATGTAATACAGTGGATGATTTGAATCTCAATAAGAGTTATTAGTTAAAAAATTAATCTTTTTTATTGATTTTTAAATGGTAAAATTCCTGAAAAAATCCTTGATATTTTAGACTTCCTTGGTGAAAACAATTGTGAAAAAACTTATTCCCTCTAGCAACTTGATGGAGGGTGAAAACATGAAGAATAATATTAGGAATAATTTCAACAGGAAATATCTTTCTGAACAAATTAGAATTTGAGATATCACTGTTCTAAAAACATGCTATTTATCTGATTATATCTAAATTAGATAATTAATAATTAGCTTAATCAGATTTTTTCTCGATGAAAGGATTTTAAGCTTAAGCCAGTGACTTGAAAAACTATTTTTAAAATCAAAATTTCAAAAAATCTTCTAATGTAAACGACACCTTAAATCAAAATTACGCAAAAATTGGGAAATAATTAATTTTTTTTATTGAATCTACTTATTTGTGTGTTCGCAAATATAGACATTCGTTCTTTCTTTTGTCCTTCCTCCTTTATCAAATTTATAGTCGAACATTAAAAGATTTAATTTCGTCCTTGTTGCGGTGTAGTTCGGCTCCCAGTCGAGTCCCGCGGTATTGAACGAGCACATTCGTTAAATTAGTGGGAGGGACTTGTAACGAAAACCGAAAGCGATAACACTGATAACACGTTGTTGGGAGGGGGGCAGCCACGTCAATCGCCATTCATGCTTTTACGTATGGCAGACATCTAACAAAGTTTCGGGGCACCGCAGTGGATCAATGAGTTTGTCCACTGTGCTAACAACCTTTGAATTGTAGGCAGCCCAAGTTCGATTCCTCCCTGTGTGTATTTCTTCTTCTCTGTCAGTAGGTAGGTATTTTAATTAACGTCGCACTGGAACAATACACTGGGGTATTGGCGACTGTCTGGGATCAAACCCAAAGGGAGAGATCCGAGGATAACACCACGTCATTTTGAATCTCGGTCAGATGACGAGACAACACCTCAGCTGTCACCCCACTCTCCAAACTTCCCCACCACGCCAACGTGAAGACATTTGAGGCCACGACGGATTGAACATTCACCATCCACCTTGTACACGTCGGTCTTTGGTTGGATTCGAACTCGCAATCCTCCGGTTGTTAATCCGTCCAACCGCGGCCTAACAACGAGTAAGGAAAAAAGCCAAAAGTAGAAGTGTAGACAAAAGAAAAGAGAGCACTTGAGGTGGTGAAGTTTAGAGTTCGGAGCGAAACACTATTAAAAGGAGAAACACGATTCTGAGTTATGAGAGTGAGCTCTAAACAAAGTCACGTGTGCTCCGGACACAAAAATCGAAGAGTCGGGCCATAGTTCACAGAGCGACATGTCACGTGAGAGGGAGGAGCGCGTAAATCAGCAGAACCATTATTGCCAACATTTATTACGCATAAAATCGTGTTCCTTCGTTCAGACGTGTACCATACCTCTTTTCAGTTGCGTTTTATGACCCACTGTGCCTTTAGTTGACATTTCAAAGGCAGGCTTGCAAGAGAGGACTGGTTGAATTTAAAAGTGTTTCGGAAAATGCACTGCTGTGACTTTTTAATGTTTTAGGGGTCTGTTTTCGACCAGGGGCCCCCCGAATTAAGGGTCAGATACGGTCGTAAGAATGGTGTTATCCAAAACTAATACCCGCTTGGAAAAGCAAGGGATTAGCAACCGCAGGGTTGCGAGTTCAACCAAAGACCGTCGTGTACAAAGGGGGCTGGTGCACGTTAAATTTGTCGTGGCCTCTGACAGTGGCTCAAAATGACGTGTTGTTGTCCTCGGATCTTCGGGTTTGATCCCGGACCGTCGCCAATAGCCCGTTGTGTTGCTCCAGTGGGACGTTAATTAGGTAGTTAATTTGTTAATTAGGACGTTAATTTGATAGGTAACCTACCTATCAAAACTAATAGACATTGAAAACAGAAAAGTGTTAAGGTACCCAGGAGTGTAAAAGGGCCGCGGTAACACAGTTGGAAGAGCAACGGATTAGCAACCGAAGGGTTGCGAGTTCGAAGCTCGGTCCAGCCAACGATTCTCGTGTACACTGGGGTGGTAAATCTGTCGAGGCCTCCAATGTCCTCATGTGCGTGGTGTGGAAGTTCGGAGAGTGGGGTGCCAACTCAGGTGTGAAATTTTCATGTCGCTGGTTCAAAATGACGGGGTAGTGTCCCTTCGAATTGATCCCCGATCATCGCCAATAGTCTACAGTGCGTTGTATGTCTACAGTGCGTTGTATGTCTACAGTGCGTTGTATGTCTACAGTGCGTTGTATGTCTACAGTGCGTTGTATGTCTAGAGTGGTCGTTAATTTAACTACCTACCTTCTGCAATAGCTATAAGCGTTTTTTGTACGTTAAAGTTTCATCGAATAAACTACGAGTGGTATTTTTCTGAAAAGCGAAATAGCAAGAGCGCTGTTGTTTGGGTGACCTTTTTCGAAATGTGAGGCGTGTTACTCGAATGCAATTTCCGCACGTGCATTCCTTTTAAATAAAGCCAACATCGGTGATAAATAGAACCAAAGACCATGGTGCAGGTTAAAACTGTCTTGGTTTTATTAATGTCCTCCCGTTGGCATGGTGGGGAAGTTTGGAGAGTGGTTTGCCAGCTCAGGTGACATCTGACTTTGGTTCAAAATGTCGTGGTGTTGTCCTTGGGGATTGTACTCGGACCGCCGCCTAACCTAACCCGACTACCTAACCTAACCTAACCTAACCCGAAGTGTAAAATAATTGAAAAATAATAATTTTGAAATTTCAGTTTTCAAGTAGAGTAAAATAGGTGTACTACTTTTATTCATAGATGTTTAGAAAGTATTTAAAAACCTTTCTAATGTATTACGTGGTGTTGTCCTCGGATCTTTCCCCTTGGGATTGATCCCGGACCGTCACCAATAGCCCGTTGTGTTGCTCCAGTGTGACGTTAATTGAAATACCCCCCCTTTCTAATGTAAACATTTTCACCTCAAACCTTTTAAATGCTACTCATGGCTGATTTCTCAAGTAACTTTTTTGCTACGTAAATGAGCTTTAAAAAAGGCAATTTTTAAGACTGATATACAGTTTAGTTAGTTTTCGGTTACTTAAATATACATATACAACACAAAAAACAAAGAAAACCAAACTAAAAAAAATCTTTTTCGAAACTTCGGTTTTTTCAGCAGAAAGAATGTTAACAAAGAGATTTGTTAATATTTACAACTATCCAGTGAATGTATGGTAAAAATATTGTGCCTGGGATAGTAAGATTCTTAAAAAAGTGCATCAAGTTTTAGTCATTTCAACATGGGAAGAAACGGGTGCAGTGAAAAACTCCGGGTTACCTGAATTATATTTTATATATCTATAATTATATTTTAATTAATTACATTTTGTATGTTATTTTGCATCTGTTACGTTTATCAGGCGCCATTGCATACCCACATTGTAATTTAAGTATACTTTAAAACTATTTTAATTTTTAACGTTTAAAATGTCTGTTGAAATAAATGTTAAACTGAAAATAAGCAGATGTATCAAGTTTCGTTTCTCGCTCTATGCTCACGTCGTGTTATACGAGGGTTGATGAGACCGGGAGCTACTGCTTGAAAGGCATTCGGAATCACTATGAACGTCCATGTCCAGACTGGGTACCTAATCTTGAGTTTGTTGAACCGAAGACCAGTCAATTGGTTACCAAATAAGTAGATTAAGAACCGTTCGTCGTATCGAATAAAAATCATATTTTTGTGTTTGTTAGGAATGAACATCATTTGAAAAATTAATTGAGATGAGGAATTTTTTATATGTATATTTTAGATTATGCATCAAGTATATCCAGTTTAAATAAGTGATATTTTATGGGATAAAATGTTAATCTAATCAAAAAGTTATACCTCGAATTTTTTTAATTTATAAAATGGTATTTAATATTTCAATGCTTCTTCAACACTAGAAAATTTTTCTACTTTTTATGTATTACTACGTTACACATAAAAGTTTAACTATCTTTATCTACATAATTCTTTCTTTAGAAAGGTTTCAATCAAGTTTAAAAAAACATTAATGTATTTCGTTGTGCATTTCGAAATATTAATTTTCTTTCAAGATAATTTTATATACAAAGCATTTAAGTTATGTTTTTAAGGCGAATTAAATTTCTAATGAATAGAAAAAGGGAAGATTCATCCAGAATTTTAAAAAGTAATTGAAAACTTGCTTTCTAGTAATTGTTTTTATATTGAAAAATATTTATGTAATTTAAAATTTCAATTGAGCTATACTATGTTATAAAATTGAAAAAGAAAATTAAGTTTACAAAAACAGAATCTAAAGCATAAAAGTATGGTACGTTTTCCAATTCAATTCACAACTGAAACATAAGATATATGAAAAAACACTGAATAGCTTTCAGCTTAATTTAGCATATTTTAATTTAGGAGCTGTGAGTTATCATTTACTTCAGTGAAGACAAGAAAACCTCACGCTATAGATATATATATTTCACTAGCGTGCGTGGCACAGAAATCGACGTTATTTGCAGTGTCAAAGGGTAGGTATAGGTAGGTAGGTATTTTAATTAACGCCGGACTGGGAGCAACATAACTGGGCTATTGGCTATGGTCTGGGATCAAACCCGAAGGGAAAGATCCCAGGACAACACCACGTAATTTTGAACCATGGTCAGATGACGAGGTCACAGCTGAGCTGTTACCCCACTCTCCAAAATTCCAAACCACGCCAACGTGAGGACATTTGAGGTCACAGGTTTAACGTGCATCAGCCGAACTCAGAACCCTTCGGTTGCTACTCTTCGAACCGGGCTACCGCGGCCCGCAGTGTCGAAGGGAAACAAACGGTTATAATCAATATAAAATTAACTGGTGTGGGACCGATTTTACAGCTTCTTTTAAATATGCTTGGTTTGAGCTATCGACCTGCATAATGTTGCTAAAACTACACGGAAGAGCTTGTGGTGGCTTCTTGAATAAGCGCCACTACTTTCTTGGTAGGTTTAATGTCGCACTGGACAACACAACGCACTTGGAGAAAAATCGCGTATTACGATTCGCCACGCCTTAGCTCTCTCCAACGTCCGTTGCAAATACAGGTCTGGCAATTCTACTTGAAAAGTATATATGTTTGAGGGTTCAAGTGTATCACTTATACTTCGCAACTCGTTTTTCGTTCTTCTGGTTTGTCTGCTATGTATCTAAAGTAACTGATGTATGTAAAATTAAAACCTTCTTATGTCAAGCTCAAAGTACGTCACGGGAGATTGAGTGTCTTCGGCCCAGGTTATCCATTCAGTCCAATACCGGAATAGCTCGAATTTCTGCAGCAGTCTGATTCAGCAGCAGAAAGTTTTGAATAGTCTGACTGCAGATGGCAATGAGAAAACCGGACGATAGAAATCTACGCGGAAAGGAAAATGTGCGAGCAAATTGGTATAGAAGTCAAAAGAGACCGAATCGTCTTCGATATAGTGAATTGAATGCGATCGAAGTGGACGTTCAGAAGCTACTTGTGGTAACCCGCGCGACTGTGATGTGCATTTTTTGCCACACACGTAAGTACTTTCTTTGAAATAATAACCAACAACAGTTATAAGTACACGAAATGCTCTTAAACTTTTGATTAATTTATTTCATGCGGGTAGGTAGGAAGTTGAATTAACGTCGCACTGGAGCAACACAAGGGGCTAATGGCAACACATCTGAGTTACAACACTTCATATATATAATTCTATAGTAGTCTTATAATATTATAGTAGACTTGTAATTCTAAAATAAATGCTTCGTATATTCAATTTGTATTCGAAACTTTATTTGACTCTCTGAGATAAATTTGCAGTGTTTCAAGATCTATATTTTTTACGACAGAAGGATCTATTGTGTAATACAAATGATCAAGTTGGAATGACCCGAAGTATAGTGGTCATGACATGAGCTAGAAAGGTTAAAGTGAAAGACGTGAAAAGGGAAATCGAGGCTTTCGGGTAAATATCAACCGGTGAAAGGCTCAGTTGTTGCGCATCAATCGTTCCATGACGAAAGAGAGACTACCAAAGAAAAGATAGATCTTTTCACCCGAGGAAGAGAAGAGCTTCATCTAGATCATTCTAATCTACCCACTGACCTCGAAACATTTCGCGCCCTAATACGGAGCCTGTTGCCAGATGCAAAAGCAGGGAAGGAGTGATTCTTTTCTCTGAGTGGATCATGCACTAACAATAGGCGAATGCATTTCGCGTTTTATTTTGAAGGGAGGGTTTTATTTTAAATTAACACATGCCATCGATGCTAAAGTTTCTTAATTGATTAAGTCACATTTGACACTTATTTAGATGCATTTATAATGTACGTAAGAATCGATATGCAGAGTGAAATAGGGCCACTGAAGGAGCAACGGATTAGCAACCGGAGGGTTGTGAGTTCGAAACTAGGTCCAACCAAAGACTGTCGTGTATATGGTGCGCGTTCAATCTGTCGTGGCCTCGAACGTCCTCACGTTGGTGGGGTATGGAAGTGTGGAGAGTGTGGTGCTAGCTCAGTTGTTGACCTCGTCATCTGACCTCGAAAAAGTAACGGAACTATCAGTTGCGTATTGCACTTTAAATAAGAGATATTTCGAAGTAAACTGAGTAGAAAATTCTATGGATATGCATAAAGTCATACTAAGTCTATCTCAGGGAAACCAACGGAATATGCTCATTTATACGAAAGTGGACCCATTTTGGTTTTGACTTTTGACACGAATTGAACTTCTAAAAATCTTTCACGAATTTCTACAATCGATAACCATTGTTTTCGAACACTTAAAACACTGATCAAAACCTTGAATGGAGTGATTTCCAGGTGTCTTATGGTAATGCGAAAACGCCAAAATTCCCCTTCAACTTCCGGTCTATTCACTAAGATATTTTTGAATTCCCAAAAAATTCAGAGATGTACATGAGGTGGGCTAACGAAATTTTTTCGCTATTAGAATTCGTGCAGGCGAAATATCATTTTTAGTCTCATCTTAGTATTCATTCAAAGTTCACAATGGTATCTGTACAACGCTTTTCACTGCTAGCCAAGGTATAGTGCAGGAAAGATTTGATGCGTGATAATTGGGCCTTTCACTTTGCCATTTCATATGGTTGATTTTTCTGCAAGCCTCGATTTCTCCTTTCAGCGCTTACACATAATTTCGGCTTGAATGTCTTACCTTTCTAGCTCATGTTTAGTGACAAGTTGAGAAAATGCATTCATAATTCGTTACGGGTATATAAAATCCCCTTTTGATTCCATGGGCCGGAAAGGTTTGATGTGCAACACTTGAATCTTTCACACTACTATGATCACTGGATGATAAACTTTAGTCCAGGAATCCAGGGTAAAATACATATATATATATATATATATAATATTCAAATATGCAAGACATTTAAAAAGCTAAGTGGCCAAAAAAACGGGATAAACATTAGTCAAACAGATGCCAAGATTACTAAACAAAATTGATTTTTAAACTCATTGATATGTTCCTAAAGCATCTATGTCATAATTTAGAACTTAAGAGTAAATTTAGTCCCTCAATGGCAACATTTCGGACTGCGACTCACGTTACAAAAAAGGACATCAATTTTTTAGACTTTCCAAAATGACAGTTTTCTCTTCTTTTAACAGAAGTTAATCGGAAAAAATAATTCGGATGCTTCACTAAGAGTAGTAGGTTATGTTAAACCTAAGAAAAATGAAATTACCTGTTTTAATTAATAAAATAAATTGACATTTTTATGTGACTCACGCTACATACTTTTGTGAGTCACGTTACATTTGTGAATTCTGAGAACTGAATGCTTAATAATAACGTTTTAAGAATTAAAAAAAACTAAGTTTTGTGATTCACGTTACATTATAGTAAGTACTTTTTTGGAAACTATTCCATAAATACAGTAATAGATATCTGTTACAAAATTAGACATAATTTACTCTACTGAAATCGCTCTTTCTATTATGCATGAAAATTAAACAGAAATACTCAATAATATTAGAAAAAAAATTGCCTGCAAAGCCAGCCTAGTTCACTGTAAAAAAAATCTTCACATTTAAGGTTTTAGAATAGCTGAGCATGTACTGATAAAATAAATGCGTATGGTGCTGCCAAATTCAAGTTTAAAAACTTTAAACTATCTAGAAAAGAACTAAAGAAAATGCGAGTTAATCTTCTAAAAATTGTTTTTTCACTTGCATGTCCCATGTTTCGTGGAATAGTCCATATATATATTTCACAACCGCACGTGTCCCAGGAATCGATGTGGCAGTGAATTTATAAAATCCATCGTCACAGGATTCGCCCATTTTGCCACTTAGTTTCAATATGCTGGATTTGAGCTATGGAGGCGCATAGTATTGCTAAAACTGCACTGAAGAGCAAGCAATTCTAATGAAATCGTTCAGCAGTCTAACGACATAAAGCACTGAGAAATCTGGAAGATTGAAAGCAGCGTGGAAAAGGAAATATGAGTAGAAATAGGTTTAACGTAAAACAAATGCCGAATTGCCTTTGTACGAGGGAATGGGATGAAATTGAAGTAGACGTTCAGAATCTAATTCTGGTAACACGACTGAGGTATGCTCTTTAGCCGTGTATTTGATTGTAAATAAGAGTTGACACCAGTGACAGGATACGAAATGCTGTCGCATATAATTTTTTTCCATGTAGCGGTATAAAATCCATTTAGTGAATATGGATGCTCTTGAAATAAGATATGAAATGCGAGTAACGACACTTTTACATCAATGGATATAAGGAATTAAGAAAGTAGAGCAGATGCTATGCAGAAGAGAAGGTATTTTTTAAATTAACGTCGTCGCACTGGAGCAACACAACGGGCTATTGGCGACGGTCCTGGATGAAACCCGAAGGGAAAGATCCGAGGGCAACACCACGTAGTTTTGAACCAGATGACTAGGTCACACCTGAGCTGGCACCCCACTCTCCAAACTTCCACACCACGCCAACGTGAGAATATTGGAGGCCACGACACATTTAACGTGCAGCAGCCCCCATGTACAAGACTGACTTTGGTTGGATCAAGTTTCGAACTGGCACCCCACTCTCCAAACTTGCACACCACTCCAAAGAGAAGACATTTGAATCCACGACAGTTTTAACGTGCACCAGACCCCGTGTGCACGACGGTCTATAGTTGGACCTAGTTTCGAACTAATCCGTTACGCTTCGAACCGGGGTACTGCGAAATTTTTGAAATACCGTGTAGACAACTCAGAACTTCATAAGCCAAAGAATGTCTCAAGCTTTCCGAATGCATAACGACTGATAGGCCCTTAACAGTGAGGTAACACATATTCGCAATGGCATGATAAAGCTTAGCATTCATATTCCATCCATAGAAAAATCTCGCATTTATTCCTGTAAAAGAAACGGATCACTCTAAATGGCATTTCTAATGTTTCTTCATCGGGAATCGCCTTCCATTTTCTGACTCAGCAGTTTCGAGCGCTAGAAACTGCTGCATTCCTCTTGGGTCGTTTCTTTTCCATCAATTTATATAAAGACTATCTGGCTCGGAAGAACTGAGATTCATTTTCTGTTTGTACATTTCAAGAACTTAAAACGCAATCAGTGATACCGCATGGAAAATATTTAAAGATGAAAATATAGTTTTTGTTCTGAATATAAGAATAGTTTTCCTTACTTTGAAGGGACCGTGGTAACCCGGTTGGAAGAGTAACGGACTAGCAACCGGAGGGTTGCGATTTCGAATCCAACCAAAGACCTTTCGTGTACAAAAGGGGCTGGTGCATATTAAATCTGTCGTGGCCTCCAATGTCCTCATCTTGGGGTGGTGTGAAAGTTTCGAGAGTGGGGTGCCAGCTCAGGTGTGACCTCGTCATCGGACCGTGGTCCTAAATTACGTGGTTTTGTTCTCGGATCTATCCCTGTAGATTTGATCCCGGACCGTCGTTAATAGGCAATTGTATTGCTTCAGTGCGACGTTAATTAAGATATCTACCTACCTACCTTATTTTGAAATCAAAATAGCAATACGTTTTAATCAAAATAAGGACGAATACTTCTAAAATGCGAGCAATGGCTTCAAATTAAAAATAAACTGAATTTTAATCACATTTTATATAAATTCCTAACCTCATTCGATGTCATTTGAAGAATATGAAATAACTTTAAGAAACGCGTTATAGTCATGATAAAAACTATCAGGATATATCTCATGTTATTACTTAATAAAGCAATTTAGATTATGTTGTGTCGCTCAACGGTTTTTATTTACACAAGGGCTAATTTGACCCAAATTAGGAAACTTCCACGTACAGAGCATGTTTGCATGCGACATCTAACATCTTAACTAGTGAACCATTTCGTTTAGCGAATCGATAAATTAATTTGGTAGATTATTTTCTAAAAATAATTCCCCGTTAAAATTCCTCCATTAAAAATCAAATAAAAATTAATTTTTAACTAATAACTCTGATTGAGTTCAAAATATTCACTGTATTACATAGATTATGATACAAAAATAATTATAATAGACAATTTCATTGTTGTTTGAACAAAAGATCCCACTGCAAAAACACAGTTCCTCAGAAATTGAGTTTAAAGTTTTGGAAACATGTTTGTACTCGTATAGTGTAACAGTACCTAACGAAAACCCTTGTAACTAGAAAGCTATTTCGAATATTTACAAGATCTTGGTGTCGTTTGATGGCGAAGGAGTTGGACAATATTTTAAACTAATAAAAAAAGTATCCATATCCTGGTTCGATTTTCGTGATTTCTAGTGCACCTTAAATTTATTGTAATGAAAAAATTATCGGGAGAAAGGAGCTGAAATTTTGCATGCTCATACAAAATTCTACAGTCGTACATCGATTTTCATCAAAATTTATAACGATTGCAATTAATTTCATAGTTAATGTTATACGTTAAAAGTTAACTTAAAACAGGAACATTAACAAGATTTTGATTGCATTTTATTAAAGCAACAAAAAATTTTTGCGCTATAAGAAGATTGTTTTGGAAGATATGAATGAAAGTTTTGGAAGCTAATTTGACATACTCATAATCTATGAACGGCTAGACCAAATGACGAAACTTGGTATCCTGAGCTTAAACTTAGGATCGGAGGATTAAACTTAGATGTAGATTCGAAATTTAGCATCCAAAGAAAATGCTGTATTTAGAACTTATGGAATTTATACATAATTCGGTTTCATACAAATTTCATTCATATAAACTTAAAGTGTTTTGAAAAACTGTATAATTTTTTAAAATATTTTCAATCATCACGTAGTTATATATAAACACGATGGAAATATTTAATATCAGGGTGTTCTCATATTCTTCCCCGATAATTTAAAAACTCTTCCAGTTTTAAAAAACTTACAAACTTACTTCGCGTGCTTACAAACCACGCGAGAGCTGAGACACGAAACACTTCATTTAGCGAATTAATCAAGGCAATCAGGTAATATTTTTCAAAATTTCGCGCAACGTCTACACATTCAATAAAAATATAATTTCATTCAAATTACATAAATTTTAAAGAGTTTACATACGAACCACGCTATTCGCGAACCACCTCACTTAGCGAATTGGAACGCAGTAATTGGTAGAATACTACAAAAGTCAAATATTTTCAAATTAAAAAGAAACTGAGTTTCAAATACCATACATATTCATCATCTACAAAACTATGCTATATAAGTATGTTTAATGACTCTTAAAATGTTTACTATTTACTCGGTTTATAAATATTTACGAAGAAATGACACCCCTCTCTCAAAATTCTTCGCAAACGAAACAATTTAGAAAACTTCCACTTTTAGAAAACACTTGCCTACAAATTTTACTAACAAAAATGCTTTTACTAAAAATGCTTACGTACTCGACACCTCATTCGCGAAGCACTTCACTTAATGAATTTAAAACCCAGTAACCAAGTAGAACACTTCATAAACGCGCTTTCAAATTAAGAAACTGATTTTCGAGTATATACAAACTTTATCAAACCTCCCCAGGCAGACGTTTTTACAGAACATTCATTACGACCCCCTATAGAATAGTAACCCGTCCGATACTAGAAGGGGCACACAGCGGGGGGTAGACGTCATTGAGCGCCACACATTCAAGGTAAGCACTCTGAACTCCTCCTCCGAGTTGTTAAGGAAGAAAGGGGTCCCGTTGAGGGCGTGCAAAGGGCGCGCTCTGCCATCACCTTGGAGGGGCCGTGCAAGGGCACCTGCCCCCCGAGGTGTGCACAGAGAGAGAGAGAGAGAGAGACAGAGAAGTGGGTACTCACATGACCCGAGACGCAGGATTCGCAACAACCTTATGCAAGGCCACAAGACATCGGCCGAGAGCGAGGGATCGATTGGAAGGAGAATGACGACAGCGCCATCTGGCGATCGGGTTTTCCATTAAGGTTGTTTCAAACTTTTATCCACCCCTTACGGAAACGGTGTTTTAATCCTCGGCGTGGAGGGAGGCCTTGGGAGCTCGGTGGGAATCGCGGGCGCTTTGTTGGAAAAAATAACCTTGGCTGGATTTTTTTAGTCAGGGATCCCCAACCATTGAAAGGACAGGAAATAACCATTTTAGGTTATTTAAAGTGCTACGAAGGTCAGATCGAGAAAATAGTATATCTAAATCCACAACTTATACGGTGGATACACACTGGCCAATGAATTAGAAACCCGTAAATATTTATGCAAATGTTGGTTACGGGCGTGGTGATGCAAAATCCGTCTATGACGTGGAAGACACGTAATCAAATTGACGGTATGAGCATGCTGTGCATGTTCATTTCACGAGAAACGAAGCAGTCCTATACCCCTTAATTGCTGGAAACTCAAAACTATCTATAGATAACAAAGTGCTTATCTATAAAACCATGCTTTGACCAGTAGTCAGCTATACCAGTCATGTCTGGGGATATGCAGCAAAGACCCACATAAAAAAACTTAAAACGCTTCAAAATTCCACACTCAGGATAATTATTAATGCCCCGTGGTTCTATAGGAACCTCCAAATTCGTAAAGACCTGAATGTGGTAGAACTAAGTAAATTCTCAACTAATATAGCCCTAAAATTCTTTTGCAATATGGAAGCGATTGATAACACCGCGATTCAGCAAATCCTCACTTTCGTCGAAGAATAAATAGCAAACGGCCAAGATATATACTTAATCGTTCAATTTTGACTCTAAATCATCACTTTTAAGTTTTTTGAAGTAACTCCGACCAAATAGTTTTTATGTTCATTCTCTAAGTTCACACCCCCTTTTGGGTTACATCCTTGACTCATTAGATAAGTAGTATCGTCACGTGACACTAGCTGCATTCTCATTGGACGCCACCAGCAAGACCTGCTCTACATCAAAATGTTCTGAAAACTCATCGAAATTCAATTTACAAGACGAGATAGAGAGCTCACGTTTAGGACCTCCCGCTAATGCAACATCCGTCGTCATTAAAACGAAGCAGAATGGAGAAAATGACAGACCTTTCACCGTTTGAGAAAGGACTTATTGTTGGGGCCTGTTTAGCAAGAGCCACGACTGCCAAGACAAAAGAACTTCTCGAAAGCTGAAAAGGTGATTAAAAATTGGGAACAGAATCCACAGTCCTTGTCCAAAAGAAGTAACTGTGGATCTAAAATAATTAATCAAGACCGTGATCGGCGTCGTCTCAGATGGATAGAAAAGGCACTCCACTGTGCTGCAACTGACAGAAACCTTTAGCAAAGGCTCGTCCCAACCGATCTCGGCGAAGAGGATCGGTATAGGCAGGTCGCATGCCAGTGAGGAAACCTGTAATTTCTGCGAGGAACGTCAGAGTTCGCTTACAGTGGTGTCAAAAAAGACGTAACTGGACACCTGAGGATAGGAAAAAGGTGTTGTGGTGAGACGAATCCCGCTACACTTTGTTTTGTCCCGACGGAAGGCGTAGAGTTTAGCGAGAACCCCATGAAGCCATTAACCCATCTTGCCTTGTTCGCACAGTTCAAGTGTCTGGTAGGAGTATCAGGATGTGGGACATGCTCTGCTGGTTTGGAACGGGTCCCCTAGTGTTTCTGGAAGGTAGAAAGTCAGCAATGCAATAATTGAACATCCTGGCAGATCAAGTGCATCCAGCAACGTTACATTTTTACTCTGAAGGTGACGGATTCTTTCATGGACGATAATGTAACCATACATCACGAATGCAGCGTTTGAGAGTGGTTCACGGAATATCCAACTGACTTCCAACACCTTCCTTGGCCTCCGAAAAGCATGGATCTTAACCCTATAGAGAACGTTTGGGACATGTTGGAAAGGCGCATCCTACTGCAATCTCCTCTGCCATCCCTAAGGCCCTGTAGAATCACATAGATGACAAGTAGTTTCCAAAAACTTAACAAATGGATTTATTGAACAAAAGGAGATCATAACAGCAACAACAAACATAAGCGTCCAGCTAAGATCCTAAGAACAAGTGGGCGGAAAGTTAATGGGGGTAGTTGAAGGAGCAATTCCACCTCAAAGAGGCTAAAAATAGATTGGAAGAGGGAAGTACTAGAGTTTTCTATGACCTTGGCGTCAGCTAGTGAAATCGTCGAGACGAGCGTAGACAATCTCCTTTACAGGTTCTTAAGGTCTGTGTATCCAATACATGTTATTCTCTTAAATACACTCCAGAACCTTGTAGAATCTATTCCTAAACGCATACATGCTGTTATCTGTCCAAAAGGAGCTCCAATAAAATATCGATCCCAGGTTTCTAATTCATTGGCCAGTGTGTGTATTTTATTCTTTTATTTCCATTGGCCAGGGCAAGATACAAACAGAAGAAATACAATACAATCACAAACAACTGCAATACAAAACAAACGAGTAATATGTCAAAAAAGAAAATACAGGAAAACGAAATATAACGGGATTTATCGCCCTAAGAGTTCTCCCGCTCTCCATTATCGGGAAATCTGAGTCTCCGTGAACTGCTTTGCAGCGAAGTAGGTAACAAAGCGGGGGCTTGCTGACAATGTCGATTTTATGCAGATGGGCGGCAAGACACTCATGACCATAAAGGTTGCCGTGGTTGGCTCAGGTGTGACCTTGTCATCTGACCATGGTTCAAAATTATGTGGTGTTGTATTCGGATCTTTCCCTTGGGGATTGATTCCGGACCGTCGTCAATAGTCCGTTGTGTTGCTCCAGTGCGACGTTAAATAAAAATACCTACCTATCTATCACGTCGTGGCTTCAAGACAAGTCCATTGTTTTGTACCTTGCTGTTCTCGATGGTAGTTGGAAGTCACTAGATGTCTCAAGGATAGTTTTGCCGTGTGGAAGGAAGTCCTGGAACTAGAGTGTTGTAAGGCGATTCCTTTTTCGGCATGATCTGCCTGTTCTTTGCCAAAGATACAGCAATGTCCGGTATCCATTGAAAGGCAATATTTTTAATTTTGACTTTGAAAGTAATAGGAGCTCTTAGCCGCATTAACGGAAATCTATATTATACGACAAGAGCGTTTCAAAACTTCCAGTACAAACTTGAAGGGACAGTAGGGAACATAAAATTGAACCACATTTACAGGGATGCAAAAGTACTTTTGAGTAGGGATGGGAAATACTGTTCTTTTCGGAGAACAGTTCTTTACTGTTCCGTTCTTTTTAAAAGAACTGTTCTTCAATCTGTTTTTCTGTTCACCACTGTTCTCAAATGTCTACTCCAAATGTGCAAGCCCTGTTCCTCCTCCTAGACTATGTGGTTCCAGCAGTTTTCGCGATAGACAGAAAGGGACCGAATTTTGACATATCTTTTTTAGTACTTTGTAGGCATG
This sequence comes from Meta bourneti, assembly GCA_933210815.1. Lineage (NCBI taxonomy): Eukaryota > Metazoa > Arthropoda > Arachnida > Araneae > Tetragnathidae > Meta > Meta bourneti. The sequence goes on along the minus strand of OW119923.1, from coordinate 117,005,635 downwards.
CATATATAAACAAAATACAAATTTCTCTAGTTTTGACAGGAATAAAAAGAAAGATAAAATAATTTGGAGTCTTCGTATTGTGTTAAATCGATTATTTTTTTATGGCGCAAAGGACAAGTCTGTCCAAGCTGCGCCAAATTATCAGCACTTAAGAAAAGAAAATCAGAATATATCCGTAAATTTGAATAAGTTCTTGCAAATCGAAACGTTCAAATTCTCTCTGGATCCCCAGTGGCAACTAATAATATCCCACATCTGAACCATCTCAAGTAGTTTCCCAAACAAATATGAGGTGCCTAGGACAACAAATTCGCAAACGAAAATAATTTTTTAGATTTTAATATTTTTCAATCAACAAAATGGTCATTTAAGTCAACAAAACGACGGTCCGTGATCCATCCCGAAGAGAAAGATCCGAAGACAATACCACTTAAGTTTGAATCACATTATGCAATAGGGAGTTACCCTTTAAAAGATTATAAATACTTAAAAACCGTATACCGGGATGACCACTTGGGAAGTGAAATTAATTTGTCAGAAAAACAGGTTAATTATTAATCTATATAAACACGTTTAAAACATGAAAAATACAAGTCAAAAAATCACTTTCGCTTTTCAACATATTAGTTTAATGGTGGAATGCTTGTTTCCGAGATGTCTTTAAAATCGTAGTAGTTGACTTAATGAGATCCCTTTCAACTTATAGAGAGAGCATGAGAGAGAGAGAGACACCCGATCCGAATCTCCCTTTCAGTGAAATATGTCCACACATTTGAAATTTTGCTTTCCATTTTGTAAAATTAAGTTTTAAAACAAAGTTAAAAGCATTGCAAATCCTAAGAACGAGTAGAGGCGACACCACCAGAGAAAGCTGGACAGCAAAATCTTGAGTAATATTTAAAAAAATACTTTAATTTGTTTAAAACTAAAAATTCATCACCATGTCATTGCCTAACAATTATAAAATTTCACAATTATTACGCTAGTCTCGCAAAATATTATTTGAAAAAATGTCCGGAGTGAAATAATTTCAAATTATTGCATAATAAATAATTCACTATATTGCATAATAAATAATCGCTTACTAATAAAGCCCTAACATAGGGTTAACCATCCGGTAATTGACCAGTTAGAGAGAGAATGCTCATTTTTCAAGAAAGAAATTCCCTAGAGATAATTTGCAATTGCATTATCAAGATTTTTTGTACTTAGTATGTTGTAAAGATGATTAAAATGAGCTATAGTACAATTTGTAATAGTTTAGAATTTTTAACTCAAAGTTCAGAATAGTGATTAGACCAGTAATTGACCACTTCTCATCCATCCATACAATAGATTCTTTCCATACTAAAAATTTCATTTCTTCTGTATTTAGGGCCGCGGTAGCCCGGTTGGAAGAGTAAAGGATTAACAGCCAGAGGGTTGTGAGATCGAATCCAACCAGACCGTCGTGTACAAAGGGGACTGACTTACGTTCAATCTGTCGTGGCTTCCAATGTCTCACGTTGCCGTGATGTGGAAGTTTGGTGAGTGGGGTGACAGCTCAGGGTGTGACCTCGTCACCTGATCGTGGTTCAAAACACGTGGTGTTGTCCTCGGATCTTTCCCTTCGGGTAGGATCCCGGATCGTCGCAATAGCCCGTTGTGTTGCCCCAGTGCCACGTTAATTAAAATACCTACCTACCTTCTGTATTGTCCTCAGTACTTCATCACTTCTTCCAGTAATCGACCACCTGGTCAAATACTGGATACCCTTTTTTGTATTTAATTTATCTCAAACAATTGCCAAATCCTTAATCATCCTAAAAAATATCCAAATTCAAAATCAAAGTTTGCCTAAAATTCCAGTTTGTATGACTTAAAAAATTAATTTAGATATGAAAAATTTCTATATCGTATATCAAAATTAGAGATATTTATTTGCCTTTATGCAAAATTTTATTTCGAAACAAGAAAAAAATTAAGATTGAGATATATTCAGTACATTGTATTCATAGATATCCCAGTGATTTAACCTCTTATGTGCGACTTTTATTTTTATATTTAATCAATATAAAGACCAATTAGTAAACTTCAGATTGGTTACCATTTATTCCTGTCCACCTGTGATTTATTGTGGAATAAACTAGTTAGCTTGTTCTAATGAAAAATATGAGGAAATGGTCAACTATTGGAAGGCAGTCAGGGACTGGCTTGTTCACCTCATTTCGATTTAGTTGCGAGTATGACGTAACAGTGAGTGATTTCACTCTAGAAAATCAGAGCGTCGCATTTGCGAGACATTTTATTGATCTATAGGTTATTGTGCACTTCCAAGTTAAGTTGACCTCAATAATAGATAACAATTTCTCCAAATAAATTCAAAATTCTGTTTTAGGACTCCCAAACAAGTCAAAATGATGCAGTTTTGAATGCATCTCAAAATTTTAATTACATCCGAAAGGATGTAATTAAAATTTTGCCCATGTAAGGCGAATAATTTTGTTTGGGTTTTTCAACTGTTGGATATAACATGCTGTAGCAGAACACCATTGTTTTTTGTCTCCTCCCCAATCGGAACGAGGAACTGTTTTCAAGGACGCATGTTCGTGCTCTCTTCTGCGCAGGTGTTCTGTTTGAAAGTGCAAGCGTCTGTTCCGTTGGAAAGCGAGAGCGTCGTTAATGTTAAAGAGAGTGTGCAATCGTTCTGTGGTCTGTTAGGAGATGTATACTGTTTCGCTTCTTGTCTGTAAATAAATGTTGGGTCTCGTCCTAAGATTTTATTTTTATATAACTGGCCAGATAAGTATGCTATAATACTAATTACTCAGTCGATTATTTTTGAAATATGTAGGAAAAAGACACACTCATTTAACATTAGAAGCTCCAAACTCAACCACCCATAGCTTCTCATAGATTTGACCAAAATAAATGTATTTAATTCTTCCGTGTCAGGGCAAAAGGTAGGCACCTTAATTAACGTCGCACTGGAGCAACACAATGGGTTATTGACGACTGTCCGGGGAAACCCGAAAGGAAAGATCCTAGGACAACACTACCCAATTTTGAACCACGGTCAGATGACGAGGTCTCACTTCAGCTGACACCCCACACCAACGTGAGGACATTGGAAGCCACGACAGATTTATCGTGCACTAGCCCCTTTGTACATGACGATCTTTGATTGGATTCGAACTCGCAACCCTCCGGTTGCTAATCCGCTGCTCTTCCAACAGGGGTACCGAGGCCCCCACGGCAAAAGGAGTTACGTCGAAATACACTGCTGGCCACCGTAAATGCAACATCCTGAAGGAAGCATGCAAATAATATGAAATTTACAACATGCATTAGCGGAGGTGAGATATGCAAATGATTAGAATTTTAGCGCAGACGCACATCACGCGCGCCTGTGGCGCCACTTCAAAGCGCTATTTAAGGCTTGGAGATTTCGACGATTTCAAGTACGGCAATTGTGTTTTTCTTGTGGTTTTTTCAAAAAAAACGATCCATTATGCCTCGTAGAAAACAGCGATCATCTTTTGATCAAGTATCCGAGTTCGACAGAGGAAGGATAGTGGCCTACCGAGATTGTGGATTATCTTTCAGGGAAATCGGTAGTCGTGTTGGACGAAACCAAACAACTGTAATGCGGATATGTGATCGTTGGATGCAGGAGGGTACGACGGACCGACGTGTTCGATCGCATCCACCTCAGTGCACCACTTCACGTGATGACAGGCATATTGTGCGTATGGCAGTGACGGATCGCTCAGCCACATCACGAACCATAGCACAGCACATTCAGTCTGTACCGCATCATCCAATGTCTGCGCGTACCATTCGACGCCGTTTACAGCAGAGGGGTCTGTCCGCAAGACGTCCATTGCTTCGTCTACCCTTGACGCAGAACCACAGACGTTTCCGCCGCCAATGGTGCGATGAAAGAAGGATGTGGACGGCAGAATGGAATGAAATTGTCTTTACTGACGAGTCACGCTTCTGTCTGCAACACCACGATGGTCGGATTCGAGTCTGGAGACACCGTGGAGAGAGGATGCTGAACAGCTGCGTTATGCACCGCCACACTGGTCCTGCACCGGGTATTATGGTATGGGGCGGTATTGGATATCACTCTCGCACTCCTCTAGTACGCATTGCCGGTACTTTAAACAGCCAGCGCTACATCTCCGAGGTGTTGGAGCCAGTTGTCCTTCCTTACATTCAGGGCTTGCCCACAGCCATATTTCAACAGGATAATGCGCGACCACACGTGGCACGCATTGTCCAAGGGTTCTTCGTCAATCGCCAGATTGAATTGCTTCCCTGGCCAGCTCGTTCTCCGGATCTTTCGCCGATAGAAAACATGTGGTCCATGGTTGCTCAACGATTGACCCAGAATACATCCCCAGCTGCCACACCAGATCAACTTTGGCAACGTGTGGAAGCTGCTTGGTCTGCTGTACCCCAAGAACACATCCAAAGTCTCTTTGAATCAATGCCGAGGCGTGTGGCAGCGGTGATCTCCAACAATGGCGGCTACTCTGGCTACTGATTTTGGCAGGAACCACACTTCACAGAAGTCTATAAATTTAATCATTTGATACTTGGTCAACATGTTATCTACAAAATAAATTTTGTTGTGATATCTCTTGTCTTTCTTGGTGTTGCAATTTGGGTGGCCAGCAGTGTAGCTACTTCTCAGGATCTTAATTTGGATATTTCTCATGATACAAATAATTGTAATCTGGATTCATAGTTTCATTTAGCTTTGATTTTAAGCATGTGTTATTTTTTAAATTATAATGACGTACTTTCGACTCCTTTGTACCCACCAAAAGTTAGACTTAAGTCCTTTTGCCCTGCCATGGAAGAATTGATAATGTGAATGAATTTTGGCCATTTTGATCCAGAAAATCAGAATCTGTAATCAAAAATAGGGGTTTCCCTTTATACAAAATTGAGTTAATACAAAATTTAATATAAAGATGGATCTTTATGCAAATAAAATTTGGCTGTATATCGTACAAGTTTCGTTCGGCACACTTGCTTCGGGGTACTTTGATTTTTTTTTGTCAATGTATTTAATGTTAAATTTCGATAGATTCGAAATATGGCGTCAAAATTGGGTGTTGTCATTGGAAATTATGACGTTTATTCGGAATTCAATATGAAGACGGTCCCTTATGTAAATGGTATGCATATAAATTTATAGAAGACGTTATTCCTTTTTGAAAGGTATCTTTGAATTTGTTCTACTATGAACGACGATCGAATAAAAGATAGTTTAAGTAAAATCAATCCAACCAAACCAAAATTATTTCATAATTCCCTTACAAAGTACATTAACTGCACTGCAAAATGAAGACTTACTTTTCTAATAATAACACATAATTAACAAGACTTAACAGGTTGACTGCTGGTCCGAAATCGCATGCGCTTCCATTGAGTGTATATTCTTTACACTTCAATTTTATTATATATAGCACTATTTTGGAGTTAAATTGGCCCAAACTAAATATTTCTATTGAAAATAAAATCTGTAAGCAGTTTGACTACATAAAGGAATGTTGTAAGCAATAATATTCAGAATATATAAGAGAAACATTTGAAAAAAAAAGCTTCATTATAATCGAAAACAAATTGAATAGTAATAAAATACAAGAAAACAAAACAGAATTATTTTATTTTATAAAATTATTTTTTAGTTTATTTCGCATTCCTTGAAAATAAAGTTGCGAAAAAATATTTTTTGGATTTAGAATCGTTCTAATTCTAAACAAATTTAATAAAAAATTGCTATCTCGATGTAGAAATACTAACACAATGTTAAAAATTGAAAAACTCACCTAAAAAGTCGAATCAGGAGTCAAGCTCTCGGGGGCAACCAGGCCATTTTGGCGTTGTCGTTCTTCGTGTATTTATTCTCTTTGAGATTTAAACAGGGAAACTGGAAGTTAATTCTTTTATTCAAGCATTAATAATATTCAAATAACAAATTCCAAGAATATTTTCGGGCAAACATATTTGTAGTACATCCTCTTGATTAATTGTTTAAATATCTTTTGTTGTCACAGCAAACGATTAATAAGATAAGTAAATAAATTGAATTCTGAAACTAACGAACTTAAAGCATCAAAAAAAATCGTTTGCAAAAAAATAACATATTTTTTAATAAATAATTTTCGTTTGAAAAACAAAAGTTTTAGTTTTGAATAAATATCATTTAATGAAATATATTCCTAGTACAATAATAATATACTAGTGGTCGCCCAATGGTCGAAATTCGACCATAATTCATATAATTTTTAAGTTTGAACGTTAATAAGGTTCTTTTGTCAAAGAGTATACCTCTATATTCATTGCATATAATTTTTTGAATTTTGTTCTATTACGTAAGCTGCGAGCATGTACAAATACGTCATAGGCAAAATGCGTTTTTTTTAGATATAGCTTGGTTAAGCCATATCTAAAAAACAATAACGCGTTGTTTGACATTTTCTTGGTTTTTTTTATTGCTATACTGGCCACAGGTTTCGCCAAGGCTACACAGTTAATTTGCCTATCTTTTTCAAATTATATAAAATTTAAATAAAAAATAAATCCAAAAAATGAAATAAGGAATACGTGCTTCGTATTTTTTTATATATTTTTTATTGAAACAAAAAAAACGGGTGGTTAAAAAAATAAATGTTGTCCATTGAACTTGAAATAGTTCGACAAAGAATTTAATGATTGAAAACTTCTGTGTAGACGATGTTTTTTGTAAAAACTCTTTCATCGTTTGCTAAATGCCTTTGACCGTTATATTTTGAAATATAAAATCTCAAACCATCGAATGATCGAACTCTACTTGCTGCGACGTACAATTGACCAAGTGTAAAAACTGGCTGCCTCAATAAAATTCAAATTTTTTCGAATGTTTGTCCTTGAGACTTATTTATTGCCATCGCAAATGCAGGTTTAATTAGAAATTGAGTTCTTTGAAAGTTAAATGGTAAAATAGTTCCGGAATATGTTAAATTTATACGTGGAATCAAAATTCTCTTATTACGTGCGGTTCCAGTTAAAACTTCGCAATCAATAGTATTACGATGCATAAATTTGATGCGCATTCTTGTTCCATTGACTATATAATGCTTCCTTTGTATTTAAGTTTCTGATCAGCAAAACGATGCAATTAACTTTCAATACTAATTTATGTGGTGGCAAATTATGCCAAATCTCATACTCCACCGTGCGCGCAATGTGCTTAAAAAGGGGTACAAAGTTTTTTCTTCACGTATTAATATATAGATTACAGTATATGAACGTAAACAATGAATGTTTTATTTTGTTTAATTTAATATATTTGTAACGCATATTATACATTAATTTTATCTTACTGCACTCCTTCTCCATATGAACTTTAATTATGCCAAATCTCATACTCGTCAGTGCGCGCAATGTGCTTAAAAAGGGGTACAAAGTTTTTTCTTCACGTATTAATATATAGATTCCTACTCAAAACAGTCTTTCCACTCACGTATTTTGGTTCATAACTAAATGCATAATTACATCGCGCATTCACCTGCGAGTTTGCATTTGAGTCATGTGGTTTTGGACGAGTTGATTCGTTCAATTAGGGGCAGGCTAAATGAGGCTCTCAGAGCAAGAGTGGCCTAACCCACAAAAACCCAAAATAATTATTTTTGGCAAGTACAGTGCACTCTCTTGGCATTTAATGCCGTTTGCCAAATAAATTTTAAAACTAGCCGATAGAAGGCAGTACTTTGGCCTATCGCGTGAAGTTCATTAAGAGGAATGCAACACTGGCCTAAGCCACTGATGACTGGATCGCGCTCTTCACAGGAGTTTAGGTAATTAATAAACAAGGGTCTAATTTAAGGCACTAAACTAAAAAAATCTAAACAAACAATCTAGGGCATAAATAAACAAGCCTAAGGGGGACACCCCTCCTAAAGAAAAACGGGGTCGCCAATGCTCAGTAAACAAGATACCAAATCAAAATTAATATTGTTACAAATTTTATAAGTTTCCAAAATACGAGAGCCATTATGCAAGACACAAAAGTCTGTGTGAACAAACAGTACCTCGCACCAAACCTAAGAGTGGGGATTCTATATAAACTGTGCAGGAGAGCTTGAATGGCGCTGTTTCTTCAAACATATTTAGAAAAATATTTAACGAACACTTTAATTTACACTTTCATGCTCCGATTTCGGACTCCTGTAGAAGGTGTGATGGATTTAAAGTTAAAATAACAGCCTGGCAGTGTGATGAGACAAAAAAAAACAAGAGATTGAAGAACTGCATCTTATGAAGGCTAAAAAACTTAGGCACACACAGGGAATGCATGAGGTTACGGAACTCATCAAACAACTTAACCAAGATGTAACAGATACTGCTTTTGACCTCATCAAAATATTTCCTACTCCAGTGCTGTCGACAGAAGCGACAACTGCTTAGGGATTCATAACCTCACATATGGGGAGGAAGTCATGTACACAAGTTAAGCATAATTGATGTGAAAACTGCAGAAAATCTACATCGGAATGGAAGGAAGCGCGGTATGCGAGTGTAATAGGGTTATAGAAAACAATGCAAAACAAGGATAATGACTTTTATATTTCAAAGAAAAGGGTTGAAAGAAAAAGATTCACAATACGAGCGTCAACTTTTGTGAAACAGAATGATTAAAACAGTGGAATGAAGTTTAATACGGTATGAGGGAACCTCTGGTAGCCACACATGCTGCACGATTTCCCATACTTTCGATGAGGGTATGGATGAGTTGTGTGCTCAGAGTTCCAAGCCTCACGGAGAGCAGTTTTCAATTCCTGAACGGAGCTTGGTGGGTGGCGGTGGCCTGCAATATGTCTCCCGAGCATATCCCACACATGCTCTATAAGATTCAGATCAGGAGAGTTGGCAGGCCACTGCATGCGGTGGATATCTTCACTTTGAAGGAAGGCGTCGACCAGGGCTGCACGGTGAGGAGGTACGTTATCATCCATGAATATGAAACCAGGACCGACAGCATCTCGAAACAGGCGAACGGTAAGTTCAAAGACTTCGTCTGTATCTTTGACCGGTAACAGACCCCGTGTCAAAGATGTGGAGGTCTGTGCGGCCGTCCAGCATGATGCCTGCCCAGACCATGACTCCCCTGAAGGAAAACGATGTTTTCCCGCGTGAAAATGCTTTCCACGTTCTTTCCAGGTCGTGGTACGACGAGAAACAGTTTGCAAACTAAATCTGGACTCGCCACTGAACATGACATTGCCCCTTACTGTTCCAAACTCCACTGTAAACGTGCGCGTTTCTGTGCAGACGTCAGGGGATGCAAACTGCTGGCCGTCTGGCATAGACCAACGTGTCTGAGTCTCCTGTAAAGTTTGTCTCGAAACTGACTCCTGTGGTGGCTGTCAGAGCTGAACCCAGTTTTGATTGTTAATGCTCCGTACCACAGCAATTGCGATATTTGTCTAAACTGACCATGCCGCTCGAGGCCGTTTTATATTCGTTCCAACGTGCGGCGGTGTTTGCGCATGTCGACTGTTTTGCATATGCACATTATTTTACCTTCGTCCCACGATTCTCCACAAGTGATTTTGAAGTTGTACCCAAACGGAAACTGTATAAGTGTAAGGAAAAAGGACCTTCTCCAACTCAGCTTATGTCCCATGACTTTTTTAAAAATCTTCAAATCACCCCTGGAGCTGCTTACGAGGTCCACGTAAGTCTGGAAGAGAAAAGCGAGTGTGAGTTTTAAAGTTTATTTTTATGGAATTTCATTTTAGACAACCTATTTTAAATAATTTATTTTAATACAATTTGGAATAAAATCTAGTTGAGAAGTTGTTTGCAGCATTGAAGCAACACAGCGGGCTATTGGCGATGGTCCGGGAAGGTAGGTATTTTAATTAACGTCACACTGGAGGAACACAACGGGCTATTGGTGACGGTCCGGGACCAATCCCAAAGGGAAAGATTCGAGGACACCACGTCATTTTGAACCAGTCAGATACGAGGCAACACCTGAGCTGGCACCCCTCTCAACTTGAGGACAAAACAGATTGAACGTGCACCAGCCCCTTTGTACACGACGGTCTTTGGTTGGATTGGAACTTACCTTAAATGGAAAGATACGAGGTATGGTATATATTTTACTCGCACTGGAGCAACACAAAGGGCTATTTTCCCACTTCTAGACAGGACCTCAGCTATCCAAATTGATCTGTAGGAATGCTTTTTCACTACCCAAAGCAGACATTTCTGCAATCCATTGCTTTGCAAAATTTTTCTAGTCAGCTATCAAAAACCAACTCAAACACATCCGTTCAGATGTCTCGACTAGATTGTTACTCGAGAAATACATTTGCTCACAGTACTCTGCTAATAAGAAACATCACTAAGGCTCTTACTACTTCAATTCGGGCAACACCATTCATGAATTTACTCGTAAATAGTTAATCGACCATGATAAGTCAACAGCTTGTGTATTAAATTAATCCATTGTTCACATTAAAGGGTAGGTAGGTATTTTATAACATCGCACTGGAGCAACACAATGGGCTGTTGACGATGGTCCAGGATTTAACCCAAAGGGAAAGACACGAGGACAACACATTTTGAATTACGATCACACCTGAGCTGGCACCCCACTCTCCAAACTTCCACACCAAGACAACACAAGAACGTTTGAAGGCCACGACAGATTGAACGTGCACCGGTCATTGTACATGATCTTTGGTTGGATTCGTACTCGTAACTACAGTAGTCCATTATTCTTCAAACTAACTTTTAAACTATAGTCATTTTCTTGAGCTTTCTGACTAACATGTATTAAAAGAGCTAAGGCTTTTTCCCAATTAATAGATTTGAATCGTTTTCTGGTTGTCTTTATGATATATTTGATAACTTCGTGCATGGATTAAAAGAATTGATCTTATTGTTAATTTGAAATCAATTATGACTCTACCGTGTCTGAGAAAAAATTGAAAATAAATTAATCATAACATGCAAAAAAATAATAAATAACATTCTAAGAAAACAAAAGACGAAGTCATAAAAATATTAAATTTTACAGTAGTAGAAAGTGAAATTATTGATAACAGTATTAAAACATTGAAAAAGAAATTAAAATGTTTAATGTTCGTATGAAAATGCCTTTTCCCTTAAAAAGTATATTTCATATTATTGAAATAAGGTATACCCAAACATAATATATAACAAAAATGACTGTTTATAAAGTACTGTGTGGGTGTTTGTAAAGTATGAATCCCCAAAACATCTGCACTGAAACACAAGGAAGGTATTGTAATTAACATTGTACTGGAGCAACACAATGGGCTATTGTCGAGTCCGGGATCAAACCTGAAGGGAAACATCGAGAACACCACGTCACTTTGAATCACGGTCAGATGACGACGTCATACCCCACTCTCCAAACTTCCACACTACGACAAAGTGAGGACATTCGAGGCCACGACAGATTTAACGTGCACCAGCCCTCTTTGTACACGACGGTCTTAGGTTGGATTCGAACTCACGACCCTCCGATCGATAATCCATTATACTCTTCCAAAAGGTCTACTGCTGCCCCCCACCCAGAGAAACAAATCAATCAACAGAAATTTTGTCAAAAAGCTTTTATTATGAATCACAAGTCATAATACAGAGCATAATCAAGGTTGAGAAAATAGTGAAATGTTCCAACAGAGTTGTAGAATGGTAAAAGTTTCTGCAAATCAAACAGGATTTAAAAACAGAATCTTACTTAAATTGAAATAAAAAATAAATCGATGACTGACGTTTTACACAATAACCCTACTCGAAAAGAAAAAAAAAGAAAAAACTATTGTGACGTCAAAAAGCACTCTCGTGGCTCCGAAACGGGTGAGTGAGCCGGCCGCTCTTCAACTGGAACATTGCAAAGTTTATTTAATTTGTTTTTAAAATATAAATATTCTGTGCCTAACTGATGTCCATGAGGAGTGCGGACTCTGACACAGCACCAGAACAGTCCTTTTGAATGCTGTCGAAGAGCAGCTGGAGATCCGGAGTGGATTTAATTTGAGCGAGAAATTCATTCATCAGAGGATTCTTGTCTGAAAAAGAAATGAGTTGGAGTCATTGCAAAAGAAATATTTTCCAACTCCTTGGCTTTCAAACGATACCAAGATCTCGTAAATATTCTAAATAGTTTTCTAGTTACAAAAGTTTTCGTTAAGTGCTGTCACCCTATACAAAGATGTTTCCAGAACTTCAAACTCGATTTCTGAGGAACTGTTTTTGCAATAGGATGCTTTATTCAAACTAAACAATGAAATGGTCTATTATAATTATTTTTGTGTCACTATAATCTATATAATACAGTGAATGTTTTGACCCTCAGTCAGCTATTAGTTAAGAAATGAATTTTTAGATGTTAAAATTTCTCAAAAATCTTGATTTTTTAGACTTCTTTGGAGACAAAAAAATTGTAAAAACCTATTCTCTATTGGGGGTCAAAACATGTGAATAGCATTAGGAATATAATTTCCAACAGGAATTCTCTTTCTGAATACATTAGAATTTGAGTTACCACTGTTCAAAAAAGATGCTAATTAAATATAAATTAGGTAATTAATGATTAGCTTAATCTGATTTTTTCACACTGATATCATATGAAGCACAAACCAATGACCTACTGTAAAAAAAACTGGATTTTTAAAGTCAAAATTTAAAAAAATCTTTAGTATATACGTACACCTTAAACACTACATCCAAGAGCAAGCAAAATAAGTTGGTTTGAAATTAGCAGTCATATTCTGCACAAGTAAATTTCTTTCTGTCGGTCACTTCAGGTTGGTTGAATGATTTGGGTACCAGCTGCCCGATAGCGCATAAGCTGCACCAAAAGCGAGATGAAATAATATTCAATAGCAACCAGAACAATAAATTAATTTTAAAAGTCTAGAAATATGCAAGTACACGAACAGGGAATATAAAAAATTTGTCAAACCTAAAACTTAAAAGTGTTTAATTATGAAACACAAATCAAATATGATGTATTACGCATGTGATAAAAATCCAGTGATGCGAAACGGTAAAAAGTAATGAATGTGGTGGTTGATGTAACAAATCAGATAATATAGGTGATGTGTTAAAAAAGTTGGTAAGTTGGACACAGCAAAAAATTGGCAAGATTGTGTAAGCTGCCCAAAAGAATAGAACAAATTCATAACTCATGAAATTTCAAAATTCAGAAGTAATAAAAATTTGGTTATCTCGTTCACTGGAAATAGTAATGAAATACAGTAACAAGGAAAATACTTGTTTAAAAGAATATTTAATTAGTGTCGCACTAGAGCAACACAACAGGCTATTGGGGATGGTCTGGGATCAAACCCAAAGGGAAATATCTGAGAACATCACGCGATTTTGAACCACGGTCAGATGACGAGGTCACACCTGAACTGGCACCCCACTCTCCAAACTTCCACTTCATGCCAATGTGATGACACTTGAGGCCACGACAGATTGAACGTACACCAAATACACAACGGTCTTTGGTAGGACAGAGTTCCGAACTCACAACCCTCATGTTGCTAATCCGTTACTCTTCCAACTGGGCTACAGTGGCCCTATTTCATTCTGAGAAATGCATATTGATTCATTATAAATGTATTTAAATAAGGTGTCAAATGTGAGTAATGAGACATAATCAATTAAGAAATTTCAGCATTATAAGAAATTAAGATTATATATCTAACAAGAGTTTCATTAAAAATTTCAATAATCGCCTTAATGCCATGGTGGAAACTGAAAATCTGCTATTATTCTGGTAAATGGTTGGCATCTCTGGAAATCATTGAAATCAAGAGCACTTACCCGCATCAGGTACAGCTAAGAGAGCAGAGAAAGCTCGCATGGCAGATCTCTTTAATTCATCCTGTTTCTCAAATTCCTGTTTCACTGAGTTGGCCTTGACTTTTGTTGTACACGTTACTCGCAGAGGTTCAACCAAACGCTCAATCCCTATGGAAAGTAAGACATGGGTTAAAAATATCAAATACACTTTATTCAATAAAAAAATAAATGACAGAATAATCATTTAATGACAGGTCCCCAAGAGTTGGGATAAATAAGGAATGAAATTAACAAGTTTAAGGTCTTTTAAAGCACAATGACTGCAAACAAAGAGTTAACTCGCTAACTGAAATTTTTCCATTAGTACCAAGTATGAGCATATTCTTAGATTTTACCACAAAGATAGACTATTGGACAAAGCAGGAATCTCTGAACAAAAATAGTGTGGGAGTTTAGAGGAACACAACACCATAACATCTGAAGGACTAAATATATTTATTTACAGTTAGCAATTACATCTGAACATCTTATCAGCGATTATGTCTTGCAACTGGTATGTTAGTACCTATGTTCAACAGAGGGCGCTTGTGTGTGCTGCTTCGATTGGCCGAGATAGCATGCTTTCTTACGTATATATCTTGTCATTATATTACTCATATTTTTGACACATTACTTATTTGTTATTATATCTGTTAAATTACCTGAAAGAACATTCACTGAAAAAATAAGAAAAGCAAAAAAATTATGAAGGATATCTAGTAATATGAGGGAAAGATACGAGCTAACATTCAAAAATTAAAAGTTTCGAGAACACTGCAAAATGCTGTTTGTTTTGATGAAAAGAAAGCAAATCTGGAGGAAAAGTAATAAAACAATATTTAAATTGTAAAGTACGACTGTACACATATCAGCTTTTATAAGAATAAGAATAAATTCTTTTTGAAACACTAACCCTCATACAACAAAACTTTTCGAGGCATTAGTGAAATCTTGGAATTTTCCCTAATCCTTGAAATATTTATTATTCTTCAATTGCATTTCAACATTTACAAAAATGAGCTGCACTGTATTATAACTGAAATAAATTTTAGGACCAAGGTACATTTTTTAGATAGAAAGATGCAGAGGTAAAATTCTTGCTTAAAAGTAATCTCCTACATCTGTGTGGGCAACTGAGAGGTGCTCATAAAAGTAGGTACACAGGCTGAAAATTAAGGTTTTGACTGCAAAAAACACAAAGCAGCTTTTAGCAAAGAAAGCAAATTCAAAATTATGTAACAAAAATTCGTTTTACGTTTGATTTGGTTTCTGGGCAAAATAGGCTGGTGATTTTGACTCAATTTTATGACTTGGAATCGTTTAAATTTGACAGTTAAAATATTTTCATTCAATTTACTAGTTATAGGTCTTTAAAAATGTGTTTGGTGTATATTCAATTTTGAGAGCCACCAGAGATAAATGAAGCAATTTTAAAAAGAGAAAGTGTTTTGTTTTTAATCTCAAGATGAACCAATACTGAATCAGACAAAATGTCTAAATCAGTTTTGAAAGAAAACCCAAAGCTTTATTATACATGTAATAACTCAATAGTTCCAGAAGTAGTTATTTTACCAGTGATAAGTTGAGAATCATCCTTCTCCCAAATTATGATTCAATTTTTCAAATGATATAAATAAATATAATTCAATCCAACAAATATTTTTTTCAAAGACAGTATTGAAGTACTAAAGCATTGTCGTCCATACCCCTATGTCCCCTCTGCGCTCCAGTTTGAGCTTTTATTTTTATTTTTGATATATTACTTTTATATATCAAAACAGGTTGAAAATATTTTCGGCAAAAGTAACATTCTCCCTTGTAATAATCTCGAGCCTCCCTTTGGTAGGTAGATATTTAACTAACGTCGCACTGGAGCAACACAACGAGCTAATGGCGACAGTCCATGATCAAACACGAAGGGAAAGGTCGAGGACAACACCACGGTCACATATGAGCTGGCACCCCACTCTCCAAACTTCCACATCACACCAATTTGAGGATGTTTGAGGCCATGACAGATTCAATGTGCACAAGCCCCTTTCTACACAATGGTCTATGGTTGGATTCAAAGTCGCAACCCTCTGGTTGCTAATCTGTTACTCCTCCAACCAGGCTACCGCAGCCAGCCCCAATTTGGATAATGTATTTGTGCAGTATCTACGAGATTAAAAGAGGGGCCAGTAGCGAGAAGCAGTTGTGAAACCTACTCTGCAGCACGGCAGAGGGGCAGAGAGAGGCCAGCCGCACCAGCATCAGATACGTCAGCATCTTGATGTCGTAGTGGTCCCTCAGCCCATCCTCTACGTGGTTCAGGAACTGGAAGATGTCTAGTCGATCCAGACACGAGTCCAGTAGGGTGTACATGCATTCGAAAGCAGCCTGAAAAAAAAACATTACACAATGAAACAAATACTGAGATGAAAATTGGTTTTCACAGAATCTACAAGGGTGTCAAAAATTATCCGCACTTTCGCTGTAAAACATCTTTAGGTTTCTCACACTGCCTTCGGAGCATGCATTCTTAGAGTTGATACTACTGTGGTCATGTTACCAAAGTTTGAGATTGCTAGCATAATTTTTCTTGCTTCTGCTTCAGTGTTAAGATGGCTGCTCCACTAGAAGTGTGCACCAAGGACAAGCGTGATGTACGAAGGAGGACACCCGTCAACCTCCACCACTGACAAGATTCGGCAAGCTCAAGAAACGGTACAGGCAAATTGGCAAGTAATCATCGACAATGTAACGCATTCTCTGCAGATTAGATGGACAAAGTGGAGAAACGAAGTATAAAAATGGTTGGCCGACCCATCGAAAGCCTTCTAGGAGGGAATACGCAAAGCTTGTGGACCACTGGACCAAGTGCATTGAAAAAGAAAGAGACTTTGTAGAAAAGTGCGGAACTTCTTCAATCCCTACATTTGTGTAAATAGATTGAAAAAATAAAGTGCAGATAATGTTTGGCTTTCCCTCATAGATGCATATTTCAATATAGTACGTGGCACAGAAATTGACGTTACTTGGTTATTGCCAGATGGCAACAATGGATGCAAACATAAAATAGACCATTACAGGATTCATTCACCAATTTCACCACTTAGTTTAAAAGTTTAATGATTTGAGCTCCGGAGGTTCATAATATTGCTAAAACTACATGGAGGAGACTGCCACTCTAAAGAAATTTTTCATCAGTCTAATTACAAAAACCAATGAGAAATCTGAGACATAAATCGGTGCTGGAAAAAAATTCGCATCATGAAATCTCTTCTTGTATGACAGCAGTGCCAAACTTTACACTCAGAGTTATAGGTTATAACTCTAAAATTTAAAAATTCTTTGAGTTTGCAGGATTTTTCACACAATCTCCAATATACATGTGCATTTGACTTGCACTTTGGTCATTTCCAAAAAACTTAAATTAGAAAATTACATGCACTATGAAAAAAACACATTTAAAAAGTATGTATTCCTGTGAGTAAATAAAAAAATAAAAATGTTTTAACACTAGAATAGCCACTGGTGTCTTTCCACACCATGCGAACATGAGGACATTTGAGGCCATGACAGACTGAACATGCACCAGCCCCCTTGTACACAACAGTCTTTGGTTGGATGCAAACTCGCACCCCTCTTGTTGCTAATCCGCTACTATTCCAACCAGGCTACCGTGGACCCATTTATATACTGGTGCCGAAACGATAGCAACGATCGTTTTAAGGTAACAGGAGTGCCGACCACCCTAGTGTCAAAACATCTTATGAAACAAATTATACGGATGAATGAAAATTAAATGCAATTAATATACTTCCCACAGCATGCAACTTCTTTTCATAAAATCTCAACTTCACATAGGTGTTTGCCATAAAATTCCGTTTGCACATTAAAAACAATTTCAATAGTAATCTTACCTTACGGATATCTAACCCATCATCGACTGTATGCTTGAAAGGACCCATCTCTACTTCCCTGATCAGTTCTTTCTGAAATGGAAATAAATTAACTCACAAAAATTGTAATAAATTTACTCTTAAATCATATCGAAACATACTGTCATACCAGTCAACCATTAAGAAAAACCCCACAAGAATTTGAGTGGCACAAAACCAAAGCAAGTTTAAAATAAACACAACAAATTGAAGTTATAATGGATGCCTTACTGACAATTGAAAAAGTGTGTAACAGAACAAATAAAAAACTACGTTTTTAACCATACTGGCAAAAATTCCATAAAAATATCAAGCCAAATTTTGGCTAATGCTAGAAAAATCGAATTCAGAGAAATACCTCAGCAGTGCAATGGAAAAAATGACACTTTACTATTCACAATATGCATGAAATCCTTGTTTCCCAAAGTCAACTCGCCAAAGCAATTTTTTTTGGCAAATCACTAACCAGATTCCAATGTTGTTTCTTCACGGTTGATTTCTTTGGGTTTTATGGCGCAAGGGCCATATTTAGCCATGCTGCTCCAGATACGACATACAATATTAAATAATAGATATACACACACTTTAAAGTCTTTACTGACACAGAAGAGAGAAATGAACCCGATAGGAATCGTTTATTCATGGATTGTCACGTCGGCCGATACTGAATTTGGTGTCAGTTGGAAATTTCCCACATTGAAAAGAAAAATATGGAAGATATTTTTCCATCCAGAAGGTCGGGAAAATGTTGCTTTCCAGGAAGAGTTGGCAGGTACGCAGAGTCAATTAGTATTCTCAAAAGCAGAAGAAAATCATATAGGAATCACTATGCATATTTCAATAACTTATTGATAATCTGATTAAGTTAGAAAATTTTCTATCATTTCATATCATTAATGGTATCTTAATTTTGGGAATTTATTAAATTTTGAAATTTATTTTATGTGACAAATATCTTTCCCCTTTAATCTCAACGATAACATTAGAGTATGCTTAGTTTCCTACAACAGTCCTGTGGAACTAAATTTTGAATACATTAGAGCTAGGGCTCATCTCTACTCAAAAATATAGAAGTATTCAAATCACAAAACGTTAAACATGAATACATGTAGTAGGTAATTAGTAAGAAAACAGATACACTTACCCTAACTTTGGTTTCATTGTATAATTCTGGCAGAGTGGTGTCTAATAAATCTCGGATGAGGGATGGCTTGTTGTGAGCAGCAGAGTTGAATGCAACCAGTGCAACCCTTCGAACATTCAGATCGGGATCTTTCAGCGTCTTTAGGAAATCTCCAATGCATCCTCTTAAGAGAGAATCAATAGGCTGTGGCTACAGAAACGGGATTGGAGATAGTTATACAAATGAATCCGAAAAGGAAGACTCAAAGAATTTTCTGTCGCTGAGTATTATGTACAATATGCATGATGCTTTTATAAATTAGAAACTGCATAATCTTGAGCTCTAAGTCAGTGTTTTTCAAACTACTATGGTAATCCCTTGATATGTTATGCTACCAGGCGACAAGAGAAAAAGAAAAGATCAATAAAATCTTACTGACTAGAGATAAAGGCACAAATACATTAAATTACATACTTTTTAGATATTTGAGAAATAGCTCTTGTTTTAGGTGGGATGAAGTTCACCAGCCCATCACAAAAAAATATGTGCACATGAAAAGTCAGTTGCATTGATCTCGGGTCTGGAGGACCAGATAGGGTTCTCCGAATATTTTTATCAGGCCCGCAGATCAGTAACGGCCGTCCAATTAGTTTTCTGTTCCATACACCAGATATAGCCCTCTATATAGGTTTATTGAGCCTGCAGATCCAACACTGTCGTCTGGACAGGTTTACCAGACCACACTCTAAAAATTTTTATCGGGCCTGTACGCCAGATACGGCCCTCTGAATATATACGTATTCTTGTTTTTAAACTATGTAAACCTACAAGTTAAACTCAAAATAGATGCCTTTAAACAAATATGGTAGGTAGTTAGTTAACGTTGCACCGGAGCAACACAACAGGCTATTGACGACAGTCAGGGATCAATCCCAAAGGGTAAGAACCGAGGACAATACCATGTAATTTTGAACTAGTCAGATGACAAGGCAACACCCGAGCTGGCACCCCATTCTCCAAACCTTCACATCACGCCAACATGCAGACAATCGAGGCCATGACAGATTGAACATGCCCCAGCCCCTTTGTACACGCCAGTCTTTGGTTGGATTCGAACTCGCAACCCTCCGGTTGCTAATCTGTTACTCTTCCAACTGGGCTACCGCTGCCCAAAAATTGGTAGAATGTTTGAAAATAGAAGTCCTCATACACACTTTTAAGACTCCCAAACCTTTTTAACCCATTCAGTGAAGAACATGATCTTTGAACTCTCCTTTCTAAAAAGAAACTGAGATTGTTCACACATCGTGAAAATTCGATAGGGATGCTACCATTTTGTGTAAAAAAGTGGGTGCATAAAGTTTGGAAACTACTAGCTTGAGCATTAAACTCAATATTATAAAAACTGGCCGAAGAATTGCTCATAGCAATTACTTCAACACAGTATTGCTCAGATGCATGAGAATGAATATTTCTACTAACCATCTGTCGGTAGTGAGAATAGCAGCTTGACAAACAGAACGGATAAAAAATTAAAAGCAAATAGTGCATGGGCAAATACAACTCACCTGATCTGATATTGTAAACTTCATAGCAGTGACAACAGTACTCCTAGCAAGAGGGGATTCATTGTTCAAGTAAGATTTTAACTCTGGTAGAAGATTGATAGGATCGATGAGAGTAAGTTTTCCTAAGCATTCTGCAACTACATTCCTAGTTCCCTCTTCTGTACATTCACAATGGTTAAACAACATACTCCTGAAATAAGAGAATATCCTTATAAGTTTGTTTTGTCATTAAATTTAGAGATCACAATTTCACTTGCACTCGATTGATATGAAATTTTAGATAAAATACTTGTAAATATCAATGTATTAACATGGTCATGAATGAAAACTGTTAACATATTTAAATACCCATGTATCTTGGGTTTTGAATTCACTAATACACATGTGCATTAGCGAAAAGCATGATTAAAAGATGTCTAAAAAACTGGAATTTTAGGTGAATATTTGCAAAGACAAAAAACTTCTGTACTGATGAGATTGCAAATCATTCATATGAAATTAAACTGCAAACATTAAATTTATATAAAAATAATAGAAGTAATTTACTAAAGCAATGACATTAATCACTTTTAAAACACAAAATATCATGAGTCAATTCTACAATGAAAATTATAATTTTTAATCATTCTTCCATCCTTCACACATTTCCTAAATTTTAAAAATGCATACTTTCTTTTTCAGTAACCAAAAGAAATGTGTACGATTCCAATCAATACCACAATTACGGACAGGCTAGTTTGAAACAACGAGTCGGGAAGACACCACTCCCCCGATTAACAACCCCCAAAATGGAGCAAATGAACAGCCCTCAAAGGGGAAAAAGCACTCTCTTCGACCTCAAGTTCCTGACCCTGAAGGAAGCAAACACGTACATTTGAGCTAGCCGGCGTTGCTACTAAGTAGTAGAAAGATGGGCCCTTGCAACTATCAGATAAGCATGCTTTGTTTAATAAGCATGCTCCATCGGTGTGTAGTTCTCAGGGCAATATGCCCATGCTACACTCGGTCATTTTAATTCCCTGATGTTCGTTTTTCACGTCTCTTTCAACCCGCTACCCTTTCAATCTTCTAATTTTATCTTTATGGTGTCACCTTTGATTATTAATCTATTATATTTTATTGATTGTGAATTTTGTATTCATGTCGTGATTATTGTGCAATAACTTATTTACTCAAGAACATTTTCTCCGTTGTTAAATAAATTTAATTGTTAAATTTTTAACTGGTTTATCTTCCTTGCCATTTATTGATTATCAATTAACATGAGGTTTTTTAAGTGTTAACTATGGAACAGATATCTAAGTCCTCTGTTCACACAGTATTACAGGGTGTGTAATTTTGGCCACTATTAATTAAAATTTCCACTATACGATTGATTACTGCCATCCTTACATTCGAATCTTACATAACCAACAATTCAATTCACCAAAAAGGACCCAACACTTTTCAGAATGAAGAAGCTCTTTTCCTATGGCTACGACTTAGTGGCAGCAGTACTAGATAGTACTCAATTTTTCTGCCAATAAATTTATGTGCAATACAGATAAACAAAGACCTTTTCCAAAAGAAAATATCCTTGGGAAAAAGAACTAACAAAATCCCAGAAATAATAACCAGAAAGCATAAGCATTTTTATAAACAAAATTTTTACAAACCAAATGCATCACACAATTACATTATACAAAACCATTTTTACGTAGAAAAATAAAAGTCATGCTTACCAGACATTTTTTATGAAAGGCTGGAGAAGTTTGACAGTGGCAGGACTAGCTGACTGACAACTAATAATCTAAATATATAGAAAGAAAAAATTTTAATTAAATTATTTCACTTAATTTTAAGAATGCCATAAAATAAAATTGCTAAAAGTCACCTCTTTTAAAGAATGCAACAGCAAGTACTGACGCTTGGGTTGATTTTCTATTTCATTTAATACAAATGGCAGGTACTCTGGAAGGTTACCAATGGCGACGCTTCCTGTATGGACAATTGATTAATTCTTCGGTAGACACACAAAATAAATATTATTAAAACGAGACACATGGATATATACCTAATGCAAACGATGCAGCTGTTTTAACTTCTTCACTCTGCGATGAGAAAGCATCCAACACAACTGTTTTCAGTTCCGCAATGCTGCTTAAATCACTGAATGAGAAACATATTTTAGACTACTTGTAGCTAAATCATGAGTCTCAAAAGTACCAAATTTATTTACTAAATTAAATTGACTAAACATTTCTAATAAAATCTTAAATTATTAAGAAGTCAATTTTCTTACATGTGCTTTCCGATTTCTCCTATAGCCAGCAAAGCAAACAGTTGTACAGTATCGACATTCCTCTTCACCTAATGTAAATAAAATAGCATAAATATATATTCACATCATAATAAAAGATCAAAAGTCAGGTGAGGCAAGAGTGGGGTGAGGTTTCAATGGTTGAAAATTAAGTAGCCATAGAGAATGTACAAGGAAAACAAGTGACTTTATTTAATCCTTCACTAAATTTAAGGAGGTGTAACATAATTGGGAACACCAGAATCCCAGACAGTGGTCCAATTGAAATAAGAGTTTAAGTGGTGTGCTTGTTATGTATGGGATGCGATTCTGCTTTCTGATACTCTTCTAATGGGTCCAGGAAGAAATGTGTAGTTAATATTTAATCCACCAGAGGTGGAGGATTATTGGATTGGCAAGGTTATACTAATGTATTAACATTTACGTGCATCAACTTCTTGCTACTTAAATCCTCTAAAAGATTCCTATCCCTTGAAATTAAAGTATGTCCAAGAATTTTATAATATACTAATGTATTTTAGTATTTCAGATCCTTGCTGCAATCACTTTTGTCAAACCAAATCAAGATTGTCTTCATATTGTCGGCTTACAAGTGAAACACATAAGATCTTTTAGCTTTTGACCAGAATAGGGCTCTAGACTGGTGAAATCCACTGTCATTTTCTTCGTGTAAAGGTTAGATTTCTCCTTTGCACTTTATTTCATATATTTCTTGTCGATCTCCTCAATATTTTCTTGTCTGCCAAGCATGACATATCAAGGGTAAGTATTTTAATTAATGTTGTGCTGGAGCAGCAACATAACGGGCTATTGCCGAAGGTCCTGGGTCAAATCCAAAGGGAAAGATCTGAGGATAACGCGTAATTTTGAACCATGGTCAGATGAAGAGGTCCCACCTGAGCTGGTACCCCTCCAAACTTCCACACACCATTGTGAGAACACATGAGGCAATGATAGATTTAACATGCACCAGCTTCCTTTATACACTGTGGTCTTTGGTTGGATTCGAACTCGCAACCCTCCAGTTGCTAATACGTTACTCTGCCAACCGGGCTACTGCGGCTTGTATGATAATGGAACAAAAATAAATGCACAAATACAAACAAAATCAGTTTCACCCCAAAATAAAACGTGATCATCAGGTATACCTTTAACTCTTGTAAGAACTGCTGGACAACAGGAAGAGCTTCCTGGGGGCACGTCACAGTCAGTGCTGCCACACATTTGGCTATGGAGTGGTAAGCTTGTTTATGGATAGTATGGGGAGTATTTGCTTGACCCTGCTGTCCATTCATTGCACAGATGGGGGATGTGAGACGCTATAAGGAAGGAAAATTAGTCACAATCGTATGTCTGACAAGAGGGAATATTCACTCAATTTTACTGGATTGAGTCAAACAATTTGAAAGTCTGAATAAATTTCTATTTGGATAAAAACTAAATAAAATTTTTTCAATTCCAGATTAAAAAGCACTTTCAATAGTTTACTTATGCACCATCCATTAAATGTTAGGTTTCTTTTTCAATAAAATTTCTAATCAGTGATTCTTTAGGAAAAACACTGTAATAATAAGTGAAGAAAAGTGATGTTACATTTTTAAAGGCAAAAAAATGTTCACATTTTTTTTAGCTAAATCTATGATTTTAGACAGAACACACAAATCATTTCCCCAAATATTAAAAACAAATCTTCTGGGGGTTCATCAAACGATAGTGAAATGTGTATGAAGTAAAATGTTACTTAAGATCACTGGAAGTTGAGAAATCATGCCAACCAACGACCACTGAAACTCACAGGGCCTCAATGTTGAGTAAGGTTTAGCAGGAGTGGTTCTTCAGGAAAATTGCTATAAACGTTTTTTTTTGGATATCTAAAATGATAATAGTTTGGAATTCTGACTGAATGGTTCCATCCATAAAAAAATCCTAAAAGCAGTAATTATAAAGAAAAAAATACAATTTGGAACTGTCAAAGCACAAATGTTAATTTTTTGCTTGCAAATTACAATTAATTAATAAAATAATTAATAAAAATTAAATTTAAAAAATTGAGACAAATAAGGAATAGATACAAAATTTTTACATTTATCCTATAATAATAAGTTCTCCAAATACAGAAAAATAAACTTTGATTTGAAAATAATTATGTTCGGAGAAAGATCAATTTCAAAAACGAATATGCAGAGAAAATAAATTTTAAAAGAACCACACACAAAAATTATTTTCAATTTTGGGCAATATGAGAACATACTAGGTACAATTTATTAACATATCTGACTATAATAGATCACCTAAAATCCTATTTTTTATTAATTTTCAGAAGTAATTATCCATTGTTAAATACATGAAACTTGAAACTACGAATGAATTAGATTTTAAAATAGGAAATTTGTCTAACCCGTAGTAAATCTCTGTAGGTTACACCAGGTACTTGCGAATTAACCAGTGACTGGAAAAATTCCAACATTGAATTCAAAGCAGCACCTACAATGGTACATACACAAGGATGAATATAAATAAAATTTCACTTACATATAAAATCTACATATACACAAGAGCACTTTTTTTATTTTAAAAAAAATTATAGCTAACAATTGCTTCAAAGCATAAATATTAAAAAACTAGCATCTACTGGTACTGGGGGGTGCTTTTCTGCATGAAGTATAGGGCTACGAAACCAGCCTGCTTTGAAGATTGATGAGTTACTAAAACAATCTTTCTAGTTCTTTAATTTTTATTCAGGTCTCTTAATTGTATGAAAAGTCAGTCATAAAATACACTGCTGGCCACCGTAAATGCAACACCCTGAAGGAAGCATGCAAATAATATGAAATTTACAACATGCATTAGCGGAGGTGAGATATGCAAATGATTAGAATTTCAGCGCAGACGCACATCACGCGTGCCTGTGGCGCCACTTCAAAGCGCTATTTAAGGCTTGGAGATTTCGACGATTTCAAGTACGGCAATTGTGTTTTTCTTGTGGTTTTTAAAAAAAAAACGATCAATTATGCCTCGTAGAAAACAGTGATCATCTTTTGATCAAGTATCCGAGTTCGACAGAGGAAGGATAGTGGCCTACCGAGATTGTGGATTATCTTTCAGGGAAATCGGTAGTCGTGTTGGACGAAACCAAACAACTGTAATGCGGATATGTGATCGTTGGATGCAGGAGGGTACAACGGACCGACGTGTTCGATCGCATCCACCTCAGTGCACCACTTCACGTGATGACAGGCATATTGTGCGTATGGCAGTGACGGATCGCTCAGCCACATCACGAACCATAGCACAGCACATTCAGTCTGTACCGCATCATCCAGTGTCTGCGCGTACCATTCGACGCCGTTTACAGCAGAGTGGTCTGTCCGCAAGACGTCCATTGCTTCGTCTACCCTTGACGCAGAACCACAGACGTTTCCGCCGCCAATGGTGCGATGAAAGAAGGATGTGGACGGCAGAATGGAATGAAATTGTCTTTACTGACGAGTCACGCTTCTGTCTGCAACACCACGATGGTCGGATTCGAGTCTGGAGACACCGTGGAGAGAGGATGCTGAACAGCTGCGTTATGCACCGCCACACTGGTCCTGCACCGGGTATTATGGTATGGGGCGGTATTGGATATCACTCTCGCACTCCTCTAGTACGCATTGCCGGTACTTTAAACAGCCAGCGCTACATCTCCGAGGTGTTGGAGCCAGTTGTCCTTCCTTACCTTCAGGGCTTGCCCACAGCCATATTTCAACAGGATAATGCGCGACCACACGTGGCACGCATTGTCCAAGGGTTCTTCGTCAATCGCCAGATTGAATTGCTTTCCTGGCCAGCTCGCTCTCCGGATCTTTCGCCGATAGAAAACATGTGGTCTATGGTTGCTCAACGATTGACCCAGAATACATCCCCAGCTGCCACACCAGGTCAACTTTGGCAACGTGTGGAAGCTGCTTGGTCTGCTGTAACCCAAGAACACATCCAAAGTCTCTTTGAATCAATGCCGAGGCGTGTGGCAGCGGTGATCTCCAACAATGGCGGCTACTCTGGCTACTGATTTTGGCAGGAACCACACTTCACAGAAGTCTATAAATTTAATCATTTGATACTTGGTCAACATGTTATCTACAAAATAAATTTTGTTGTGATATCTCTTGTCTTTCTTGGTGTTGCAATTTGGGTGGCCAGCAGTGTAGCAGTAACATTTTACAGAGTACAATTAAAATATTTGTTTTTGGTTGTCACCATCAATATTAACCGTTTCATATTTTCAAGATTACATTTCTGGAATGCCTGGACAGCTTTCTAAGAAATAAAATTTAATTGATTTAATGGCAAACATGAATACAAATTAAAAGCTTTCATGTAATTCATCCCGACGTATTTTTCATTTTTATTAACTTCATTAAAGTTAAGCAAAGCAGTAAAAATGTTAATATTTCCCAAATTTTTGCCACATTTTGTTGAGTACCTATTAAAGGATAATATATTATCTGCTCTTACACAATAAAAACTTCTCTCATTGAATGTAGTAACACATAACAAAAATATCTGATTTAAGTACTATAACCAGCCTAGTCTGTACCTCCCATTATAGAAAACACTAGAACTAAAACTAGGATTAGATGTTTGGGTTTTATGGCACAAAGCCCCAAAACAACTACAAAGCAATTTAGAGGTAGTGAGAGAATTCTTATTAATTTGCAAACCCTAATGAAATAATCTGGTGTTAACATTGAAATGTAAATTTCAATCAAGACCTGCAATACAAAAAAATTCATTGCAGAAATCTATTAAGCAGAATAAAAGAAAAATCCTTTGCCAAACAGGCAATCAATTGTATAAAAGCCCAAAAAATGACTAATGAAGATATTGGGACAGTCATAACAATGATCTATAGTGACAAAAACAGGGTGATAAAACGGATCGATAGCTACTCGGTGGAACAAAATATCCACCATCAGGTAGATAGATATTTTAGTTAACTTTGCACTGGAGCAACACAACAACCTATTGGGACGGTCCAGGACCAACCCTCGAAGGGAAAGAGCCGAGGACAACATCATGTCATTTTGAACCACGGTCAGATGACGAGGTAGCACCTGAGTTGGCACCCCTCTCCTAACTTCCACACCACGCCAACGTGAGGTCATTGGAGGCCACAAGTAATTGAACATGCACCAGCCCCCTTCGTACATGAGTCTTTGGTTGGATTCGAACTTGCAACCCTCCAGCTGCTAGTCCATTACTCTTCCAACCGGGCTACTGCCCCCACCATCAGGACATCTTGTTTATTTTGGTCTTGATAATGGACATTTTGTTTCATCAAAATAGCTACAGAACAGTTTTTCCATCTTTTTCATAAGTCAAGTTTGAAGCATTTATGTGATAGGCTAAAGAATCTCATTAGGTGTTAGGCTAAAGAATCTCATTAGGTGTTATGCAAAAGATTGTATTCAGTAGGAATCATTGCTTCTGTGGGATTATGTTTTCATCACAAAAAGGTTTCCGGAACTTTTTCAACATTTTTAAGTAAATTTGGAGATATCTGCTTCTTATTGGGATAATGACAACCCAACCTGAAAATCCATATGCTTCCATCTTATGGTCAAGCTGCAATTGATGGTAACAGTTTCACACGAAACAAAGTAAAATGTTTAAAAAGAATCATTAATATAAATAAAACAATTACTTCCACTATCGACAACGTGAGCAACAATATCTTATTAAATAATTAAATTACATAATGTTTTCAATCAGGAATTGAGTACCAATACCGATTTAACACAATTATTATATAAGTAGTGAGTGAAGTTTAGTGAAAATTTGTGGTTTTGAATACTTTTATACAGAAATTCCTTTTTTCACATGTTATTCCACCATATTAACACTAGAAAGACAGACTGAGTGTCTGTGTGGCCTTCACACTTACCAATGGAGTGAATTTGCTGCTGTTTTATGACATTTTAATCATATTTATCAATCATTTCGGTCTGAAAGGTCTTGAAATCAGATATTGAACTGTACATCTAGAAAGGCAGGAGAGCTAGAGTACCCTCTGGTATTTATCAATATTTCACATTCAGTGCCAATAACCTTGCAACGATATTCAGTGGTTTTGCCTCATAACCCTTCCCCTTAAAGGTAAGAGCATACTATTCTGCATTGGACGGACTGCACACATCGGATTAATCTAGCATACTGTGCACGCTGCATACGGAGCATCGGCATTTCACTTAGATGCAGACGGGAAATGACATCCACATTCCCTCGGAGGCAATATTTCTGTTTGTGTTTAGTATAAAGGAATATCTACAAAAAGATTAGTTACGACTTTTAAAAATATAAAATTTTTTTTAAGAAAATCATGTTTTGGTATCGATCCGATGTAAAATTTTATGCAGATTTGAAATTTTTACTCGATTTTGAACCATCGCAAAGATAGAAACTTGGATTAGGGCAATAAAAAACACAATTGAACTTATAAGGTCAACATCCGGTGGCCACACGACTCCGAAATTTCAGACGAGTCATCCGTATTGTAAGGACGAAACGGATTTGATTCTCTCTCCAGCATCATTGTTGGAATGGCTGACGTCCGATACAGATAGATGTGTGCAGCCTCATTCATTCAAAACAATGTAAGTAATTTTAAAATATGATCCGTGCCGTCCGTACCATGCGGACTAGTGTGTGCTTACCTTTAAACCCGTTAACAAACTTCACGTTCCCGTGTTTTGCTGATTCTTCACTACTAATTCTTTTTCTAAACATCTGACAAATGTATCAAATTAAAATTAAATAAAAAAAATTCAATGTGATACACATTTTAAATTGGAATAAGCATTATCTGTAACCCAAAATAATTTAATTTGATACATCGCTCTTTTAGAACAAAGATCCACACTGACCCCGTCTTTCTGGGAAAAGGCAGCCTTCCCATATTTCCCTAATATTAAGTCAATATTATAAAAATTTCCCAATCTTACCTTGTAACAGAGGAGAATGAACTAATGTGAGTATTTCAGGTAAAATGGCTTCTGTGAAATTCAGCAATGGTTGCTTCTGAACTTTCGATATTGAAGTCAACAAACTCATGGTTAACTGCAAAGCAAAATGAATTAACATCATTCTTAACAAAATTAATAAATTCAAACAGAAACTGAAAAATAAGACAGCAAAAAAGAAAGATATTAACAAATCAAAAATACAAGTTGCTCTCGTTTCAGTTCAAAACATTTACTAGATGAAGACTCCTTATTTTTATATTTGGTAAAAGTTGCGTACATATTTCAATGAATTTATATTGTTTTAAAGTGAATACCATTATAGCCAAGCAGATCCAAAAGAATCACACAAGAGATGAGCCATTAATTGAGCACTGAGAAAAGAGCTAAAATTTCACGAGATCCGAGGTGTAGCAGTCTGTTATCCAGGTGCAATGGTGGTGGAGCTGTCAACATGGCAGACATGCTGTGCTCTGGACGTAAAAGCAATCAGGTAATTTAATTAAGGTTGCACTTTAGCAACACAACAGGCTATGAGTGATGGTTTGGGATCAATCCTGAAGGTAAAGATCCGAGAACACCATGCAATTTTGAATCACGGTCAGATAATATTAATCTCCAGTTATCTGAACAAGAGTACTGTGCTTCCACCAGATGAAAGAATGCTTTTTGACTTATTACATAGTTCCAAGCAAATGTGTTTAAAGGGAAGTTTACATGGGGTATGCAGGCAGTATTATTCTGGATTGTTGCTTATCTGAATTTTGATGAGAAGTTTATTTTCATTCAATTTTAAAACTATGTACTTTTGCGTCAAGTTTAATATTATATTAAAGGTAGGTAGTTAATTAATGTCGCACTGGAGCAACACAACGGGCTATTGGCGATGGTCCGGCATCAAACCCGAAAGGAAAGATCCGAGGATACCGCGTCATTTTGAACCATGATCAGATGACTAGAACACATTGAGATGGCACCCAATGCTCCAAACTTCCACACCACAACGTGAGGCCACGACAGATTAAACGTGCACCAGCCCCCTTTGTACATGATGGTCTTAGGTTGGATTCGAATTCGCAACCCTCTGGTTGCTAGTCCATTACCCTTCCAACCAAGCTATCGCGGCCCTAGTAAGTTTAGAACTAATGGTAAATAAACTATACACAAGCAAAATGTTTGGTGCTAATTTGAATATTTTCGCGAGAATTTATTTTTGAAAATAAGGGAGTGACTTTTCATTCCCTGTAGCTAGTAATACAAATAATATTTAATGAATATCAATTACCTGAGAAATATGCAAATCACTTTCACTGATTAAAGGTGGCAATTCTGTCAGGACTGTACTTATCATTTCTTGTATTAAAAATTCAACTGAAAGTTCAAAATGAGATTACCTTAATTAAATGCAATAAAAACTGATACAACAATTTTTGACTACATCTTCAAAATATATATTCAAAAAGGCATTTCTAAAAATTATGTAGGATAAATTGGATGCATAATAAAGAGAGGTTGTCTCAAAGATTAATACAATCAAACCACATTAAGACAAGCTCGCTTAGCATAAATTACTGATAATGCGAAATAAATTCCAATCCCCGTCTAAATGTATTTAAAATAAAGTTAACTCATTCATTTAAGAATTTAATTATTAATTAAGAATTAGGTTATGCTAATCTTCAATTAAGATGAACAAATTTTTTAAACTTAAGGCAAACGGATTCTTTTCAATTGTTATTGTTAGAAACATTAAGTCACTCCAAAATTATAGAAGATTTATTTGTGGAAGAGAAGTGAAGAATAATTGAAGATTCTGATGAAGACAAAGGAATAAGTGTGCCTTCTTTAAAAGAGCTACTGCTGGCTTAGAAATTGTTCACTGCTTTTTGTTAGGCAGCGAAAATTCATCTGCTCAATAAAACACAGCAAAGATTTTCTTAAAAGAATGTCAAGAGAAAAACAAAATCCAAAAATCGATAACAGAACTATTTCAAGACAAAAATTGCGTAATCAGGAAATATGTGTGTAATCAAGAATTATCTGTGTTATGAGGAATAATCTGTATAAAAGAATCATCTGTATAATCAAAGTAGGTAGGTATTTAATTAACATCGCACTGGAGCAACACAATGGGCTATTGGCAAAGGTCCAGGATCAATACCAAGGGTAAAGATCTGAGGACAACACCATGTCATTTTGAACCAAGGTCAGATGATGAGGTCACACCTGAGCTGGCATCCCACTCTCCAAACTTCCACACCACACCGTGATGACATTGGAGGCCACAACAAGTTGAACGCGCACCAGCCCCCTTTGTACATGACAGTCTTTGGTTGGATTCGAACCTGCAACCTTCTGGTTACTAATCCATTACTCTTCCAACCAGGCTACAGCAGCCCACACACACAAGGGAAGTTTTACTAGAACAGAAGAGAGAAATACACCCAGGGAGGAATCGAACCTGCACCCCCATAACTCCCAGCTGCTAGCACAGTGGAAATACCCACTGAGCCACGACGGCCTCAATAATCAGTTAAGAAATTTTCCGCTTATGAGTGGTTTTGTTTTAATTTGGTAATGTTTATTTACCTCTGATATCTATTTAGTTATTTTAATCTACTACTTACCATAATTTTTTACAAGAGTGTCCAGAAGTGTTAAGGTACTCAATTTCAAAGCTCTGTGATTTTTACGTAAGAAAGAAGCTAAAATAGGCATTGATTCACCTAGGATAGGACTTAAGTTTATTTTGAGAGGTGACCTGAAAGGATAAATAAAATACAAATTAATACCTCGAAATCACCCAAAGGGATCGATACAAATTTTGAGACTTTCTTTTACTCACCCAGCCACTTTAGTAAGAGCTTTTACTGTTGTTAATCGCGTAATTTCGTTTCTTAGACGGTCTAAGAAAATTGGAAGGCATACTTGTAACTCTGCATCTAAATGATCCCCAAGATTACAAATTATTTGACCCCTGAAAGATAAATCAGACTCAAAATATAGAAGGATTCTTTCACAAAAAGGTAATCACACAATTAAAAGTTGTAAAATAATAAACATCTATACATATAGAGCAGATTTGTCAAAGTAGGCTGTACAAATTTATACCACTTCACCAATCCTTTATGTTAATCCTTGTTGTATTCATCCTAGTCTGTAGAGAAGGCTGAAATCAATTCGAAATCACTACAGGAATAGCATCGATTATCATTGCGATTAATGTTTAACCAATCCCCACCAAATTTGGTATACTTATTGTGAATTTTGGATATTCCTTCCTGCATGACTCATACAATGATTCCTTCCGTGGCCAAGTAATGAGTACTGGTGGCATTTCCCACATGAAAAACCAAGCAAATTGATCAATGTTGAACATGTCAAGCATCACGTGTTTTCGCTTTTGTGTGTCATATTGTATTATTCTTCATGTGTGCCATTGTGCAATGTTTAATAAATGTGTCGTGCCAAAGAGATAGCTTTTCATTCGTTTTTACAAACCCCAGACATTTTAAAATCCTGCAGGATACATAGGCTAAATATTAGCCCCATTTGATTAGTCTTGGGTCTGTAGAGGGGCTAAAAACAATTCGAAATCTCCATAGGAATAACATTATGATCAATTTCAACCCGAATAAAACAGGATATTTCACTAGCAAATAATAAAAATACAACGAAAGCTTACAAATTTTGTGAAAAATAACATAACAAAAAATTTTAATATTCATTTGTATTGATCAACCACATAGTATCAATGAATGGTTGTCATTTTTGAAGTAGTATCACTGTTTTAGAACAAGATCCAGTAGAGAATCGAATAAAAATGTTGACAAAAGAAAATGATTCCCCATATGCAGATCAACTCACATGCAAGCTATTGCTCTCTCCTTCACTTCTTGATCGATGTCAGCGGCTTTGAGTCTGACAAGGGTGCAATCGTAGAGGTGAGGC
This sequence comes from Meta bourneti, assembly GCA_933210815.1. Classification (NCBI taxonomy): domain Eukaryota; kingdom Metazoa; phylum Arthropoda; class Arachnida; order Araneae; family Tetragnathidae; genus Meta; species Meta bourneti. Next base: position 116,971,898 of record OW119923.1, on the reverse strand, counting down.
ACAAACGGCAAAAAGTCAAACGAAGAAGGCTGATCTGAAACACAAAACAATCAAACTAGTTTTCACTCCATAACAAGAGAAGATAAATGAATAAATACACAACCAAAGCAGATATATGTACCTAGAGGCCTTATCACTTTAACAAGCTGTTGCATAACTAACAGAGCTTCAGATGTAATTTTGTAAAATACATCACCGACAGCATGAACAAGAGGCTGAAAAAGTCATCAATATATACAAGTTAGCATTTAAACAAAAACAAATGGATTATGTTTAAAGTAAGGGTGCACAACTTCAGGAATACTGACTGTGAAGAAAGGAGTAGGTATTTTAAGTGACGTCGCACTGAAACAACACAACAGGCTATTGGCGACGGTCCGGAATAAAAAAAAGGGAAAGATTCGAGGACAGCACCACATAATTTTGAATCACTGTCAGATGACGAGGTCACACCGTAGCAGGCATTCCACTCTCCAAACTTCCACACCACGCCAAAGTGAGGGCATTTGAGGCCACGACAAATTGAAAGTGCACCAGCCCCCTTTGTACACGAGTCTTTGGTTGAATTCGAACTCGCAACCCTCTGGTTGCCAATCCGTTACTGTTCCAACCGATCTACCGCGACCTAGATATAAGTGATGTTCTGTCTGCAATTTCATAGAACTCAACCTGAGCCTTTTCGTTATTAGACATTCTAATCTTTCTTTTAGGAAATTTAGCCAACTAAATACTTTCATAACCGATAAAAATTAAAATACTTTTCTTAGCCTCAAACCAGTGTTAAGACACCTGATAGAAGCAGCCCATGGGCTGTATGCTGTGCACCCATGGATGAAAAAGACAGTTGGGTGACTGAAATAACCATGCCAATAAAGATACGTACAGGTACAAGAGCTTCAACATGTGGGTGGAAAACTTCTGGAGGATGATGTACGAGTAAACAATTCAGGAATGTGAGTGTGTCAATTTTCATATTAGAGCTGGAATTCTTATCTCTAAAATTAAAGACAATACATTAGTATAAAGAATCAAATAGATGTTTAAGCTACAAAATGAAACCTTTCTCCGACACATGCATACAAGTAAAAATTTGAAAAACCTCATTAAAAATCTTACTGAATCTTTTAGATTCTTCGCATATCATAGTACACCCTCCAAAATGTAACACCATGAAGGAAGCAACCCAGAAATTTGTATGTGAAGATCATGGAAGGAGATGCAAATGATTAGTGCATATGGGTGAATCCATTCAAATCCAGGTAAGGCTGTTCACCTCACCCTCTTCGAATCGAAGGATATTTTGCATAAAGGTACATTTTGGGTCACCTTGAATCAACATATTTTTTATAATCTAAAAAACCCATTTCTTCGAGATACAGGGCTGTGAAAGCGACATCACAAATTAAAAATTATTTTTCTTAGCGTACCACATCACCTAGTAAAAAATCTCATCTAAAGTATTTAAGATAATTCAATTTTATTTTTTTTAAAACAATGTAAGACTTTAGAGCAACTAATTTCATTAGTAGTACATAAATAGCATTGGAAATATGAATTTTCAATTTGATCAATTTTAAATTCATTTTTCTCAAAAAAAGCATGTTTCCAAAACTTTAAAACTCAATTTCTGAACTATTTTTGAACCATGACGTTTTGTTTGAACAGTAATACCTCAACAAGGAATATATCTATTTTAATTATTTTTGTATCATTATGATCTATACAATAGTGACTATTTTGACCCTCAGTCAAAGCTATTAGTTAAGAAATGAATTTTAAAAGTTGATTTTTAAATGTTAAAATTGGTGAAAAAAGTTGAAATAAAAACCTATTCCTACCAACTTGATGGAGGGTCAAAATATGAAGAATAACATTAGAAATAATTTCCAACAGGAATTCCTTCGGAACAAATTAGAATTTGAGATTTCACTGTTCAAAAACATGCTAATTAGCTAATTATAGCTAAACTAGACAATTAATGATTAGCTTAGTCTGATTTTTTTAACACTGAAAGCACAAACCAATGATCTATTTTAAAGAACTGGATTTTTAAAGTCAAATTAAAAAACAAATCTTGTATAGTGCATACATACACCGCTTCAGTAGATATAAACAAAAAAGGAACTTTAGCTCGAAATCAACTTTGTCAAAAAGATAACGGGGTTCTCGAGGAAAAGAAAAAATTAGGGCATTTTTAAGGCCCTTTCAAGTCTTTTTCTTTTTTCAAAGCCTTCATTAAACATTTATCAACTCGGGAGAATGTGGGTCAAGACTCACTAGAGTATAAAGATTGGGTCTTGGACCGTTTCAAAATGTCAAATTTTAGCTACTCTACAGTGGCTTTAGATATCAAAATTATGCCCTGTTTTTGACAAAACATGACCTTGTATGACTAACATTGATCTTGGTTTCTGAATGCAGATAAAGTAAAATATGCAGAATTCAAGTAAGGCTCTTTGAAAAAGTTAAGGACTTTTGGAAAATATTAAGGCTTAATTCAAGTGAAAAATCAGGCTTCTTTAAGGTTTGAGACACCTGGATAAAAATTCAAAACGAAGCCCAACATTGTAAGAGAATTCTATCAAGTGATTCACATCCAGACACAGAGGAAACTTGATAGCTGTAAGACGAGCATATTTTTCAAAGAAATGAGAATTGCACACTTACCCTAAGGAAAACTGTATTCCAGGTATGAGGGCTGGCATGTGCTCAGACAGAGCACCAGGGAGAACAGTCACTAATTCTGTGAGCACCAGGAAACATCCTTGACGTGTCTTGATGCTCTTCTCCTTCAGTTGGCGATGGAGGGCCTTGATGATGTTGGGGGTCTGCTGTTTCAGTAAGCTCACAGGCCTGAAATTTTATTAACTAAAATTATTATGTATTTAATTAACATCGCACTGGAGCAACACAATGGTCTATTGACGACGTCCAAGATCAAACCCAAAGGGAAAGAACCAAGGACAACACCACGTCATTTTGAACCACACTCAGATGAGAACACCTGAACTGGCACCCCACTCTCCAAACTTCCACACCAATGTCAGGACATTGGAGGCCAAGGCAGATTAAACATGCACTAGTCCCCTTTGTGCACGACGGTCTTTCATTGGATTCGAACTTGCAACCCTCCAGTTGCTAATCCATTACTCTTCTAACTGGGCTACTGTGGCCCTATTTCAGAAACTAGAGCTACTCAAAATAAAATCATGCCAAGGCAAATTTAATCTTAACTAATAAATTGTATACCATTGTCTTCCTTGCTAAAAGTAATTATTTATACAGGACAGACAGAACTGACAGCACCTTCCTAGTCACTCAAAGTGCTGTTGTTCCACTGGACATGGTATGCAGGAGATGACCAACCACAACTGATAGTTTAATTCACACATTCAGATTTGCATATTCTGGTGCTTCATTTTGTCTTAATTGACCTTCAGGTACCAAATAATTCAGGAATGCCAAAAGGAGACTGAATAACAGTAATAAAACTTTCCACGTGGATATCTCCATGTCGTAACACTTCTGGTTTTTCCAGTGTTAAGACTTAACATTGTCCCATAATAGATGGAGATACAAGTCTATTCGTGTGGGAAAGCCTGTTCATACCACGTGGTCATTCCAAGTGACGCAAGCTAGAAACTTCTAGAACATTCGGCACTCAGCCACCATGAGTCAGATGATATTTTTGTGCAATGCGACAAATTTGTTTTCAATAAACCTTTTTTATCTTAAATCCCAATCCTCCTTCGTGTGTCTAAAACTGTCGTTGTGTCCAATAAAATTTTGAACTTGAGAATTTGTCCCATCCTAAGATGTCACATTGCTACAACGTACAATTCAAAAATGGGGGACAACACTTTCCTTTGGCTGGTTTTCGACAAGGAATGGTGTACAATTAGTGTGCAGTAGATTTTGCCTGCCCCATAGTTTGGATTTTACACAAGACAATTTCAAGTCTTAAATTTCTATTTTGATTTCCATTGCAATATAATGTTAAAAGGTAATAAAATTTATATAGAAAGGTGTAGTCTATAACTCCTAATTACCCTGTCAAATCATCATAAAATAGATAAGCTCCCAATATGAAATGCGTAATAAAAACTGATGTATTGCTTTCTCTAAAGAATTTATCAATTCATAACAGATTATTATTTAAATTGGAAAGAGCACTCAAAACTAATACAACTGATAAACAATCTATAAAACCAAGGGAAGGTGTTATATCAAACAAGGGATTACAAACAAGATACATTTAAAAAACCCTGCTAACATATAAAACGAGGCTTTTTAAAAGAATAGTAGGTAGGTATTTTAATTAACATTTACACTAAAGCAACATAACGGGCTATTGGTGACGGTCTGGGATCAGTCCTGAAGGGAAAGATCTAAGGACAACACAACATCATTATTATGAACCACGGTCACAAGACAAGGCCACACCTGAGTTGGCACCCCACTCTCCAAACTTCCACACCATGCCAATATGAGGACATTCGAGGCCACGACAGATTTAACGTGCACCAGTCCCTTTGTACACGACGGTCTTAGGTTGGATTCAAACTCACACCCCTCTGGTTGCTTATGTGTTACACTTCCAACAGTGCTACAGTGGTGAGGCTTTTTAAAGGGAGGACAATTGACACAAATCAACAGTTAACACTGAGTCATGCATGATTCATTTGTGGCTTGAATGGCTGATGGTATGAATTGGCTTATAGTCAATTGTAGACATCTTGATCAATAGAATTTTTCCTGACTATTTCAACCAATAAATATAGTCCTTCGGTCATTGAGTGTTGTAGGGTCAAAGAAATAGAAGAGCTTTGGGCAACATAAGACACTTTTCAAGTTTTAAAAAATTCCAAAACTGTAATGGTATATTCAGTATTCAAGAGGTCATCATCTTAAACTTTTAAGTATGAAGCACTGATTCTTTTGATCCTCTTGAATATTTGTTTCATTACAGATCATATACTTCTATGGCTTATCATTATGCTGCCATTCAATTGCATACTTAACTAAAACATTGAAACCTGGAACATACTAGGGGTGTTCAAATGAAAAGGTACGAAACGACACTGTGGGTATAATTGAAGTCTTTATTCAGAAGTAATCACCAGAGTAATCACAACTATCCTACTGTTTCACGAGCCGAAGGATTCCCTATTCCCAGAATTCCTGTGGCTGTGACAAGAGCCAGTCCTCCACTGTGTCCTTCAGTTCGTCGTCCGCGTTGAAGTGCTTCCCTTTGAGATGTTTTTTAGCGGATAAAACAGATGGAAGTTGTAGGGCGATATGTCTGGGCTGCAGGGCGGATGCTCAAGCTGCTCCCTCTTGAACTTGGCCAGTACACTTTGTGTGACCCTGGAGACGTGTGGACACGCATCATCGTGGAGCAGAATCACTCCCTCCGCGAGCAGCCCAGGCCATTTGCTCTTGATGGACCTGCGTAGGCTACGGAGTGTCTCACCTACCGGTTTAACACCTTCCGCAATCAGAAATCTGATAACACCTCGCTGTTCCTCAATCGTCGAAATTTGCAATGTGAACGCCATGATGTCCTCACACGCACTGCCGCATCAATTGGACGGAACACACAACTGCATGCTTCTCTTCTGCGTCATGTGCGGGCGCTCGCGCATGCGCACAACCATGCCGGTACTCGTGCATTCGCTTCCTTAGATGTCTCACTACGTTATCCCAAAGCGGCATATTCAAATTTCAACCGGTTTGGTTTTTACGACGTTTCGTACCTTTTCATTTGAACACTCCTCGTATATCATACAGACATCACAACATTTCAATAAATTGACAAATCTGTTCCAAATACCCTTCTTCATGTTCCATTGATTCTGAATCCAATCCAACAGTGACAGATGGTCGAGTTTGTCTCAGAAGTGCAATGTAAGCATGAAAAATATCCACCTTCACATTTTCTTCTCTTTCTGCAACACAAAATAGCATCTTGAATAAAAACAGACATTTGGCTAAATTAAGCCAATGAAAAACATGGTAGCATTGTCTAAATAAGCTGTATTATAATATACTAGCTGAATTACCCGGTGTTACTCCGGGTTGAATTGTTTATAATTCAACGTAATATTACTCAGTATTATCCCTATGGAGATTTCGAATTTTTAGCCCCCTGCTGATCCGGGACAAATCGAACAGGGTTAATATATAGCCTGTGTTTCACAGATTATATAGGATGAATGTACCAAATTTATTGTGAATTGGTCAGATATTGATCGTATAAATACGCAATGTTATTCTCATGAGAATTTCTAATTATCTTTAGCCCCCGGAACCATATCGACAATTAAAAAGACCACTTTCTATAAAAATAATCTTATGTTACAAAAATTTACATTCCAATAATAAAACTAGTTTAAGTTTTTAAGAATTTACAGATGGGATACATAAACGATATGATACTGAGTGATTTTCAGCGCAACAGCATCCATCTGCCATTGCACCTAAGATGTTGAGAGGGCGACTCCTGTAGATGTTAACTCTGAAGTCATCTTCCACAGCCAAACCAGGAGAGTGCCCCCTAGCAAGTGCTCTGTCCAGGATAATGGGTCATTACAGAAGGTCAGATGACGAGGTCACTTGAGCTGGCACACCACTCTCCAAATTTCCACGCCAACGTGAGGACATAGGAGGCCATGACAGATTGAACGTGCACCAGCCCCCTGTGTACACAACAATCTCTTTGGTTGGATTCAAACTTGCAACTCTCTTGTTGCTAATCCATTACTCTGCCAACAGGGCTACCGCTGCCCTCCTGACACAGAAGAAATCCACCAAGGAATCGAACCTGCATCGCCCACAACTCGAAGGTTGCTAGCGCAGTGGGCATACCCACTGAGCCACGACTGCCCCACGGTACATTTGGAGTTCAAGAATTGTAAGGTAAAAGCGTGCTTCTCAGAAATCTTGTAATGCTCAGAGGCGAACCTACCTTTGAAGCGTGAAATGAGGAGAGGCGAAATGGACTTATAAAAGCCCAGTAACATCTCATGTCTGGTGGAGATGAGAGCTTCGAGGCACTTGGCAGATGCCCGCCGCACCTTCCAGCTCATGTCGTCGTCGTCACTGTACTCATCCTCGCTCTCACTGAAACAAGGAAATGAGAAGCAATGAGACCGAAATTATCCACATTGGGTAAGTTCATTTTATGCACTTTTAAACAATACTCCAACTCCTATTAAACATTTTAAAATATTAGTAAAACTCAACTTGATACTCAAATTTTGAGCTTAATGTGATATTCTCAGTTTTCTAAACTGCTTTAAAAGGACACTGGACTTTCCAAATTGATTGAAAAACAACTTTTTAATTTTAGTATCAAAAATTAAATTAAGTAAAATTTGGTAGATAGCAAAAGAATAATTAAATTCCGATCATTTTTGACAGAGTGAGATATCTATCAAAGATATAGGGTCATTTCACATGGGACCTGGTAGGTGTTGCACCATCGTCATGGATTTTTTCAAATTTTTACCATAGATATGGCAGTGAAACCCATAGATCTCAATTATTTAAATATTTTGTCCAGTATTTGCTGAGATACAGGAATTTGGTCAATTTTGCAGAATGGTGGCCATCTTGGATTTACCACTGTCTATAAATGACCCTAACTTGAGAACTAATAGTTCAAATTTAGTAATTTTGAAATAAGATTTATTTCAGTAGTGCATATAAACTACAAAAACAATGACAATTTTACACTTCAGTGGACTTTTTTACCTACATGTAAAGTGAAAAAATCACTTTAAAAAAGTCGACTTTAAAGGACTATAGAAAAAATGAGCCCTCATATTTTTTCTGAAAAATTGTAGAAATATTAAATAACATGTGTTATGATTTATATTTTATTTATTTGAGCATGTGCAAGATGCTCCTTGTGTTCCATTCATCTGTTAAACGCATTTTAATTTATTATTGAACTGTTTTACCTGTTCGTATGTTTTTCTACCGTTACTCATTCATACACATTCCTGTGCAATCAATCTCGAACATCCCATGTAAAATGAAAAAGCATAGTTAAATAAAGCCACTTCGACTACAACTAGCGATGAGGATCAGATCGAGGCTTTACAGATTATTTTTCCGAATCATTACTACGAATTAATTTTGAAATAATAAGAATATCTCAAGCAAGATGTGCGAGGTTCTCCGGCCAACACTGAAGAATGTTGGCCACAAGGAACCATTGGTTCCCGAGGGACGTTGGCAGGTGTTGAAACTAAAAGGCGCAACGTGTCCATAAAAATAAGTTTTTCTCTTGATTCAAAACTCTGTATGTATCAGTGAGTGATGTAATTGTAAATGTTGTGTCTTCGCATCTGTTCGTGGCGCCATGTGGTTGATGGGGAATTTTTCCCTCCGTATAGTATGAGAGCTATGGAGGTGGACGATAGAATTTGTTCATGCTCTGTTCTGGTTTTATGTTTACCTGGGTTTTTGTCCAAAAGTAGAAGTACATTGATGTAATATATGTATATATTTAATATGTGTACAGTTAAGGTTTGATAAATGTTTTATATAGAAGACACGGATGATTTTAATTCATCGAGTTCCGTTTTTAAAGAATTAACCTCTCGGCACCAGCACACAGCATTTACCCAGGTAAGAGAAGCCTTTATTTAAGATCCTGAAGAATATTTACTGAACCTTATAGTGAATTTAATATGTATCAAATGAATAGTAGACTGCCCTTTTATAAATCACATTGGTTCCTGCACAGAACGGCTAATGTCAGGTAGACATAGCTTAGTTTCTGTTCTGTCGAGTACTCTTTGTTAATTGCTTGTGTCCAAAGAGTGCATATATTAATTTAGGTTCTCAGTTTCATAACAGCGGTGGTGTTCTTGAACGGACATCTGGGCTAGGAGAAAAAAGTAGAACTGTAGGGGTGAAGGACTCAACTAGCGGAGACAGAGGACAGATGTGCAAGGGTCCTTTTTGATGTGATCTTCCAAAAGATTTGGAATTGTAGACTCATGTATCCTAGAAATGTGTAAATAAGTGTACAGTAAATTTATCCCATGAAGAAGCATCACTTTGCCTCATATGCTACCGTACTGTGCCATTGTAAAAAGGGTTGGTTTTGGGGGTTTTATGGCGCAAGGGCCATATTTGGCCATGCTGGGCCAGGCGTAAGACATACAACATCAAGTAAGACACATACAATAAAAGCTTTACTGACACAGAAGAGAAAACTACACCCAGGGAGGAATGCATCCGACAGGAATTGAACCTGCACTGCCTACAACTCGAAGGTTGGTAGCGCACCCACTAGAGAAACAACGGCATCGCTTCTTCATGGGATAAATTTACTGTACATTTATTTCTATAGCTCTTTAAAGTTGACTCTTTTAAAAAGTGATTTTTTCACTTTACAAGTAAAAAATCCACTAAAATGTAAAATTGCCACTATTTTTGTAGTTTATATACACTCTTGAAATGAATGACTATCATTTGGTACCAAAATTACTAAATTTGAACAATTAGTTCTCAAGTTAGGATCATTTATACAGTGTGGCAAATCCAAAATGGCGCCATTCTGTAAAATCGACCAAATTCCTGTACCTTAGCTAATATTGGACAAAATATTTAAATAATTGAGATCTGTTTCACTGCCATATCTATGGTAAAAATTTGAAAAAAAAATCCATGACAATGGTGCAACAACTTTTTCTCAAAATGGGTGTTTTCGCAGTCAAAAATGTGTTTTTCTTGGACATTCTACTAATTTGAAAATTTTGTCATCCAACACTGTCAGTACGGGATCCACCAACTCCATATTCTTTATTCATTCTACACACCAAACACAGTTGGGTGAGATTTCTTCGTAGTGGGCAGCATACAAGAAATATTTTGAGGAGCGATGTGTCCAGGGGATCTGTGTGGCCGAATATATCAGGTCTGCCACTTGCAAGGTGGGAATTTTTTTCTGGTTCTATTCACACTTATTATCCTGAGCAACATGCTGCTTGGAGGGTTGGCTGTTTTCAGGTTTTATTGAGCAAGAGCTATATTTGGCCAAACCCAAGATGGATAACACAATGAAGGATTGGATGTTGGGGTTTTATGGAGCAAGGTCCAAAAGCGGACAAGCTGCACCAAACACAAGACAGAATATGACCCAATAAAAGTATAAAATATTTTAAAATTAATAGTCTAAGATAAAAGGTAGATTTAAAACATGAAAAATGAATAGATGAGAATAAAAATATTCAAATAGTCAGATGATAAAACAAGATAATCGTCTGCAGCATAACTAGTGAAACTGAATAACTTAATTTACATGTATAAAATTTTGAGTGTGAAATTTAAAAGATGGGAAAAATTAGATGTGGTTAAAAAAAAAACTGAATTTAAAAACGCGAAAAGGTTCAATACAATGAAGGAGGTAGGTTGGTAGTTAATTAACGTTGCACTGGAGCAACACGACGGGCTATTGGCTAGTCTGGGATCAATCCACAAGGGAAAGGTTCGAGAACACCACGTAATTTTGAACCACTGCCACATGACGAGAACACCTGAGCTGCCACACCACTTACCAAACTCAACACCAATGTGAGGACATTTGGGACCACAACAGATTTAATATGCACCAGCCCCTGTATACACGACGGTATCTGGCTGGACCTAGTTTTGAACTTTCGGGTTGCCAATCTGTTGCTCATCCAACTGGGCTACTACAATGAAGGAAGAATAAAAGGCAAAAGGGTAGTAGGTGAGGGTAAAAATGAAAGGGAGGAAAGATCACTCAGAGTTGTGATGCCCTAACAATGGACCCCTGAGGATGTCGCTTGGAGGGTTAATAACATCACTGCCTAAAGGGTTAATAACACTCACTAGACTTAATCAACATCATTGCAGGATTGGTCATTTTCGAAGGTGATCTAGTTAGTTTTATAGAACAAAACATTTAATAATACTTACCCTTCATCATCATCACATCTTTCCATATCCATGCTATCTTCTGCTTCGTTGTCATCGTCGTAGTTATAATTTGGATCATAGCAAAGATATTTAAGGCAAAGTTTCACAATCTGAAAATAATGCAATTCATTCATTGAAAAGAATTTATTCAATTGAAGAGAAATTATTAGATAAATTAAATTCATAACCCGATTCTCAAATTACCATATACTTTACCTTCCACGAGCCGATAAAAATGGATTATTTCCTACAAACTTTTATCAAAAGGCAGCTCCTAAATCGGATCATTGCTTTGAATGGAACATCCATTTAATTTGCAAGTGGTAGGTAGCGTAAAAATCCCTAATTCAGTATCTACTCAATCCTACTAGTAACACCAAATTGTCCTGAAGAATTCAGGGATGAAAATTTCAGCTTTTCGCGTTGATCTTTCAGTTCCGATTTCCTGAAAATTTTATCGGAATATTGATAGAGCGACTAAAACAGAAAACCTTGGCTAAACTAACTAAATTATGATTAATGTGCAAAATTCTTTTCAGTAAATTGTGTAAAAAAAATTAATTTTAGAATCTGCTTTGAATGAACTCATTTCTGGAATTCCATACATTTTCTCCAAGCTAGCCAAGTAGCTGCATCTTTATTAAAGCTTTTGGAGCAGTTTTATAATACAGGCGGCCCTTGACTTTCGCACAATCTACTTTCGCACTTGACAACTTGGTTTCAAACTCGTAACCCTCCAGTTGCTCTTGCAACTGGGCTACCTACCGCAGACCAGAGGGGGAAAGACAGAACATGAGGAATCAAATTCCCCTTAAAGGGATTACACTCCATAGCTGTACGAAAAGCAGGAACACACAGAAAATACAAGGGTTGGATAAAAAGTAATGGCAATAACTTTGTATTTCGACGTATGCGCACCAGATGGCGCTGGCATCCTCTGAGCTGATAAAAGACAGTCACGTGAAGGCATGTGGTGTGCGGTGACAGGTGATTTTGACTCAATAGTATTTTGTAGTGGCTTGACGTGCGGAGCGAAAGAGAAAGCGCCATAACAATATGTTTACAAAGCAGGAACAACATTCTTGGATAAAAATAGAAGTTGCACTAGGCCATAATGCGCAACACTGTTATCAGGACCTGCGGAATGCATGTGGAGATGTTGCGTTGCCATACCGTATAGTGGCACAATGGGTGAAAATGTTTCGTGAAGGAAGGGATGTCACTCAGGATCAACATCGTTCCGGACGACCCCAGGTTGACAACCAAACAATTCAGCTTATCACTGGTTTGTTGGAAGCTGATCGACGATGGACCTCTCGAGAATTAGAACCACTATGAGGGATCCATTTCAACAGTAGGGAGGAGATTATTCGAGCTGTATGGCGATCGTTGCGGGACATCAACAGAAGTGGATGTGCTGATGGTGTACGGCACCTTCCTGTCATTTGGCAGAAGGTGGTAGACATGAGAGGTGATTATATTGAAGGAATGTAAGTGTTTTTAACTATGATAATAAAGGCATTTCAGATCTATCGATGTGTTGCCACTACTTTGTATCCATCCCTTGTAGTTTAAAATACTCATTTTTTGCATCCATTAGCTCTTTGCATCTGATAATTACCTCTCAAACTGGGTTAATCGTTTCCAATGGCAATGGTAATTAATTAATATCGCACTGGAACAACGCAACGGGCTATTGCTGACGGTCCGGGATCAATCTCCAAGGGAAAGATCCAACGATACCACGTAATTTTGAACCACGGTCGGATGACGAGGTCGCACCAGAGCTGGCACCCCACTCTCCAAACTTACACACCATGCAAACGTGAGGACATTTGAGGCCACCAGATTGAACATGCCCAGCCCCCTTTGTACACGATGGTCTTTGGCTGGACCGAACTTCGAACTCACAACCCTCCGATTACTAATTAATGATCTCCAAACCTCATGCCTTCCTGGAGGTTTTAGAAGAAACTGGGTCATCTTTAAACAACAATTTTTAAAAAGAACCAGGCAGTCAGACCCAAAATTCGTACATGAGAGGATCAAACAATCAAGCACTTCAATCTATTTACAAACGGGTACTGTAACCACATAAAGACAAACGGTCATATAAAAAGCATTGTTTAAAACTGTAGTAACATGGGGTACTCACCGTAGGAACATGAGGAGATATTTCTTTCGGGCATCTTCGCACAAAGGATTCGAAAGCATGCAAGCAGTACTCTCGAAGTTCATCGTCCTCTACTGCACAATACTGCACGATGATCGGCATGACTCTTTCTAGATGTTCTCCAAAGCGGTGGCCTGCTTGACGGCTAAGATAAAACATTTCATTTACTCGTTAAAATGCTGAAACTTAGAGGCAAGTTTAAGAAAGAACCTAAGCAGAAAAGAGATAATTTCACAGGATTTTAATTTTAATGAATATAGGTTGATGGTTCGTCGATTTTTCAGGGTTTCATGGCACAGGGGCCATATTTGGCCAATTAATATAGGTTGAAATTTAATAGGTCTGATAAAAAAACAATCAAATCAGAAATAATAAATCTAATTAAATAGAACAATACCAAACTGATATTCTACATAGTAAGCTACCAAAAGTTTCCAGCACAAGGGTATGTATTCGAATCAAAACAGTTTTTATTATTCAGTAGTTACCCTTTATTACATCAAAAAATCAAAGTTGATTGGTTTTGGGGTTTTATGGCACAAAGGCCATATTTGGTCATGCTTTGCTAGGCACGACATACAATATCAAGTAATAGACACACACAATGAAATTTTTACTGACATAGAAGAGAAATACACCCAGGGAGGAATGCACCTGACAGGACAGAAACCAGTGCTGCCTACAACTCGAAGGTTGCTAGCACAGTGGGCATACCCACTGAGCCAAGACGACCCCCAAAAATCATAGGACAAGTAAAAAAGAGCAGAATGCGTGGTACATTGAGGTGTTATATGAGGAGTTATATATCAGATTTTATTTATCTTTGTCTAATCTTAACCTTAAGTCACATATCCATACCTTATTTGAGCAACTACATAAACTTATTACTCTTGAGTTTAATTTATCTACATGTGTTGCCATTACAAATATGCAAATGCTTTTAGAATGAGTTTCAGTTGGTCGGTTTTGGGGTTTTATGGAACAAGGGTCATATTTGGCCGTGCTGCACCAAACACAAGACATACCATATCAAGACACACATAAATTTTTACTGAAACAGAAGAGAGAAATATGCCCAGGGAGGAATGAATGAGTTTAAGCAGGTATTTAATTAAAGTCGCACTGGAGCAACAAGACGAGCTATTGGTGACAATCCGGAATCAAGCCCTAAGGGGACTGGTTCAAAATCTGTGAACACCACATGATTTTGAACCAGTCAGATGACGAGGTCACACCTGAGCTGGCACCCACTCTCCAAGCTTCCACACCGTGAGGACATTGGCCATGACAGATTTAATATGCACCAGCCCCCTTTTTACACGACGGTCTTTAGTTGGATTCGAACTCTCAACCATCCGTTACTCTTCCAACAAGCCTGAATGAGCTTAAGAAAATATAGCAGTGAAAGTGTTCATTTCAATTGACTTTAGCATTGTAATCAACTTACCTTATTGCCGCAATGGCTTGGATGTGTGTTCTTGTGGTAGAGGTATTGTTGTTCTGGCTCAGTTCGTCTAACAGAACATCAATCAGTTTATTGAAAAGATTTTGATTGCAACTCATCACCAGATAACCTATAAAATAAAACATTTCAAGGTCAGAGTGAAAAAGCATTGAATTATTATAAAAACAAAACGAATGTCTAGGAACACTTAACAGAAATTCTAAATAGTTTCAAAACTTACCTATGGCAGTGATTGATCTTTTTCGGACTGCTAATCTTGGACTGGCTAGTTGGGGCAACAATGCTTCTTGAATTGACAGGTGAAATGTGATGAGTAATCCTGTGATGAGGAAATTGTTCTTTAGAAATGTTTTTAACAATTCATAAAGCAATGCAACAGTGTTCGTCTTTTCGGTATTGGCATTTCAATTAACGTCGCACTGGAGCAACACAATGGGCTATTGGTGACGGTCCGGGATCAATCCCAAAGTCAAATCCGAAGGGAAAAATCCAAGAACACCACATAATTTTGGACCACGGTCAGATGACAAGGTCACACCTGAGCCTGTGAACTTTTCGGAAAAGCAAATTCTAGGATTGGATTGGATGTTTGGGTTTTATAGTGCAAGGTCCAAAAGCAGACAAGCTGCACCAAACATAAGACAGTATATACCCAATAAAAGTACCAAACATTTAAAAATCAAGTCTCAGACAAAGATAAAAGGTAGATTTAAAATTTAAAACAAGTAAAATATGTAAAAGAATAAAAATATTCAAATAGTCAGATGATAAAAACAAGACCATTGTCTGCAGCATAACTAATGAATTTAATTTAAATATGCATAAAATTTGGAAGTGTACATTTAAAAGATTGAATTATAAAAGAATGTGGATAAAATAGATTAATGTGTCTTTTTGAATTTGGAAAAATGAGATGAGATTAAAAAAAAACGAACTGCATGCAAAAACGCGAAAAAGTTTGAATGGGGATTTCCCCAATCAAATCTTACCGGTTTAAAATTGTAGTTTTAAAATATCTGATATGTTGATGATTAAAATGTGAAAAATAGAAAATGGAGTAGAGAAAGAGATGCAGAAGCAAATTCTAAGAATAGCTTTACCAGCAGCATAGCATAACAAGTAACCAAGATTGGATTTCCCAAATACTATTTAATGAATTTGCTGTCTACTTACTAAAATCTACATCAGTTCTCCACATTTCAAGATATCTGGGGAACATTTTCTGCATTGTGTAAAATACCCAAAAGGTTTATCTGCAATGGGTAGCTTTAAAGAGTGCCTGGATGTGCTTGAAATTTCACACACAATTCCAGAATCATACTAAACAAATATTTTCCAAGATTAGAGCTTTCTTTTCAATTTCACTTGACGTGTCTCCCCCAAATACCAGGGCCTATTAAATAAGCTAGAAAGTGAAGACAAATGCTTGCTTGTAAGAAAGGAACAAGCTGAAAACGGCACATTGATTCCATCGTCAGAAAAAATAAATCCTTTCTCATAAGCAAGGAGTCAGTGGATCGTCACATGGAAGGTGTCAAAATATGACAAAAACATGTTGCATTATGTATGGACAGCTGATGAACATATTTTTGAGTGACACCAATTGTCCAACAGACAAAGGGAATTAATACTATTAATTGTAATTGTGTTATGAATAAAATACTATGAATAGATACTCTAGTGAATGTTTTCAAAGCAGATGATTTACTGTTGAGAAAAGAATCATTCTTGGGGTAAGCCACCCAAATTTATTTTGATACATAACATGCCATAATTCTCTGCAAATTATTCAAATTTCAATATTATTAAACTTAAGTAAAGAAAGGAAAATGAAACCTATTGATTTAATCAATAATTTCAAACCAAGTGATTTGAATCATGATTTAAATCAGCATAAGTGATAGAAACAAATTTTTTTTTTACACCTAAAAACCCAAGTTTTTCAATTTAATGATTTATTTATTCCCTCGATTAACTTTCAGGGAAGACTCACAGAAAACTTTGTGGTGATTGGAGCAGTACTTTTTGAGATACCATGTTTCGCAACTAGAAAAATGTATCGAGAAAAATCTGAAAGTGTGAAGAGCATGATGGAAAAACTTGTCAAAAAGTTTTCATCAAATGTCCTAAATTTTTACTCTATTTATGAAAGAAAGTAAAAACTGACACATTTAGAAAGCTTAATCAGGCTGATATCAAGATAAAAACTTTAAATATGGTAGAAACACCACAAACCAATGAGATACAGAAATCATCAATTGGCAAGGCAAGGACCCACAAAGAAGCCTTACAGTGTACATATGCCCTAGAAATCACGAAAATTGACCAGAATATCGATTTTGTTTTTATTGCTTCAAAATATTTCCTAATTTCTGAGCTTTTAAACAATATCAAGATCTTGTAAATATTCAGAATAATTTTCTAGATACAAGGGTTTTTCCTTAGGTACTGTCACCATTACAAACATGTTTCCAAAACTTTAAACTCAATTTTTGAAGAACTGTTTTTGCAATAGGATCTATTGTTCAAACAGTGATAACTCAACAGTGAATGGATCTATTATAATTATTTTTGTATCATTATAATCTATATAATACAGTGAATGTTCTGAACCTCAATCAGAGTTTTAGTTAAGAAATTAATTTTTAGTTGATTTTTATGTTGAAATTCTTGAAAAAATCTTGATGTTTTAGACTTTCTTGGTGAAAACAATTGCAAAAAAATAGGAGTTTTTTGAAAATATACAAGCCTTACTATGCATTAATACTTAATATTTGTGAGACAAAATTTTTCTTTAATGTAAAAGAAATTTTATAAATTATACCTCCAAATCTACTAAGTAGATCACTAAGGATGTCCAAAGCTTCCAACTGCACAGATATATCTTCTTGCTAAAAAACCATTGAAGTATGTTATTATTTCAAACAAATAAAAGTTTTAATCGATAAAACTTTAAAAATATAAAATTCTCAATAAAAGCTTGTTGTTTACAAAATTCTTTATGACAAAAATCATTATAACTTAAAACAATTGTACAACAAATAAGCATTTTCCAATCATTAAACCAGCAACATAAAGCAATACACTGCCATAAAAATATAATTTTTAACAGATTAATAATTTAAATTATGCATGAAGCAAATTATAGAATTCAAACATTAATATACAAGGGATGTTTTACAAAGTTCTGGGTGTTAGAATTTCTTTTATATCAATTTATTACATTGCAATTTTTTAATAAAATTTCTGTTTAATTGTATGCACTTGTCTCGGCATGAAACTAGTTTTATAGGCCATCTAAAACACCTTCACGTGTAGGTAGGTATTTTAACTAACATTGCACTGGAGCAACACAACAGGCTATTGGCAAAAGTCCGGGATCAAACCCGAAGGGAAAGATCCAAGGACAACGCCCCGTACTTTTGAACCATGGTCAGATGACGAGGTCACACTTGAGCTAACAACTCACTCTCCAAACTTCCACACCACGCCAACATGAGGACATATCAGGCCACAACAAATTTAATGTGCACCAGCCCCCGTGTACACAGCGGACTAAGTTTTGGACTCGGAAATCTCTGGCTGCTAATCCGCTTATCTTCCAAACAGGCTACTGTGGCTCCATTTCCATAGAAAGAGAATGATGGTTCTGAGAAGTTACAGCATCTTCCAAAGCTGCAAAATAAACACTTAAACATTTTGTCTATATCTGCTGAGCGACTACATCCCACCGATCAGCATCACCTAACATCAAAAACCTATCTGGACTACTAGAAAGCATCAGTCACTGCCTTGCATTATTCAGCTCTTACAGTAGAAATACAATATAAGCATTTCAAAATCTTACCTTTGCAATGGCATTACTCAGTCTTCCAGTTATTTTCTTACAGATACTGGCAACTAAATTGGTTGATGCAGGAGATAATTCACTGATGACTGTTTTTAAGCCTTGAAATAGAATTATCTTACATTCAATACCAAATACTTAGTTTCAATCACAGCTACACTCATCTTAAAATACCACTTTTAAATCAGATAATAAAAAGAAACCCATACTTAGGGCCAATGAAACTGGTAGGTATTTTAATTACCGTCGCACTGGAGCAACGCAATGGGCTATGGGCGAGAGTCCGGGGACAATCCCAGAGGGAGAGATCCTAGAACACCATGTCATTTTGAACAACAGTCAGATGACAAGGCAACACCTGAGCTAGCACCCCACTCTCCAAAGTTCCACACCAACGTGAGGACATTTGAAGTCATGACAAATTGAATGTGCACCCTTTGTACACGATGGTCTTTGGTTGGATTAGAACTCACAACCTTCCAGTTGCTAATCCGTTACTCTTCCAACTGGGCTATTGCAGCCAGCCAACGAAATTGGATTTTGCAGATACACAATCTATTTGATAACATAATTATAAGCTAGAATTTTTGTTGACAGAAAAAATCCTCTGTAAAATTAAATTAGGTTCTTTCCTTTACTTTTCTTTCTTTACGTCTGTTATTTTATTATTCTACGACACTTTATTTTTGCCCTTTCAAATTCATTTCACGTTACACTAGACCAGGGGTTACCAAATTCCTTTGACCGTCTACTGCTAATATAATATCATCTAATATAATAATATAGTATATATTATTACATTAGCTTGTCAAAGGGATTCGTTTTTGTTTTTGACGTCCTTCTTAACATTGCATATTTGATAGGAGGGATACATAAAATATAAAATTTAATTTATATAGCAATAATATAATCTTCCTTATATATATGAAAATAAGACTTATTACTTAACATACAATTTACTAGCATTTTCAATGTGAAGGGTGTGCTTCGCGACTGTATAAGATTAGCAATGTTGGGTTCAAAGTTAGTAAGTTTCAGTCATCAATCGCCACAGAATTCTACATCTAGCTTATTTCTTTGTTTTGTTAAAATGGAATTAATATGGCTGAAACCAGCTTCAACCCTGCGCGAGCTTGGAAATGCAAGCAAAAAGGGGAGAACCACTTCATAAAGTTTTGTATATTTTTCATATTCGTCCAAATGTAACTTAAAAGTCTTATTTTTAAAGTGCTGTAGCTTCAAGATCAACTGACAATTCAATCAGTTCATCTTATGTTACATTTGATATGTTCAATATCTGATTTGATTTATTTTATCGACCCCTGACCCAATCAACCCATGATAATGTTATATTGACCCCTGGGGTCGATATCGATCACTTTTGTGACCACTGAACTAGTCATGAAGTCAGCTGATCCTGAACAAGTGGCATGCTTAAAAAAGGAGCCAGCCATAATGGTTTAGGAAAATTGCATGCCATGCTGACACTTACTTTTCCCTTTGGAATTGGTAAACAAGCTCCTGCTTTAGGTGGTGTTAACTCTAGGGGCATTTCTATCGTTGAAGAAATTATGATACAATATTCAATAAAATAAAGCAATTAATTTTTAAATAAACATTCCATGGTTTCAAATTGCATCCATTAATTTTGTTCAGCATTCATTTATTAAATTTATTGTTTAAAGTATATTGTCATGGAGGTGGGATTCCCTTAGTAGAATAAACATGCATGATCAAGTTACCTCAAGTGTAGTAGTAAACAACAATAGTAAACAGAACAGCAGGGAAATTATTTACATACCTATGCTCGAAATATCACGAAGCTGCTCTTTGTCAGAAACCATATTGTTACATAATGTATCCACAATAGTTTCAACCTGGTATTCTTTGACTTTGTTCACTAATGGGCCAAGGCTACAAAACATGGGAGAATATTTTAAATCTTTAGTACTCAATTCAGTTGTTGGTCTATCACAAATCAAATATTGCAAAATGAGAAAATAAGAGATTCAACACTAATTCGATTGAATCTTACAACATTAGTTTCAAGGATGTATTTCAGAAGGGAAGCTTAGGCCCGAACACCCCCAAAATGTTCTTCATATTGCAAAAACAAATGTTGTGTTCTATGTCCATAAATTTGAAAATTGGACATGGTTGGGTTTTACGGCACAAGGGGCATATTTGGTCAAGCTGAGTCAAACACTAGACAAACGACTTCAAGGAAAGGACATACACAAGCAAAGTTTTACTGACACAGAAGAGAGAAGTACTCTGGGCAGAGGTATGACAACAGTTGCAGTAATTTTCAAACAAAACGTTCATTTAGTATTTGGTTGCTATTCAGTCACATGGAATTCATCTAGGTGACTAAATGGGAAGAGAATAAAAATCCCGTCTATTTACTTAGACACAAGTGACCAAGGACATATTCGTACAAAGTACTTTCTCAAAACAATTTAAGATTAAAAACCAATCAAAAATACATGTGCTACAATTCTAATTTAATCAACATTAATCGAATTTGCTTACCACAGATAAAATGCACCTAGATGTAAATGAAAACAGTCAGAAAATCATTAAATGCATCATTCCTTTTGTAGTGCATGTCGATTGGAACCGAAAACCCGAAGATTGAGCTCCCTCTGAAATTATTTTCTGGTCCTGATTTGTCGGAAAATATTTCAGCAATCAGTTCTACAACACACCAACAATCATAAAATCCACAAAAAGTATTAATGGTAAGATGACTGGTATTTTTTAAAATGAACGTCTCATTGGAGCAACACAATGGCCTATTGGCGACAATCCGGGATCAAACCCGAAGGGAAAGATTAGAGGACAACACCATGTCATTTTGAACCATGGTCAGATGACGAGGTCACACCTGAGCTGGCACCCCACTCTCCAAACTTTCACACCACACCAACGTGGGGACATTTGAGGCCATGACAGATTTAATGTGCACCAGCCCTCTTTGTACAAAATGATCTTTGGTTGGATTCAAACTTGCAACCCTCCAATTGCTAATCCATTACTCTTCCAACCAGGCTACTGCGGCCCAAGAGATGATATTTGTATAAACAATGAAAAGCTACTGAATGGAGTTTTGGTAAAAGGGAATAGTACATCTGAACAATTAGAATAAGAGTGACAGAATATGGAGTGCACAAAACTTTAGTCCAATTCCCTTTGAAATTGGCCAGCACATTTTCTTGGCAAGCCTATCGAGGGAACCATGCCTTTTATGTCAGTCAGGGTTGGTTGATTTTGAGTTATGGCATAAGGGCCATATTTGGCCATGCTGTGCCAGACACAAGATATACAATATCAAGTAATAGACACACACAATGAAAGTTTTACTGACACAGAAGAGAGGAATGCGCCTTGTAGGTTAGTGGACATACCCACTGAACCACAATGGCCTGACATCAATCAGGGGTCAGAAGAAAGTACTTATTTTACAGCTCAGTAGTGATTCATTTTGTCATGTAAAGTAAAACCTTAGCCAAACTGATAGTCAAACAATGGAAGCTTCACAAAGTGACAAATGAAGATAAAAACAAGGTGATTAAAAAGGTCTATTTCAGTAGTATAAAACATCCACCAAATAGTGTAGTTATAGACAGTGGTAAAGAAAAATCAATTAATTTATCAGAATTAGTGGAAACAAATAAAATACACAAGTTGAAAGGATTTTAACATTTTAATGAAAGTAAACAAATCAAATTGAACTATTTAAATTTCATATAGCATACCATTTCACTGCCAAATTCTGAACTTCTCCATTTTTATCTTCCAGCAACTTCAGAAGCATCTTTACAACCTAAATTTTAAAAAACATACAAATTTAAAAGAAATGAATTAAAATCAAATACAGTAAGTTAAGAGATACCCGAAGTTAAGAGATAGGTGGGTCCAACGAAAATCGTTTAAGTCGTTAACGTATAACAAAACAATCTTAACTTTCGTCGATCGTAGGATCGTAATCGTGAGTAGAGTTCGTACGTAGAGTTCGCGCGAAACACATCCAATGCGTATCACAAGAGAAACACTGAAGATAGCAAGTGGCAGTGTTGCCAAATGAAAAAAAATCAAGAACCGCGTAACTCCGAGTTCGCGTAAGTCGGGGTATCACTGTATGTACCACAGCTAAAGCTATTCCTCCACAAAATTGAATATGGTAAGAAGCCAACAGCCCTCATTTTCTTAGTTCCTATTAGAGATCATGTGATTTCACATACTTAATTGATGCGTATAAAGGTATTTATGAATCCATATTTTAATCCATGTAGTTTTTAGTGTTAGTGTACCAGGGGTTACAGATTATATACATGTATTCAAAAGCAAAAGTATTTACAAAACTTGCTGACATCAAGGCTTTAGAGAAAGGGCCAACAGGGCTTGAGCCCTTCCTGAAATATTTTAAATCTTAAAAATCAGTCAAAAATACGCAGTGCAAATCGGAGTTTTGTTTTATCACGTGTAAAATGATGGTTGGTTTAGGTTTTATGGCACCAGGTCCAGAAATGGACAAACTGTCAAACACCAGATAAGATAATAAAATCATTGTAAATGTAAAAACATTAAAAAAATAGTGGGAAAAGATTCCAGTGCAAAGTTTTTAGAGAATAAAATATTGAAAAAGAGTTAAATAATATGAGATTAAAATGCAGAGTTAAGGTATGTTGATCAACATGTAAGGAATGAATTAGGATAAAAACATGAATTTAATATTTAAAACATGTTAAAATCAGTAAAATGTAGATATAAAATGGATGAGAACAATATTTACAAGTAATGAGAGTGGTATAAAAGGATATAAAAATATTATATAGAATTTAAAAATCGAATGCTATATAAGAAATTAAAAATATTTGGATGGGGTTTCTTCCCAATTAATTCCCGTAAAGTTAAAACAGAAGCACTAAAAAAGTGATGGCGATGATGGTTGAAAATGGGACAATCAATTAAAATATGTTGAATGGTGAAGGGAACTTCACACGTTCCGCACACAGGGGCACTCTCTCCTAAGAAAAGATACCTGTAAGTAAAGCATGTGTGTTCAATGCATAGGCGAGTCAGAATTACACAGGTAAAATGAACAAAAATGTCTAAATGCATTAAAAAATCACTGCATGTAATGTTCATTTTGCATTACAACCTTTTTTATAGAAAAGCTAGAGAGAACAGCTTGTCTTGGGCCCTTCCAAAATATTTTTCTGGTACGTGCCTAAGATAACCTGGTTTAATTCTACGAAAAGAAGCCTTTTTTAGATATTCTACAAAATGTAAACAAATTTTAAAAATTTCTATTTAGTCGCTAAAGTTTATTTCACTTCCATAACTAAAATTTCAAACAAGAAACATCTTCCTGTTTAATGCATAAGAAAATTGCAAAATGAATGGTATTTTTAATTAACGTCATACTGGAGCAACACAACGGGCTATTGACGAAGGTCTGGGATTAAACCCAAAGGGAAAGATTGAAAACACCGTGTAATTTTGAACCATGGTCAGATGACAAGGTCATAACCTGAGCTGGCCTCACTCTCCAAACTTCTATACCACTCCAACGCGAGGACATTTGAGGCCATGACAGATTGAACATGTACCAGTCCCCTTCATACACAACGGTCTTTTGGTTGGATTCGAACTCAAACCTGGGGTTGCTAATCCGTTACTTTTCCAACTGGGCTACAGCGCCCAGGCAAAACGTGAAAAAGTGCAACAAAATTGCAATATCACAAGTTAACTCCTCAGAACCCAGTCATGAAGTAAAACTATGTACTCGGACAATGAAACCCAAAAGATCAGTCTATTAAGAACCCAGTCATGAAGAGAAATCATGACTGGGTTTAGGGATATCTGTGTATTAAAACACAGATTTCAAATTCCCTAATACACCTGACACATGATTGCATACCTATGGTACACACTCAAAACCGTGATCTCTAGTTTCAATTTAACGATTTTAATACAAAACCATTTCCATAAATATTTTACCTTTCTCTCACTGTCATCATCCAACTTGATTGAATCCTTTTGTAATTCAACCATGAGATCATTTGTAGCCATAAAACGAAAATCTTTATCACTGGAAGTCATCTGAAAGCATAATTAGGTAACATTAAAATCTAGTCTCTAACACATGAACATAATTTTAAAAATAGATTCATAGAAAAAGAATTCTCAGTAAAACCAATTTTTGGGTGATTATAGAAAAACATATTGCAATAAATTTAATTTAACAATAGGTAAAATTAGAATCGGGGTTAGAAATATCAAGCAGAAAGTCAGTCATCAGCTAAACATTTTTCTACAGTTACCAACATGGGTGCAGTTTAAAGATATATTTTGTTCACATAGATGTGTATCAGTGGATTTTTCAATGTAAACATAAAAAGCCACCAGAAAAAATACTTCCAGTTAGATTTATTGCAATTTTGATTTATGTTTTACATTAATTTTTAAAAAGCAATAAGCTGAAATTTCATTTGAATTAAAAATGTCAAGTTATGAAAGAGGTTACCAAAACATCAGCACCCTCTGTAACTGAAAACCTGGACTTTTGGTTTGGGTCATTGTTTTATTGTAGTTGGTAGGAAGGCAGATGACCTAGTATAAGTCCATTTGTACAAAGGTGGTTAAGTTCACCAGGGGAAAGGACTGCTACAAGCAAAATCATATATGCTAACCACTAGTTATTTGTCTAGCCAACTCGTAATCACATTGCATCAAGCACTGAAGATAAACTCAGAGCTAGAAAACAGGTTAATGACACCGATTGTTGGTAAGGTCTAATGGAACAAGATCTAAAATCCAGCCAAACACAAGATAAAATGTTAAAATCAATCAAGGGATAAAACAGTAGTGATCTAAGAGTTACTATAAAAGCTTACAAAACCAGTGTAAATATGATCATTGTTGATTAAAATACTGCTAACTGTTCACAAAATTAAAAATGTGAAAACAAACATCAATAAAATATATTGTCAGTTTACAAGTGAAAAACTAAGACAAAATTTTCAAATGAGATTTTTAATTTCTAGACTAGAATGTGATGATTTTAGATTGGTAAACTACACTACATCATTTTTTCTTTGCATGAAGGTTAGATTTTTTCAGAAAAACACTTGAGAAACACATAAGCAAATTAACCTTTACACTATGGCACTTTTATTCCGCTACCTGAATACGGTACGAACGTTGTACTGCCTGTTGTCAAAAGTAAAAAAAATACATGCACATTATTTATTATAACTTTATTATTATGCTGTCATATCAATACGTATATATAATTGTAATGGAAGTACTCTTCTCTGAAACATGATAAATTGAGTAAATAAAAATTATAATAAATCATTAAATCATAAAATTACAATTTTTGCACTGCTTGGAAATTTTGACTTAGTGTTTCACTTGTGAGCTAATGATATACAGTGAAAAATCTTTTTTCAACCTTGACCACTGACCACTCGGCACTACTAGGAGTGAAAAGACAGCTACTTGTGAAGGAGCACCCAGTGTGTGAGCTGCCAATACTCCTAAGGACAATCACTAACATCCATGAGCTTGCAAACTGGGATTCAAACCTGCGACCTACTTGGTGGCAGACAAGCCCTATGACCACTAACTATACCAGCTAGGCAGCTATTGCAAAATCTAATGGCACGTAAAAAGTAAAAGACCCATGAGGGTTCACCCCAATCAAATTGTTCATGGTTAAAACACCAGAGTCGAAAGTTGAAATCTTGCCAATTGAGGGTTGGTTTGGGGTTTTTTATGGCACAAGGGCCATATTTGGCAATGCTGCGCCAGACACAATACAATATCAAATAATTTGCATACGACATACAATATCAAATAATTGACATAAGACATACAATATCAAGTAACTGACAAACACAGTGAAAGCTTTACTGACACAGGAGAGAGAAATACACCCAGGGAGGAATGCACCTGGCAGGAATCAAACCTGTGCACCGCCTACAACTCTAAGGTTGCTAGCGCAGTGAAGGCGCCAATTGAGGGAAAGTGCATTCTTTATGCTTAACATGGCCCCCAATTTAACTAGTAGACTTGTACAAAATTATGTCATTCAAATGCCAACTTGATGATACCTGACTATACATTTACAGAATATATTGATTAGAAAAGAGAATAAACTGTTGATTGGTTGGAATTTATGTCCCACAAGCGAGAATATTCAGGAAACTTAGTGTCAAAACTGAATGGTCCAAAAGCTGTTATAAAAACTTAAAGGTGCAAAATATGGCTGAGGGTTGCTGATTTCTAATTGCGGTTAGAATGCATTTATCTAAGTAGTAACATGTGTGGAAGTATGTATCAAGCCATGAACTAAAGCGAAGAAACATTCTCATAAACAGTAAATACAAATACTAAAAACAGCAAGTAGAAAACACAAAATAAAGCTACTCACCATAAATTTTCAATTTGAGTTACATATAAGTGATTTAAAAAAAGGCATTTTACAAGTTGTGAATGAAGTAGAAGAAATTATTTGAATTCAATTGATCACTCAGAATGAGGGTTAGATATGGAGATAAAAACTTTTTATGAGCATGAGAAGCTAGATCAAATGCCGGGCCCGTTTGTGAAAATGCAATACTATTTCTGCAAGAAATATTCTTCACAAAGAATAATTGTGTTTGAATAACCTTGGAACGAATAACTAATGGAATTAAAATGTGACTCGAAGTCGAAATGGTCATGTAGTCTTCGTTTGTGCCGGGAAGAAACTGAAAACATTGAAGCAAGTGGAACTGAAACAATATAATAAATAGTATTTCATTATTTTTATATCAGCAGAAAATTCTGCAAAGGAAAATCTCTCAGGGTGGGTTGCTATAAAACATAAAGGAATACCTCAATTTAGGTTTTCAGTTATCAAACGAAAGATCCTCTAAAAACAAAAAGGTGTGTGGAACATTTATCATTCAGTGGACTTACTGTACCTTCATCTAAGAGGCATGAATTAGACAAAGCAATAGAAAACAAGTAATTCGATTCCACCCTCCAGAAGATTTGCATACAAGACAGGGAATCATAAAGGTTTTGACAGAATAAGTTTCAGACGTTTCCGGAAATTGCAGTAATAGTGATTAAAATGAAAATCAAAATAATTTCTATCATTCAAATAAAGAAATTAAACCAGAAAATCAGGGAAAAAAATTAATCGAATGTAGAAAATCAGGACAATAACAAAAAGAAAAGAGAAAATTGATAAAATACAAACTTAAAATGAATATTTTAAAAAATTTACTTTCATTTTTCATACCATATACCTAACCTATATTTCATACCATATACCTAAACATATTAATTGCACATGCTTCATGAAGTGTACTAAATTTGATTCAATTAACCTTGAAAACCGTTTCAAAATACTGCATTTAATCAGTACTCAGCGTTTCGGCTTCTCTGAGCATTGGGTCATCCAGTGACAACACGCCAGATGAAAAGTCTGACACGTTTTCCACTGGAATACCCAACCTTTTCCCTATACTCTATTTTACAAACCTTGGGATTGGTTGGGTTTTATGATAGGCACAAGGACCATATTTGGCCAAGCTGCGCAAGACACAAGACAGACAATATCAAGTAATGGACGTACACACACAAGGAAAGTTTTAGACACAGAAGAGATACATCCAAGGAGGAATCAAACCTATGTCACCTACAACTCGCAGGGTGCAAGCACAGTGGGCATACCCGCTGAGCCGCGATGGCTCTGCACTCAGAATATAAGGCTATAGAATTGTTAATCTGAGAAAAAGCATAACACAACAAACATTAAAATTTCTAAACATTAATTAAATTTTGATTTAAAACAATGATATTTTTAATAAAAATCATTGGTATATCACGAATCTTAATTCTACAATCGTTAATTTGACAGGAATTTAAAAAAATTTCATTTATTATTTTTAGTTTCTTTAACATTCTAACAAAATAACCTTCATGTTTATTTTTTAAAATGAAATGAAACTATTCAAAACTTATTTTGCAAAACAGAAATGTTGGTGCCTTGTTCAAGGTATTTGCTCAATGAACATTAAAGTCAGGATATATTCACTTTCCGACATCTGACTACCTTCATTCATAACACTGATTCCAAATTTCACATTAAACTAAAGGCAATAAAAATTAAAGACATCTTTGTAGATAAAAAAATTAAGGATGCGTGTTGAAAATTAAAAGTTCACAGAAACTTTTTGAAAATAAAAATTTTCTATTTTAACTGGCCTCTAAACAATTTAATATAATGATAATCTTTTGTGAATTTTAATTTCACATTTTATAAATATTTGAAAGAAAGCATTTCTTTGAGAAACTGATATTTTTGTATGATAGGGAAATGCTTTAAAAAATGAAAACAGGCTTGCCCCAACCAAAGCAACTACAAAACAGAAGCCTCAATAGCATTGTGTTTGCAACAAAGGTAGTAGAATTAAATGCAATATAAGGGGAATGAAAATAATTTATAATTGTACAAGTTAAAGTACTGGGGCTGCACATTTTTATTTCAGGAAGAGCCTGCATCTAACCTGGTACTAGTGCCATAAGTACAGATGAGTAAGTCTTGTTGATACCCACTACCTATATGGATGTTTCAGTGTATTGTAATGTGGAGTGGTTATTATAGAAAAATGAGCCATTATTAGTAATATTAGTGTTTTCTTTAAACGCTAAATAAATAACTCTTTTATTGCAAAATAAATTAATAAGATTACATATTCGGTGATTTCTCACCCCAATATTATTTCATGTTGAAAGTTTTGTTTATTTTCCACACCTCACCAAAAAGTCAACGTGTGTTAGGTAGTTTCAATTTGAGGAGGCATTCCTTCACATTTGATCGCAATTTAGATGTGGTCCTTGAGTTTTTAAAATGTACCTATCTTCCCAACGAAATGTGCGGAGAAAAAAATTATTTTGCTGCCTTTGTATTCTGACCTTATCTTAGTGTAGTTAGTGTTGTCACCCGATTGTAACAATCACAGGTTCAATTTTTCCATAGAAATGGCAAGTATCAATCGCTGTTTTGTTCAAAATGAGTGTTTCAAACTTTTAATTTGTTGCAAGCTTCATTGAGAAATTCATGTACATGAAGAACATTAATAATTACAGTCGTATCCCGAAATAACTCATTCTATTTACCGATGACAAGTTTTTTAAAGCAAACAGGGATATATTGAACAAAAGCTATGAAATAAAAAGTGAATGTGTTTTTACCTTTTCCAGCAAGTTAGCTATGTGATACGAAACACTAGCCATGGCTGCAATTTTAAACGTAACTTAAAAACTCAAAGCCGACAAGTCAAACATACACAGAACAGAATTCCAACTTTTATCATACGGAGCCCGTACTGTTGCCATAAAACGCATCCGAGGAAAAGTACTTTAAAATATTTTGTAAACAGTATAGCAATTCCAAATTGTCAACGATTCAAGAGCAAAAATAAGTCCATCAGTATATCTTATACAAGGTAAATTTTTTTATTTAAGTTACAGCTATTATAGGAAGAGTTGTGGACTTTTTCGTCACGAATTCTCTTTGGTAAGGTTTTATATGTCTCGGTTTGCCCAGGATTGTCCTACTCCAGGAAGTGTCTGAGAGATATTTTCAGTGTGAACCATTGAGGAGAAAAGATAAAATTTAACCAAGATTTTTGGAACATTAACAGTAGTCCGTTCCCAACTGTTCCCACCATGGTCGGAATTCTGTGAGAGCTGTGACATCAGTGAACGACCGGAAATCAAAATACTTGTCCTTTTCTGATAAGGTAGGTTCACGTTGGCGTGGTGTGGAAGTTTGGAGAGTGGGGTGCCAGCTCAGGTGTTGCCTCGTCATCTGACCGTGGTTCAAAATTACGTGGTGTTGTCCTCGGATCTTTCCCTTTGGGATTGATCCCGGACCGTCACCAATAGCCCATTGTGTTGCTCCAGTGTGACGTTAATTGAAATACCCTACCCCTACCCTACCCCTGATAAGGTAGGTAGTTGAATTGACGTTACACTGGAGCAACACAACAACTTGTTGGCAACAGGCCGGGAACTATCCCGAAGGAAAATATCCGAGGACACCTCGTCATTTTGAGCTACGGTCAGATGACGAGGTCACATATATGAGCTGGCATCCCACTCTCAAAACTAACACACCACGCCAACGTGAACTGTTCTTATAAGAAGCGTGTCTTAGAACTGTTCTTAACTTGCCCGATACACGCCAAACAAACGAGCATTTCCTTTCTACGAATCTTTCAGTAGTACGTACAACGCAAGGTTTTAAAGAAGACATTGTTACCTAATTTGGCTTCATCCATGTTTTAATCTTCATTTTGTATCTGGTAATTATATCTGAATTATTATACACTATCATTTAGATAAGAACTTCTTAAATTATGGGGGCCGCGGTGGCCCGGTTGGAAGAGTAATGGACTAGTAATCCAGCCAAACACCATCGTGTACAAAGGGGGCTGGTGCACGTTAAATCTGTCGTGGCCTCAAATGTCCTCACGTTGGCGTGGTGTGGAAGTTTGGAGAGTGGGGTGACAGCTCAGGTGTAACCTCGTCATCTGACCGTGGTTCAAAATTAAGTGGTGTTGTCCTCGATCTTTCCCTTTGGGATTGATCCCGGACCGTCACCAATAGCCCGTTGTGTTGCTCCAGTGTGACGTTAATTGAAATACCCCCTCTTAAATTATGTAGGTAGGTAGTTAATCAATGTCGCACTGGAGCAACACAACGGGCTAATACTTTTTAATTGTATACTATCATTTAGACAAGAACTTAATAATGTACTATCACTCCGATATGAATTTCGGAGTATATTTCGAGTATGATTCAGTTTAGAATTTCTTATGCGCAAGGTGTGTTTCATTTTACTATCGAATTGCGATGACGCGAGTAAAATGTAATGTAGCCTTAAGCAACAACAGTTCTGTGATAACAAATCATAATCCAGAAACTTCGTATATTATGTACCACAAATTTTCGAAGAATGATTGCATTAGGAAGCAGGGGGTGGATTCACCTTTCTCGAAGAGATGGACAGTGGAACTCTGACTCCTGTTTGTTCGGAGCATTTCAAACAGGAAGATTATGAGATTTAAAAGGAAACTTCTGAGCAGAAATTCAAGACAATTGCCATTCCGCCACTAAAACTTCATGAAAGGACTGATGATTTTTCTGCAAATAAAACCGTTCAAACAGAGAGGAATTCAAGACAAGAACGCAGAACAGGTAAAAAATGGTTCAAAACTTTTAATAATGACTGGAACTTCTGAGGAAACATCAGTTTATAAGGGATGTCAAACTGTGGCAAGCACTGTTACAAAAGAATATGGCACTTTATTAACAAACAACTTTATTTGACAAAAACTTATTTACAAACAAATTCAAGAAGCCGAGAAAAAATTATAATTATCTTCGAGTAGAATACGAACAGAAAATGAGAAGACACCCAAGCAGACAATTATGGAGAAGCAATTTTACGGCAAAGAGAGGTATTTAATTAACGTCGCATTGGGGCAACACAACGGGCTATTGGTGACGGTCCGGGATCACCCCCAAAGAGAAGATATGAGGATAACACCACGTAATTTTTAACCACGGTCAGATGACGACGTCACACCTGAGCTGGTACCCCACTTCCAAACTTTCACACAAACGTGAGGACATTTGAGGCCCCAACACATTTAACGTGCACCAGTCCCCTTTGTACACGACGGTTTTTGGTTGGATTCGAATTCACAACCCTTCGGTTGCTAGTCCGTTACTCTTCCAACTGGGCTACCGTGGCCCTACGGCAAAGAGGAAGACTTTAGTATAAATAAGCTACGACGAGTTTTCTCGAAAAGTCGAGTGGGTATCTTGTTACAGAAGAGGGGGAGACACTTCTGATCTATAGATGATATCTCAAAGGCGTTATCTATATATTAATACGTGAAGAAAAAGCTTTGTACCCCTTTTTAAGCACATTGTGCGCACGGAGGTGTATGAGATTTGGCATAATTAAAGTTCATATGGAGAAGGAGTGCAGAAAGATAAAATTTATGTATAATATGCGTTACAAATGTATTAAATTAAACAAAATAAAACATTCATTGTTTACGTTCATATACTGTAATCAATATATTAATACGTGAAGAAAAAGCTTTGTACCCCTTTTTAAGCACATTGTGCGCACGGAGGTGTATGAGATTTGGCATAATTACAGTTCATATGGAGAAGGAGTGCAGAAAGATAAAATTTATGTATAATATGCGTTACAAATGTATTAAAATTAAACAAAATAAAACATTCATTGTTTACGTTCATATACTGTAATCAATATATTAATACGTGAAGAAAAAGCTTTGTACCCCTTTTTAAGCACATTGTGCGCACGGAGGTGTATGAGATTTGGCATAATTAAAGTTCATATGGAGAAGGAGTGCAGAAAGATAAAATTTATGTATAATATGCGTTACAAATATATTAAATTACACAACATAACGTTCATATAGAAATATATACACCAACTTTCCTTGAAAATCATCCTTGAACTCCTGAAAATTTGTCTCTATATATTAATACGTGAAGAAAAACTTTGTACCCCTTTTGAAGCACATTACGCGCACGGAGGACTATGAGATTTGGCATAATTAAAGTTCATATTGTGAGCTTGTTGAATTATAATTTGATTGTCGCGAGAGGGCGCCACTGTGAGTATGGTATGTATAGACGTTTTTGTTGCAGTGTAAGGGAGAGAGACGGTTTGAGTAAGTGATGTGAGAGACGGTCTGGGACCGTCCGTTGCAAATGTTATTTTACGGAGGACCAGTGGGTCGATTCATATGTGAAAGAGGCACAGGGTGCCATGTATATATATTAATTGTACATAAAGTTGTATATAAAGATTATTAGATTGAATTTTCGTGTTGCCATCCATCGAGACGCCTACATAGAAGTTCGTCGGTTGGAAATAAGCGACAACAAGAATCAGAAGTGGGATATTTGACCGTGGATATTTGACCGTGGATATTTGACCGTGGATATTTGACCGTGGATATTTGACCGTGGATATTTGACCGTGGATATTTGACCGTGGATTTTTGACCGTGGATATTTGACCGTGGATATTTGACCGTGGATGGAACAATTACATGTATACAACAAAGACTTAATCAGTGTGAAATCTAAACGAATCATCTGGAAGCCGAACATCGCTGTATGTACAAACGGAACTCAGGACTAACTCCTAACAATTTAAGAAGGTATGTGGCATGAAATTTCTGAAACTCCGTCTAGAAACTCCGTCTTGGTGCAATTTATTTTTTAATCTCTGTGTGAAATTGTGTTGAGGAGTTTATTTTATTTTATTTTATGTGTTAAATTGGTTAAGGAACTTTGAAATAGTGTGTAAAAATGGCATTTCTTGCAAAATCGAAAAAGGTAGATCTAATTTCTTTAGCGGAAGAATTAAATATAAAATTACCTGATCACGCAGTCGTTATTGAAATTAGAGAGTTAATTACGAAAAGTAAGGATTATGATGAGGAATTCACGCGTGATTTGTTAAAAACGATAGTAAGTACCAGAGAAGAAAATCAAAAGCTAAACGAACGTGAATTAGAAAGACAGAAAAACGAACGTGAATTAGAAAGACAGCTAAACGAACGTGAATTAGAAAGACAGTTCGAACTAGAAAAATTAAGAATAGAACAAGGTAACGTATCTAACGAAAGCGAAAATGGAAACCAAAATGAAATTTCTAGTAATTGCATGATTACTAAAATAATGCAACGATATGAAATGAGAGATGGAGACATCAGTTTTTACCTCATATTGTTTGAACGACAAGCGAAACGTTTAAATCTAAGTCCTGAGAATTGGGTTAGTCATTTAGTTAATTTATTACCGTATGAAATTAACCAAATTATCGCGAGAGTTCCGGAAGAACTTTCAAATGACTATGGACACATTAAAGATTTACTATTAAAAAAGTTTAAATTAAGTCCGGATAAATTCCGACAGAAGTTCTTTGACCATGCCAAACTACCCAAAAATACATGGAGAGATTTCACGTATGAATTACAAAACTACTTTGACGAATGGTTACGCGGAACTAATGTAAGTGATTTTGATGGTCTCAGAGAGTTAATCATAACAGATCAATTAAAAAGAAAAGTTCCCGTTGTAATGAAAGAACATTTCGTGGACGAATGGGTAAAAATAGTTAAATCGCCAGAATTAGCGGATAAACTAGATCAATATGAAAATGTACGAAACGAAAGTAACTTGTCCAAATTCAAAAACGGAAATCAAAATATGTATGAAAAAAAATACGAATTTACGTCTAGACCGAGATCACCGTTGAATGAGTCAGCTCGATATGAAAGAAAAACAAATCCTAATTTCAGTAACGGACGATTTACGACCAGGAATAATAATAAATACAATAGTCAGACAGAATGGCGGCGTCCAATGCAGAAAGATAGTAGATGCTTCATTTGTAATGAAAATACGCATTTCGCTAGAGCATGTCCTAAACAAAAAAATAAATTCGATCAAATTAGAGGGCAGGGTGTTAACAGACAAGGAGAAAGAATTGAACGGAATGAGGGAAGCCACGTGTCGAAAAGAGATCACAGTTTAGTGACGACTAGTGAGGGCGGAATAGACAGTGAGACATCATCTTATGTTAAAATTGCATGGATAAACAAGGGGTCGTTGGAGTTTGCAGCTCTGATTGATACTGGGAGCGATTCCGTTATTTGTAGGAATTCTGTAGCGAAAAAGTTAGATCTAAAAATAGAACCAGCTTCGAACATAATGTACGGATTTGGGAATGTCAAATTGTGTGCCGCGCGCGCGCTAGGAAAGTCAACAGTAGATATTTCCTTGGATGGCGTTGAAGTAAAAAGGGTTGAAATGCTTATTGTTAGAGACGACGCTTTACCGCACGACTTGTTAATTGGGAGATCATTTTTGGATCGGGAGAACATATCGTTTGCTCGCATTGGGAATAAATTTCATGTTTATTATGCAGAGGATAACCCGTTTGCTAACATGGAATGTGAGAAGAATTCGGACGTAAGAGAATTGAAAACGTCTAGTAAAGTGTTACTTGAAAGAAATTCGGTGAATTTTGTAAGGGCTCAGACCACCTTGGTAAATGAAGGCTTGGTAATTATAGAGGGAGAAGAAGGGTGTTACGATTCTTTGTTAGAAATAAAAGATGGTGAAACCGTAGTTCCAATGATTAATGTGGGAAATGAGAATGTTTTATTGAGGAAAAATCAATGTGTAGGAAGAGTTATTGAATTAGACCCCATTTGTTTGGTTAATGAGGAGAGTTGTTACGTAAACGTGATAAAAGAAAATAAGCGTTTAATCGAAATGAGTGAAATTAAATTTGACGAAGGAACATCAATTGAGAATAGAAGTGAAATTTTGAAGTTAGTCAATGAGTTTAGGGACTGTTTTGCACTGGAATTGGGTGAATTAGGGTGTACAACGCTAACTAAAATGAGTATTAAGGAAGTAGAGGGGAGTAAACCCATTAGTGTACGACCTTATAAAACGGATGCAACTGAGAGAGGGATTATCAAGGATGTAGTGAGGGAATGGAAGGAAAACGGTATTGTTTCTGAAACACGTTCGCCGTATGCTAGTCCGGTACTATTAGTCAAAAAGAAAACAGGGGAGCACAGGTTAGTTGTTGATTACAGGAAATTAAATAATCAAACAGTTAAAGATAAATTCCCGTTACCTAGAATAGATGACTTACTTGAATGTTTAGCAACTTCCACAATGTTCACAACGCTAGATTGCGCTCACGGATATTTACAAATACCATTGAGTGAGGAATCAAAATTAAAAACCGCGTTTATAACACCGGATGAAACGGGTCAATTTGAAAGAATGATTTTTGGATTAGCTAATGCACCGGCGGAGTTTCAGAGGTTAATGCACCATGTCTTAGGGCCACTACTGAACACAAAAGCTTTGTGTTATTTGGACGATATATTGATACCAGCCAAAAATTGGTACGAGATGATGGAAAGACTGAGAGAAGTACTTGAATGTCTAAGGAAGGCTAACTTAACACTCAAATTACCTAAATGCGAATTTGGGAAGAAGGAAGTTGACTTTTTGGGTTTTGTGATCAATGAAGAAGGAATAAAGCCAGGAGTAAGGAAAGTGGAAGCAATAGCGAAGTTCCCACAACCTAAGAATGTTCATGAAGTTCGCCGTTTCTTGGGTTTGACTGGTTTCTTCAGAAGATTTGTTCCGAAGTATGCTGAGAAGGCAGTACATCTAACTTGTTTAATTCAAAAGGACAAGGACTTTGAATGGACGGAAAAACAGGAAAATGCTTTTCGAGAACTCAAGGGTAATCTGACCAACAAACCGATAGTTGCTCATTACCAGCCCGAAGCATTGACTGAGGTACACACCGATGCTTCATCTGATGGACTCTCAGGTATACTCCTACAAAGAGGAACAGATGGTCGCTGGAATCTAGTGTACGCTGTCAGCAAAAAGACAACACCGGCTGAAAAGAACTATCATTCTAGCAAACTAGAATTGATGGCGATAGTGTGGACTTTGGACAGACTTCGACAATTTCTGCTCGGAATAAAATTTACTATCGTCACCGATTGTCAAGCCTTAGTCTATATGAACGCAAAGAAGTCGACAAATCCTCAAATTGCCAGGTGGAGCAATCTTATTCAAGAATACGATTTTGAAGTAAAACATAGACCAGGTATGAAGATGTCTCATGTAGATGCAATGAGTAGAGCTCCTACCTTAGAAGCTGATGACACGATGACTGAATTGATCGAAAGGAATCTAGAAGTTTATCTAACGATGTCCGTTGACGAACAAATCCTTATGATTCAACGAGGAGATCCCGAATTAGATAAGATCATTTCCATTTTCAAGAAAGAAAAATTTGAAAGAACAAAAGCCGACAACCAAATTATTGCAAATTACGTTTTCAAGAGAGAAAGACTGTATCGAACCATAAAAGACAATGGAAAAGAAAGACTGCTTTACGTTATACCTAGATCCATGCGCAAAAGTACTGTAGTCAAGTTTCACGATCTAATCGGACATTTTTCAGTTGACAGAACTGTGAATAAAATTAAGGAATTGTATTGGTTCCCAAGAATGAAGCGCTACGTGAAGAAACACATATCGATGTGCTTAGAATGTTTAGTGAACAAGGTTCCCGGAGGTAAACAACAAGGACTGTTACATCCTATTAAGCCTGGAAAGAGACCATTTTCCATAACTCACGTCGATCACTTGGGTCCATTTGTAAGAAGTTCCAGAGGTAACCAACACTTACTGGTCATCATCGATAATTTCACGAGGTTCTTACGATTGATACCTGTGAAAAGTACGAAATACAGCTACATTCAGAAGGCATTGAAAAACTTCATCAACGACTTTGGTTTACCAGATCGAATCATTAGTGATCGGGGTTCCAGTTACACCTCACAAGGTTTAGAGAAGTTTTGTCGAGAAAATGGCATAGCTCATACTCTAAACTCCACAAAGCACCCACAAGGTAATGGGATGGTTGAGAGAGCTAATCGCACCATTATCCCAACCATAGCAACGTCCATGGAAGACCATAGACACAAAGACTGGGACTTGAGAATGAAAGAAGTGGAAAGAAATCTAAACAATGCCTTAAACAAAACAACTAACAAGACCCCTTTCCAAATGTTACACGGCTACTCACCAAGATTTAATGATGGAATTTTACGAAAACAAGCTGATGAGAGTGCAGAAGGATGGACTGATCCTGCGGAGATTCAAATCTCGACTCGAGAGCGAATAGAAGATATGCAGAAAAAGATGAAGGATGCTCATGACAAGAAGAAATGCGGAACAACTACTTATAGGTCAGGACAAGTTGTTGTTATGAAAAAAGCTCCAATACCGACAGGAGAACCAACAAAAACCCAACCAAAATATCGAGGTCCTTTAATTATAACTGATGTGCTACCAAGCGACACCTACAGAATCACTCAACTTGGGGAGAAGAGCAAGGGACATTCTTACACCACTACTGCACACGTAAGCCAGTTAAAGGCATGGCCGAACCAAACTGATTCTGATACAGAGGACTCATCAGATGAACTCAGTGATTTTTCAGACAACAAACTTAGTGACTCTGAACTGAGACATAATCCAAAGCGTGCCTGTACTAAGGCAATTTTCTACGGAAAATAATAATTAAAAAAAACAACTAACTGGTTGATTATAACTGATTCAACCTTAACTTCAATTTGTTTATATTGAATTGAACTGATTTATTTGTTATTTGTTGATATTTTTATATTCAATTAATTGATTTATGTAGTTTGATAATCATGTGCATGATTTCTATAATTTTCAATCATGTTTATTAATATACTTATATTATTTTATAACATTAGTAGCACATTCGAGGGCGAATGGTTGTCAGGAAAGGCCGAATGTGAGCTTGTTGAATTATAATTTGATTGTCGCGAGAGGGCGCCACTGTGAGTATGGTATGTATAGACGTTTTTGTTGCAGTGTAAGGGAGAGAGACGGTTTGAGTAAGTGATGTGAGAGACGGTCTGGGACCGTCCGTTGCAAATGTTATTTTACGGAGGACCAGTGGGTCGATTCATATGTGAAAGAGGCACAGGGTGCCATGTATATATATTAATTGTACATAAAGTTGTATATAAAGATTATTAGATTGAATTTTCGTGTTGCCATCCATCGAGACGCCTACATAGAAGTTCGTCGGTTGGAAATAAGCGACAACAATATGGAGAAGGAGTGCAGAAAGATAAAATTTATGTATAATATGCGTTACAAATGTATTAAATTAAACAAAATAAAACATTCATTGTTTACGTTCATATACTGTAATCAATATATTAATACGTGAAGAAAAAGCTTTGTACCCCTTTTTAAGCACATTGTGCGCACGGAGGTGTATGAGATTTGGCATAATTAAAGTTCATATGGAGAAGGAGTGCAGAAAGATAAAATTTATGTATAATATGCGTTACAAATGTATTAAATTAAACAAAATAAAACATTCATTGTTTACGTTCATATACTGTAATCAATATATTAATACGTGAAGAAAAAGCTTTGTACCCCTTTTTAAGCACATTGTGCGCACGGAGGTGTATGAGATTTGGCATAATTAAAGTTCATATGGAGAAGGAGTGCAGAAAGATAAAATTTATGTATAATATGCGTTACAAATATATTAAATTAAACAACATAACGTTCATATAGAAATATATACACCAACTTTCCTTGAACTCCTGAAAATTTGTCTCTATATATTAATACGTGAAGAAAAACTTTGTACCCCTTTTGAAGCACATTACGCGCACGGAGGACTATGAGATTTGGCATAATTAAAGTTCATATGGAGAAGGAGTGCAGAAAGATAAAATTTATGTATAATATGCGTTACAAATGTATTAAATTAAACAAAATAAAACATTCATTGTTTACGTTCATATACTGTAATCAATATATTAATACGTGAAGAAAAAGCTTTGTACCCCTTTTTAAGCACATTGTGCGCACGGAGGTGTATGAGATTTGGCATAATTAAAGTTCATATGGAGAAGGAGTGCAGAAAGATAAAATTTATGTATAATATGCGTTACAAATATATTAAATTAAACAACATAACGTTCATATAGAAATATATATACCAACTTTCCTTGAAAATCATCCTTGAACTCCTGAAAATTTGTCTCTATATATTAATACGTGAAGAAAAGCTTTGTACCCCTTTTGAAGCACATTACGCGCACGGAGGACTATGAGATTTGGCATAATTAAAGTTCATATGGAGAAGGAGTGCAGAAAGATAAAATTTATGTATAATATGCGTTACAAATGTATTAAATTAAACAAAATAAAACATTCATTGTTTACGTTCATATACTGTAATCAATATATTAATACGTGAAGAAAAAGCTTTGTACACCTTTTTAAGCACATTGTGCGCACGGAGGTGTATGAGATTTGGCATAATTAAAGTTCATATGGAGAAGGAGTGCAGAAAGATAAAATTTATGTATAATATGCGTTACAAATATACTAAATTAAACAACATAACGTTCATATAGAAATATATACACCAACTTTCCTTGAACTCCTGAAAATTTGTCTCTATATATTAATACGTGAAGAAAAACTTTGTACCCCTTTTGAAGCACATTACGCGCACGGAGGACTATGAGATTTGGCATAATTAAAGTTCATATGGAGAAGGAGTGCAGAAAGATAAAATTTATGTATAATATGCGTTACAAATGTATTAAATTAAACAAAATAAAACATTCATTGTTTACGTTCTTATAGAAATATATACACCATCTTTCCTTGAAAATCATCCTTGAACTCCTGAAAATTTTTCTTGAATTTCCTTGTAAAAATAAGTATTTTAAAATATTCTTTTTTGATCAATAAATATCTATAATTTATTTACATCATGGGAAGAACTAAAAAGTCAATTCAAACATAAATATTGTAATTTAATTTGTTTAGGAAAAAGTTGTTTTTCGATCAACACTGGTAAAGCAACCATAGCTGTCTAAAGCAATCAATCTATGCTCAATGTTATTTCGATGCCGATTTCGAATAGTTTTTAGCCCCCTAGGGCCAATAGAACGGGGGTTAAGAGTTAGCCTATGCTGACCGCAGTGTTCTAAAGTATAAGTGTACCAAATTTGGTGTGGATTGGTCAAACGGCGTAGATTTGTATAGAAAATATACACACATACATACACACACACATCCTATTTTATATATATACTAGCTGAATTACCCGGCGTTGCTCGGGTTGAAATGGTTAAATGTTGCTTGAAAATTGAATTAGAATAAGCACTTTTCTTTCACAGAAAAATGCTATCATTGATGTTGTACGGAAAATACGTTTTAACTTTTTAATTGCTTCTACAATATACTTCGGACACAAATACATACATTTAATTCCTGCATATAATAATATTGCATAATATTGCAATATGTAAAAGATTAAGACATAAAGACAAACAGAAACGAAATTCCGACGAAAAAATGCAAAATTCTAAAAAACGAAAGATGCGCAAAGTGCAGTTTCAACTACTGTTTAAATACTCTCGCAATCAAGTCGTGGCGCTCACTGGGTAATTGATTGGTAAGTACCTCCTTGATCTCCGTCCAAATCGGATTGCAGGTGAAGGTGATAAATAAGACTGGTCTTCCGTACGTCCTCACGTACGTCATAGCATCTTGCGTGTATTCGTGCATGTGTCTGGGACTGCCTGTAAATGTAGCTGGTAGTACGACTAAGGCACCGAGGTTTTCAACGTTCCGTCATTTGCCACAGCATCTCTCAGGTGAATATATCAACTTTCAGTTTACGTTGATTTAGACGAATGTAAAGGAGACGCTCACTCTCGACTTTAGCGTACATATCGACGATGAACTGATGAAACAATTGCCTGCAGTTCAATACGTGGTTCTGCTCAGTATCTCGAACCATTAATCTGTGAGCTTGTTGAATTATAATTTGATTGTCGCGAGAGGGCGCCACTGTGAGTATGGTATGTATAGACGTTTTTTGTTGCAGTGTAAGGGAGAGAGACGGTTTGAGTAAGTGATGTGAGAGACGGTCTGGGACCGTCCGTTGCAAATGTTATTTTACGGAGGACCAGTGGGTCGATTCATATGTGAAAGAGGCACAGGGTGCCATGTATATATATCAATTGTACATAAAGTTGTATATAAAGATTATTAGATTGAATTTTCGTGTTGCCATCCATCGAGACGCCTACATAGAAGTTCGTCGGTTGGAAATAAGCGACAACAAGAATCAGAAGTGGGATATTTGACCGTGGATATTTGACCGTGGATATTTGACCGTGGATATTTGACCGTGGATATTTGACCGTGGATATTTGACCGTGGATATTTGACCGTGGATTTTTGACCGTGGATATTTGACCGTGGATATTTGACCGTGGATGGAACAATTACATGTATACAACAAAGACTTAATCAGTGTGAAATCTAAACGAATCATCTGGAAGCCGAACATCGCTGTATGTACAAACGGAACTCAGGACTAACTCCTAACAATTTAAGAAGGTATGTGGCATGAAATTTCTGAAACTCCGTCTAGAAACTCCGTCTTGGTGCAATTTATTTTTTAATCTCTGTGTGAAATTGTGTTGAGGAGTTTATTTTATTTTATTTTATGTGTTAAATTGGTTAAGGAACTTTGAAATAGTGTGTAAAAATGGCATTTCTTGCAAAATCGAAAAAGGTAGATCTAATTTCTTTAGCGGAAGAATTAAATATAAAATTACCTGATCACGCAGTCGTTATTGAAATTAGAGAGTTAATTACGAAAAGTAAGGATTATGATGAGGAATTCACGCGTGATTTGTTAAAAACGATAGTAAGTACCAGAGAAGAAAATCAAAAGCTAAACGAACGTGAATTAGAAAGACAGAAAAACGAACGTGAATTAGAAAGACAGCTAAACGAACGTGAATTAGAAAGACAGTTCGAACTAGAAAAATTAAGAATAGAACAAGGTAACGTATCTAACGAAAGCGAAAATGGAAACCAAAATGAAATTTCTAGTAATTGCATGATTACTAAAATAATGCAACGATATGAAATGAGAGATGGAGACATCAGTTTTTACCTCATATTGTTTGAACGACAAGCGAAACGTTTAAATCTAAGTCCTGAGAATTGGGTTAGTCATTTAGTTAATTTATTACCGTATGAAATTAACCAAATTATCGCGAGAGTTCCGGAAGAACTTTCAAATGACTATGGACACATTAAAGATTTACTATTAAAAAAGTTTAAATTAAGTCCGGATAAATTCCGACAGAAGTTCTTTGACCATGCCAAACTACCCAAAAATACATGGAGAGATTTCACGTATGAATTACAAAACTACTTTGACGAATGGTTACGCGGAACTAATGTAAGTGATTTTGATGGTCTCAGAGAGTTAATCATAACAGATCAATTAAAAAGAAAAGTTCCCGTTGTAATGAAAGAACATTTCGTGGACGAATGGGTAAAAATAGTTAAATCGCCAGAATTAGCGGATAAACTAGATCAATATGAAAATGTACGAAACGAAAGTAACTTGTCCAAATTCAAAAACGGAAATCAAAATATGTATGAAAAAAAATACGAATTTACGTCTAGACCGAGATCACCGTTGAATGAGTCAGCTCGATATGAAAGAAAAACAAATCCTAATTTCAGTAACGGACGATTTACGACCAGGAATATTAATAAATACAATAGTCAGACAGAATGGCGGCGTCCAATGCAGAAAGATAGTAGATGCTTCATTTGTAATGAAAATACGCATTTCGCTAGAGCATGTCCTAAACAAAAAAATAAATTCGATCAAATTAGAGGGCAGGGTGTTAACAGACAAGGAGAAAGAATTGAACGGAATGAGGGAAGCCACGTGTCGAAAAGAGATCACAGTTTAGTGACGACTAGTGAGGGCGGAATAGACAGTAAGACATCATCTTATGTTAAAATTGCACGGATAAACAAGGGTTCGTTGGAGTTTGCAGCTCTGATTGATACTGGGAGCGATTCCGTTATTTGTAGGAATTCTGTAGCAAAAAAGTTAGATCTAAAAATAGAACCAGCTTCGAACATAATGTACGGATTTGGGAATGTCAAATTGTGTGCCGCGCGCGCGCTAGGAAAGTCAACAGTAGATATTTCCTTGGATGGCGTTGAAGTAAAAAGGGTTGAAATGCTTATTGTTAGAGACGACGCTTTACCGCACGACTTGTTAATTGGGAGATCATTTTTGGATCGGGAGAACATATCGTTTGCTCGCATTGGGAATAAATTTCATGTTTATTATGCAGAGGATAACCCGTTTGCTAACATGGA
Organism: Meta bourneti; assembly: GCA_933210815.1. NCBI lineage: Eukaryota > Metazoa > Arthropoda > Arachnida > Araneae > Tetragnathidae > Meta > Meta bourneti. The sequence goes on along the minus strand of OW119923.1, from coordinate 116,927,486 downwards.
ATGTGAAAAGAATTCGGACGTAAGAGAATTGAAAACGTCTAGTAAAGTGTTACTTGAAAGAAATTCGGTGAATTTTGTAAGGGCTCAGACCACCTTGGTAAATGAAGGCTTGGTAATTATAGAGGGAGAAGAAGGGTGTTACGATTCTTTGTTAGAAATAAAAGATGGTGAAACCGTAGTTCCAATGATTAATGTGGGAAATGAGAATGTTTTATTGAGGAAAAATCAATGTGTAGGAAGAGTTATTGAATTAGACCCCATTTGTTTGGTTAATGAGGAGAGTTGTTACGTAAACGTGATAAAAGAAAATAAGCGTTTAATCGAAATGAGTGAAATTAAATTTGACGAAGGAACATCAATTGAGAATAGAAGTGAAATTTTGAAGTTAGTCAATGAGTTTAGGGACTGTTTTGCACTGGAATTGGGTGAATTAGGGTGTACAACGCTAACTAAAATGAGTATTAAGGAAGTAGAGGGGAGTAAACCCATTAGTGTACGACCTTATAAAACGAATGCAACTGAGAGAGGGATTATCAAGGATGTAGTGAGGGAATGGAAGGAAAACGGTATTGTTTCTGAAACACGTTCGCCGTATGCTAGTCCGGTACTATTAGTCAAAAAGAAAACAGGGGAGCACAGGTTAGTTGTTGATTACAGGAAATTAAATAATCAAACAGTTAAAGATAAATTCCCGTTACCTAGAATAGATGACTTACTTGAATGTTTAGCAACTTCCACAATGTTCACAACGCTAGATTGCGCTCACGGATATTTACAAATACCATTGAGTGAGGAATCAAAATTAAAAACCGCGTTTATAACACCGGATGAAACGGGTCAATTTGAAAGAATGATTTTTGGATTAGCTAATGCACCGGCGGAGTTTCAGAGGTTAATGCACCATGTCTTAGGGCCACTACTGAACACAAAAGCTTTGTGTTATTTGGACGATATATTGATACCAGCCAAAAATTGGTACGAGATGATGGAAAGACTGAGAGAAGTACTTGAATGTCTAAGGAAGGCTAACTTAACACTCAAATTACCTAAATGCGAATTTGGGAAGAAGGAAGTTGACTTTTTGGGTTTTGTGATCAATGAAGAAGGAATAAAGCCAGGAGTAAGGAAAGTGGAAGCAATAGCGAAGTTCCCACAACCTAAGAATGTTCATGAAGTTCGCCGTTTCTTGGGTTTGACTGGTTTCTTCAGAAGATTTGTTCCGAAGTATGCTGAGAAGGCAGTACATCTAACTTGTTTAATTCAAAAGGACAAGGACTTTGAATGGACGGAAAAACAGGAAAATGCTTTTCGAGAACTCAAGGGTAATCTGACCAACAAACCGATAGTTGCTCATTACCAGCCCGAAGCATTGACTGAGGTACACACCGATGCTTCATCTGATGGACTCTCAGGTATACTCCTACAAAGAGGAACAGATGGTCGCTGGAATCTAGTGTACGCTGTCAGCAAAAAGACAACACCGGCTGAAAAGAACTATCATTCTAGCAAACTAGAATTGATGGCGATAGTGTGGACTTTGGACAGACTTCGACAATTTCTGCTCGGAATAAAATTTACTATCGTCACCGATTGTCAAGCCTTAGTCTATATGAACGCAAAGAAGTCGACAAATCCTCAAATTGCCAGGTGGAGCAATCTTATTCAAGAATACGATTTTGAAGTAAAACATAGACCAGGTATGAAAATGTCTCATGTAGATGCAATGAGTAGAGCTCCTACCTTAGAAGCTGATGACACGATGACTGAATTGATCGAAAGGAATCTAGAAGTTTATCTAACGATGTCCGTTGACGAACAAATCCTTATGATTCAACGAGGAGATCCCGAATTAGATAAGATCATTTCCATTTTCAAGAAAGAAAAATTTGAAAGAACAAAAGCCGACAACCAAATTATTGCAAATTACGTTTTCAAGAGAGAAAGACTGTATCGAACCATAAAAGACAATGGAAAAGAAAGACTGCTTTACGTTATACCTAGATCCATGCGCAAAAGTACTGTAGTCAAGTTTCACGATCTAATCGGACATTTTTCAGTTGACAGAACTGTGAATAAAATTAAGGAATTGTATTGGTTCCCAAGAATGAAGCGCTACGTGAAGAAACACATATCGATGTGCTTAGAATGTTTAGTGAACAAGGTTCCCGGAGGTAAACAACAAGGACTGTTACATCCTATTAAGCCTGGAAAGAGACCATTTTCCATAACTCACGTCGATCACTTGGGTCCATTTGTAAGAAGTTCCAGAGGTAACCAACACTTACTGGTCATCATCGATAATTTCACGAGGTTCTTACGATTGATACCTGTGAAAAGTACGAAATACAGCTACATTCAGAAGGCATTGAAAAACTTCATCAACGACTTTGGTTTACCAGATCGAATCATTAGTGATCGGGGTTCCAGTTACACCTCACAAGGTTTAGAGAAGTTTTGTCGAGAAAATGGCATAGCTCATACTCTAAACTCCACAAAGCACCCACAAGGTAATGGGATGGTTGAGAGAGCTAATCGCACCATTATCCCAACCATAGCAACGTCCATGGAAGACCATAGACACAAAGACTGGGACTTGAGAATGAAAGAAGTGGAAAGAAATCTAAACAATGCCTTAAACAAAACAACTAACAAGACCCCTTTCCAAATGTTACACGGCTACTCACCAAGATTTAATGATGGAATTTTACGAAAACAAGCTGATGAGAGTGCAGAAGGATGGACTGATCCTGCGGAGATTCAAATCTCGACTCGAGAGCGAATAGAAGATATGCAGAAAAAGATGAAGGATGCTCATGACAAGAAGAAATGCGGAACAACTACTTATAGGTCAGGACAAGTTGTTGTTATGAAAAAAGCTCCAATACCGACAGGAGAACCAACAAAAACCCAACCAAAATATCGAGGTCCTTTAATTATAACTGATGTGCTACCAAGCGACACCTACAGAATCACTCAACTTGGGGAGAAGAGCAAGGGACATTCTTACACCACTACTGCACACGTAAGCCAGTTAAAGGCATGGCCGAACCAAACTGATTCTGATACAGAGGACTCATCAGATGAACTCAGTGATTTTTCAGACAACAAACTTAGTGACTCTGAACTGAGACATAATCCAAAGCGTGCCTGTACTAAGGCAATTTTCTACGGAAAATAATAATTAAAAAAAACAACTAACTGGTTGATTATAACTGATTCAACCTTAACTTCAATTTGTTTATATTGAATTTAACTGATTTATTTGTTATTTGTTGATATTTTTATATTCAATTAATTGATTTATGTAGTTTGATAATCATGTGCATGATTTCTATAATTTTCAATCATGTTTATTAATATACTTATATTATTTTATAACATTAGTAGCACATTCGAGGGCGAATGGTTGTCAGGAAAGGCCGAATGTGAGCTTGTTGAATTATAATTTGATTGTCGCGAGAGGGCGCCACTGTGAGTATGGTATGTATAGACGTTTTTTGTTGCAGTGTAAGGGAGAGAGACGGTTTGAGTAAGTGATGTGAGAGACGGTCTGGGACCGTCCGTTGCAAATGTTATTTTACGGAGGACCAGTGGGTCGATTCATATGTGAAAGAGGCACAGGGTGCCATGTATATATATCAATTGTACATAAAGTTGTATATAAAGATTATTAGATTGAATTTTCGTGTTGCCATCCATCGAGACGCCTACATAGAAGTTCGTCGGTTGGAAATAAGCGACAACAAATCTGTACGCATTGAAATCCTTCGCTGAAACTTTCTTGCTGGTTGTTTCACCTGTTCTTAGGTTGATCTGCCTCAGATTAAAATGATATCCATCTTCACCATGGGGGAATATCACTGGGTACTGCAGAGCATCATAAGATCGATGTGTTTCCGAAACACGCTGCAATGATTCACCTCGTCGTTGAATAACGATATCCCGTTGATGAAACTCATCTCCTGATATAACCACCGCGACTTCATCTGCTTGAGGAGAGTTGAAAGCGCCGCTCGTGTTCGCCTGCTGGTCTTCGGTCTGCTCTTATGACTACTTTATATTCATCTGTTGGCATACGTTCCAATGCTGTTTCAAAGGTTTTAATAAGATTATTGTGCTCATGAAACATCCTCTGTAAGTTTAACACAATCTGACGTCTTGTTCCCGAGATGTTGGCGCACTTCTGATCAGTTTCCATTTGTTCGTTTTGAATAAAATATAGTTATAGAAATTTTGGTGGTTGATCTGGCAGCGGAAGCAATGATCCCGCTCTATGGTAAATATGCCCTTGCACCTAGAATGTCGACGGAAATACGGGCTGTCCAACAACTCATGAGGCGCCGAATGATGTCATTTGGAAACATGAGTTGTATTTTCTGATGTTACTAAGAAAATGCTTCGACTCTGACGTATCTCCTGATGTGTAAGTCAAAAGTTCTTGTGGTGGTGGTTCCATTTGGCAGAGTTTAACTTTTCCATTTTTACAGCAAATACCAGTAGGCTCTGATTTAAACTTTTTGGCTTGACAGTAACTACAAACCATTTCCATTTTCCCGATGGTAACACTTGCATGCAGCGAGTAGTCTTTATGTGAATTGTAGTGGAATTCTTCCAATGCTAAGCTAAAATGGTGCGCAGTCCGTGATCGTTTGGCTCTATCTCTCTTATCCTGTAGTCGGGCCTCACGTTGCTTTGCCGTCTCTGTTGCTCTAGATGTAGTAGCACTATCCCTCTTATCCTGAAGTCGGGACTCACGCTGCTGTGCCTTCTCTGTTGCTCTTGATGTAGTAGCTCTCTTTCATATCCTGTAGTCGGGCCTCACGCTGCTGTGCCGTCTCTGTTGCTCTAGATGTTGTAGCTCTCTCGCAATCGCAAGTCTTCTATTCCTCTCCTCGGAAGTTTCTTGTCTACGCTCATCTTTCATCATCTTAGCCGTTAACTGCACTTGGCCGATCGCCTTCCCCTTCCTTGGAGGCATTGCTACAGCAAAGAAATCCGTCAATGAATACAAAGAAATGCTATTTCATAAAATAAGCAAAAGGCACACTCTCACTGAGCAATGAAATCGATTACAGAATACAATAAAAATAAAAACGTAATATAAACTGAATGGTAAGACAAATTTAAAATTGCGAAGTACTTACATCAGTTTAGGAATATCAAATTTTTAACACAAATAAAAAATATTAATGCCTTACTTAAAAGCTGTCAATCAAAATACTCAAACACAGAATTCTAAATCATACTAAAAAATAAACTTTTATTCTGGTTTAAAAAAAAGCATTAATTCTGATCCCCCATTAAACTTATTTAAAAAATTAAGCAAAAGGCATACTCTCAATGAGCAATGAAATCTATTGTAGAATATAATACAAAGCTAAAATTAACGAAAAAACGAATTTAAAATTATGTAGTACTTACATCAGTTTAGAAATATAAATCCAAAATGTACACTATCACTGTCGAATAAAGTAGGAAACACTTATACAATCAACTAAAAGCGAAATAAAACTGCCAGATTCACTGAAAGATGATAAACTTGAAGACTTACCGAGCTAGCTTCCTCTAAATACGACCAGCTAAGAATCGAGTGAGTACTGGAATGTTCTCCACCATGAGTCCAAGGAAGTTTCCGTTTCCCCAACTTTCTAGACAAAGTTTACATACAAACAAAGTTTTATAAAAAAAGTAAACATTAATTCTGGTGCTGCCAGATACCGAGTAGTAAAATTACGCTTTTATGATCAATGAGTTTTTCGTTTGTGCTTTTCGGAATAACGGTGCTTGGGTTAGAAATAAATGTAACCGGTGTAGACAAATTAAACTGAATAGATAAAATTTTTTCAAAAAGCAGAAGGTCGATTTTACAGAATTTTTCAGAAAGAAAATCACTGCTTTCAACGGAGGATTCACATCTATTCCGGACATTTTAAAATAAGTTACACGCCTTACCTAAAAAGCCTCGTGAAACAGAATTCTACAAATCATTAAGTATTCAATAAATTATTTAAGGAAAGTTGGTCGAAATATACACCAACTTTCCTTGAAAATAATACTTGAACTCCTGAAAACCTTTCCTTGAATTTCCTTGCAAACATAAATATTTTAAAATATTCTTTCCTCCTTCATCAATAAAATATCTATAATTTATTTACATCATGGGAAGAACTAAAAAGTCAGTTCAAACATAAATACTGTAATTTAATTTGTTTCGGAAAAAATTGTTTTTCGATCAACAGTGGTAAAGCAACCATCGCTGCCTAAAGCAATTAATCTATGCTCAATGTTATTTCTATGGCGATTTCGAATAGTTTTTAGCCCCCCAGGGCCAATAGAACGGGGGTTAAGAGTTAGCCTATGCTGACCGCAGTGTTCTAAATTATAAGTGTACCAAATTTGGTGTGGATTGGTCAAACGGTGTAGATTTGTATAGAAAATATACCCACATACACACACACACACATCCTATTTTATATATATAGATAGATATGCGTTACAAATATATTAAATTAAACAAAATAAAACATTCATTGTTTACGTTTATATACTGTAAAAAATTTAGCGGAGTAAATGCGAAGTGGATGATTTGTAATTGATTTAATCCCCCCGCAGTGAAATCCACTCCCAAGAGGGAGTTTATTTAGATTATTTATAAAAAAAACTCTTCGGAGTGAAATACAAAATGCGGATAATTTAAATCTGTCAATGTCAAATACATATTAGACTGTGGCAACAGTCGCACTTATTTATTATTGGTGGTTTCAAAAAAGTGAGTACATTTTATTATTTTTAAATTAAACTCTGTCTAATCTTGGTCATTAAATGTTTTTTTTACATCCAGTTATTCGCACCTATTTCCATTATGCCTCGACATAGAGGGGGAGGGGGGGGAATTTCAATTAACGTCACACTGGAGCAACACAATGGGCTATTGGTGACGGTCCGGGATCAATCCCAAAGGGAAAGATCCGAGGACAACACCACGTAATTTTGAACCACGGTCAGATGACGAGGCAACACCTGAGCTGGCACCCCACTCTCCAAACTTCCACACCACGCCAAGCCTCGACATAGAACATTGACGGATCGGAGTGAGAGACAAAGAAGAAGGGATATATATTCGCGTACACGTAATAATAGGCCAAATGCAAATTTAAATAGTGTAAATAGTATACAAAATGATGAATTTATTTTGAGAGATACATTTAAATGCGCACTGAATGTCATTCCAAGAACTTTTAATACTTTTGATTGTTGATTGATGGATTTACAATGCAGGTTTTGCAATGCAAAACATTTCGAATCTGAAGTCACTTTAAGTGAAAGGACTGCATTCACTTCATGTTGTCATAAGGGTAAAGCAATATTACCGGCCTTAAGTCAAAATGAATATTTTAAATCATTGTATGATGGACTTACTTCAAATGAACCTTCAATAAAAAGTAAGTCAAAAAATTATTTTGAAAACATTCGTAAATACAATTCATCATTTGCTATGGTTAGATCAGAAGCTAAAATTTCGAATACAGTTACGAAAGGAGTGTATCATTTCAAAATACATGATGTTTTTTATCACAGATCAGGTCCTATGACTGCTGGATATGGTCGCTCACCATGTTATGCGCAATTATATTTTTATGATGTTGACACTGCTATCAATTATAGATTACGTGAACACTTTAACCGAACATGCAATAACAATATAATGCGCGAAATCTCTCTTGAATTGGAACGCATTAATCCTTTCGTTCGGTCATTCATTGCAATGAAAGATCATTGTCAGAGAGTTGAAAATCAAAATAAAGAAATTTGTATGCTCATTAAAGTAAATCGTGATTTAGATCTACGCCGTTACAACGATGCAGTTCAAACTGATGTAGCAGTAATATTTAGTACAGTTGATGGTGAGCCACCTTTTGAACGAAATATGATTTCATTTTCAAAAGTTAATGGTACCATTAAAAATATCTCTGTTTTGGATTCATCATTAGACCCTTTAGCGTATCCATTACTTTTTCCAAATGGTGATACTGGGTGGCATATCAATATTTCTCATAATGTACCAACTACATCTAATTCAAGAGCGCCCAGAAATAAATTAACCATGCTTCAATATGCAGCCTATCGAATTGCAATTAGAGAAGATTTTAGCATGTTGCACCATTCAAAAAAATTATTTCTGCAGTGGATAGTTGATATATATGTGAGAATAGAAGGCACAAGGTTATATTACATTCGACAAATCAAACAATTCTTAGGTCTGAAGCTTATAACAATTTAACAGATTATTTAGAATCGAACATCAATGCCAGTAATGTTGGCCGTAGAGTAATTTTACCATCTTCATTCAATGGATCTCCAAGAAATATGTATCAAAATTATTTAGATGCAATGTCAATTGTACAACATTTAGGAAAGCCTTCTTTGTTTATTACAATGACTTGCAATCCAAGTTGGCCTGAAATAGTTAGCAATATTGGTGTAGGTGAGTCTGCTAATTTTCGGCCTGATATTATATTGTGCGTGTATTCAAGTCCAAACTGAAAGCATTAATTGAGGGCCTTACACTAAAAAATATCTTCGGTAAAGTTGAAGCACTCATTTATGCAATTGAGTTTCAAAAGAGAGGATTGCCTCATGCTCACATTTTACTCTCTTTAAATGAGCAAGATAAAATTGTTAACGCTACCGATATTGATAAAGTTGTATCTGCAGAGATTCCTAACATTCAAACGCATCCTACATTACATGAATATGTTGTAAAACACATGATGCATGGTCAATGTGGTGTACTTAATCCAAATTCTGTATGTATGAGAGATGGAAAATGCACAAAAGATTATCCAAAACGATTTAATGAATTTACATGTGAATCATTAAATGGATATCCATTATACAGGAGGCGTGATAATGGTATTCATGCAGAAGTTCGCGGTAGTTGCCTTGACAATCGTTATGTTGTACCATACAATCCTTATTTACTTACCAAATTTAATTGCCATATAAATGTTGAAGTATGCACTACAGTTAAAAGTGTTAAATACATTTATAAATACGTGTATAAAGGCTATGACAGTGCATCTGTTGAATTAGGTTCAGGGCGAAATGAACAAGGTCAAGAAATACAAATTGATGAAGTTACAAATTTTTTAACAGGTCGTTATGTTGGATCAACTGAAGCTGTATGGCGCATCTATGAATTACCAATGCATTTTCAGTCACATGTTATCATCAGACTTGATATTCATTTACCGAGTAGACAGAATGTTTACTTTCGAGAAGGGCAAGAACGTCAAGCAATTGAAAATGTAAGACAAACAAAATTATTAGCATTTTTTGAATTGAATCGATCAGATCCATCAGCACGTGAATATAAGTATATTGAAATTCCTCTGCATTATGTGTGGGAAGATTCCCAAAACAAATGGAAGAAGAGAAGGCGTGGAGGTGATAAAATCATTGCACGCATGTATGTAGTATCACAAAAAGACATCGAACTTTTCCATTTACGATTCCTTTTATTACATGTCTGTGGTCCAAAATCATTTGAGGATGCTAGAACGTACAATGGAATTATACACACTTCTTTTGTTGAAGCGTGCCATGCTCGCGGCATTGCTTCAAATGATAATGAATGGCGCGAATGTTTAAATGAAGCAAAAGAATTACATTCACCAAAACAAATGCGAAATTTATTTGGTTACATTTGTGCATTAAATGTGCCAGCCAATGCATTGGCGTTATGGAATGAATTTAAAGTATATCTTAGTGAAGATTTTCTGAGAGTTTACAACGTAGAAGCATCCTTTAATAGAGCTCTATTAGAAATTGAAGATATTTTGAATGTTCATAATTTGTCATGTCAAATACTTGGTTTACCAGTTCCCACATATTCGCAGAGAATAGAAGAAGCAAATACTATTGATCCAATAGAACAAGAGTTCCTGTTTTGTGAGCATTATGAAACTGCAAATATTGAACAGCGTAATCTCATTGATCATGTGATTCGTGAAGTTTTGCATCATGATACTGGACCTAATGTTTTTTGTTTAACCGCTCATGCAGGTTGTGGCAAAACATTCACACAAACAGCAATCATTCACAAATTAAATTCGCTTAATCTTCGTTGTATTGCAACAGCGTTCAGTGGCATAGCTTCAACTCTATTACTTGGAGGTAGAACTTTACACAATGTGTTTAAATTGCCTATACCCATTTTGGAAAATTCTGTAGCGAATATTACCGCAAACAGTAGCTATGGTCGTTACATAAATTCATCATCATTGATAATTATTGATGAAGTTTCTATGTGCCCACTGCAAGTGTTGAAAATCATAGATAGATTATTGCGGGATCTATGCGATGAAAATGATAAACATAAAACATTTGGAGGGAAAACGATACTTCTGTGCGGTGATTATCGGCAAATCTTACCAGTTATCCCACATGGATCACGTGTAACTTTAATTGAAAATTGTGTTACGAGTTGGCATAAATTTGTTTATTTTCATAAACTTACGTTTACTCAAAATATGAGAGCTTTACCAAGTGAAATAGAATTTGTCGAATTCTTGAAAAAAATTGGTAATGATGAAGCCCTACAATTTCCTCAGTTTGGTAAAAATATTATTGAAATACCTCAGCAATTAATAGGAGATGAAAATAATATTATTAATGAGGTGTACGGAAATATTTCCGAAAACATACTCTCAGATAACATATTGAACTCAGTTATTTTAGCACCTAAAAATGATGATTGTACTTTGATTAATACTGATATACTTAATCAAATACCTGGTGAACAGAGAATATATCATAGCTACGATAAAGTAATTTGTGATGATGACAATGACATCAATAACTATCCAGTAGAGTTTTTGAATTCTTTGACTATTAGTGGTTTGCCACCACATAAGTTAGTATTGAAAGTTAATTGCATCGTTTTGCTGATCAGAAACTTAAATACAAAGGAAGCATTAGTCAATGGAACAAGAATGCGCATCAGATTTATGTATCGTAATACTATTGATTGCGAAGTTTTAACTGGAACCGCACGCAATAAGAGAATTTTGATTCCACGTATAAATTTAACATATTCCGGAACTATTTTACCATTTAACTTCCAAAGAACTCAATTTCCAATTATACCTGCATTTGCGATGACAATAAATAAGTCTCAAGGACAAACATTCGAAAAAATTGGAATTTTATTGAGGCAGCCAGTTTTTACACATGGTCAGTTGTACGTCGCAGCAAGTAGAGTTCGATCATTCGATGGTTTGAGATTTTATATTTCAGAATATTACGGTCAAGGGCATTTAGCAAACGATGAAAGAATTTTTACAAAAAACATCGTCTACACAGAAGTTTTGAATCATTAAATTCGTTGTCGAACTATTTCAAGTTCAATGGACAACATTTATTTTTTTAACCACCAGGTTTTTTTTGTTTCAATAAAAAATATATAAAAATACGAAGCACGTATTCCTTATTTCCTTTTTTGGATTTATTTTTATTTAAATTTTATATAATTTGGAAAAAATAGGCAGATTAACTGTGTAGCCTCGGCGAAACCTGTGGCCAGTATAGCAATAAAAATCCCAAGAAAATGTCAAAAAACGCGTTATTCTTTTCTAGATATGGCTTAACCAAGCTATACCGTATTTTTCCTGTGACGTATTTGTACATGCTCGCAGCTTACGTAATAGAACAAAATTCAAAAAAATTATATGCAATGAATATAGATGTATACTCTTTGACAAAAGAACCTTATTAACGTTCAAACTTAAAAATTAAATGAATTATGGTCGAATTTCGACCACTGGGCGACCTCTAGTATAAGTAAACGCTCCTACATTTTTTCAAGAAATGCTTTGAAATGTTTAGACATGTTTTCTATGATAGAGGGATCAATGAAAAAAAGGGATGCAACTTTTCTAAAGGGGCATTGTTCAATCTATTAATTCCCTCAAAGTTCTGTTTCGTAAGTTACAATAAAAAAATTTGAAATTCCTATCTATTGACTAACAGATTGACTCGGGCTGCTGTAGCCTGTTGGAAGACTAACAGATTAGCAACGGGAGGGTTGCGAGTTCGAGTCCAACCAAAGACCGTCGTGTACAAAGGGGGCTGATGCACGCTCAATCTGTCGTGGCCTCAAATTTTCTCACATTCGTGTGATATGTAAGTTTAGAGTGGGTGCCAGCTCAGGTGTAGACCGGTTCATTCTTGTTATCTGACCGAATGAAAACTCCTCCTGGATATAAGCTATCTACAGTTTCCTATAATCACTGCAATTTTATTTTCTGGGCAATCGTCCAGTAATTTGGGGCGTAATAGATTTTCAAGCTCCTTTTCGTGAAATAAGACTATTTGCACAAAAAGACTATTGCGATTTCCTCGAATGAAAAATCCATTAAACTTGGTCAGATCTTAAATGACATATCTCGTCGAAACCACGGTAGCCCGGTTGGAAGAGTAACGGAAAAGCAACCGGAGGGTTGCGAGTTCGAATGCAACCAAAAACCGTCGTGTACAAAGCGGGCTGGTGCACGTTCAATCTGTCGTGGTCTCAAATGACCTCACGTTGGCATGGTGTGGAAGTTTGGAGAGTGGGGTGCCAGATCAGGTGTGACCTCGTCATCTGACTGGTTCAAAATTACATGGTGTTGTCCTCAGATATTTCCGTTGGGGATTGATCCTGGACCGTCACCAATAGCCCGTTGTGTTGCCCTAGTGCGACGTTGATCAATTACCACCAAATAGTTGGTTGGTTTGTGGTTATTATGGCGCAAGGGCTATATTTGACCATGCAGCGCCAGACACAAGACGTACAACATTAAGTAATACACACACATAATGAAAGCTTTATTGACACAGAAGAAAGAAATACACCCAGGGAGGGAATGCACCTGGCAGGAATCGAACCTGCGCCGCCTACAACTCGAAGGTTGCTAGCGCAGTGGACATACCCGCTGAGCCACGACGGTCCCTACCACCGAATAGTGTGACGATTAGTTGTCAGTCTGAATACAGTGCAAATGAAATACCAAACAATTTGAGTGCTTATTTCGGGCTTCTGCTGTTTATTAAAAAGGATGTTATTTTGATTCCAAGACTGCGGTTTTCAAGTTTTTGTTTTTTTTTAACTTTCGTACTTGTGAATAGTTTGTTTTGACGAAAGTTGCATGCGTGCAGTTTTGTTATGATTATAACATAAATTCTTCTATGTAATTGGAACCGCTTGATTTTCAGTTACTATCGAGTGAGTACAAAGCGATATAGCTTATAACCCTAGAACGGTACCTATATGTCCAAGAGAAGTAGTTCAGTGGAAGAACAACTTTGTTTCGCAGCGGAACCCCACCTCCCAGGTATGCCTCAAATGAAGCTCTCTTGGGTGGTTAGTGTTCCTCAGATTGCCGAACAGTTCCCTTCAAGGTCAGTATTTTAATTATATGCATTAACAATAAAAACTTTCTAAAATGCAGCCTTTGATTATTTGAGTTGAGAAAAAATTATAAAAGTCATTTATAGAGGGTATATAACTTTTTTTCGTTGGTGTGCGTCTATGGGACGTATAAGTACCACTAAGCACAGATTTTTTTAGGTACCATTCTAGGGTTGAATAAAGCCTAAAGTACTTTATAACATTCATAAAGTTTTTACACACTCATGCACACCTACATACATTGGTGAAATTGGAATTTGGATACGCCAGGGAAAGTTGCAGAAGTTAGTTGGGAGTATGAATACAGAATGGCTAACGTATTGTCTCTATCACTTGAATCCTAACATCTGGGCAAGCACGCCAAAAACACACCGATTTGTCAACGAATTTGTACTAATTGTTTATTTAGTTACTAGAAGAATTACCCGGCGGTGCTCGAGTTGAATTGGTTAAATTTTGATTGAAAAGTGATCAGAACTAATCACTTCTCTTTCATAGAAAAATGCAAACATTTAAGTGCACGGGAAATAATTTTTTAACATCGTTTTAACTTTTTCATGGCTTCTATTATACAATTTACTTCGGACGCAAATATATACATTATGTATCCATCCATACAATCCATTCGCACTTCTGTATGACACACTACAAAAGTTTTTTCTAAGGTGACTACTTCAGAAGTCGATTTCGAAATATCTTTGAATTACAACACATGGTTACCAGTTTTAATTTAACGTAACCCTATCTTATTTTTATTTTAAAATAATTTTATTTTCACCTTTCCGGTCATTTTAAAATAAGTTGTTACAGAATATTTAAAAAGATTTTTTGTATATTTTATTTATTTTTATGAAACAGAATTTTACAAACCATTACGTATTCAACCAGATTTAAGGAAAGTTGGTCAAAATATACAGTACAGCTGTACCATATGCCTCGTTTGGTGGCATTGCTCTTGGCGCGTTTTTGGTGCACTTTTAGTAGCGAGTTATGGCAGGTGAAGGCAACCCATCTTCTTTAACATGTTTTCAAAATTTTGTATTTTTCCCGTTAATAATTTTCCGCTAAACTTATTATTTTCCGTTTAAAAAACTATTTTTTCTAAGAATGCTTTCCTTGGCGACATAAAAGAGTGCGCCAAAAACGCAGCATGAGGGTTGCCACCAAACGAGGCGTATAATACAGCTGTACTATTTCTTGGCAGTATATGTATATTTGATACAGCTGTATTATACGCCTCGTTTAGTAGCAACTCTCTTGGCGCGTTTTTGGTGCACTTTTTATGTCGCCAAGGAAAGAATTCTTGGAAAAAATCGTTTTATAAACGGAAAATAAGCTTTAGCGGAAAGTAATTAGCGGGAAAAATACAAACTTTGAAAAAACATGTTTTTAAAGGAAACTAATTAGCAGAAATAGTTGTCAAATAGCGGTTAAAATATCTTTTTATTTTGCCATAAAAACGGGAATAACCAAGATTGGCTTCACCAGCCATAGCTCGCTACTAAAAATGCGCCACAAAACGCGCCAAGAGCGTTGCCACCAAACGAGACGTATAATACAGCTGTACCATATTCTGCAATATGTAGATACAAACAGAAACGAAATTCCGATAATTGAAAAAATGCAGAATTCCGAAAAACGAAAGATTTGACCAAGCATGTCGAATTGCGACTTCCTTAGTATTTCTGAAATAAAGCAATTCGAAAAAATACATTTGAAAAATATTGATAAAGATAATGATTTATGAAATTTAGAAATGCTCAAATAGACTGCAACATTTCGCTGTCTTAACTCAAATACACAAACACGGGATTCTAAATCAAATTTATAAAATAAAACATTAATTCTGGCATTGCAGATCTCAAAAAGCAAAATTACACTTTTATGATCAATAAGTTTTTTGTTTTGGATTTTCGTGTTCTATCCAAGTTAGGTAAAATTAAATATTTTAAATATGCCTTTTTTTCATCACTCAAATATTCATAAATTATTTATATGATGGGGGGGGGTATTGGGTATTTCAATTAACGTCACACTGGAGCAACACAATGGGCTATTGGTGACGGTCCGGGATCAATCCCAAAGGGAAAGATCCGAGGACAACACCACGTAATTTTGAACCACATTTATATGATGGGAAGAAATAAAAAATCAGTTCAAATATAATATTACAATTTAATTTGTCTTGGAAAAAATTGTTTTTCGAGTAATACTGGCAGAAAAATTTTATTGGAAAAGTTCTTTTTCCACATCAATACTGGTGAAACAAAATTAGTTGCATACTGCAATCGTTTTAAACTCAATGTTATTCCTATGGGGATTAGGAATTGTTTTTCGCCCTCTAGGACAAATAGAACGAAGGTTAATATGAAGCCTACGTTACCCGCAGTGTTCTGAAGTATAGGTGTACCAAATTTGGTGTGGATTGGTCAAATGGTGTAGATTTGAACATACTCCAACTCCTCTTTATATACACTCATGTCCAAAAGTTAAGTATAATTCGTAAAATGCGAAAAAATTGAAGTAAATATGGATACAATAGTTCAAAATCACTTGTAGAGAATCGTAGGACGAGGTTAAACATTGTGCATATGCAAAACAGTTCAGTCGACATGCGCAAAGCACCAGCGCACGTCGAAACGATTATAAACTGGCCTCGAGCGGCATGGCCAGTTTAGACAGAAATTTCACAATTGCTGTGGTACGGAGCGTTGTTAACAATAATTAAAGACGAAGGATGTCACAAAGATGCCAACTGGACATGTTTGTGAAAGGACGAATTATTAGAATGCTGGAATCCGGTCGATTCCAAACCGAAGCGTCTCGAATTCTTAATGTACCTCAGTGTGTGATCTCTAGACTAGCAGAGATTTCAAACCACTGGATATGTTACCCGACGACCAGTACCAGATCGGCCAAGGGTAACAACCGCTCGGTAAGACAGATATTTGGCGATAACTGCGCGACGTCAGAAGAATCGTTCTGCCAGACAACTAGGTTCAGCCCTGACAGCCGCCACAAGTGTCATAGTTTCGAGACAAACTGTTTACAGAAGACTCAGACACGTTGGTCTCTATGCCAGACGACCAGTAGTTTGCATCCCCTGACGGCTGCACAGAAACGCGCGCGTTTACAGTGAAGTTTGGAACATCGGCAGTGGAGTCGACAACAGTGGGGCAATGTCATGTTCAGTGACGAGTCCAGATTTAGTCTGCAAACTGATTCTCGTCATACCACGATCTGGAGAAAACGTGGAACGCGTTTTTACCCGAGAAACATCAAGGAAAGATATCATTTTTCTTCAGGAGTCATGGTCTGGGCAGGCATCATGCTGGCCGGCCGCACAGACCTCCACACCTTTGACACGGGGTCTGTTACCGGTCAAAAATACAGAGACGAAGTCCTTGAGCCTACCGTTCGCCTGTTTCGTTGTGCTGTCGGTTCTGGTTTTACATGCATGGATGATACTACGCCTCCTCACGGTGCAGCCCTGGTCGACCCCTTCCTTCCATGTGAAGATATCTACCGCATGCAGTGGCCTGCCAACACTCCTGATCTGAATCCTATAGAGCATGTGTGGGATGTGCTCGAGAGACATATTGCATCCCTCCGCCACCCACCAAACTCCGTGAGGCTTGGAACTTTTGAGCACACAACTCATCCATACTCTCATCGAAAGTATGGGAAATCATGCAGCATGCATAGCTACCAGAGGTTCCCTCACACCGTATTGAACTTCAACATCCCATTGTTTTAATCATTCTGTTTCACAAAAGTTGATACTCGTATTGTGAACCTTTTTTTTCAACCCTTTTTTTTATAATATTCATTATTATCCTTGTTTTGCATTGTTTTCTTCTTCTATAATCCTATTACATCCGCACACCGCGTGTCCTTCCATTCCGATGTAGATTTTCTGAAATATTCACATAAACAGCAATTATGCTTAACTTTTGAACATGAGTATATATAGATTTTAAAACTTGCTTTGGCGGCAGTTGAGCCCAAGTTGGCTCAGGTAAATCTCAAACTACCTACAAAAAGTATTGGGGCAAACATTTTTATAAAAATTCAGTATCATCCCCCAAACCAAACATTTTCCCTCTTTTCATTCTGTATCTTAAGAAATGTATTAAATGGGTTGTGAAAGTTAAAATTAAATTCAAATAATAAACATATACAATGTAGTAAACTTTGGTGGTTTAGACCGTGTCTACACCATAGACATGAAATACACTGCTGGCCACCGTAAATGCAACACCCTGAAGGAAGCATGCAAATAATATGAAATTTACAACATGCATTAGCGGAGGTGAGATATGCAAATGATTAGAATTTCAGCGCAGACGCACATCACGCGCGCCTGTGGCGCCACTTCAAAGCGCTATTTAAGGCTTGGAGATTTCGACGATTTCAAGTACGGCAATTGTGTTTTTCTTGTGGTTTTTTCAAAAAAACGATCCATTATGCCTCGTAGAAAACAGCGATCATCTTTTGATCAAGTATCCGAGTTCGACAGAGGAAGGATAGTGGCCTACCGAGATTGTGGATTATCTTTCAGGGAAATCGGTAGTCGTGTTGGACGAAACCAAACAACTGTAATGCGGATATGTGATCGCAGGAGGGTACGACGGACCGACGTGTTCGATCGCATCCACCTCAGTGCACCACTTCACGTGATGACAGGCATATTGTGCGTATGGCAGTGACGGATCGCTCAGCCACATCACGAACCATAGCACAGCACATTCAGTCTGTACCGCATCATCCAGTGTCTGCGCGTACCATTCGACGCCGTTTACAGCAGAGTGGTCTGTCGGCAAGACGTCCATTGCTTCGTCTACCCTTGACGCAGAACCACAGACGTTTCCGCCGCCAATGGTGCGATGAAAGAAGGATGTGGACGGCAGAATGGAATGAAATTGTCTTTACTGACGAGTCACGCTTCTGTCTGCAACACCACGATGGTCGGATTTGAGTCTGGAGACACCGTGGAGAGAGGATGCTGAACAGCTGCGTTATGCACCGCCACACTGGTCCTGCAGCGGGTATTATGGTATGGGGCGGTATTGGATATCACTCTCGCACTCCTCTAGTACGCATTGCCGGTACTTTAAACAGCCAGCGCTACATCTCCGAGGTGTTGGAGCCAGTTGTCCTTCCTTACCTTCAGGGCTTGCCCACAGCCATATTTCAACAGGATAATGCGCGACCACACGTGGCACGCATTGTCCAAGGGTTCTTCGTCAATCGCCAGATTGAATTGCTTCCCTGGCCAGCTCGCTCTCCGGATCTTTCGCCGATAGAAAACATGGGGTCCATGGTTGCTCAACGATTGACCCAGAATACATCCCCAGCTGCCACACCAGATCAACTTTGGCAACGTGTGGAAGCTGCTTGGTCTGCTGTACCCCAAGAACACATCCAAAGTCTCTTTGAATCAATGCCGAGGCGTGTGGCAGCGGTGATCTCCAACAATGGCGGCTACTCTGGCTACTGATTTTGGCAGGAACCACAGAAGTCTATAAATTTAATCATTTGATACTTGGTCAACATGTTATCTACAAAATAAATTTTGTTGTGATATCTCTTGTCTTTCTTGGTATTACAATTTGGGTGGCCAGCAGTGTATATACGAGATATAGTATATAGTATATACTCGTATATAGACTGACTATCACTATTGAGAAGAGCTTCAAAAATTGTGACCAACATGTCGACTAGTAGTCATATGACTGCTCTGTGAAAAATGAACTTGTCCAATTTGGTATCTTAGTACCTCCTTTGCCGATATAACATCTTATGACAGGGTAAGTATTTGAATGCGCATTTCTAGAGTGTCGACAAAGTGGAAATCGACAAAATCTACTATCAGATGATCAATCAATGAGGGCGTCTTCTCCCGTTCCGAGGACCAATCATTTGTTGAATGTTAGGTTCCCCAAGCAGACGAAAGAACAGGGTCACGTTACTACTAGTTTTTGTCACATGATCTTGGGCACATAGAAAGGTTACCATTGCTCACTCTGCTTTTATATTTCCTCTATCGTCTATACCAGGGGTCGCCAAACTTCTTTGACCGTCGACCCCTTCAAGAGTGGCTTTTAATCAACCTCTCTATTTTACTATTACGTAATTATAATAGGACACACAAAAAAGACGCTCGTGCGAGATTTTAGTGTTTATTTTACAGTTATAATGTTTATTGTATGTATAATATAGTATATATTATTATACTGGCTGTACATCAAAGGGATACATTTTTGTTTTTGACGTCCTTCTTAACATTACATATTGGATAGGAGGGATGGATAATATATAAAATATAATTCAGATTACAAAATAACAATAACACAATGTGAAATAAGACTTTTATTAAATTAGTATGTAATTGACTAATTGTCAATGTGACTAGTTGTCAATGTGAAGAGTGTGCTTCGTGACTCTACAAGATTAGGATTGTTGGGTTCGAAATGAGTCAGTTTAAACTGACTCATTTCGAACCCAACAATACAATCTTGCATATATATATATATATATGTGAAAATAAGACTTTTTATTAACTTCGTATACAACTGACTAACGTTGTCATTGTGAAGGGTCGTGACTCTCGACAAGATTAGCAATGTTGAATTCCAAAATGAGTCAGTTTCGGCCTTCAATCGCCACTGAATTCTATATTCCCTCTGAATTGCTTTGTCATTCAGGATGGAGGTAATCCAAGTGAACCGAATTCTATATTACCTGCACAATGATGTCTTCAATTTTTCTATAGACCCCTGAGCCCGAAACGACCCCTAACAATGTTATATAGACCACTGGTTATATTGGAGTGCGGGTTAGACAGTGCGTTCCCACAATTGGTGTATCGGCATGGTTTCTGGCGCCAAATTTGGTTCCAAAAGCACGTTTGATTCTCAACGATTTTGCGTTCCTGGCAACGATTTGTCCAACAACGATTCCTGGCGAACTTGCGGGCCGCGTTAGCCCTGTTGGAAGATTTACCAATCGGAGGGTTAGGAGTTCGAATCCAACCAAACAAAGGGGGCTGGTGCACGTTCAATCTGCCGTGGCCTCCAATGTCCTCACGGCGGGGTGTGGAAGTTTGGAGAGTGGGGTCATCTGACAATGGTTCAAAATTACGTGGTGTTGTCCTTGCACCTTTCGATCGCGTACCGTCGTAATACTTCATTGTGTTGCTCTTGTGCGACGTTAATTAAAATACCTACTTAAGTGGTGAAGTTGCCACATTTTTACCTTCCCATTGTCATCTGCCTTCTCGCTCTATTGTCGAAATGGTTGTGAGGGGTCCGATTGCGGTGCAACTCACGAAAAATTCAAAGTCAAAAAGAATTTTTTTATTTTTTTCGTCACAAATACATTCTAGTCTGAGCAGTTGGTTTACACTGTCTATCCACCATTCACGCATTCTTATCCAACAGGTAATGCATGAGAAATCTCGTCTGTCCGTGTCACTGTGGAGGAATGGTGTTAAAGCCGTATTCGGTATCCTCTTCACACTTCTCGAGTAGTGTGGACCAGATTTCACCCAATGGACACTCAGCTGAAAGCAAAAAATAGAGATGAATTCAATTAAGATAAATTATTAAGAATCCTTTATTTTGCAATAGCGCTGCGATAACTAGTATCGAAAGCAAACAAAGTCCTTAGAATCCTGTAGATCCTTTAGGTGGTTTTTTTGGAGTTTCATGGCGCAAGTGCCCTATTTGACCAGACACAAGACATACAACATCAAGTAATAGACACAATGGAAGTTTTACTGACACAGGAGAGAAAAATACACCCAGGGAGGAATACACAGGAATCGAACCTGCAACTCGAAATAGATCCCTTAGGAGTCAACTCCATTCGCCGTTATTTCTATCCAACCAAAGACCGTCGTGTAGGTGGGGGTTAGTGCACGTTCAATCTGTCGTGGTATCCAATGTCCTCACGTTGACGTGGTGTGGAAGTTTGGAGAGGCTCAACTGTTGCCTCGTCATCTGACCGTGGTTCGAACTTACGAGGCGTTGTCATCGGATCTTTCCTTTCGGAATGGATCCGTCGCCAATAGCCCGTTGTGGTGCTCCAGTGTGACGTTAATTACCTACGTACCACACCAGGCCAACGTGAGGATATTTGGGGCCACAACAGATCTAACGTGCACCAGCCCTCGTGCACACGACTGGACTGAGTTTCGCAACCCTCCGGTTGCTCTTCCAAGTTGGTAAGATAAAGTGAGCTACTTACGCAAACAGGGAGGTATGACGTCCGAGGGGTGCCAGGTGGCCGTATCGTCGCACACGTAGACCTCATTCTGACGTAAGGTGTAGTTGGCGTTGCAAATGGGTTCGCAGATCTTTCCCACCATCCAGTCCATGCAGTTGGCCTCCCCGTTCTCCGGATCGGCCAGATCACTGCACTCGGCATCACCTGGAATGGAAATGGTAATTAGTTAACACGAGCAACACAACGGTCTATTGACGATGGTCCGGGATCAAACCCGAAGGCAAAGATCCGAGGACAACCACCACGTCATTTTGAACCTCGATCTGATGACGAGGCAATACCTGAGCTGGCATCCCACTCTCCGAACTTCCACACCACACCAACGTGAGGGCATTTGAGGCCACGACAGATTGAACGTGCACCATCCCCGTGTACACGACTGTCTTTGGTTGGATTCGAACTCCGGTTCCTTATCCCTTACTCTTCCAACCGGGATCAACTGAAAGTTAGATCGAATTCTAAGCGCGGTTGGTAGAGTAGCGGGTTAACAACCGGAGTTCGATTCTCGATCCAAAGAAACACCGCCGTGTGCAGGAAGGCTGATGCACGTCAAATCTGTCGCGGCCTTCAGTGCCCTCAAGCTGGCGTGGTGTAGGAGTTTGGGGAGCGGGCTGTCAGATTGGGTGCCAACGTGGTGACATTTGAGACCCCGACAGATTGCGTCTTTGTACATGACGGTCCTTGGTTCAGTTGGTATATTCCGTTAGTTGAACAATCGCAATTATAGAACAATCGCAAGCAGCCAAAATTGCTTCGTGGTGGAGATGCGGTGCACTTATAGGGACGGTACAAGCCCAAAGTATTGGTTTTTAACCTCCTGGTGGTTGTCTCGATGAGTCATTAGCAAGTGTCGTAAGCAAATATCTTCAGTCATTAGAAAACTGACCAGAACTGGATGGACGAGATATCTCGTCATTGGACGAAGATTTTGACTTCGACATCATCGAAAATAGGCAATGCCTTGACGAGATACCTCGTCATTAGCAAAATGGGTCGGATCTTGATGGACGAGATATCTCGTCGGAACCACTTGAAGGGTTAAAATATCTCTATAAATAAAATATTATGAGAGGCATTTTTTGTAAAGCTAAATTTAGGTAGCGGTAGTGTTTCTGCGGAGGAACGTATGTATTCCGAACATGACGTCACTAGGCTTATTTTTTTCGAACAGTTTCAGCACTTCGCCAATAGAAATTCGGCGATACTTTCAGCACTTCGCGGGCGATAAACAACATTTTATCGTAGCCCGATATAAATGATTTTATATTCATTACGGCGAAGTAGGATTGCAATGATTATGGACACAGTTTTTCTACGATGATCAACCATCTACTCACATTCACATATCTACGTGTTGCATCAATCTTCAAACAGAGATGCAGATGTTAAAAAGTGAATTTTCAGAAACATGTGTTAAGGGAGGTAATTGAATTAGCATTGCACTGGAAAAACACAACGGGCTAATGGCGACGGTTCGGGTTGGTTGGCGTGGCGAAATATGGCGCAAGGGCCATATTTCACCACGCTGCGCCAGACCCAAAACATACAATATCAAGTAAGACAGACACAATGAAAGCTTTACTGACATAGAAGAGAGAAATACACCCAGGGAGTGATGCATCTGACAGGAATCGAACCTGAGCCGCCTACAACTTGAAGGTTGCTAGCGCAGTGGATATATATGGTCCCTGAGCCATAAAACCCCAAAACCAGCCAGCCAGCAGTGGGCATATCCACTGAAGCCACGACGATCCCGGCGACGGCCCGAGATCAATCCCGAATGGAAAGATCGAGGACTAATCACGTCTTCTGAACCAAGGTCTCCACATGTTGAATATTTGCTAGTAGTATACGGGTGCCTATAGGCGGCGGAAGTGACGTCATACCACGTGACCGGAAGTGGGCGGGGCCAAGTGACGTCATACCACGTGACCGGAAGTGGGCGTGTCTGAATGACGTGACGTATTGTTTGTTTACATTTTGGACTTGGAATTTTTTTTTGTCTTCGTGCAGGCGTTGAGTTGTTTCAAGATGGCGTCGTTTCGTTGCCATGGTGATGAATCACTCGCGTAGTGCCATCTGGTGGAGATATTCGAAACCCTATTATTTTTTAATTAAAAAGCAATTTCGTGGATTCGAACCGAGGACCATAGGATCCGAAGTCAAGTGCGCTATCCGTTAGGCTGTAAGAGAGTTAACTATGGGCGGTGAATTAATGTAGTGTTGGATTTTTTTTTCTCTTTTGGACTTGTATTTTTTCTTAGTATTAGGAATGGGTTATTTTTAGAAAATGGTTGGAATAATTGCATAGGGGTTTTAATAAATGCTTTTTCAAAATGACTTATGGCGCCATCTGGTGATTTTAAAAGTAATTAATCTAAGGAACGAATTGATTTCTTAATGTTTTTACTTTATTCATGACCGGTGACGTCAGTGTGTTTACGTTTGGGACTTGGATTTTTTTTCCTTCTGAGATTTCGATGTGACGTCACGATTATGTCCATCGAGCAAGTCTGAACTTGAAAAAGTCTACTCACAATTCTTTATGTTATGAGTATGGTAAATTGTTTACAGATCGTGAAGACTGGGCATACTTCCGTCGATTGGAAAAACGAATTAACGTATTAAAAAAAGACGAAATTTAGAAATTTTAGGTCAAAAATATACTGTGCCTTGTCAACTTGTAGCATACGAAGACGAAGGAATAAGCTATACTTTTAGTGGGTCTTCTATTGCAGCCAAGCCTTGATCTCCTTAAGTATTGGAAATAAAGGGAGAAATGGAGCGAATAATTGGTGCAAGATTTAATTTTGAGTTGGTGAACCGTTATAAAGATGGTAAGGACTGCATAGTTGCCCATAAAAACAACGAGAAGGACTTGGAACTTTATGCACCCATAGCGTCTGTTTCATTTGGGCAGAAAAGACAATTTGTGTTTTCTAACTACAATTGTTTAAAAATTGTTCTGGAAAATGGAAGTTTGCTTGGAATGAAGTATCCAACAAAACCAATTTTGGTTTCACAAGTTTCGTAAAATTCTAGCGTAAATAAGCAATAATCCACTTATGTGCCCCCGAACTGGAACACATATACTGTATTTTGGATTGTTTGTTTTTTATTACATAGTTTTATAAATTGTCTTAAAATGCAAGATCTGAAATGAAATTTTTCTATGCTATAAAGATTTATGGTTTTTTTTAAGTTAGATGTTTTTACTCAAAAATTAATTATACATTAGATGCTATAAGACCTATTTTTTTTAACAGAAATTTTGTTTTAATTAATATACACTTAAGTAAGAGTAAAATTTTTGAAAACTTTATAAGACCCATACTATGAATACGTTTTCTTGTACATTTGAAGAAGTTTTAGTATAAAAACCATTTATCCTATAAATCTAAATTAAAATGTTATTTTTTAAAATTCTCTTTCCTTGCATATTATTTTTTTACTTTGAATAAATCTTCATAAATTTTAGTGATTTAATTTATATTATATAGATCTACAAACCTGTTTTTGGATGAAATATAAGGATTTTATATTTTAAAAGTTAATGTTTTTACTCAAAAATTAATTATATATTAAATACTATTACACATATTTTTAATGTTGAAGATTTTAGAAAACATTTTACAATTGAAACATATGCATTACATATTATGACAAACACTTAAATGGAGATCCATAAGGGAATATTGGAAATCTTTTTAATGCTTACACCTTTCTATTTTAAATAAACTTTTGCTTGTCTTACCACATACACTGTATTTTGGATTATTTGATTTTTATTACCCATGGTCTTATAAATTTTCTTTTAAAATACAAGATCTGAAATGAAATTTTCCTTGATTTTAAGATTTATGTTTTACTCAAAAATTAATTATACATTAGATGCTATAGCACATATTTTATTACAGAATTTTTTAATATTATACACTTAAGTGAGCGTAAAATTTTTGAAACTTTACAAGACCCATATTATGAACATGTTTCCTTACACATTTGAAGTAGTGAAAAATAGTATTAAAACCCTTTATCCTGTAAAATCTAAATTAAATATTATTTTTAATTAATCTTTCCTTGCATATTATTGTTTACTTTAAATACATTTTCATTCATTTTAGTGATTTTATTTATATTATAAAGATTTACAAATTGTTTTGCACAAAATTTTAAAACGTACATTTGTTACTAAACTGTCTATTTATTAGTACATGCAGTAGATGCAATTTCAAGTGATATACTGAACATGGTGAGGAAGAAAATCCAATTGTAAAAGGGTGGTATTGAGTTGCAAGTTATTAAATTGGCACAAGTGCTTCAGTAAAAAGATTAGTAAGGAAGTTTGAGATTCTAAAACCCTAAGACTCTTTATTAAGGAAAAAGTCGTGTAGGAAAGACTTATACACCCTTATAAATATATTGACTATTTTAATTATTAGTCGTTTGTTCATTACATGTTAAACCTATTTACTAAAGAAATTTAAAGAGTGCCTTAAACAGGAGTTACTAAATGCTTTTCGGCACATAGGACACGTTGAAAGACTCTTCGTACATCTCATGCATGTCACCAAATGACCGCAAGGCTGTAAAGTAGCATTCATTTTCCGATTCCTTGCAAATTTTTCAAAGTCGTTCGTCCTTGTCGTTGTATAAGGGGTAAAGCTATACATCGGGTTTTTTATAAAATCATTGGTATTATTGTTGTTGATTTCATCCAGCACCTGTACAATTTCATCTATGGGCTACCAAACATTTTGGATAAAACTTTGTGTTTGTGTCTCACTACATCTTCTTTTTACCAATTTTCAAGCCCCTTCGCCACACCAATAGCACCTGATCACGTCCAAGACACCAGTATAATACAATCCGTTTTCGGCTAGGTCTCTAAGGTCAACGTCTGTGCGTTGGCCAATCTCTAAACGTAGATAGGCGCATAGACATGCTTGGAACTTTTGGCTTCAAATTTGCATAATGGTTATTCATTTTCCTTAAAACTATATTATGCTCTATTACTCTTAAGTGTAAAATTATGGTGCAGATTGAATTAAATTCCATGAAAAAAGGTTCTTCTCTTAATCAATTTTTAAAAATCTGATACTTGTCAAAGATACTAGTTTCCTTTCAACAAGGGCAAAGACTTGTGTGTGCCCACAAATAAATAATTCAATTCGTTGATGTAATTTTAGAAAAAACATAAAACTGCGGAATCAAGAGAATTCAGTATACTTTAAAGTTCTCGTTTTAAAGAAAGTCAAAATGCGTTTCTCTTATAAATTATATTTGGTTATATTTTTTTCTTGCTCAAGTTTAGTCGTAGAATTGAATTGCATTCAGCGCATAAACGTGGTAGAGTAAAAAAAATCAAACGCACATTTAAGTATATCCTTTCGTTAAAATCTTCTTGTATTATAACACAAAATTTTATTTCGCGCATTATCACAAACACCATGTTTTCTGAGTATGTACATTCTTCACTTAGTCTTATCTTTTGTGAGTAACTATGGAACGCAAAAGATAAATTTTAACTTTACTGATTAGTATGATTAGTAAGTGTATGGTGTTATATAGTCCAGTTCTTCGTCGCCTCCAGTTTACAATTATTTTTCCAAGAACAGTTAACGCTTTTCAATAGCAATGCTTAATATTTGTGAAATTGTGGATTTTGATGGATTTCAGACTCAAGAAAGTTTCTTAGTACGTAAATATGCATACATCGCTGTAAAAAAATCGCAAGTAGCTTCAAGTATTCGTTTTAACTTATCGTCTGAGCATAAACTTAGTGCCAAAGATCGTACAACTGTGTGATATGTTAAAAATTACGTATGTACTCTTCATTTCTGTCTCATGACATAGCAAATTGTGCTCCCTTAGAAAGTTTAGACTCTAAGCTTTTAGAATTGTACGATCAGACCAAGAGGGCCACTCAGTACCTAGTTGCTTACAAAGGTGGTCATATGGAAAAGAAACGCTTAGATGTATTACTTCCGAATATCAACTTGATTTCCAAAAACTATCATGTGGTCATCACAAAAATAATTTGCATTGCCCAAAAGTTTAGGTGGCGGCATCGAATAATTGGCTTGTCGGAAATATGCGTCTGTGCAAGTATGTAAAAAACTAAAGTTATTTTTTACACTACAATGTATTACTTGTGTAAAATATATGAACTATGTTTTTTTCTATAAAAAGTGCTTCCATTAACTTTGTTTCCATGTGGCTTCCTTCAATCTGTTTAAGAATTGTCTGTGCTGGTTTTTGCAGAGATTGTTTTAAGAATACATAAAATTCAGATTTAATCCATTATTTTAATAATATTTGTTCATTTTAAAATTCACATTAATACTTAAAATTTTCAGTTATTATTTAATTTTACTCATGGGTAAAACTATCAGCGGTGTCAGTAAATATTTAGATTATGCATTAAATATCAAGAAAAGGGCAAAAGTTAATTTGCTTAGCAGCACAGATGTGCACACATTATTTTCAAAAACAGAAAAACCACTTACTATCCATTTAACATAGCAATGTAGAACACTTAAAATTAAGAAAACAGTACCAAAGTATCTTGTAAAATACTTCATAGCTTCGTACAGTATTGGTATTTTGCTGTGCAATTTAATTGTACGATGTGCATAAGGTTTTCAAATAACTAAAAGTTCATATTTAGTAAAATGTGTGGTTTGAAAAAGCATTAAAGAAAAATAACTTTTAATTTAGAACTTCAAGGACAAATGGTTTTTAATTCTATATTTCACTACTTCAAATGTGCACGGAAACATGGTATGGGTCTTGTAAAGTTTGAAATTAATGCATAAAATTCTTTTTACTCTTACAGGTTTTTTATAATAATTTTTTTACTATGCATAAAACACACACTTTAAGAACCAAACTTTTAAAAATGTCTCAATTGTAAAATTAAAAATAAAAAGCAAATTGCATTTAAATGTTTGTAATAATATTTAAAGTATATATTTCAATTGTTAAACGTTTTCTAAAAATCTTCAATGTTATAATACGTGCAATAGTATTTGATATATAATTAATTTTTGTGTAAAAAACATCTAACTTTTAAAATATAAAATCCTTATATCAAAGAAAATTTTGTTAAAAACAATTTGTAAATCTTTATAATATAAATAAAATCACTAAAATGAATGAAAATGTATTTAAAGTAAACAATAATATGCAAGGAAAGATTAATTAAAAATAATATTTAATTTAGATTTTACAGGATAAAGGGTTTTAATACTATTTTTCACTACTTCAAATGTGTAAGGAAACATGTTCATAATATGGGTCTTGTAAAGTTTCAAAAATTTTACGCTCACTTAAGTGTATAATATTAAAAAATTCTGTAATAAAATATGTGCTATAGCATCTAATGTATAATTAATTTTTGAGTAAAACATAAATCTTAAAATCAAGGAAAATTTCATTTCAGATCTTGTATTTTAAAAGAAAATTTATAAGACCATGGGTAATAAAAATCAAATAATCCAAAATACAGTGTATGTGGTAAGACAAGCAAAAGTTTATTTAAAATAGAAAGGTGTAAGCATTAAAAAGATTTCCAATATTCCCTTATGGATCTCCATTTAAGTGTTTGTCATAATATGTAATGCATATGTTTCAATTGTAAAATGTTTTCTAAAATCTTCAACATTAAAAATATGTGTAATAGTATTTAATATATAATTAATTTTTGAGTAAAAACATTAACTTTTAAAATATAAAATCCTTATATTTCATCCAAAAACAGGTTTGTAAATATATATAATATAAATTAAATCACTAAAATTTATGAAGATTTATTCAAAGTAAAAAAATAATATGCAATTAAAGAGAATTTAAAAAATAACATTTAATTTAGATTTATAGGATAAATGGTTTTTATACTA
The DNA here is from genome assembly GCA_933210815.1 of Meta bourneti. Classification (NCBI taxonomy): domain Eukaryota; kingdom Metazoa; phylum Arthropoda; class Arachnida; order Araneae; family Tetragnathidae; genus Meta; species Meta bourneti. Next base: position 116,897,846 of record OW119923.1, on the reverse strand, counting down.
AAACTTCTTCAAATGTACAAGAAAACGTATTCATAGTATGGGTCTTATAAAGTTTCAAAAATTTTACTCTTACTTAAGTGTATATTAATTAAAACAAAATTTCTGTTAAAAAATAGGTCTTATAGCATCTAATGTATAATTAATTTTTGAGTAAAAACATCTAACTTAAAAAAAACCCATAAATCTTTATAGCATAGAAAAATTTCATTTCAGATCTTGCATTTTAAGACAATTTATAAAACTATGTAATAAAAAACAAACAATCCAAAATACAGTATATGTGTTCCAGTTCGGGGGCACATAAGTGGATTATTGCTTATTTACGCTAGAATTTTACGAAACTTGTGAAACCAAAATTGGTTTGTTGGATACTTCATTCCAAGCAAACTTCCATTTTCCAGAACAATTTTTAAACAATTGTAGTTAGAAAACACAAATTGTCTTTTCTGCCCAAATGAAACAGACGCTATGGGTGCATAAAGTTCCAAGTCCTTCTCGTTGTTTTTATGGGCAACTATGCAGTCCTTACCATCTTTATAACGGTTCACCAACTCAAAATTAAATCTTGCACCAATTATTCGCTCCATTTCTCCCTTTATTTCCAATACTTAAGGAGATCAAGGCTTGGCTGCAATAGAAGACCCACTAAAAGTATAGCTTATTCCTTCGTCTTCGTATGCTACAAGTTGACAAGGCACAGTATATTTTTGACCTAAAATTTCTAAATTTCGTCTTTTTTTAATACGTTAATTCGTTTTTCCAATCGACGGAAGTATGCCCAGTCTTCACGATCTGTAAACAATTTACCATACTCATAACATAAAGAATTGTGAGTAGACTTTTTCAAGTTCAGACTTGCTCGATGGACATAATCGTGACGTCACATCGAAATCTCAGAAGGAAAAAAAATCCAAGTCCCAAACGTAAACACACTGACGTCACCGGTCATGAATAAAGTAAAAACATTAAGAAATCAATTCGTTCCTTAGATTAATTACTTTTAAAATCACCAGATGGCGCCATAAGTCATTTTGAAAAAGCATTTATTAAAACCCCTATGCAATTATTCCAACCATTTTCTAAAAATAACCCATTCCTAATACTAAGAAAAAATACAAGTCCAAAAGAGAAAAAAAAATCCAACACTACATTAATTCACCGCCCATAGTTAACTCTCTTACAGCCTAACGGATAGCGCACTTGACTTCGGATCCTATGGTCCTCGGTTCGAATCCACGAAATTGCTTTTTAATTAAAAATAATAGGGTTTCGAATATCTCCACCAGATGGCACTACGCGAGTGATTCATCACCATGGCAACGAAACGACGCCATCTTGAAACAACTCAACGCCTGCACGATGACAAAAAAAAATTCCAAAATGTAAACAAACAATACGTCACGGCATTCAGACACGCCCACTTCCGGTCACGTGGTATGACGTCACTTGGCCCCGTCCACTTCCGGTCACGTGGTATGACGTCACTTGGCCCCGCCCACTTCCGGCCACGTGGTATGACGTCACTTGGCCCCGCCCACTTCCGGTCACGTGGTATGACGTCACTTCCGCCGCCTATAGGCACCCGTATACTACTTTTGCTTAATGCTATTGAATGCATTTTATTTCGTAAGTATTTGTGTAGAACAACCATTACGCGTGCCTTGATCGTTCGAGATGTGTCACTTTTTATGTGCTTTGCTTAATCCTTTTATAGCCTGGGTCACAGAAAATGACATTACTCTTGTTTAAAAATGTGACCAGACATTGGATAAAAATCCATTTTTACTTTTGAGCCGACCTAACTCGGCTACATTGAAAGTCAATTACTGTTCACCCAACCCTAACTCTCCAAACAGGCCTTGCAATTTGAGCGACGATGGGCTTCTCTCAGACTACTTTCCAAGCCTTTATAAATATGAACACCAGATATTTCATTGGAAAGAAAATGCAGTGATTTCCATCGAACTTACTAGTGACGTTGATTTCGAAAGAGCACTTGGCGACGTTTCCTGCAAAATCCTTAGCGACATACTCTACGAAGTGAACCCCTGGAGTTAGGGTGGAATTCGGTTCCTGGAAAAAGTGAAGACAATAAAACAATTATTAACAAAAGAAGACACCATCAATAGAATAGGGTAAGTATAGTCCTATTCCGCCGAGTTGGCATTTGAGTCAAGTGGATTTGAATTAATCTGTTTGTCATATTTAGAGACGGTCTAAACATAAACAATATGCGTTCCTCACAATTGGCGTCGTTTCTGGCACCAGGTTCATTGTTCGGTGCCGGAAGCGATAGCAATGATTACGAGTTGGTGAAACAAATAAACACGCGGCGATCGTAGTACAGTCGCGGGAAAGAAAACGAGCCGCCCCTCTTCATTCGAGCTATTTTAACAATACTGAAAATTCAAAGATGGCGCTCCACAGGAATTGACGTCTTCTATAAATCTAAATGCATAAAATTTGAATAAGGGTCCCTAACTATATTTCAATGGAAATCGATAGAAGAAGGACTTCTAATATGACCATGCAAAATTTCAACTCATTCCAATGATTAGTTTTTACGTTACATTAAATTTGCCTCATTATAACGATTTTAGGGGGCAACTAAAAGTTTAAAAAACGTCTGACAAATCTCGGATTATAATTTTCGAATCGTTTTCACTTGAATAATAAACATAATTCTCGTATCACTGATAAATGCGTTTGAAATAGTGTTCAAATTTGAAATTCGGTAGCTATAATTGCAATGAATCTCGATCTACGAATAGTGATTTTCAATGTGATGATCCTAAAATTGACTGCAACTTTAACATTGAATATCTCCAGATATAAAGAAAGTAAAATCATTAAATTTCATATTCAGACTAATTTACCGATGCAGAATCTGATTAAGGCATTAAAACATGGTGTTTCCATTGGAAATTTTGTTGTTTGTGCAAAATTTGATATGAAAACGCCCCTTTATGCAATTGTTTTGCATCTGATTTTGTAGAGGACCTTATTCCCTATCGAATGATATCTTTAAATTTACTCTAATATGAATAGTGTACGAAATAAAGGGGGTGGTTCGTTTTTTTCCGCGACTGGATTTGCGTGTGGCAGTCTTTTATCCCAACGAGCTTAACCACTTTCGTACTAATGGACTTCACCAAGGCAGTCTGTCTTCTCACTGGAGTTGCACAATAAGTTATATCCTATTCCATTGGTAAAGTAGTACTGAATATGCATCGCCCTTTCCTAAACGATTTCATAGATAAATATATAGAGAACAAATAGTGTATAGAGTAGAAGCAACTGATGTTTTTGTGTATCACTATAAAGCTTACCAGGTTTCTTAGAATGGATTGTATTCCAACATTGTCAGATGCTTTGGGTTCATCCCAGTCGACTCGAACGCCGTAAACATCGCCTTCCTCTACATCAAATGAATCGGGACAGTAATCGAAAACCGGGGACACACCGTCTAAAGAAAGAGACAAAATCATCAAGCTCTGATAGACCGATGCATAAATAAAGTACGGAACCAGGCGCGTTTTCTTCAGGATGATTGTTTTTTATGGTGTAGGGTAGGTAGTTAATTAACGTCGCACTGGAGAAACACAACGGGCTATTGGTGACGATTCGAGATCAGTCACGACGGGAAGGATCCAAAGACAATATCTCGTAATTTTGAACCACGTTCAGATGACGAGGCAACACCTGAGCTGGCACCCCTCTCTCCAAACTTCCACACCACGACAACGTGAAGACATTTGAGACCACGGCAGATTGATCATGCACCAGCCCTTCTTGTACACGACAGTCTTCGGTTGGATTCGAACTAGCAACCCATCCTGTTGCTAATCCGTTACTCCTCCAACAAGGGCTATAGCGGTCCCCAATTCGCGTGGAAGAATATATCTGTCTTTTCAATTAGAATCGATTAGATTTAGTATAACATATCTGGGACTGAGAATGGGACTTACCAGATACTCTGACACTCATCTCGCATTTGATGGTCTTGTTCTTCCACGATATGACACTGAAAATGACGTCCGTCTGTCCTGCCTCGAAGACGGTGGGTTCGTCCACGATCACCCACTCTGGCTCCACTTGGAAGTGTTCCATGTTGGTGAGCGGCGGTGGCAGAGTGAGTGTGGCCGAACTCTCGTTCGACTGCAAGCTCACGGAGACGTCTTCAGGACACGAAATGAAAGGTACCACTTTTACTGCAATGAAACCAGGACGATTTGAGAAATCCGTTAGAGTTAAAAATCCATAATTTTCGGTGTGTTCTAGATGCCAGGTACCTTATGTCAAGAATAACTATGAGCTAAACCTCAGTACAGCTTTGATATACGCATACTTTGGTGGCAACGCTTTTGGCGCACTTTTTGTAGCGAGTTATGTCAGGTAAAGGTAACCCATCTTTATTAGGATTATTCCCGCTTTTATGGCAACCTCGGCAAGTGGAAAGTTCAAATTTTCATTTAGAATATTCTAGAATGTTCTTTTCATTTCCGTTAAATTGTTCTTTGATTTTATTGGTTCTTTAAATTTTTTTCCAATCTTTTCCGTTTCATGTAAATTGGAAGAATTAAACGTTCAGTTTGATTTTAGTCACGGCCCAGTGCAGTCGCATCTGGTTGCATTGTTTCTTGTTATTTTTTTTAAATCGTTTTTTTTCTGTTTTAACATGCTTACTCTATTTAGTATTGTAGGTAAGTTTCAGGATGTCCTTTCGCGCAATTTGAAGGTTTATTTTTCTAGTGGTTGGGCAACTTTAGAAAGTGAGGGAGTGGCTAATCGTTTATTTTGTATACATTTATGTCAGGATAAGCTGCTTTTCTTTGGATTTCCGGGAGACGTCGTGGCACAGTGGGTATGTCCACTAGCAACCTTCGAGTTGTATTCGGCGCATGTCCGATATCTGTCAGGTGCATTCCTCCCTGGGTGTATTTCTCTCTTATGTGTCAGTAAAACTTTCATTGTGTGTATCTGTCTATTACTTGATGTTGTAAATCATGTGTCTGGCACAGCATGGCCTAATATGGCCCTTGCGCCATAAAACCCCCAAACCAACCATCTTTGGATTTCCTGAAGCAATCGGGATTTATTACATCGGAATTTTTGAGCGATAAATGCAACGTTCCGATGAAATTTGCTGCAAAAAATTCACTTTCAGACTGTTACACTTTGGATTTGCAGAAGTGTTTGCGATAATAAGGCTATTATTTTCCGCTAAAAAAGTTTTTGTTGTAAGAATTTCTTCCTTGGCGGCATAGAAAGTGCGCCAACGGCGTTGCCATTAAAGTATGCGTGTATCAAAGCTGTACCAAACCTTCACTTATTCTCCTACCCGTTAAAATGAGTGTGGTTGGGATTTGAGGCCATCGACTACAAATATTTTGAACCTTTTTTTGGAGTGGAAACTAAATAATTTAAATTGATAATTTAACATGCCCCACTAACCCTCGTGGTGAATTATCTTCGAATCAAAAACTACCCTGTAGTGGCCAACCTCTGATTCAAAATCGATTCTCAGACAGCAATAATAGCTCTTACCGCTGCAACACTTCCCATTCAACCCTCTCTAATAAGGCGGCTTTTCTGACTAAAACGTCATGTTCAGGAATTATCTAAATTGAGATCATAAAATTCTTCCTAAGTAACCAACTGTCTGTAACTTACCCTGGAAGTACTCTTACAGCACTTCATTTGACATTACATCGGTTATAAAGTTCCAAGCACTCACATGAAACATCTTCATCTGACGTTATACTGACATTCATCAACATCAAGCCACTTGACTACACTTGATATTCCATATTCAAGTGGATGAATATGGCAAATACACAAACATTTCCTGCACTAAACCCCCTATGGCCCTTGCGCCATAAAACTCCCCAAAACAGCCAACCTTTCGTACCATTATTTGCCTGCTGGTCGACTTGGCGCTGGAGATGGATAAAAAAATTGTCTCATGAAAATAATAATTTTATGCAGTTATATGACCATGCTTCTGGAAAGGTGGTTGTTTTTAGGCTTTGTGGTGCCTGTTTGGCCAGGCCCCATTTTTAGCAGAGGCAGTAGGGAAAGAACGTTTCTAGTACTTACTGGGTACACAGCGCGGGAGCTCTTTTGCCTTCCAGGTGAGGTTGTTCTTGCAAACGAGCATCTGCTCCCCTTGGAGCCTGTAGTCCGGTTGGCAGGTGAAGTAGCACCTCGTCTTGACGGGCATAGACTCCGTCAGGCACTCCGGAGGGTGGACGTCGCCGTGCTCCGGGGCGGACAGCGGCGGACACTGCAACACTGCAACACACTTCATTTGCCTGACCTACGCTTGACTCAACCGTCACTTAGGCATTTTTAATTAACGTCGCTCTGGAGCAACACAACGGGCTATTGGCAATGGACCGAAGGGAAATATCCGGGATCCTCGGATATTTCCCTTCGGGTTTGAACCCGGACCGTCGCCAATGGCCCGTCGTGATTAGTTAAAATACCTACCTACCTTGACCTAATTTTATAGTGAAGCCTAAATTTAATTTTATAATCAGACCTATTTACTGATTTAATTTTATCTAAGGAAATGTGAATCTTCGTTAGAGAGGTTTCAGTGTAAGCATAAGCAAACTACCGGTGAAAAGGACACGTTTAAGAACGGATTTAATTTATCGTCATTTTTAGGCGATGTTTGGGGTTGGATTTTGGATTAGTGGATTACCAAACCACTGTGCCCTCAGTATTTGGCTTTACGAAGCTATGCAGCAATTCACAATATTATCGTTTGAGCTTGTATGATAAATATAATAATTCATGGATAGTTTACACTTGCATGATAAACATATTAATATAATTCTCGAATCGTTTTCACTTGCATCTATATAAATAAGAATGGAGTGTTTGTACATTGAATATTTTCAACACATTTGAAGTTTTCTATCCTTTTTGGGTCCTGATGCAAAACCCGTTTCTTGCGCGTTTGGTGTCTGTCTGTATGTCTGTCCATCTGTCTGTATGTGTGTCCATCTGTCTGTATGTGTGTGCCCGTACAGCGTCCAAACGGTTGAATATTTTCATGAAACTTTAAATACTGTGAGTACTTACATTCATTTTAGTGACTGAACTTGGTTGCGTAAGTCTTCTGTCTTCCCATTCTATATTCGAATTTGTGTCTGTGTGTTTGTACAAGTATCACATTAGATTTATTCAAAATATTTTAATTTATTGTTTTATATTTGATACAACACATTTAAGTTTAATGAATGAATTATTTGAAATTTCTTTGGTTACATATTTAAGCAAGTTTCTAGTTAAATCATCTGAATAACAGTACTTAAATCAACCATAATTTGGTAGTTTTGAAGTAGCTGGAAGGTATATTGAGCATTGCAATTACTTTAATTGTTTTGCCGGTGCTACTGAAAAATCAATTATTTTTTTCAAAAACGATTTTTTCGGAATTTAAATTTTAATGCTTTTTTTATTTATTTTGATTCTTATTTTTTCTTTACAAAATATAAAAAAAATTCTGAATATTTGGGACAGACGGTGAAGAGAATAAAACATAAATAAACTATACAAAACAAAATGTTTTAAAATAGGACTGGTAACTAATCTGGCAACCTTGGTATTTTTTTAATCGTTTGCTTTTTTTTAAATTTGTGTCCGTTATATTCGAAGACTCCATAGTGAAAAAACATACATACTATATTCATTACTTTTCGTTCGAAGCTTTTTTTAAGTCTGTTTTAAGATGGATTTCTGGACTTTCAATTTTATGTTTTTCGTTCAATAACTGTAATTAAGGTAAGTGGTTTAATTAGTTTTAAAAACATATTTAATCATTGTATGTTAATTTGGGGAAGCGCTTTGTTTTTAAATGACATACAAGGCATTTATATGCATACTCCAAACTATTCTATGCGTTCTGGGTAACATTGGCACACTCTAGAGACTTTTCTTTCTTACTAAAACTTTAAATTCTACAAAAATGTAAAATGCTAAGTATGACATTTATTTACATTTGTGAATTTAACAATTGTGTACCTTTATTGTAGTAGTTGTTACATGTTAGGAATTTAAATTTATTAACGAAAGCGGAAGTTAGTTAACCAATTCAACCCGAGTAATGCCGGGTAATTCTGATAGTATATATAATAATTCTAGGATCGTTTGCACGTTTGAACTAGTGTTCAAATACGTTTGAACTAGTATTCAAATTTCAATCAAACTACAATTCATCTCGATCTACGAATAGCGATTTTCAATGGGGAGATGATCCCTGAAATTGACAACAAATTTAACATTGAATATCTCCGGATATAAAGACAGTAAAGTCATGAAATTTCATATTTGGACTAATTTAGCGATGCAGAATCCGATTAAGGCATCAAAACAGGGTGTTTCCATTGGAAATTTTGTTGTTTGTGCAACATTTGACATGAAGACATCCCCTTATGCATTTTTTTTGCATTTGAATTTGTAGAGGACGTTATTCCCTATTGAATGATATTGTAACAGAGTATCTATTCTGGGCCCGGTGGGATAGCGTTCGATTCCAGTTCGAACCTTTAGTGTTCGATTCCAGTCTACAGTGCCGCAGAGGAGTTAAATAGCTAATAAATTTAAAAGAAGAAGATAGACCAAACCATTTGTGATTAATCCCGTATAAATAGTAGCAAGTGGCCATGTGGCGGTCTCGCCCTCTCACGTGTTTCTCACCAATTGCTTTCTAGTTTATCATGTTGTGTTGTTCATCGTTTCTCGTCAATTAACTAACTTAATCAAGTGTTTAAATAAATTCATATTTTAACTTAATCATTGTTTTATACTTCGTTCCATTTTTACACGTGACATTTTGGTGGAGGCGCCGGGTACTACCACGGAACCCCGACGTAGTTCGCGCCTTCTGGGACTGCCGCCTGCTTTTGGATTGCTGCCGAACAGGTTAAAAACCCGAATGATGAAGGAAGAAGCCTCGACCATGACTTCTTCCTCCTTAGTGAGATATTATACTCAACCAACAATCAAAAGCAGCAATCCAAAAGCAGGCGGCAGTCCCAGAAGGCGCGAACTACGTCGGGGTTCCAGCGGATATGGAATCGGAGCGGTTCTTGTACAAGTACAGGAAGGAATGGAGAGACCGATAGCCTATGCATCTCGATCTCTGACAATGGCGGAGAAAAATTATTCGACCACTGAAAGAGAATGCCTTGCTGTCGTGTGGGCCATCAACAAATTTAGACCTTACCTCTTTGGACGACCTCTTACTGTTGTCACGGACCATCATTCTCTTTGCTGGTTGACTAATCTTAAAGACCCTTCGGGAAGATTGGCAAGGTGGTCATTAAAATTACAGGATTGCGATTTTTCGGTGGAATTCAAGAATGGAAGGAAACATAAGGATGCAGATTGCCTGTCAAGAAACCCACTGCCGAACCTGGACACGGATTCTCTTGACGAAATTCCCTGTTTGTTATCTCTAACGTCATTTGAAGCGGAACAAAGAAAAGATCCTAAACTTGCAGCCATAAGAATTACTGTCGCAGAAAAAGGCAATGACAGGAATTTCAGTATAATGGGTGGGATATTGTACAGAAGAAATTACGATCCTATGGGTAAGACTTGGCTTCTGGTAGTTCCTAAAACCATCAGAAAGGATATTCTTCGAACCCTTCATGACGCTCCTACGGCTGGTCATCTGGGATTTGCCAAGACCTACGATAGGGTAAGGCGTAAATTCTACTGGCCTGGATTATATCGTAGTGTTCGGCAGTATGTCTCTCATTGTAATGAATGCCAAAGGAGAAAATCGCCACCCAACCTTCCAGCGGGACAATTACAACCTATAGAACCTCCAACAGTACCATTTCATAAAGTGGGAATAGATTTACTTGGTCGATTTCCCCTGACAAGGGACGGTAATAAGTGGATTCTTGTATGTACTGATTATTTGACGAGATTCGCTATAACCAAAGCCCTCCCGAATGCAGAATCTAAAGAAATAGCTCAGTTTCTAGTTGAAGATGTCATCTTAAAGCATGGTTCACCCAGGAATATGATTAGCGATCGAGGACGATCGTTTCTTTCCCATTTGGTCGCCGAAATTAACATATTGTGTCGGACAGGGCACCTTCTTACAACAGCCTACCACCCTCAAACCAATGGTTTAACGGAACGATTCAATAAAACACTTGCAGACATGCTCGCTATGTACGTGGACGTGGAGCAAAAGAATTGGGACACGATCCTGCCTTTCGTTACGTTCGCCTACAACTCGGCAAAGCAGGAAACAACAGGGTTTAGTCCTTTCTTTTTGGTCCATGGTCGTGATGTTGAAACCCCACTTGACGCAATACTACCGTATGAACATGATAAAGACTCACCTAATGACTATGTCCATGAATTGGTCACCAGAGCTGAAGAAGCAAGACAAATCGCAAAATTCCACATTCAAAGATCACAAGTTGGTGACAAACAGCGTTACGACGAAAGACATCGATCTGTGAACTATCAACAAAACGATCTAGTATGGGTGTTTACGCCGATCCGAAAAGTGGGACGATCAGAAAAATTACTTAAGCGCTATTTTGGTCCATATCGTGTTCTTAGAAAATTATCTGAAGTTACGTATGAGGTTGAACCATGTGAAACTCAAGGTCGTAGAAAGAATTATAAAGACATTGTACACGTTTTGAGAATGAAACCATACAGAGATCCACAACAACAATTCGAAGAGGATGACGACCTTACTGAGATCATACCAATAAAGCCATTACCTGCTGAGAACCTCCTCCCGACGAAGAATAATTCTGATCCAACAAATAGAACTGGGCCGATCACACGAAGTCAAGCTAAACGCCTTCAGCGAGACGCTGAAATTTCTTAAGGAGGAAGAAGTGTAACAGAGTATCTATTCTGGGCCCGGTGGGATAGCGTTCGATTCCAGTTCGAACCTTTAGTGTTCGATTCCAGTCTACAGTGCCGCAGAGGAGTTAAATAGCTAATAAATTTAAAAGAAGAAGATAGACCAAACCATTTGTGATTAATCCCGTATAAATAGTAGCAAGTGGCCATGTGGCGGTCTCGCCCTCTCACGTGTTTCTCACCAATTGCTTTCTAGTTTATCATGTTGTGTTGTTCATCGTTTCTCGTCAATTAACTAACTTAATCAAGTGTTTAAATAAATTCATATTTTAACTTAATCATTGTTTTATACTTCGTTCCATTTTTACACGTGACAATATCTTCGAATTTGATCTACTATGAATAGTTCTCTAATTAAAGGGGTGGTTCGTTTTTGTTTCCGTGACTACAAAACATGTTCGAAAGACGTAAACATCAAGCAAAATTCGAATGAATTCTCCTGGTAAAGAGGAGACGAATTCCAAGAAAAGCGAAGGAAAGGTGATAGTAGAATACGAACATTGACACTTAGCTCCGCCCATTTCGAATTTCAAGACGAATCGTTCGAAAATTTCTGTAGTTGAATTCGGCCCCAGTGTCTCCCCCCCCCCAAAAAAAAGAGGGAACAATTCTTACCCTCACAGTCTGGGAGTGTCGCGTTCCACTTCCTGTCACTTTGACACTTGATGGTCCTGGTTGATTCGTCCGTTTCGTATCCCTTGTTGCACACCACCCTGCAGTAGGTGCCGCTCGGGAATTCCATCGATTCCGAGAGTTCCCCCGTTCTGAAGAACGTTTTGTTGGCGACGTCACTCTTGTGGAAGCATCGGACATTGGAGTGGTGTGGAATCAAGAACTTTGGACAGCGAATGGCTGAAAAAGACAACATAATTAATCTTCAGCTCTGAAGAAGAAAAATCTAGACAACTAATCGGTGATATGAGTTTCTAATCCTAATGAAATTGAGGGAACGCCCAGTTGGAAACTCGGCTCAAAGACCATTGTGTGCACGGGGACTGGTGCACCTTAAATCTATCGTGACCTCAAATGCCATCGTGTTGTGGAAGTTAGAGAGTGGGGTGCCAGCTAAGGTGTTGTTCTCGTCATCTGACCGGGGTTCAAGATTACGAGGCATTGTCCTTAGATCTTTCCCTTTGCTTTTGATCTCGGACCGTCGCCAATAGCTCCAGTGCGACGTTAATTAACCACCTACCTCTAATGAAATTGAATCTATATAAGATTCTAATTTTTCTAATGAAATTAATGGACCATGGAGTCGCCATCGTAAAATCTCAGAAGAGTAGGACTTAGGAATCGACTTAGGCTATCAATGCGCAAACTAGCTTTTTTCATCTCTCATCAATTAGTCCAACACTGGATAGGTAGGTAGGTCGCACTGGAGCAACACAACGGACTATTGATGACGGTCCGGAGTCAATTGCGAAGGGATAAGTCCGAGGACAGCACCACGTAATTCTTAACCACGGTCAGATAACACCTGAGCTCCAAACTGCGGGTCAATTTGGATATAGATTTGAAATTGGGCTTATACGCGATTTCACTCAAAGTTGGTGAAAAAACGGATGCATATAAATTCATGGAAGTCGTTATAACCTTGTGGCTACCTTGCAACCCTGCTGATAAGTAAACCGATGATCGTTTGCAACGAAGTTTTGATTGACTTGAGTGGCATCAGCGGAAGATCATAAATCATAAAAAGTAGTAGGCATGCGGGGCCGCGATAGTCCGGTTGGAAGAGTAACGGACTAGCAACCGGAGGGTTGCGAGTTCAAACCCAACCAAAGACCGTGTATAAAGGGGGCTGGTGCACGTTAAACCTGTCATGGCCTCAAATGTCCTCATGTTGGCGTGGTGTGGAAGTTTGGAGAGTGGGGTGCCAGTTAAGGTGTGACCTCGTCATCTGAGCCTGTTTCAAGATGGCGAGGTGTTGTCCTCGGATCTTTCCCTTTGGGTTTGATCCTGGACTGTCGCCAATAGTCCGTTGTGTTTCTCCAGTGAGATGTTAATTAAACACCTACCTACCCCGCGAGGATAAAACGTTTTCTGATTCCGTGGCGTTGATATATAATAAATGTGGGTTACGTTATATTGAAGTTGTCCTACTGAATTTCTCAACTTCACAGCCAACAACCTGTAGAATGCTAGCTTTGAATGTGCTCTATGAACGACGCGCAAATAGAGGTCATGACTGAAACTTAAGAAAGCGTTCCGAAAACTCAGTTGCAGGACGCTGAGATAGTTCTTACCTGTGCAGGATTTTCCTCCTCCGTCCATGTGGTAACCCCCCGGGCAGGAGCAGTGGTAGCTCCCAGGGAAGTTGGTGCACAGGTCGCTGCAGCCTCCGTTCTGCTCTTGGCATTCGTCCACATCTGCGGAACAAGGGCAATACTCAAACAATATACCGCTCTTCATCACTAGGAAAGGCGATATTTAACCACCTCACAATACTATAAAACACAGGTAGTAGCGGATTAGAAACTGAGGGAGGTTCGAATTCGAAACTCGATCCAACCATGGTTAAACCTGTCGTGGCCTCAAATGTACTCACGTTGGCGTGGTATGGAAGTTTGGAGAGTGGGTGCACAACTCAGGTATGGACCTCGTCATCTGACAGTGGTTCAAAATGACGAGGTGTTGTCCTCAGTTCTTTCCCATCTGGATGGATCCCGGACTGTCGCCAATAGTGTCGCTCTAATTCGACGTTGATTCAACTACCTATCTAACTTCACGTACGAAATCCGCATTGTAAATGACGAAATTAAAAAAAACGACCGATTTGCAAACAACCTACACGAAGAACTGTTCCTGAATTTTTGAGAAAAATTGTGTATACTTTGATGAATCCCTACTCTTTAGTTTGTCACAGAATTCGGAACCATCCCCCATTGCCATACCACCCATCACAAGATTGAAAGTTTCCAAATGCGTCTTCCAGTTCCACCATGTGCAATTTATAAATATTTTCCTCTACACCAGGGGTCGCCAAACGTCTTTGACCGTTCAAGAGTTTCTTTACTTTTAACGACCCCTCTCTATTTTACGTAATTATAATAGGACACAAAAAGAGACGCTTATATGAGCTTTTGAATTGTTTATTTTACAGTTACAGTATTTATTGTGTGTATAATATAGTATATATTATTATATTGATATTGGCTTGACGTCGAAGGGATACCTTTTTGACGTCCTTCTTAACATTATATGTTGGATAGGAGGGATAAATAAAATATAAAAAATTTTGGATACCAAAATAACAATAATACAATCTTCCTTACATATATGAAAATAAGACTATTAGTATCCAACTGACTAATGTTAATGTGAAGGGTGACTCTCGACAAGATTAGCAATGTTAGGTTCGAAATGAGTCAGCCTTCAATCGCCACTGAATTCTGTATTCACTCTTAATTGCGTTGTCGTTCAGGATGGAGGGAATCCAAGTGAATCGAATTCTATATCACCCGTGCAATGATGTCTGTCTTGTATTTTTCTATCGACCCGCAACAATGTTATGTCGACCCCTGGCGGTCGATATCAACTACTTTGGCCACCACTGCTCTACACGAAGTGCCAGACAGCAATGTAATATTTGGTAGGCGTCTCAATGGAGCATAGAACTGCAGTAATACGATTTGCTTGATCTCCACTAGCAGGCATTGAGCATCCTACTTCGTGCGGAGGTGTCCATAATCCTGTTGCATTCCGAGGATTCCACAGCGCCCCCACATGTGACTTTGAGATCTGGTGACTTAGAGAGTCGTCGAGCCAATGAGCGACGAGATTGACAGATGGGCGGGATTACCCATGTGTGCGTAGCGTACAACAGAAACTCATATGAATGTACCTCTAACCATAATTTGGCGTGTCTAGACATAGAGAGGCGTGTTGCCCTATTGAGAGAGACCCAACCCATCAGAATGAACTCGTCCGAAAGGATGCACACATAGCATTCACCTGTCGGATGCGTATGTAGACGTAGCATGGGTCTCTTTGAATAGCAGCTAGACAAAGACATCCCAAGCATGTACAATCCCATCCCAAGCATGTACAAAGCATGTACAATCCCCTGTTGACATGCGGGGATGACTTCATGCAGTTTTCTCCACACACGGATCCTTCCATGGGCCGCTGTAGCCTGGTTAGAAGAGTAACGGATTAGCAACCGGAGGGTTGCGAATCCAATCCAGCCGTGTACGAAGAGGGCTGATGCACGTTAAATCTGCCTCAAATGTCCTCACGTTGGCGTGGTGTGGAGACTGGGGTGCCAGCTCAGGTGTGATCTTGTCATCTGACCTTAGTTCAAACTGTCGTGGTGTTGTCGTCCGATCATTCCCTCGGGATTTGAGCATGGCCAAATACGGCCCTTGTGCCGTAGGTTCGATTCCTGTTAGGTGTATTCCTCCATGGGTGTATTTTTCTCTTCTGTGTCAGTATATCTTTCATTATGTGTCTATCTATTAATTGATATTGTCTGGCGCAGCATGGCCAAACATTGCCCTTGCGAGATAAAACCCCCGAACCAACCAACCTCTCACATTGAAGAGTGTTCGTTTCTTTTTGAAAGAAAGTATATCCTTTCCAGCTGAAGGTTGACGAAGGGATCTCCTGATGGGCGTTGCTAAAAGCTGCGTTCGCGTTGCTGGGACTCCTCATTCCTTGACATATATGTCATGCGCGGGTCTGCTAGCATTCCTTAAATTGCTATTTTTTATCCAACAAAGTTTGTTTTGATATTTCGATGCTTTTTTTAGCGAGAGAAGCTGACCATTAGCGATTGGAAGAATCGAGTACTTTTGAGAATCGAAGGTACTTTCGTATTCGAGTATATTCAAATATCGTTTAAGTATTCGAATACATGCACAAAAACGATTAATCGATAGTAAGATTAATACTCTTGTATCCGAATACCTAGGATGACTACTTTTGTATCCGATTACTTGTATCTGAATACTCTTGGATCCGAATACCTTGAATTCGAGTACTTTGGTAACCGAATACTTTGGAAAAGAATCGAGTACAACGATTACTTTTAAGTATCGAGTCCATGTGTACCTTTTGTATTCGATAGTCCCATCACTACAGACCATTGAAAATTGCTCAGGTGCAAGAAAGCAGGGGTTGTAGCGTACTTTTAAAGATTTAAGATAGACAGTATTTGAAAGTACGGTACAGCTTTATAAAACGCCTCGTTTGGTGCACTTTTAGAAGCGAGTTATGGCAGGTGAAGGCAACTCATCCTTATTAGGGTTATTCCCGTTTTTGTGGCAGCCTCGGCAAGCGGAAAGTTCAAATTTTCATTTCGAATATTCTAGAATATTCCGTTATTCTATATTTCCGTTAAATTGTCCTTTGATTTCATTGGGTCCTTTAAATGTTTTTCCCAATTTCGTTTCAGATAAATTGGAAGAATTCAAACGTTCAGTTTGATTTTAGTTACGATCCAGTGCAGTCGCATTAGGTTGTATTGTTTCTTGCCATTTTCTTTTGAAAATCTTTACCTTTTTCTATTTGAACATGCTTTAGGGAGTGGCTAATAGTTTATTTTGCATACATTTATGTCAGGATAAGTATATTTTTTTGGATTTCCTAAAGGAATCGGGATTAATTAAATCGGAATTATTGTGCGAAAAGTGCAGCGCTCCGATGAATTTTTGTGTAAGAAATTCAATTTCTTAAAAAGCTTATTATTTTCCATTATGAAAAAAAAAGATTTTTTTCTAAGAATCCTTTCCTTGGCGACATAAAAAGTGCGCCAAGAGCATTGCCACCAAACGAGGCGTATAATAAAGCCGTACCGAAAGTACTTACCAATGCATGAATAGCCATCCACATCCGAAAGCTTATATCCTTTCGCACAGCTGCAGTAGAAAGCGCCGTCAGTGTTGTGACAGACTCCCTGGCAGCCGCCATTTTTGATCCTGCATTCGTCGATATCTGAAGCCATAATTTCACACTAGTGTTAGACCTACTTGGCTAAAAACATACCTTTCATAAATTAGCAAACAAAGTTAGAAATACATTGTTTCATAAGTTAATTTACTTGCTGTTACCCTAACGCTCTCGCATGATACATGGGCCGCTGTAGCCCGGTTGGAAGAGTAACGGATTCGCAACCAGAGAGTTCCGATTCGAATCCAACCCACGACCGTTGTGTACAAAGGAACCTGGTGCACGTTAAATCTGTCGTGGTCTCGAATGTCCTGACGTTGGCGTGGTGTGGAAATTTGGAGAGTGGGGTGCCAACTCATGTATTGACCTCGTCATCTAACCGTAATTCGAAATGACGAGTTGTACATGTTCCTGAAGTGACTTAGCTTTTTTCGAATACGATTGCAGCAAGTCGCCAAGCACGCTTCCGAGGGTTGCGAGTTCGAATCCGACCAAAGGCCGTCATGTGCAAGTAGGGCTGTTGCACGTTAAATCGGTCGCTTATTTTTAGTCGGCATATCTGATTCGTCAGCATGACGTTTGATCAAGTAAGACTTTATTGCGGCATCACGTAAGAGAATTATGTGTATAGAACCCAGATTTCAATCATGTTTTTAGTGTGCGTTCGAAACTCGATCCAACCAAAGACCTTCGTGTGCATGGGGGCTGATGCACGTTCCATCTGTCGTGGTCTCAAATGTCCTCACGTTGTCGTGCTGTGGAAGTTTGGAGAGCGGGGTTCCGTGGTTCAAATTGACGTGGCGTTGTCCTATGATCTTTCCTTTCAGGTTTGATCCCGAGCCGTCGCCAATAGACCGTTGTGTTGCTCCAGGGTCACGTTAATTAAAATACCTACCGACTATGAAGTCGCTACTTTTCAATGTCGCGATGCCATTTTGACATTTAGAACTGAAATTTTTGCAGATAAGTTTTATTTCAGCTAAGTGTGGGTACAGATTTGATATAAAGACGTTTTGTGGCAACGCTTTTGGCGTGCTGTTTGAAGCGAGTTGTGACATGTAAAGGTAATCCTGCTTTTTAAGGATTATGGCAACCTCACGAAGTTAAAATGTACATTCCCGGTCCTTTTTTGTTCTTGAATAGCTTGGAATGTTCTCTTCATTTCCGTATTATTGCCCTTTGACTTCATTGGTCAGTTTAATTTTTCCAATCCTTTTCCCCGTTTCCTGAAATTCGAAGAATTAAAGCTTTCAGTTTGTATTTTAATTGCATCAGGTTGTATCGTTTCATGATTTTATTTGAATCTCGTGTTAGTTTTTGTAAATCGTTATTTTTTTTATCTAATCAGTTGGGTGGATTGCTTTTCTATTTTTAAAATTCTTTCCGTTCATTTTTTAATTTTTTCCCGCAAAACCTAACATGGTGCTTTCTTCGAAATTCTTCCTTGGTGACATGGCTGTTTGGTATTTTGGCGCAAAAGCCATATTTGGCTAGGCTGCGCCAAATAATATCAAGTAATTGTGAGAAGAAAGTAGAGAAAGATCGCTTGGGGCATCCTGGGGTCGCGACCCCCATGTTTACTAGAGGCTCCATGGGAAAAGAATAGATCACTTGGGTACCTACCTCGGATTCGTGAAGCCTGTACACACCTAAAGGAGATGTGCCCCCGAGGGGTACTTGGCGACATGAAAAGCATGCCAAAAGAAGCGCCAAAAATGTTGCCACAAAAAAGTCTTTATATCAAAGCTCTACCTAAGTGTGCCTATGGTTACGATAATTATCAGTGGAGAAATAAAAGTATTTCAAATCCATATATTACTTATTTTACCTATGTTAATGTGTACGTATATACTAGATTTTTAAAAATTTTAGACTTTAAAAATTCCGTTAATTTGCAATAGGTCATTTGTTAATGCTTAATATCATTTCATTTTGAAAAAATCGGATTAAGCTAATCGCTAATTATCTAATTCAGATATAATTAGCTAATTAGCATGATTTTTGAACAGTGATATCTCAAATTCTAATGTGTTCAGAAAGACAATACCTGTTGGAAATTATTCCTAGTAATATTCTTGATGTTCTGACCTTCAATCAATTTGCTAGGTAGGTATGTTTTCTTTTTTTACAATTTTTTACCAAGGAAGTATAAAAAATCAAGATTTTTTCAGGAATTTCAACATTTAAAAATCAACTAAGAATTCGTTTCGTAACTAATAACTCTGACTGAGGGTCATAGCATACACTGTATTATAAAGATACAAAAATAGTTACAATAGATCGATTCATTGTTGAGTTATCACTGTTTGAACGAAGCATCCTATTGCAAAAAAACAGTTCTCAGAAATTGAGTTTAAAGTTTTGGAAACATGTTTGTACATGCTATTTTGAATATTTACTAGATCTTGGTATCGTTTGAAAGCAAACAAGTTGAAAAACATTTTGAAGCAATAAAAAAATATCGATATTCTGGTCGATTTTCGTGATTTCTAGCGTATACATACAACTTGAAAAACACAAGCTGAAAAAAATCTAATCCTATTATGAAAAGCCTACAGTCAGCAACCAATGGTAGGAAATGTAAGGAAATAGGAGATGTAGAAAGAACTGTGGCGTTAAGCACAAGGCAGCTCGTTTACCTTGACATGTCTTTTGATCTTCCTGCAGCTCAAAACCAGGCGAACAGGAACAGAACGCATCTCCTGGTGTATTCATGCACACATGTGAGCATCCGAAATTTCCGGTGGAACATTCATTGATGTCTAGATAGGAACAATTTAAAACAGTTACAAAAGAGATGCAGCCTTGAACGGTAACTGCAGATTGAGCGCCGAATGTTAACATTTTAACATGAGAAAGTTGCATCCTGTTTCATATGGTTTTGTGAGCTTCTCCGTGAGAATGGTGACAGGAAGGAACCCTTGAGAAAAAATTTTTAGAGTTCTATACAGAGAAATTAAATTTAGTTTCTATGGAAAAAAGTTCTATTGAATTCTATAGAGAAAACGAGCTCTGATTCTATAGAAATGTATTTCTGTAGAATTCTATAGGAAAGTAAAGTCTGAAATAAAAGAAATGGCTTCTACAAACATTTTATAGAGGTTTCTACGGACATTCTATAGAGGTTTCTACGGACATTCCATAGAGGTTTCTACATTCCATAGAGGTTTCTACATTCCATAGAGGTTTCTACATTCCATAGAGATTTCTACAGACGTTTCTATATATTTCTACAGACGTTTCTACAGAGGTTTCAATAGACGCTTCTACTGACGTTTCTACAGAGGTTTCGATAGGCATTCTATAGAGATTACTACAGAAGTTACTTTATGGAGCTTATAGAAAAACGGGCCATAATTCTATAGGATTCTATAGACCATATTCTATCGAAATTTATCGTAAGGAAACCACTTGTTTCCCTGTAAACGTAGATGGGAGGGTGTCTTTGTGACCCTCATCCGGATCTTGGAGGACTTCGGGGGGGGGGGGGTTGGACTGAACTGGACTTACGGAGCACCAGCTGTGTAGCGTAGCTTATCTCTCCATCATAATTAGAGTTAAACAAAATAACACGTAGAAATTTAAAATTTTGGATAAAATTTGCGAAAGAAGGGGATGGTTAACAAATTTATCATGGTTTCAAAAGTTAAAGGTCATCGGGACAGTTACTCAAGTGGTGACTCTAAGGTATTACCAAACTTCTTTCACCGTCGACCTCATCAAGAGTTTTCATCGACCCCCTCTATTTTACTATTACGTCATTGTAATAGGACAAGCAAACAAGACGCTTATGCGAGTTTTTAGATTGTTTATTTTATAGGTAGAGTGTTAATTACAGTTTATGTATGATATATATATACATATAAAGCAGAGTTGGCATCTGTCTGTATGTTCTCTATACAAATCTACACCGTTTGACCAATCCACACCAAATTGGGTACACTTATACTTTGAAACCCTGCGAGTAACGCAAGCTACATATTAATCCCGTTAGCCTAGGTGTGCAGAGGGCTAAATCAATTCGAAATTGCCATAGGAAAAACATTGAACATAAAACGATTGCGGTACGCAACTCAATTTGTTTTACCAGTGTTCATTGAAAATCAAATTTTCTAATAAAATTGTTTTACCAGTATTGATCGAAAACAATTTTTTCCGAAACGTTATATTTAAGCAATTTAAAATTCTTATTATGTTTGAACTGATTTTTTATTTATTTCCACAATTTAAAATAATTGAGGAATATTTGAACGATGAAAAATGGATAGTTAAAATACTTAATTTTACAGAACTTGCATTTTGTAATGGAACACGAAAAGCCAAAACAAAAAACTCATTGATGATAAAAGCGTAATTCTGCAATTAGGCATCTGGCAACGTTATATTGGAGTATAACTTCTTATTTGAAAATGACCGGTAAAGTTAAAATAAAGTTATTCTAAAATGAGATATGTTTCGTTAAATCAAAACGGGTAGCCATACCTTGTAGTTCAAAGATATTTCTAAATTTTGACATATTTTATTATTGTACAAGACGATTGAAATCAATCTAATTTACATTTGTTTTTCATTCTACCTCCCTTATGTAATATATACTTTAAAACTTTTATTCTCTTGTAGAATGAACTGCTTTGCAGCCGTTGCTGCGAAAGTAATATGTCCTGTCCTCAGATAACGATTTGAAATCAAGAATTGTTTTGAATTAGAATTGTATTACACATACGCTGGTAGGTTGAGATTTACCCAACACAAGAGGCCAACTTTTATTAAGTTGCGTCCCTAACTTCAGGAGCTTTGCACAAAGCTACATAAATATGCTTTTATTGGTAGTATGCACAGACGACCGAAGCAGGTTGAAGAACACTACAAAATTTTGACACTACCTCATGCATATCGCTAAAAATGAAAGAGAGCGTGTCTTGCCACACCTCCTTTGTCATATCACAGTGTAGAAGAAATATCTCGGAATTTTCAAAATTTTGCGCTAGTTAGATGTATTCACAAATAATCGTTTCTGATTTGCTTCCAGTACAAATGATCCAGTTTGGTGAATAACTTTCCGAAAGACGTTATTCGGAGCTTTGATTTTAGCCCCGGACATTAATGCCCTGAACATTACTGACTCAACTCAACCTCTTTGGAACTTTAACAACCCTCCTGGTGGTGATCTCGACGAGGTATCTCGTCATTAACTGATCAGATCTTGATCTCGTTATCATAAAAAAATCGGCAATATCTTGATGACGAGATATCTCGTCATTAGGGGTCGGTCAGATCAGATTAGCGGTCATTGGTCGCATCTTGATGGACGAGATATCTCGTCTAAACCACTTGGAGGGTTGATGGTTTGTTTCTCAAACGGTCATTCTTTGATAAACGAGGGCTAATTCAACCGGAACCTATACATTGGAATCTTATTTACAATTTAGTATTTTACCTTCGCATGGGATATTTTTCGCAAGGTCACCGGAGAAGCCAGGTGAACAATAACAATCTCCTATCGAAGTTTGTGCTTCGGCCTTCGTGTAGGAATTCGGAGGACACTCCAGGCAGGCAACATCACCACCGGATCGGTACGAATTGTAGCGGCAAGCTATAACACGAGAAACCATAAGGACAAATGAAATTGCATAACCCTAAAGCTAACCATTCAGGTCCACAAAACATAAAATAATCAAACAATATACACTGAAGTGCCAAAAGTCATGGGATACCTCCTAGTATCGTGTGGGACCTCCTTTTACCCGGCGAAGTGTAGCAACTCGACCTGGCATTGACTTAACAAGTCGTCGGAAGTCTCCTGAGGAAATATTCAGACATGCTGCCTCTACAGCCGTCCATCATTGCGAAAGTGTTGCCGGTGCAGGATTTTGTGCACGAACTGACCTTTCGATCATGTCCCATATATGTTCGATGGGATTCATGTCTGGCGATTTAGGTGGCCAAATCATTCGCTGGAATTGTTCAGAATGTTACTCAAACCAATCGCGAACTATTTTGGCCCGGTGACATGGCGCATTGTCATCCTGGAAAATTCCATCGTTGTTTGGGTACATGAAGTCCATGAATGGCTGAAAATGGTCTCCAAGTAGCTGAACATAACCATTTCCAGTCAATGATTGGTTCAGTTTGAACATAGGACCCAGTCCATGCCATGTAAAAACAGCCCACACCATTGTAGAGCCACCACCAACTTGCACAGTGCCTTGTTGACAACTTGGGTCCATGGCCTCGTGAGGTCTGCGCCACACTCGAACCCTCCCATCAGCTCTTAACAACTGGAATCGTGACTCATCTGACCAAGAAATGCTTTTCCAGTCATCTAGGGTCCAACCAATAGGTTCACGAGCCCAGCAGAGGCGCTGCAGTCGATGATGTGTTGTTAGTAAGGGCACTCGAGTCGGTCTTCTGCTGCCATATCCCATTAACTCCAAATTTCGCTGCACTGTCCTCACGGACATATCTGTCAACATTGATTGTTGCTGTTATTTGAGGCAGTGTTGCTTGACACTGACTACTCTACGCAGACGTCGCTGGTCTCAATCATTAAGACTGCCTTGTCCATGGTGGGAGGTAATGCCTGAAATTATATTTTCTTGGCACACTGTGGATCGAGGAATGTTGAAGTCCCTTGCAATTTCCGAAATGGAATGTCCCATGTGTCTAGCTCCAACTAGCATTCTGCGTTCAAATTCTGTTAATTCCCGTCGTGCGGCCATAATCACGTCAGAAAACGTTTCACATGAATCACTTGAGTACATATGAAAGCCCTGACAATGCACTGCCCATTTATATATTTCTTACGCGATGCTACTGCCATCTGTATATTTGCTATTGCTTTCCCATGACTTTTGGCACTTCAGTGTATTTCGAGATTGTTTTTTAATTAAGTATTAGGTTGATGCAAAAGTTCGTCCCGTTTTTATGACAAAAATGTGAAGAAAATTTTTATTTACTATTAAAAATTATATTTTATCAATATAGCATGTGCCGTTCTGTCTGAAGACCTTTCTCCATCTCTTCGGTAGCTGCATAATCCCGCGCTCAGAAGTTCTGAGGTTTTTGGCTAAAGAAATGATCCAGGTGACGACACTTTCTGAATCACTTACGGCCCGTGAAATCGTCAACGGCAACCTCATCCTACACAATACATATATTTTGCGTCTGCGAAGCATTCTTCCCATTTCGGAAATAAAAAAAGCATATGTCAAAAATGCTCCTCATTTTGTGCCATTTTGAATGCTTAACAAAATTTAAAAAACACAACCCAATAACACAATTTTTTCGCAAGTACTCGCTGAAATTCCTTCTTTCAAATCACACCAAAACTTTACACGTATGAAGTAGGTAACAGTTCGGTTTTGCGATGCAATGCCATCTAGCACCAAAAGCGGGACGAACTTTTTCAACAACCAATAGTTTTCATGCTGAAAATGGTAAATTACTTCTTCGCAACTGTTCGGAAAGTATTAAAGATATTTCAAAGATTAATGACCTTTAATGGCTGATTTCTCAAAGGTGCATTTTGCTTGAAATATGTATAACGCACCTTTTAACCCTCCAAGTGGTTTCGACGAGGTATCTCGTCCATCGAGATCTGGTAGGCATTGCTAATGATCTCGTCAAGACAACCACCAGGAGGGTTTAAAAACTATCAAAAGTAAACACTTGAAACTTTTACGAATTTTATATATATATATATATATATATTAATTACTCTGATATACCTTGATAGATATTAATAGATATTAATACCTTGATAGATATTAATTACTCTGATATACCTTGACATTTGAATTCTTTGAGGGATATGTAACCAGCGTTACAGGAACAGGTGTAGTTTCCCTCCGTGTTGTGGCAGTTGTGGTCGCAACGATTCAAGTTGTCATCCAAACACTCGTCAACATCTGAAAAATAACGGAACTTAAAGGAGAAAAGTTTTGGACTTGCTTAAAGGGGTCACCTGTCTTACGTTTCTAACGATTTTCGCTCGTCCGTGGATCGAAATGACGTGTTGTCCTCGATCTTTCCGTTAAGGTTTCATCCCGGACCATCGCCAATAGCCCGTTGTGTTGCCCCAGTGCGAAGTTAATTAAAATACCTACCTAACTATTTTCCCTTGTTTTGTAAAGATGTAGTTAAAAATACGGTTTAAAACTTAGTCACGTCAAATCTGTCTTTATTTTAATCTCCCATAAAAACAAACATTATGAACGGTTTTTATAAAATATTTAAAGTGTAACATAACTTAATAAAATGAAGAGCACAAATGTATTCGGCCACCTTTAAAACGTACAAATGTTAAACCCAAACCTGGAAATCAATGTCAATTTCCATTGTATACGTTAAATGGGTCAGCCCACGTCGTGTTGAATGGGGCATGTTGGCCCATCGACCTGGTGGTATAACAACAAAGCAGTTGTTTAATACTTTCAAATTTCCTCGTCACTATATTCTCGAAGAGCGATGCTAATAGTGCTTTAGGGCCAGATTCAACTGAAACGTGATCGATCTTTTCGATCGACTG
The DNA here is from genome assembly GCA_933210815.1 of Meta bourneti. NCBI lineage: Eukaryota > Metazoa > Arthropoda > Arachnida > Araneae > Tetragnathidae > Meta > Meta bourneti. The sequence continues at coordinate 116,872,516 of OW119923.1, read as the reverse complement.
AAAGTACTACAATCGAGTTGTATTTTGGAATTCATTTCGCTATCTAAATACACTGCTGGCCACCCAAATTGCAACACCAAGAAAGACAAGAGATATCACAACAAAATTTATTTTGTAGATAACATGTTGACCAAGTATCAAACGATTAAATTTATAGACTTCTGTGAAGTGTGGTTCCTGCCAAAATCAGTAGCCAGAGTAGCTGCCATTGTTGGAGATCACCGCTGCCACACGCCTCGGTATTGGTTCAAAGAGACTTTGGATGTGTTCTTGGGGTACAGCAGACCAAGCAGCTTCCACACGTTGCCAAAGTTGATCTCGTGTGGCAGCTGGGGATGTATTCTGGGTCAATCGTTGAGCAACCATGGACCACATGTTTTCTATCGGCGAAAGATCCGGAGAGCAAGCTGGCCAGGGAAGCAATTCAATCTGGCGATTGACGAAGAACCCTTGGACAATGCGTGCCACGTGTGGTCGCGCATTATCCTGTTGAAATATGGCTGTGGGCAAGCCCTGAAGGTAAGGAAGGACAACTGGCTCCAACACCTCGGAGATGTAGCGCTGGCTGTTTAAAGTACCGGCAATGCGTACTAGAGGAGTGCGAGAGTGATATCCAATACCGCCCCATACCATAATACCCGATGCAGGATATTATGTGCAGATATTATCTGCGTTATGCACCGCACACCCAGTGTGGCGGTGCATAACGCAGCTGTTCAGCATCCTCTCTCCACGGTGTCTCCAGACTCGAATCCGACCATCGTGGTGTTGCAGACAGAAGCGTGACTCGTCAGTAAAGACAATTTCATTCCATTCTGCCGTCCACATCCTTCTTTCATCGCACCATTGGTGGCGGAAACGTCTGTGGTTCTGCGTCAAGGGTAGACGAAGCAATGGACGTCTTGCCGACAGACCCCTCTGCTGTAAACGGCGTCGAATGGTACGCGCAGACACTGGATGATGCGGTACAGACTGAATGTGCTGTGCTATGGTTCGTGATGTGGCTGAGCGATCCGTCACTGCCATACGCACAATATGCCTGTCATCACGTGAAGTGGTGCACTGAGGTGGATGCGATCGAACACGTCGGTCCGTCGTACCCTCCTGCATCCAACGATCACATATCCGCATTACAGTTGTTTGGTTTCGTCCAACACGACTACCGATTTCCCTGAAAGATAATCCACAATCTCGGTAGGCCACTATCCTTCCTCTGTCGAACTCGGATACTTGATCAAAAGATGATCGCTGTTTTCTACGAGGCATAATGGATCGTTTTTTTGAAAAAACCACAAGAAAAACACAATTGCCATACTTGAAATCGTCGAAATCTCCAAGCCTTAAATAGCGCTTTGAAGTGGCGCCACAGGCCCGCGTGATGTGCGTCTGCGCTGAAATTCTAATCATTTGCATATCTCACCTCCGCTAATGCATGTTGTAAATTTTATATTATTTGCATGCTTCCTTCAGGGTGTTGCATTTACGGTGGCCAGCAGTGTACGATCGAGGCTGTTAGCGTTACCACAGTAGAAAGATGATTGCTCAAATGGTTGTGACGTCACATGGTAGTCAATTGACCAATAAGTGAGCGTGAAGTTGTGTCATGTGTGTTTACCTATTTTTTGGCGGTTCAGTTGGTCGCTCTGAAAGTTCTACAAACGACATTGTGTAAGTTGGTAAAGCCGATTCCTTAATTTCACTCTCCCACAAACTTAAACATAAAGTATCTTTTCACAATCTCTTAATTTCAATCCCCTTTTAACAACTACAGAATGAGCAAAGAAAGCGAAGTTTTGGTTGACACTTTAGATCTCGTGAGCGGAAAACTCGGCGGTGCTTTGCCACTTGAACCGAACAGCCGCAAGGATGGAACGAAGTGGCCATCGAGCGAAATGCTTGCGGGTCTGGCCGAATACGCTATACCCAGAAGAAATGTAAGCAGAAAATGATCGCATCGAGCGTACTCGCGACGCGGAGAGGAGTAAAATATATATCCTCGATCAGTGAATCGAGTATACACGATCGAGTCGTTTCAGATGCATCGAAACATCGGCGTAAAGCCACGACCAATCGAGTTTCAAGGCGAAATGATCGAGAGATGTTGCAGTTGGCACTTAGCAGTTTGGAAACCTAACAGTAGAATGTCTTCAGACTTTCTGGAGATTTTAGTTTCGGTCATCACTAACACACACACACACAGAGAGAGAGAGAGAGAGAAGCATAGTACCTTCACAAGTCTTTTGGTCTTCTTGAAGCCTTAAACCTCGTGGACAGTAGCAGTAGGCTCCACCTTGTGTATTCACGCACGAATGGGAGCACCCGAAAGTTTCCGAAACGCATTCATCGATATCTGAAATGTAAACTGTCAGTTGCAAGTTCGCATCACCAGATTACTAAGTACTTCAGAAACAAGGTTTGACAATAGAGGAAATATAAAAGTAGAGTGAGCAATGGTCCCCTTTTTATGTGCCCAGAATCATGTGACCCAAACTAATAGTAACGTGACTATACTCTCGTCTGCTGGGTGGAACCTAACATTCATCATATGATTGGTCCATTGATTGATTATCTGAAAGAAGTAGACTGGCGATTTCACCACTTTGTCGCCATTCTATGGAAATGCGAATTGAAACAGCTACCCTGTCATAGGATGTTCAAAGGACGTGATAAGGGGCCAAATTGGCCAATCGAGTCAATTTTTCACAGAGCAGTCACGTCACTATGAGTCGATATGTTTGCTCTCTTCAGATCTACTTATTTTTCTATCTCAGTCTACTTATATTTCACCTCTATGGGTTTGACTTAGTTTGTCACTCTCATCGAATGACAATGCAAGCTACAAGACAGATCATTAGTAATGTCTTTGTGCATTCAATTTGCATATTTTACTAATATTTAACAGCACTGACGCTTCAAGCTAAAATTTCCTATCGTCCGTTGAATATTGTGATTTTCTCGGTAATTAAAGTCGCCCTAACATTAGTGAAATAGAGTATCCCTTTTATTCCTTCTTCCCCTAATAGATTTCAAATTTTTAAGCGTCGTACTCAGTTTAGTATATTTCCATCTAATGTTCGAAGTGCTAACAGCAGAAATAACATAGATTTGCATTTGGGATCGATGTTGATGCAGTGAATGAAAGCAATTGCCAGTTGTGACACTCATAGCACTGAAAAATGTGTGACAAGAACAAATTTGTGCTTTAAATAACTTTTTTACAAACATTTCCCTTAGAAAATCCACAAGATTTATTCATAAATGTGTGTATCCGGGTACAAAGTATCACAAGACCCCATTTCCTGTGATCCAGGAAGTGATCAAGCTTCGGGATGACGAGACAGACTGTCGAACGAGTCAGATCTCGGAGGGAGAGACAAATCGTATGAAGAAGGGGTATAGGGTCACGCACGACGAGCATGCGATGTAACGATGATCCCTTATAAATAGTTTCCCCCTATCCATTGTAAATAAACATATTTAATAGTAAAGAACGTCTCTCATGCCTTCACCGACAAAGAGGCTGCAAGAGTAACGGACTAGCAACCGAGTTCGAATTCAACCAAAGATTGTCTTGTACAAAGGGGGATGGTGCACATACAATCTGTAGTGGCCTCCAACGTCCTCACTTTGGTGTGGTGCCAGTTCAGGTATTGCCTCGTCATCTGACCGTGGTTCAAAACGACGTGATGGTGTCCACGGATCTTTCCCTGAGGGATTGCGCCAGAACCGTCACCAATAGCCCGTTGTACTGCTCCAGTGCGACGTTAATTAACTACCTACCCACAACGAGTGTCGAGGCTCACACAAAACTACAAACTTTAGTGGACTGTAATGATGTTTATTTAATGTATTGTATTGCGCACACTGCATTCGGATTATCGGCATTTCACTTAGAAACTGTAGGAAAAATGCCGAACACATTCCCTTGGACTTCCGCTTTTGTTTAGTATAAAAGGAATATCTGCAAAAATATTTGTTATGACTGTTGAAAAATAACAATTTTTTAAACAAAATCATGTTTTTGGTATCGATCTGAAGTAAAATTTTAGGCATATTTGAAATCCGTTGAATATTCTCTTTTTTCTCGAACCATTGCAAAGAGAGAAACTCGGGTTAGGGGAATAGAAACCCCAATTGAATGTCAACAAACGACTCGGAAATTTCGGACGAGTCATTCGCATTGTAGGGACTGAACGGATTTGATTCTCCGGAATCATCGTCGGAATGGCCGATAAGTACGATGCGGATAGGTGTACGCAATCTCATTCCAAACAATGTAATTCTAAAATCAGATGTGTGTCGTCCGTACGATGCTTACCTTAAGACAACCTTTGTGTTAGTTGCAAAAACCAGTTGGATCCCTCTCCATGTTGCGCAGGCACAGACCCTATAATAATATTATAGAAGAGAGCATCCCCACAAAAGGGAGAGGTAAGTATGAAAATATTACCAGCGAGTTCCCAAATCAGCTGTTTCTACGAAACACTCGCGGTCACGGAGCCCAGTTGGAAGAGTAGCGGATTAGCAACCGGAGGGTTGCGAGTACGAATCCAAACAAAGACCACCGTGTACAAAGGGGGCTAGTGTACGTTCAATCTTTCATGGCTTCAAACACTTTGGTGTGGTGTGGAAGTTTGGAGAGCTAGCTCAGGTCATCATCTGACCGTGGTGAAAAATGACGTGTGTTCTCCATAGATCTTTTCCCTTAGGGATTGATTCCGGATGGTCGCCAATAGCCCGGTGTATTGCTCCAGTGCGACGTTAATTAAAATACCTACCTACATATGATTCTTTCAACCAATACATACCGAGTCATTACGTGTGTGTGGTGGGGATAAAGCAATACTACACTACATTTACCAGTACATCCTCTTCCATCTGTTTTCAAGGTGTATCCACTGTTACAGGAACACGTTACAGTAGCCCCTTCCTCGTTGCAGGTGTGAGCGCAGCCGCCTTTCTGCCTGGAGCACGACCTGTCGGCCACAGGAGTCGTCAGCTGTCCGGGGCTGTTCTGGTCCTGGGAGCTCTCGGGGTGGAAGTCTGGCCTCAAAAGGACCGACAGACGGACTCCTAGAGAAACAAAATCAGTGCTACTTACTTGCATCGTGGCAACATAACTGGGACCAAAGATACAAAATATGCTCATTTAACCCTCCTGGTTAGTTGTCGGTATCTCGTCCTTAGCAAAACGGATGGCAAGAATTGATGGACGAAAAATCTCGTCACTGCGGCTGGAAGAGTAAGGGATTAGCAAACAGAGGGTCGCGAATCCAACCAAGACCGCCGTTTACAAAGGGTGCACGTTAAATCTGCCATGGCCTCACGTTGGCGTGGTGTGGAAGTTTGGAGAGTTTAGTGCCAGCTCAGTTTTTGATCTCCTCATATGACCATGTTCAAAACGACGCAGTGTTGTCCTCGGAGCTTTCCCTTTAAGTTTGATCCTGGATCGTCTCCAATAGGGCGCTGTGTTGCTCCAGTGCTTTGCTAATTCAAATACCTACCTACCAACAAAGAAATGAATGAATAACAATCATTCGCGAAGATTGCGTTGTCAATTTTTACACGAGGACCAACTAGATCGAGACTTACTGATTAAAGTGAATCCGAATCATTACGAACATCCATGCTGGGGATTCGAACCCAGAGTCTGTTTGACCAACGGCCACATTCGACTACCAAGTGTATCCTTTTGCGCGAGGGTCATAAAGGGAGAGTCCAATATGAAGGTAGGTATTTTAATTAACGTCGAACTGGAGCAACGCAATGGGCTATTGACGACGATCCCGGATCGGGAAACATCCAAAGACAGGACCACGTCATTTTGAACCACGGTCAGATGGCTAGGTCACACCTGAACTGGCACTCCACTCTTCAAACTTCCACATCACCCCAACGTGAGGACATTGGAGGTCACGATAGATTGAACGTTCACCAGCCCCCTTTGTACACGACGGTCTTTGGTTGAATTGGAACTCGCAACCCTTCGGTTGCTAATCCGTTTCAACCGGGCCACCGCGGCCCCCAATATGAAGGAAAACTAATGAGAACAATGGGCACTTACGCCTGCACGACTTTCCATTGGAACCCAGCTCATATCCGTCGTAGCAGCGACACTCTGCACCACCCTCTTTGGTGTCGCAGTGGTGTTGGCATCCTCCGTTGTTCCACGTGCACGAAGGTGTGTGTTGCCCGGTGCTCTGGAGGTTGCCCTGGTTCGGTCGTTGTCCGTAAGGATATTGCACCGACGGTCGACTCGATTCAGGAATTGCTGGCAAGTAATTCACAGTAGTGAGTGATAGCAATAAATTGAATGGCTTGAAATGAAATTAGAACACATCAAAACGAGAGCTGTTTATGTAGGAGGGAAGTCAAAAATTACCCGCACTTTCTTTTTTCAATCTATTTACGCAAAAGTAGGGGAGACTCGTCATTTTTCTCCTTTTCGGAGCAGTTGCTCCAGCAGTCCGCTAGCTTGCGTATTCCGTCTAAGAGGAGGTTTTCGGTGTGTCGCCCGACCACTTATGCCACCGCTTCCCCCATTTCTTTGTCCGTCTAATCTACAGAGAACAGGCTACAGTGTCGATGGTAACTCGCCGCTTTGCCAGTACCGTTTCTCGAGTTTGCTGAATCTTCTCGTCAGTGGTGGAGGTGGACGGGCGTCCTGCTCCTTTGTCCGTCACGCTCGTCCTGCCTCTCTTAAGCTTCTCGTATACACTTCCACGTGGTAGAGCCCGTATTGCGTTGTAAGAATCCGATGACTTTCAGCCCCTGGCACATCTTCCAACCCTTGAAATCGGATCGCTGCTCTTTCTTCGTCCTTAGTCTACACTGAGCAGCCATGTTTACACTAAGAAGCAAGAAAAATGACGCTATCGAGGTCAGACTTGGGTAACGTGGCCAGAGTAGTATCTACTCTAAGCATGCATGCGCAGAAGGCAGCGTGATAAACCGAAAGAGGTGTTACGGCCCATTTGGATCGGACCATTTTGGATTTTCCCTCATAGAATGAAAATAATTGTCTTCATTCGGAATGAAAACTCATGAGCTAATATCTCCACACTTCTGAATTCGACTCTAGTCGTTGTAGGGGTCCACGAGGACTGGTTCGTCTCTTATGGTTACTCGTAAGGGTTATTCACCGCGTCAATTCTGGAATCGGTAACAAGTAGTTCATTTAGTAAAATAGTTCATTTAGTAGAATAGCATTTAATAATGTGATTTTAGATATAATTATAATTCATCGTTATTGTAGTGGACATAGGAGGTGAGCGAATTGTCTTACTTAGGTAGGTTAAACGTCACAAATACAACATAGCTTTTGACAAGTGAATAGGTAGGTAGGTATTTAATTAACGTCGCATTGCAGCAACACACAAGGCTATTGGCGACGGTCCGGGAGCTATTCCGAAGGAAAAGATTCGAGAATAACGCCTCATAATTTTGAACCACGGTCAAATGACGAGAACACCACCACAGTTGGCACCCCACTCTCCAAACTTCCATACCACGCCAACGTGTGAGCCCATTTGAGGCCACAACAGATTTAACCCTTTCACCCCGATTTTTGCATGATTAAAATTTAACTCTGAAAAGTAGTTTAATTGAGTAGTTTTTGCTCTTTTTGACGGACGACCGTACTTTCGCGTTCTTTTTGTGTTTGCGTTCTCCCTTCCAACATTTATGAGTTGCTCAGCTAAGGGGACCATGAATGATAAGAGTGGTTTATGTTTCACATCACACTTCGTAATCCATGCATTCACAACACAAATCATAACTAAAAATCTTTTTCCACCACTTGTCTGATTTTCTGCCATGACCCTAAAAAGTAGCCATTCCATCACAACTCCATTCATGTACATAGTGTAGTGGGAAATGGGCAACTAACGTCTAATTTTGTACCCTCTTTTTGTTTCCGGTCACTCATTCATCAGAATGAATGGGCGTGCTCAAAAGCATAAGTCCGCCATTTGCAATCTGAAAGTATTGCCAGGTTTCTTTAGTCCTATTTTTATTCCCTAATACCATAAGAACACTGAAAACGTAAAAACCCATTCAAAAGTGGGATTTATCGACCCAATCTAATCTCTGGGACGTATCTGCCCATTAGACCAGAAAGGGTTCACGTGCACCAGACAGCTTTCTACAAGACGGTCTGTGGCTGGATCAAGCTTCGAATTCACAATCCTTCGGTTGCTAATTCGTTGCTCTTCCAACTAGGCTTGCGGGCTGCCGTAGCCCAGTTGGAAGAGTAACGGATTAGCAACCGAAGGGTTTCGAGCTTGAATCAAACCAAAGACCGTCGTGTTCGTGGGGGCTGGTGCATGTTCAATCTGTCATGGCCTCCAATGTCCTCACGTTGACGAGGTGAGGGAAGTTTGGAGAGTGGGGGGCCATGGTACTGAGCTCAGGTACCAGCTCAGGTACTGACCTCGTCATCTGACCGTGTTTCAAAATGATGGTGTTGTCCTCGGATCTTTTCTTTCGGAATGGATTCCGGACCGTCGCCAATAGCCCGTTGCGTTGCTCCAGTGCGACGTTAATTCAACTAAACCTCACCCTACCTCCAGTTACTGTTCACGGATATTACTATTCTGCTTTACATACAGTGCAGCAGTTATATTATTACAAGTTACAGTCGATCCGTTTTGCATGTGTGATAAGCTATTTTTTCTACAACTATTTTTGATACGTTGACTCACTCTATTGACTAATGCAGCTATTGAGTGATAGGGTAGTTTATATGAAGTAATATACAATACCTTGACAGTGGTGGCCGTCGATTAGTTGGTAGCCTGGTCCGCACGAGCATTTGTAACCTCCATATGTGTTGGTACAATTGTGTTGACAATGATGGACACCAATCCGACATTCGTCGATATCTGCAACAAGCTCATTTATTCCACTGTGCTGTGTAGACGCAGCGAATAATTCGTAAGATTAGATTATGTATTTGTACATCTATACATTCTACAGGGTGTTCCTGTAAAACTTTAAGGGGAGGTATTGAACATAAATTGAACATAGGGGAGGATGTGCCACCTGAATGTTCTAGATCAGGGGTCGCTAAACTTCTTTGACCGTAAACACCTTCAAGAGTTTCTTGACATTTCATTAACCCCCTTTATTTCACTATTACGTAATTATAATAGGACAAGCAGAAAACACGCTTATGAGAGTTTTATATTGTTTATTTTATAGTATAGTATTTATTGTATGTATAATGTAGTATGTATTATATTAGTTTAATGTTGAATGCATACGTTTTTATTTTTGACGTCCTTCGTGACATTACATATTGGATGGAAGTGATAAACATTGTATAAAATTTAATTAGATAACAAAATAACAATACAATCTTCCTTATATGAAAATAAGACTTTTATATCTTAGTATACAATTGACTATCGTTGTCAGTGTGGAGGATGTGATTCGTGACTCTTGACCAGATTAGCAATGTTCGATTCAAAATGAGAAAGCTTCAGCTTAAATTTTGTTTCGTTCTGCCACGGAATTCTATAGTCACTTTTAATTGCGTTATCATTCAGGATGGAGTTAATCCAAGTTGACCGGGTTAATTATTACCCGTACAATGATGTATTATTTTTTTCCTATCGAACCCTAAGACAGAATCGATCACTAACGATGTTATATCGACCCTTGGAAGGTCGATATCAACCACTTTGGTGACCAATGTTCTAGAGGGTACGAACACTAAGATGAAGAAGTGAAAGGTAAGTACAATGAAGCAAAAAGATATTGGAACATAACCAACTTTTGATAATTTAACAAAGTACCTGTAGAAGATATAGATATGAATTAAATTTGACGCACACTAGCCAAATTTATAGTATACACTACATCTACCAATATCATGTAATGATTTACAGTTGATATGAGGGTATAATGATAATTTAATCCAAGACAAGAGCCATTAATCAAACCTAAGGGCGTTACTCAATTTAGTGAACACTATTGTTTCTTATTTCGAATGGAATTTATGAAATTTCAATGTGACGATAATTGTCTTTGATAGAATACACATACACTGGAAGAGAACTAATTTGACTTTAAGTAAAAATACACTTCGTTTGATATTCCTACTAGATACTAGCTAGCTATGTATTTTTTAATTTGAAAGTAATATCTTCTATTCGAGTTGATGAGGACTTATAATTATTAAATGAAATATTAAAGTGCATCCTTAACGCAATAACAATAAATGAAGTCAATGGAAATGAAGTCAATGTCAATAGAAATGAAGACTGGAAATCAACCAGACTAGAAATCAAAGTTACTCATGACAAAATTACAAGACAATATCTTGTAGATATGAAATAGGTATCTTGCATTACATAGAAATCTTCATAAACAGAGAATAAAATTTATAAGGATTCTACATCAGTAACTACATCTATACTAATTCATTAAAAGACATCCAAAGGGGTAACACTGGAGGAACAAACCTTCACACGTTCTTCCATCCCTGCTCAGCTTCCACCATCGTCTGCAAGAGCACTGAACGACTCCGCCTTCATCGTTGCAGACTTGATCACATCCTCCGTTTGCATGAGAGCAAGGACTGGACGATGGATGAGAGCCACCTGGAGGATTGTAGGGAGAGACTGGATGGAATGGGCTTGCCGAAAACACGGGATTATCTTCTGCGAAAATGAAAGACAACACCCTCAGAACTAGTTGAGTGTATCAAAACATAATTGAGGGGTTGAGAGTAACTTCCCACTAGTTTTGAGTTTAGTTCAATTCATTGAGACTTCTGATATCAAGGGGCTGAGGTAACCCGGTTGGAAGAGTAACGGATTAGCAACCGGAGGGTTGCGAGTTCGAATCCAACCAAACACAGTCGTGTACAAAGGGGGCTTTTGAACGTTAAATCTGTCGTGGCCTTAAATGTCCTCACGTTGACGTGGTGTGGAAGTTTGGAGAGTGGAGAGAGAGTGGATCTCATGTGTGACCTCGTCATCTGACCGTGGTTTAAAATGACGTGGTGTTGTCCTCGGATCTTTCCCATCGGGATACATCCCGGACCGTCACCAATAGCCCATTCGCTGTCTTGCTCCAGTGCGATGTTAACTAAAGTACTTACCATACCAATTCATATGAAGAGTGTCGATATTCATTCCGCAAACAGAAAAAGGATGCGCGGCTCCGGTGAGAAGGCGCTTGTCCTTGGGGAAGTCCATGTGTACAAAGGTGGTTAATCTCGCAGGAGAAAAGGTTGCTATATTCCCAATCACAGGGCGATTGCCATCGATGATAATTTGTTTCACCCATTCGCAATCACTACATGGCTTCTGGAATCGAACTGCAGCCACAAAAACACGCTAGAGATGTCAGTGGTGTGAACGCATTGCTTATGTGTATAACCTACCCCCCGAATAGACTCATACAATAATAACTCCACATGAGTCAAATGTCAACTCGCCGGAGAGAGACTAAAAGTAATCTCGGTAATGGCTGCCATATGCAAAATCAAGAGTAGCGGAGTCTTGGATGATTTAAGTTGTATGGCACAATCTGCGCCAAACAACCGCAAGTAAATGGAGACACTAGGAAACCTTTATTGACACACAAGGGAGAAATCGGACCACCTATAACTCGCAGGTTGATGAACAGTGGTCAAACCCACAGAATCACTTCACCAATTTGCAATTACTGTTATTACTTCCGGTATATAAACCCAAATGGAAAGAATTTGGTAGAATTGATTTCGACATAAAGCCTGGAAAAGGCTAAAATGAAACATTTGATAGCGTCTCCTCAGGAAAGGTATCTAACCAAAGACCGTCGTGTATATGGGGCTGACGCACGTTAAATCTGTCGTGACCTCAAATGGCGTCACGTTAACGTGGTGTGGAAGTTTGGAGAGTGGGGTGCCAGCTCAGGTGTGACATCGTCGTCTGACCATGGTTCAAAATTACGTGGTGTTGTCCTTGGATTTTACCCTTGGGAATTGATCACGGACCGTCGCCTATAGCCCGTAGTGTTCCTCCGATGCGACGTTAATTAAAATACTTACCTACCAATTCTTCTAAATTCCAAATAATTTTTCATCTCATTCTATATCATGATTACAGTTTATACGTGCATAATTAAAGACACCTTTACTAATATTAGAGTTTTCACGAGCTTAATAAGCCTCAGTTGCACTCGCACACTAAAATTTAAATTCACGGAGAACTTGGCACGCGTTCACACACTTCAGCTGAGACTACAAAAAATGGCTGTTTCATTTAGTCTTGGTTAAGAAAGATGCAGAAAATAATGCACAAATGATTCCTGCTTGTCCTTGGAAGGGCCAGGTTAAGACCAAACTCGTCAAAATGTTGATACCTGTGGTCAAAGCGGTTCGGTTCATTAAGTGTCCCAAACGCAACTCACCAACGCATTGCGGATGGCCTTCCCGACCTTGTCTGTCCGTCAATCTACCGTGAAACCTGCAGAAGAGGACACTGGCGCCGATGAGTTTGAAGCCACTGTTACATCGGAATGTGCAAGAATCCTCAAATAGCACCTTCTTCGCTTTCGAGCAGTTCATCACAGAGCCGTTCATCAGAGGAGGAGGCACAGGGCACTCTAGAATTAGAAGATTGAAGGAAAACAGACAATCTCATGACTGACGAAAATTTTTAATTCGCTTTCCCCTCCAGTTTTGACTTGAAGTCTTTAAAATCGGTATGGAGGTCATCAGCAGAAACTTGCGCGTCACGAAAAGTGTTGGTATCTCAAAGCCCCATAACTCCAGAGGGAATCAGCCTATGGGGATAAATGACCTACCATCGTGTAGAGGAATGTGTCGACCCCTAATCCACTCCCCCTTTGTACCGCGTGGTGGGTGGGGGAAAGGAGTAGGCTTATTTAACCGCTCTAACTTCAGTTCTAATCTGCAGGTCGTGGTGAGTGCTTCAATTGATTATTTCTACAATTCCATTTGAGAGTTTAAACCATTTGTGTGAAAATTGTGTGCAGTGTGATGTGTCGAAGATTTCACTATGAAGCCAAAATCTCACACTAAATTTCAATTGCGGCCTAGGAAACGTAAACAGGTTGAAAGAGCAGTTCAAGACGAACAAAAAGATACCAAGAGGTCTAAACCTAGGACAAGTGGGGAGAGATCTAGAGCTTATCGAAGGCGCAAGAAGGAGCAGGCGACGTCGATGGACCATCTGACGAGCTGCTCTTGGAAACACCACCATCGACCTTACCTTTGCCAGGAACATCATCATCGACACCATGTCTCGTAATTTAGCTATCACAGTCCCATCATCCATAAGGTCGCCATAGAAAATACTAAGCATTTCCCACACTCTAACACCACTGTTATGTATCCACCCAAACTGGCTAAATAAATAAATGTCAAATACCCGCCGTCTTCATTTCACCAGCGACCCACTTACCAGACATTTCGCCAAAAGTATTCACGAACCAAACCTTACGGTACAGTGGGAACTGTGCCTACCCGCTGCTTTTTTAGGTCCGGTTGTCCCCTTTGTGGCAACGCTACTATCGCTTCCCATGCGACAAGGACTACTACTTTGATCCATTTCACTTTTGATTTACTACTTTGGATAGCTCCTGCCTGTCGGTTCATCCCATATAATAGTGGGGCCGCGTTAGCCCTGTTGGAAGTGCAACGGATTAGCAACTGGAGGGTTGCAAGTTCGAATTCAACCAAAGACCGTCGTGCACAAAGGGGGTTTGCGCACGTCAAATCTGTGGTGGCCTCAAATGCCCTCACGTTAGCCTGGTGTGGAATTTTAGAGAGTGGGGTGCTAGTCCAGGTATTGCCTCGTCATCTGACCGTGATTCAAAATGACGTGGTGTCGTCCTCGGATCTTTCCCTTCGGGATGGATCCCGGACTGTCGCAAATAGCCCGTTGAGCTGTTCCAGTGCGACGTTAATTAACTACCTACCCCTGTAATTGTACGCGATGCAGTAATTGACCATACTTCTGCTATGAACAAAATGGCGAAAAATACAGTGGTACCTTGAGGTACGAGTTCCATGACCGAGCTCGTAAGTCAAAATGCTGGTATCTCAAATCAATTTTCCCCATTGAAATGAGATTCATTCGTACCAGCCCCCAAAAAACCACTCCAATCTTTTTATAATAATGTATTTATAATGAACAAATATTGCAGCTGGAGGTATAGCCTTTATCGAGTCCTGCTTCAGAATAGTACATATCGTAGAAGTAGTGCGATCGTACTGCGTTGCCAAGTCTAGTACTCTTATACCTAGTTCATGTTTGTCTATTATCTCTCTTTAATTCCATGAATTTTCCTTTTCTCACCACTGTTCTTTATACTCACCTTTGGACTCATGGTTATACGAAAAAGAATTAGGTAAATAACTATACACACCCCGTTTTTTCGTTTTTAGAATTGACGCATCGGGTCGGAGAAAAGAAAAATGAAAAAAAAATTAAAGAGACTCGGGCCTCCCTGTGGCAGTTGACAATAAATGTCAAACCAAATTAAGAAATTGATTGATTTTTGTGACAGACGTTAACTGTCACTGAGCGAGGTGAACATGTAAACTGAAAGATGCGCAAGACGGGAATGTGAGCGGAGTGGTGGTTGTGACGTCACCGAAGCAGGCCCGTAACTCAAGGCAAAAAATCGACCTAGTGACGGCTCGTATCTCAAAAATCTCGTATGTTGGGGCACTCGTATCTCAAAGTACCACTGTACTAATAATGAGTCCTCGATAAGGATTCATGCGTTTTCCGAATACCATGTGAAAGATCTTCAAACCGAGTGATCGGAAAAACATAATTGACCGAGCACGTAAAGCCTGGCGACGAAGGGAGGTAATAAATCACAAGGTAAAGGAAGTACAAGAATGCACTGTACCAGGTCTTTGTACGCACCAGGGCGTGGCACCAGTCCATTGGTGATTCCTTTCACATACCCTTTGCTGAGATCCTCTGATGAAGTATGCCCTGCTGCATTGGAATTTACACATCGTCCTCTCTGCAGGTAGTTCCTCGGTACATGACTTGGATCCGTAGACTGGGATGGGTAGAACAGGGCAGCCTCCGACCACTTGAAGAAGGGTGAAGCACATTTAACCCTGCAGGTGGTTGTCTCGACGAGGTATCGTCATTAGAAGAAAACTGACCAGATCTTGATCTCGTTATCATGAAAAAAAGTCTGCGATATCTTGATAGACGAGATATCTCGTCATTCATTACAAAATTGGTCGGATCTTGATGGATGACGAACCTCGTCATTGAAAATCGAAGCTGGATCGAAAAAAATTTGCAACTGGAAAAGTTATTTTTCTGAACTTTTAGATTATTTTAAGAAGTATAGATAAGTTCAGTTCTAAAACTGTATTGAAATAAAGGGCGAGATTATATTGAAAAATAAAAATTGAGGAGCTCCTGTGGAAAAGCCCATAAGTCCCAAAATCACTTTTTTTTGTTTTTCAACGGACCTGCAAGTAAAACACAACGCCAATGGCATGGAGAGAAAAGCTCTTATCTCCGAATCAATTTAGAATAGTTTCTCTAAAGGCCGCTAGATGGCATTAGCTGTAAGTCCAGGCTAGTGAGCCTATTCCACGCCATTGGGGCGTTGCGTTTTACTTGCAGGTCCGTTGAAAAACAAAAAGTGATTTTTGGACTTAAATGCTTTCCCACGGGAGCTCCTCAATTATTGTTTGAAACTATTACTTATTTAATAACGCTTGGGCTGGAAACTGTAGACCTTAGTAGGTTTTACCTTCACGCCATCTCGCGTTTCACAGTCGTGATTTAAATGAGTATATAATGAGTTTGCAAATGACGAGATAACTCATCATCAAGATATTTCCGGCTTTTTTTATGATGACTAGATCAAGATCTGGTCAGTTTTCTTCTAGTGATCTCGTCCACCATGATCTGGTCAGTTTCGTTAATGTGACGAGATAACTCGTCGAGACAACCACAAAGAGGGTTAATGAGAAAATTGAATGAGTAAATGAATATTAAATTATCACAATACAAGAAATCAGTTTGCGCGGATCGTGACTACATTTTGTTTATGTTTTAATATTTCTGCGATTTCATACAGTTTTATTGAGATAAAAAAGCGACTGCTGTAAGCGCACACTAGTCCGCATCGCATGGATTGGATTTCAGAATTACAGTTTTGAATGAGACTGCCCACCTACCCGCATCAGACGTCGGCCATTCCGACGATGATTCCGGAGAGAGAATCAAATCCCTTTAGTCCCTACAATGCGAATGACTCGTCCGAAATTTCCGAGTCGTGTGGGCACCGGATGCTGACGTTATACATTCAATTGTGGTTTCTATTTCCCTAACCCGAGTTTCTCTCTTTCTCTTTGCAATGGTTCGAGATAAAAGAGAATATTCAACGGATTTCAAATATGCCTAAAATTTTACTTCAGAGCGATACCAAAACATGATTTTGCTTAAAAAATTGTTATTTTTCAATAGTCATAACAAATATTTTTGCAGATATTCCTTTTATACTAAACAAAATCGGAAGTATTGCCTCCGAGGGAATGTGGGCGGCACTTTCCCAACAGTTTCTAAGTGAAATGCCGATGCTCCGAATGCAGTGGGCGCAGTACACTAAACTAATCGGATGCGTGCCGTCCGTCCGATGCGGGGGGGGGGGGGTATTTCAATTAACGTCACACTGGAGCAACACAATGGGCTATTGGTGACGGTCCGGGATCAATCCCAAAGGGAAAGATCCGAGGACAACACCACGTAATTTTGAACCACGGTCAGATGACGAGGCAACACCTGAGCTGGCACCCCACTCTCCAAACTTCCACACCACGCCAACGTGAGGACATTTGAGGCCACGACAGATTTAACGTGCACCAGCCCCCTTTGTACACGACGGTGTTTTGGCTGGATTCGAACTCGCAACCCTTCGGTTGCAAGTTCGTTACTCTTCCAACCGGGTCACCGCGGCCTCCCGTCCGATGCGGAACTGTGTGCGCTTATCTTAAAGATATCTGCAGAAAGATTAGTTACGACAATTGAAAAAATAATTTAATAAAAAAATCATGCTTTTGGTATCGATCTGACATAAAATTTTACGCAGATTTGAAATCCGTTGAAATTTTCACGCTGCCACGAATCATCGCAGAGATCGAAATTGGATGAGGGGAATATAAACCTCAATTGAATGTATAACGTCAACATATCCGGTGCTCACATGACTTGGAAATTTCGGACGAGTCATCGCATTGTAGAGACGGAACGGATTTGATTCTCTCCGGAATCATCGTCGGAATGGCCGACGTCCGATGCGGGTAGGTGTGCAGTCTCATTCAAAACTATGTAATTCTGAAATCCGATCCGTACGATGCGGACTAGTGTGTTCTTATCTTCAGTTCCAACTCGATTTCATTTCGACCAGGCCGTCCGAAGAGTTAAGTTTGATAGATAAATATTCTAAATCAAAATATAAACATTAGAATTCAAAATTAAAAAGAACGTTTTAAATTTATAGTGACTTTAAAGGTCCTTGATTACTAATTTAACAAATTTCATAAATAATAGACACATTCGATACCTTTTTCACAGCGAGGCAACGGCTTCTCCGAATAGCCACCGATGCATCTTATGTTCTCATTATTCATAGCTACGTATCCCTGTTTCTTGCAATTCGTGTAAATGTAGACTTCACCCTGGTGGCGCACCGCGATGTATTCCGTGTCCCCAACATACCATCGTCCGCTGTACCAGCATCTATCCAAGTCACCATTCACTAAAAGAGACACACTGTTAGTATATCCCTTAATAAATCGGAATTTATTTCCCTTCAAAGAATAAATAGCCAATTACAAGCCTCCACCGTAGTGTGGAAGTTTGGAGAGTGGGGTGCCAGCTCAGGTGGGACCTCGTCATCTGACTGTGGTTCAAAATGACGTGATGTTGTCCTCGGATCTTTCCCTTCGGAGGTTGATCCCGGACCGTCGCCAGTAGCCCGTTGTGTCTGTTGCTACAGTGCGACTTTAATTAAATACCTACTTACCATAGCCCACTCATTTTTTAAAATATTAAATGGAAGAATGATTATCACAGCTATTTCAGCAGTTTTTGCCACTGCATCTGCCCAACTTCAGGTAGGTTGGGATTTAACCGCACCTCTAACTCGAGGAGCTTTGCACTAGTAGAAAGAATATAGAGTTGTAAGCCTACTTCAGGGACCTCAAATTACTGAACATGAGGTAGTTAATTAACGTCGCAAAGGAGTAACACTACGGGTATTGGCGATAGTCCAGAATCCGAAGACAAAGCGTCGTTATTTTGAATCACGGTCAGATGACGAGGACAACACCTGAGCTGGCACCCAACTCTCCAAATTTCCACACCACGACAACGTGAGGACATTTGAGGCCATGACAGTGGCACCAGTCCCCGTGTTCACGAGGTCTTTGACTGGACCGAGTTTCGACCTTGCAACTCTCCGGTTGCTAATCCGTTGCTCTTCCGACTGCGGCCATTCGCACGTGATGAAACATTACACGAATTCCGAGATGGCTGACATGAAATGACACGCACATAACAAGCGCTCAAATGTTCGGCACAAGCCTGTTGAGGAAGGTTTGCAGCATACAATCCTTTAACGAACTCCTCTCACATCGGCAGTCCCAGGCATCATATGAGTGTCGTCTCGGAATGTGTTCGTGTTGCAAATGAAGAAGTTTTTATATAAAAAAGAACAATTAAAAAAAAGCCGTCTAGCACAGTTGCGGACATGTATTCTTCGACAAAAAATGTTTATTTTTGTGCACCCTCCACAAAGTTTGTCCAAGGAATTTTGAATCGCCCTACTCTGCACGCTGTGTGTACAGTCGCGGAAAAAAAGACCGAACCACCCCTCTTCATTCGAGCAATTTTTACGGTAGAGAAAATTCAAAGATGGCGTTTGAGAGAAACTAACGTGTTCTATAAATTCAAATGCATAAAATTTGCATAAGGGCTTCATATTAAATTGAGCACCCACTTCAATATGTCCAATAGAAATCCCCTATTTCGACACACAACATATCAAAATTTAACTTCAGATACCAAATTTCATGTCATCGGGTCTTAACGTTTCGAAGTTATGAGTGCAGAAAGATTGGAACTTCTAATGTTAAATTAGCTTCTCAGACTTTTATGGATTTGTTCCTAAATAATATTTCAATATAATTTTATTTCTATATTTAGCGCTCATATTTTGTACCCTGTTACTGTTAAGCAACCCAAACAAAATCCACCTAATATTTTATTTAAAAAATAGTTTTTAGTATGCAATAATAATTATTGAATTAATGTTTGAAAAAATTATGAATTGGAACCTTACTATATTTTGATGGGAATCGATTCAGAAGGACTTCTAATATGACCATGCAAAATGGTCAAGTCATTCCAATCGTTAGTTTTTGCGTTACAGTGAATTTTCCTCATTATGGCAATTTTAGGGGCAACCAAAAGTTTAAAAAGCATCTGACAAACCTGAGGAATATTTAAATTATTGAAAAATGGTTGGAAATTTCATTTATGTAATAGTACAGATGAACTCTACAATTGAATGACTCACTCTATTCACTTTTTGGATGATCGGAATATCAGTTCGACTGTATTAAATAATTGTAGGTATGCTTTTTGGTTGCATACATGGAGACGAACGTTAATGAAAAAATTTACATTTATTAAGAACATTAAATACAATACTAAATTACACAGAACATCGATCAAAACGTTCTCCGTTTCGAATTGCTCTCAATTCAAAAATCCTTCTTTTATTACATTTTTATCATGGTTACAATTCACATTATTATCGTTTGATCTTGTATAATAAATATAATAATTCTAGGATCGTTAGCACGTGCTGACAAAATCGTGTTTAAATTTGAAATTCGGGTAGCTCTAACTACAATTCATCTCGATCTACGAATAGCGATTTTCAATGTGGAGCTGATCCCTGTAATTGAAAACAACTTTAACATTGGATCTCCGGATATAAAGATATTAGAGTCATGAAAATTCATATTTAGACTATATAACGATGCAGAATCTGATTGAGGCATCAAAACAGGGACATTTTGTTATTTGTGCAAAATTTGATATGAAGATGTCCCCTTATGCCAGTGGTTCTCAAACTGTGGGGCGCGCCCACCGAGGGGGACGTGAACTTCGTCCAAGTGGCACGAATTTATTCAAAATATGTATTTATTTATTATTTTTTTGCGGTGCACGAAGAAAAATAACGGAGGCTTGCTTTTGGAGCGCGCGTCAAGGCTACCGCCGAGTTTTTAAAAGACCATATTTCATGGGAAAGATGCATTGGCATATGCACAGATGCAATGTCAGGAGAATACAGGGTGAGTCTAAACTAATAATACAAACTTCAGGGGGTGATAGAACACAACGAAACAAACAATTTTCTCCATAGAATGTATTGTCGCTAGAGGGCGCTTTCCATTTCGGCACAAACACACGGTCCGATGCAAGTTGGAAAGGAGAAGAGGCATGAAACAACGCTTTAATGTCAAATAAACATCAATAACTGCTTGACAAAACGAAATAATACAATTAGATTTGCATCAATTAAAGATAAGTACAAGGAACAACGGGTAAGAAAGAAGTGACAAAACATGATAAACTTTTGACATGGAAATGAAACGACATGTACAAACATCAGTCGGTAAGTACAACGCACAATTACAGAAGCTGTTCAAAATGTCGACCACCACACCTGATGCATGCCTCGCATCGCCGACGTAAGGATTCCTGGAAATTACCAGGCATTTCGCGGACTTCTGCCGCAACTACTGAAAGCCTGGCAACAAGATCTTCATGATCCTCAATGGAGGTCTCATACATGAGAGATTTAAGATGTCCCCATAAAAAAACGAGAGGAGACAGATCGCAAAAATCTCGTGTTGGGGAATGCGCCTGTTAGGAAAGCGATCTCGGTAAAGGCGTTGTGCATGCCTGCCATTACCGTCGGCCAGACCGTAAACAAAATGTATGTCTGCTTTCACCGCATTCGAATATTCAGCCATTTCCAGTCGCGGCTGACGTTAGGTGCGAAAACCTCCGCTTTTATACAAGCGTTTGACTGAGCTCTCTAGCGGCCACCGCTGCACTTGCGACCCTACATTCTATGGTGAAAAGTGTTTCGTTGTGTTCTATCACCCCCTGAAGTTGTATTATTAGTTTAGACTCACCCTGTATACTGGGCTTGAAGCAAGGGTGAAAGCAGTAGCTCCAGAAGCCAAGTGGACACACTCTATGATACATCGACAGTCACAGGCATCTAAAGAGCTAAGCTCTCCTCTAAATGAAGCATTGCAGAGTGTTATAAAAACCGTACATTTCATCAAATCTCGGCCATTAAAATCTAGAATTTTCAAGGTTCTGTGTGAAGATATGGGCTCAGAAGATGTATCCTTACTTTTTCATACCAAAACCAGATGGCTTTCAAGAGGAAAGGTGTCGAAGAGAATGTATGAACTGAGACATGAAGTTTTCTGTTTTTTGCATGATCAAATCACACAAATGGCAGAGCTTTATTGCAATGCTGTTTTTCTTTATACACTGGCATATTTTGCAGATATATTTAAAAAAATAATATTTCGAATAAATCCCTTCAAAGAAATGAAGCCAATATACTTCATTGGAATGATAAAATTCAGGCGTTTATAAAAAAAGTCGAAACTTTGGACAAATAGTTTGAAAAACGATGATTTAGAAATATTTCCTACTATTATCGAAATGCTGAAAGAAGCTGATCTTCAAACACTTCCTTCACAAGTAAAAAATAATTTGATTGACCATCTAGTTACATTACAAGAACATTTAGAAAATATTTTTATGAAAATCTCGATGCATGGCGCTGGATTACAAATCAATTTGATGCAAACCTGCTAATTTCATGAAGCATTACTGATCAGGAGCATCTTATAGATTTACAGACTGATGTTTCTTTAAAAATAAATTTTAAAAGGAATTCTTTGGCAAAGTTTTGGATTAAGGTTCGGCAAGAATACCCAACATTAAGTGAAGAAGCTACGAATATGCTCATACCGTTTGCAACAATATGCTTATGTTAAACTGAATTTTCAACTCTAGCAGCTATAAGGAATAAATATCGTGCAGGACTTGATGTTACCAAGGAATTAAGAGTTGATCTTTCAAGCATTACTCCTCGTTTTAATAAACTTTGAAACAAGTTCATCTCCGTCCCATTAATTACAGATAGATATGTATATATATATTAAATTTTAATTTTACATGTATAAAAAGATAATAAGAATAATTTGTTCTAATATGAGGACTTCAATACTAGCATTAAACGAAATTTTTTAATTCTTAAAACTTCAAATTATATCGAGTAGGAAGGAGAGGGGCGTGAAATCTTCAGATTGACATGAGGGGACCCAGAGATCAAAAGATTGAGAACCTCTGCCTTATGCAATTTTTTTGCATTTGAATTTGTAGAGGACGTTATTCCCTCGGTTTTTTTCCACGGCTGTATATACCATCGACCTTCTAATGAAATAGATGGAGCCCTCAGCTTCATGTTATTTCTTCCAGTTGAAGATCTGTCTGGTGGGCAAAAGCATGAATCCTTACTTATGGATCGGGTATAGTGATCATCCTAAACACTATTCGGCAGCCAATGGGCTGAGGCGATTCACAAAAATAATAGGTGATTTACCCTTCTTAGGTCTCAGGGCAGCGATTCCTCCCACATTATTTCATCAGAAAGTCGATGTTATTTACTTGAGGACAACAATAAACGTCACATTTGATACCTTTCTGGCACTGAGGCAGAGGTTCCTCCGTAACACCACCGATACATCGCACGATCTTATCACTTGTGGGTTTGTATCCATCCGCGCAATACGTGTAGATGAGAACTTGGCCTTGGAATTGCAGCGGAGAATATTCCGTGGCTCCAACATACCAGCGTCGGGAGGAAGAGCATCTCTCCAATTCACCCCTCACTGAGGAACAAACAGCGTTACTTCTCAATTACACTAAATACAGAGGTTATATGAACACCTGAGCTGGCACTCCAATCCCCAAGTTTCCACACTGCTCCACCGGGACTTGGGTTTTATGGCGCAAGATCCAGGTAAGGATACCGTCGTGTACAAAGGAGGCTGGTGCACGTTAAATCAGTCACGGCCTCCAATGTCCTCGCGTTGGCGTCGTGTGGGAAGTTTGGAGGTAGGTAGTTTAATCAACCCAACTTTTCCCAAATTGTGGGAAAAGTGTGGAAGTTTGGAGAGTGGGGTGCCAGCTCAGGCGTGATCTCGTCATCTGACCGTGATTCAAAATGACATGGTGTTGTCCTCGGATCTCTCCCTTTGAGAAGGATCCCGGACCGTCGCCAATAGCCCGCATGTTGCTCGTGTGCGACGTTAATTAAAAATACCTACCTCGTGCGTAAAAAATACCCACTGGATTATCTCGAGTCGATAGTTAACTTGCAAAAATCCATAAGATATCCTCGAAATTCTCGGTTTTTTAAAGTAGCCTACAAATTACACTTATATGGTACATAATTAAAAAAACGTTTGCTCACACAAACATGTGCGTCCAAAGATATTTGACATTTTCTTGGCAGAAACAAAAAGCCAAACTTTAAACCCAAATCTCTCTAGAAATCGACATTATCCCTCCTGGAGGTTCTCTCGACGAGGCATGTCGTAATTATTAGCAAAACTGACCAGATTTTGTTGGACGAGATATCTCGTCATTCGAAGAAAGCACGATCATGATCATTAGAAGGAAAGTGGCCAGGTCTTGATCTCGTTATCATAGAAAAATTCGGCAATATCTTGATAATGAGATATCTCGTCAGTAGAAAAATCGGTCAGACCTTGATGGACGAGATATCTCGTCGCAGCCACTTGGAGGGTTAAGCAAAATTCTTTAAATTGCGGGATCGGGTTGTAGCAACAACAGTCATTAAAAAAGTCCAAAACGTCGCCATCGGCAACAGCAATAAATTACAGAACAAAAACACTCCTATTATGGTAGTTTCTGATAAGATGACGCGATTTGACGCGGAAATTGCTTTTATCTTTGTCTTGAACTTGATTTTTAAATGTTGTGTGCTTTTATTCTGTCTTATGTTTCGAGCAGTTTATCCGCTTTTGGATCTTGCGCCATAAAACCCTAATATCCAATCCAATCCCACTAAAATTACGGCCAATCCCTTTCCGTAGCCGTGTCTAAAAAAACGAAAAATGCGCCGTCAGCAACACACCAATAAAAATAGATTCATTTTTAAAATAGTGGCGGTGTGGTAATTAATTAACGTCGTACTAGAACAACACAACGGGCTATTGACGACGGTCCTGGATCAATCCCGAAGACAACACCACGTAATTTTGAACCACGGTCAGTTGACGAGGCAATATCTGAGCTAGCACACCATTCTCCTGAATTCCCCACGCCAACGTGAGGACATTTGAGGCCACGACAGATTGAATGCACACCATCCCCTTTGCACACGACGGTCTTTTGGTTGGATTCGAACTCGCAACCCTCCGGTTGCTAGTCCGTTACTCTTCCAACCGGGCCACAGATGTCATCATTTTTAAAAACAAAATCACTCATAAATGGTAGTTTCTTCAAAGATGACACGATTTTATATGAAATCCTCGTCATCTGACCGTGGTTCAAAATTACGTGTTGTCCTCGGAAATTTTCCTTTGGGATTGATCCCGAACCGTCACCAATAGCCCGTAGTGTTGCTCCAGTGTGACGTTATTTAAAATACCTACCTTACCTTGACATGAAATCCCACGGAAATTTTATCTATGTCTACGTGATTTTTAAATGTTTTGTGCTTTTATTAGTTTACAGTTTGTCATGTTTGGAGCAGCTTGTCCGCTTTTAGATCTTGCGCCATAAAACCCTAACATCCAATCCAATCCCACTGAAATTACGTAGGCGGTTCGATTCCTGTCAGGTGCATTCCTCACTGGGTGTATTTCTATTCTGTGTCTAAAAACTTTCATTGTGTGTGTCTATTACTTGCTATTGTATGTTTTGTTTCTGGAGCAGCATGGCCGAATAAGGCCCTTACGCCATAAAGCCCCCAAAACAATCAACCCACTGAAATTACCGTTTCCGTAGCCGTGTCTGAAAAAATGAAAAACATCGCCATCAGCAACACACAGCAATAAAAATAGATTCATTTTTACAAAACAAATCACTCATAGATGGTAGTTTCCGCAGAGCGATTTGACGTGAAATCCCACGGAAATTACGGCCAATCCGTTTCCGTGTCTAAAACCGTAATTCCTTTGGATAGTAACGAAGAAAGCCACCCTCTTATTAGAAAAGCAGTTCAAAAGTGCACTTACCGTTTAAAACAGCCACGAGTAAAATGGCAACAAACAAAAAACTCATAGTTCAGGAAAAGAGAAAAACTTCCGTCAACATCGAGGGAGATGTTTCACCGGGACATTCGAGACGAGGAAGCTGCTTCCGCGTAGAATGTTACGTCAGGGCTTTTCCATCGCTCCGTGCGCTTGTGATTGGTGGATAGAAATCGCGGAAACCCTCAACTTTGACCCAGCAGAGTGGACGACTTACAAACAAATATGAAAAGATTATCTTCGATGCAAAGTAACGTTAGAGGAGGAGTGGATTGAGGCGTCTAGAGTCTGACGACACGTGTTGGAAATAGATCACAATTCGATAGGCTCAGGGCTTTGAATGTGGTGGGTGGAATGATTCGGGATTGGTTCGTTCCCCCTTTGGTGATTCGGGTTTGGTTTCAAACTTTCGACATTCTCAATACCTGTAAACTGTGTATTCAAGATCGATTTTCCTTTCGCCATAAAACCCTAATATCCAATGCAATCAAGATCGATTTTCAATGGTTATTTCTACTGCAATATTCGAGGAAAACTAACTTAAATTTGTGGTAGGTAGGTATTTTAATTAACGTCACAACTGGGGCAACACAACGGGCTATTGGTGACTGTCCGGGCTCAATCTCAAATTTGTGGAGTAAAGTAATACCATGGTCTAGTCAATAGTTCCTTAAGGTAAGCGCACACTATTCCGCATCGGACGGACAGCACGCATCGCCCGGATCGGATTCATTTAGTGTACTGTGCATACTACATTCGGAGCATCGGCCTTTCATTTACAAACGGACGGGAAAATGACGGCCACATTCCTTTGGAGGCAATACTTCCGTTTTTGTTGAGTATAAAAGGAATATCTGTAAAAGGATTAGTTACGATTCTTGGGGAAATGAGAATGTTTTTAAGAGAATCATGTTTTTCGTATGTGTGTGGATCTGACATAAAATTTTACACGGATTTGAAATCCGTTCAAATTTTCACTCTTTCTCGAACGATCGCAAAGATAGAAACTTGGATTGGGGAATAAAAAACACAATTGAATGTATAACGTCAACTTCTGGGACGTAAATTTGGGACAAGTCTTCCGCATTGTAGGGACTAAAGGGATTTGATTCTCTCTCCGGAATCATCGTCGGAATGGTCGACGTCTGATGCAGATAGGTGTGCGCAATCTCGTTGAAAACAATATAATTCTAAAATCCGATCCGTGCTATGCGTGCCGTCCGTACGATGCAGACTAGTGTGCGTTTACCTCATTCGTTATTTTCATTCATTCAGTATTTTATCAATCATTCAGTTCTTGTTAATTTCGCAACAGCCCGTTGTGTTGCTCCAGACGACAATTAACCCCTACGCCTATATTAATTTCGCCTTTACAGCTTTCTCTTTCACATCCCGTTTCAATCTTCTCAATCGGATACTGCTTGTCTTAGCTGTAATTGCAAATACTATCACAGCTCTCTTCGATTACACACTCAGCCCCGTAGACATATCGCGTTGAAAATGTTCTGGCCTTCATGTGAGAGCCAAAATCCAAACTAATTCCTATAGTTAAAATTCAGCCGCATCTTAAGCATGCGTACGCATATTTACGTCAAGAGTAAACTGAAAAATGTCAAAGTTCTTTCAAAGTGTTGATTAGGAGTAATAAATAATTTGGTTGTCCAGTTGGTAGAATCGCGTATCAGCAACCGGAGGGTTGCGAGTTCGAAACTAGGTCTAGCTAAAGTCCGTCGTATACTCGGGGGCTGGCGCACGTTAAATCTGTTTAGTGGCTTCGAATATCCGTGTGTGGTGGCTTCTGTAGTGACCTCAAAAATCCACGGCGTGGTGGTGAAGTTTGGAGAGTGGGGTGCCAGAGCAGGTTTGACCTCGTCATCTGACCGTGGTTCAAAATGACGTGATGTTGTCCTCGAATCTTTCCCTTTGGGTTTGATCCCGGACAGTCGCCAATAGTCCGTTGTGTTGTTCCAGTGCGACGCTAATTAAAGTACCTCCTACCTACCTCGCATAAGTCTTAAATGTACGTTTAGATTTGTCAGAAAGTAGTCACAATTTCATCATTCCACGTGACGGCAATTCACAAGAGGCCACCTTTGAAATGAAACTCTCTGAATACGTCTTAGTTTGAAATGAATATTTCGGCTACTGCGTACTGTAAAAATGATCCTGTGGTGTCTCCATCTGTTGGGTAAACTTGAAACAAATAATAGCATTTTATGTTGTTTTGTTTAAAGAATAAGATTTAATTTAATTAAAATGTATGACTCAAAGTAGCTGATGCAAACTTTGTTGATTGATTTGCCTGAAAGAGAAAAAGAGGAAACAGTGTAAAGAAATTGAAAGTACTTGTTTTAAAACTTTTGGCCACTTATGTATTTGAATTTAAGACAATTATTGAACTGGGCAATTCGGGTCAAGTCCCGGACCGTTGCCAATAGCCCGTTGCTATGCTCGAGTGTGAGTTAATTAAATACCTACCTACCTTTTTGGCACGGTTATTATATTAGGCTTCGTTGATGTCCATGATTTTAGTGAAATAAACAAATAAATATAAACAATAAATCAAATCATCTTTTACGTTAAATGCTTTTAGTGCAGTAAATCGTTGCATAGTGTCTCCATCTGTTGGAAGATACGAAATGGATCTTGTGAGGATTTTTGTTCAAATAAACGTAGAGGGCGCTAGTGTTTTGGTAACCCCTTTTGTAACTTGGACTTAGCTTGGAGTGATACTCGAATTATATTTAAGAATGTATTGAAATCTAGAATTTACGCCAAACCTCGCCAAAACGGTCAGATGGAAAATTAGCCGCTTTATTTTTTCCTCCTGTAGTTTGTCACTGGCAAACCCTCACGTATACAATAGTTGGCGAAATGTCCTCACGTTTGTTGCAATTTGGAGAGTGGGGTGCCAGCTCAGGTGTGACCTCGTCATCTGACCGCGATTCAAAATGACGTGTTGTTGTCCTCGGATCTTTCCCTTTGAGATTGATCCCGGACCGTCGCCAATAGCTGGTTGTGTTGCTCCAGTGCGACATAAATTGAAATACCAATACCTACATAGATGACGCCAAACATTCAAATTTTATTCATGCTTGGCCAGCTGTACGTACCGAAGTTTCAACATGTAAGTTTATACGTTAAATCGTTGGGTGTTTTTTAATGGGTGCGGTATTTTCATGTTCAGTAAAGAATTTAAAGCATATCAACATAATCGATTGTAAAATGAAGGATTGAAGCTCCGTTAAAACTGGTACGTGGTTTTGACTATTCTATAAGGAATAAATTTTAAATTGTATACACTTGATTTTATAATTGTAATTACTATGACGGATTAATTTTATAGTGGATATTAAGTATGTATTAATATACACAAAAGAGAAGCTTTTCCGGGGAATTATAAATTCTGATTGGTTCTAAAGTCTGGTATTTTCTCTTAACTGAAGTTTAAGATGGTTTAATTCTCAGAGTATATATCAGAAACGAGTTATAATTTTAGTTGTATAGTTCTAGATCTAGCATTTATGGTATTATCTTGCATAATTCTAGATCTAGCATTTATTGTATTACCTTGCATAATTCTAGATCTAGCATTTATGGTATTATCTTGCATAATTCTAGATCTAGCATTTATGGCATTATCTTGCATAATTCTAGGTCTAGCATTTATGGTTTTATCTTGCATAATTCTAGATCTAGCATTTATGGTTTTATCTTGCATAATTCTGGATCTAGTATTTATGGTTTTATCTTGCATAATTCTAGATCTAGCATTTATGGTATTATCTTGCATAATTCTAGATCTAGCATTTATTGTACTACCTTGCATAATTCTAGATCTAGCATTTATGGTATTATCTTGCATAATTCTGGATCTAGTATTTATGGTATTAATTTATAATGCTACTTATGTTTTCAATTTTAAATAAACTATTAAATGAATTAGTACATTTTACATATTTTTACAAATCAGGAAATTAACTAGCGAATTCTTTAGTAATTTTTCGTATTGAAAATGTAAAACTAATAAGATACTTTGAAGGGTTTTAAATGCGAGATTTTTCCGTCTTCAATAACGGGGCCGTATGGCTCAGTGGATATGCCCACTGCGCTAGCAACCTTCGAGTTGTAGGGCGCAGGTTGGATTCCTGTCAGGTGCATTCCTCCCTGGGTGTATTTCTCTCTTGTGTGTCAGTAAAAGTTTCATTGTGTGTGTGTCTATTAATTGATATTGTGTTTCTTGTGTCTGGCGCAGCATGGCTAAACATGGCCCTTGCGCCATAAAACACCAACAAACCGTCTTCAATAACAAAACCAATTGAATGATTTTATCAAAATATATTAAAACTTCTGCTGAAGGATTTTAGTGTCCCTTTTTTCAGTTTGAACAGGCACATGCAGTAGCTCCCAAAATTGAGACTACGAGGTGTCCTCGGATCCTTTCCTTCGGGGTTGATACTAGACTGCCGCCCATAGCCCGTTGTGTTGCTCTAGTTAATTCAAATACCTACCTACCCGAAATTGAGTAACGCCATATTTCTGTAAAAGTCCCAAACTCTAGTAGGGTAAACGGCGAGTACGGTAGCCCGGTTGGAAGAGTGATGGATTAGCAACCGGAGGGTTGTGACTTCGAATCCAACCACAGAACGTCGTGTAAAAGGGGGCTGGTGCAAGTTAAATCTGTCGGGGCTTCAAATATCATCACGTTAGCGTGGTGTAGAGAGTGGGATGCCAGTTCAGGTGACCTCGTTATCTCATCATGGTTCAAAATTACATGGCGTTGTCCTTGGATCTTTCCCTTCGGGTTTGATCCCGGACCGTCGCCAATAGCCCGTTGTGTCGTTCAGTGTGTGTTAATTATAATACCTACCTTGTAGGGTGAAGCAGTCAGTCCTTGGAGTAGTCAGTAGTTGACCATTTCCTTACATTTCTCATTAAAACAAGCAAACCAGTTTATAAACAATAAATTAAATTTATATTGTAGGCAATGGGCTTCTGGAATAAATGGTAACCAATATCAAGTTCACTTATTTGTCTTTTTATTGATAAAAAATGAAAAGTAAGATGTTAAATCGCATTGAGTAGGTAGGTATTTTAATTCACACTGGAGCAACGCAACGGGCTATTGGCGACGCTCCGGGATCAAATCCGAAGAACCTAGGACACCACGCAATTTCGAACCACAGTCAGATGACGAGGTCACAACTGAGCGAGCCCCCCTCTCTTCAAACTTCTACACCACGCCAACGTGACGACATTTGAGGCCACGACAGATTTAACGTGCACTAGCCCCCTATGTACATGACGGTCTTTGGTTGGATTCGAACTCGCAACCCCCTGGTTGCTAGCCCGCGGCCCCCCTCAAATCATTGGGAAAATCAATATAATGCACTTGTTCTGAGTAATGATGTCTCAATCTCAACTCAATTGTATTTCTTACTGGGTGTAAACTAAAATTTGGCATAAATGTAAATAAATATCTCATGTTGATATGCGTGGTAATTTTTCACTTCTAAATTAATTTGAAGTCAAACAGTGGTAAATCCACTGGTAGAGCAAAAGTGCATGGAGTTTAGGTAAACTTTGATTTTAAATTTGAAATGAGATATTTCACATGATTAAGTGTTTGGCAGTTATTTAGCGTAAAGTAAATATAAGAAACGAGCCTGTATCCAGTATTTGACCAGTGTTGTCAATTACTGAAATAGGTGATCAAATACTTGGGATACATTCAGAATCAATGAAGTCATTTAATTGATAAAGAACAATTAGTTAGAATCTGAATTAAATCATTTTCCCTCTGCATGAATGAGGTAGCCCGGTTGGAAGAGTAACGGATTAGCAACCGGAGGGTCGCTGTCGTGGCCTCATCTCCTCATGCTGGCATGGCGTGGAAGTTTGGAGAGTGGGGTGCCAGCTCAGCTGTCGGCTTTGTCATCTGACCGTGCTTCAAAATGGCGAGGTGTTGTCCTCGGACCTTTCCCTTCGGTACGGATTCCGGACCGTCACCAATAGCGCGTTGTGCTCCAGTGCGACGTTATTTCAAATACCTACCTTTTTCATCCCCCATATAAGACTCCAAACCTTTAGGGGTACGAGGGTCTTGAAATATCTACCTTTGCATAAAGGTTCGATTCTCCTTGAGAGTAAATCGCTATAAGCGAGAAGAATTTTCCCCTTCGGGTCTGATCCCGGACCGTCGCCAATAGTCTGTTGTGTTACTCCAGTGTGACGTCAATTAACTACCTACCAGAGTTGTTTGTTTCATTTGTAAGGCGACGTTGTTTGAGGACTAGTGGTTCAATGTAAACAAGATTCATCAATATGAGACGTGTGTACACGGAATTTGTAAAACCTGTATAACGTAAAATTGGGTTTGAGATTGGTTTTCAGCGGAAGCAACCAATCTACCGGAAGATAAGGATTTTGCTTCCGGTTACCCATTACGTTTAGGACGTTCCACCACGAAACACTAGCGCCATCTACATGTAGCTTTGCAGAAAACGCGTTACTCGATTTTTTTATTGTTCACCTTAAAAAGTGTGAGTGTAAATGTGCAAAAGAAAAGACACAGAAACGGAAAACAGGTATTTATTAAAGGCCTTTCCTAGCAGCTTTTAACACAGAGAGTGCTAAACACACAATTAGATACCTCTTTTTTACATTTTGTTTCATCTGGACAACTCTGCGTAACAGACGTTTTGTTTTTATCAAGTATGACAAAAGACATACATTTTGTTAACGAAATAATGAGCTTGTAAATTGCTGTATTTTTTGCTTCTCTTTGGTACAAATTCTTTATTTTTGTAAGGAAAATATGGATGAGAATACTTTTTCTTCAAATATTAGAGATTTACTTACACGAGTTTTATTTCATTTATAAAGATCTTTCTGTTCAAGCTCGTTAAATCGCTGTTTATGGTGAATAAGGCACCTTCCTACAAAAAATGGCTTGCCGAATGCTGGAATGTCCTGGAACAATTGTTTTGGGTTCACAAAAGCGGCATCTTTGATGACGTGATATTGATTCCGACTGCTAGAGAGGACTATTGTTTTGTATAGGAAGAGGATATTTTGTTGCTGAGTGTATAATTAGTACAGCAATCACGAGAGAAGAATAGTTGATTCTTTCAAAAACTTACGTTTGCATGGAATTCGTTTACACGTTTCATATTTTTCTTATTTCGTTGTTGTTTTGGGTACTAGAGTACTAGAAAAGAGTACTAGAGTATAAATGTCCATAATCGTTTGACTTTCAAGTGTAGGAAATTTTTTTCCGAATTTGGATAATGAATTTCTCCAATTTCGTAGATCATATTGGTTTTGAAGAAACAAAGATCCATGAATCTACTACGACTGCGTTCCCTTTTACGATTCGACCCGAAAGTTAGTACATTTTAAGTAGAGGGACCTTAAAAGAGTCCGTTGTCATCGGAAAGCACGGTCATGGTAAAACAGGACAACTCGAGTATCATTAGGTAAAGTCGTCTTCAGTTGTGAACTGATATGGGACCACCGTGCCTTCTTTTCGGGGAGGAACGAACCCGTTAAGGCAGGCTGAGCCACACGTCTGCCGCTGTCGGGCTGCATAAGCTGAAACTTCAGTGATGATAGTCACCAATAGCCCGTTGTGTTGTTTCAGTGCGACGTTAATTAAAACACCTACCAGAGAGGATAGAATCCAACCGGAACCAGACTAACTGATAGAAATATTCCTCTTTCAAGTATGTTAATCATACAACGGAAAAAGCAATATTGAAAAAGGAAGAAATCTTTCCTCGTCCCAAAGACACAAATCAAGCAAGAAACACAAGAACAGGTTTTTATCTAAACCAAATAATTACATCTTAGAGAGCATTTGGAACCTATCAAGCTGGATTTTTCATAACGAAAAAGCTCTTCTGTGTCAGTAAAAATTTCATTGTGTGTGTATCACTTTATACTGTATGTCTTGTGTCTGGCGAACCAAGGTCAAAGAAACTCCAATACCAACTCCTTACGCCATAAAAACTCCAATACCAACCATAACAAAAAGATTTTTATTTGATGTCGTGTGTTTGGCACAGCTTTGTCAAATATGGCACTTACGCCATGGAACGCCAAAACAACCAAAATAGATTAGACGTTTGTTCTTGCGAAAAACATTTGACAGCAGCCAACCACGCACTATATTTTTTGGAAACACCATTCGAACAAGACTTCAAAAATTCAACACATACACCACATCAACCATACAATATTGGAATTGATCAAGAACAAAATTAACAGAATAAAATGAGTCATGTGTGAGCCGATGCAGATTGTTTTGAAAACATATTTTTAAATAAAAAAACACAGTATTGACTGTATTTTAAATCTTTAGTTTTAGAAAAGTAAACTGTAAACATAGTTGCTTTGATAACTTCAACCATCCTATTTCATAGAATGTGAAAACTGAATGCATAATTCCATACAAGCATAATCTTCCCATAATTCCATAATTTTTTTAAATACTATTTAGGATTGGTGAAAGGGAACTATTCGAATGAATTGAAAAGCCGAAGCCATACGGATGGAACACTAGAGGAAAAGGAACTTCCAGATACTTTTTTATTTTGAATTGATGGCGATAAAAGCTTCACAGAGGCGGAAAACATTCCTATACTGGAAATATGATTATTTGAATTGCATAAACATATATCGGGAGTATATACCTAGATAGTCAATCCTTGGAAAATTCAGATAGTTAAAGCGGTATCAACTGGATCTAAATTTAAAAAAAAAATCTGATTTGCCATTATCAAAGAAGGGCATACTTTTGAAAATTGGCGATTGATGGGGGAAAAAAGTAAAAAATTACATTACAATTACCACTGCGTAGAAAAATAACATGTTTTATTTCAATGAATCTTGGAAACGAAACGCGTAGTTTTCATTGAGAGAGTGAATTTTCCCTAGAGCACCTGGGCCAAAGACCCTGTCTCCAGATGACAAAGTCCTTATGTTCCGAATATGTTTAGGCTATCAGAAACTTTCAACTGTGTAGCAATGTCTTGGGTGTTAGGTTATTAAGGAGGTTGCAGTTGCAGTAGGATATATATATATATATATATATATATATATATATATATATATATATATATATATATATATATATAAGGAGGTACAATGAGCGGTAGGCAAGCTTATTACTTGAGTGAGATCTAAGAAAAGATCAAAGTTCAGAATACCTGTGGCTACTGCGGTTAAAAGTAATATTAAAATTATGAATTATTTAGAAGACTTGGAAGACTACATGATTTTACAAAGGGAAATTAGATTAAGTTTTTTAACAAATTTGAATTTTAAATCAAAAGTATGAATTTAAGTTATTGTTTAAATTTTTGGCATAATTCATAATGGCTCTTGGTCTGTTTTTCTTCTCGTTTAGGCATTAAGATTAGCAAAGTACTCGCATCTCGTCACCTTTTCACGTAGTATTCTACTCAACAGTAGAGAAAATCCTATTGTGAAAACTGAGAAATCGTATTTTTAGGGTTGAATTTTTTGTTTGGACCTCAGAGAACCGCAAGTGCGTTTATTCATAATTTGTATGCATAAAATGCCAAATAAATGCCGAATTGGGTTAGTCTTTATTCTTGAAAAAAGAATCTCTTCGAAAGCCTTCTACACCATTTTCCTTTCATTCGGTATCATTGCATGCCACCAAGAGTTTCAACTAGAAATCGCAGATGGTACGAGATGGAGGGCACACTTGTTGACAAGAGGGACACGAACTCCTCAAGACCAACTTGCCCATTTCAAGCATTTAACGAGTCAAGACTGCATTCCTTCGAAGGGGCTTGCGTTTCTTGTGAGGCTCCAGACAAGTTGTTTTCACTACCGAGCATTTGGACGTGCCCACAGCTCTTAAACATTACAACGAACTCGTTCAAATGTCCTGGAGAGCCCGTGAGCCAATGATATCATAGCCTAATTGTGAGCCAATAGAATCATAGCCTAATGTGAGCCAATGATATCATAGCTATAGATAGGGATGGGAAATACTGTTGTTTTCGGAGTGGCTTTAAAATGTGGCTTACTATATGGCTTTAAAAAAGTTAAAAGCATTGGAAAATCCTATGAACGAGTAGACGCGACACCACCAGAGAGAAAGCTAAACAAAACCTTAAGTGTTAATTTTTTTTAAATTTTAATTTGCGTAAAATTTAAAATTCATCATGTCATTGCCTAACAATTACAAAATTTCACAATTATTTGGCTTGTCCTCTCAGCAATTCGTCATACGTCGGGGCTTTGATTCAGTCGAGAGCAGTTCCGGGAACAGTTCGGCGAGATCAGGGTGAGAGCAACTCCGCGAACACCGAGAATAGCTCCGAGAACGGAGAAGAGGACCGGAACAGTTTGAGAGCAGGTAGCAATTCCCGAACAGGAAGTAGGCTCAGAGCAGGGAGTATTTTATGGACAGAAAACGGGTGAATAAATCAAGAACGGAAGAGAGCGAGTCGAGATATGTCGGATGAATAGCTGTGTTTCGGATAATTTAACTAATGGCGTTTGGTGCAAGTTATAGCAAAGAAAAATTCGAGAAATGTGAAACTACTTTCTTTGCGAAATTCCCATTTTAACCCGTAATATTAATATCGAAGTAGAAAAAATGCAATGTTTCGTTCTACAAAAAGAGCGTAGAACAGGTTTTTGTGAAAAGTGAGAACAGGCTGTTCCCGTTCTTTTCGAAGAACAGGTGAAAAAGAGCAAGTTCTTTTTTCCCATTCCTTAGCTCTAGATTATATAGCTCACGAAGCAGTCTCGATTCATGTTGCAAAAAATAAGGTATAACACTCGGCATTTAGCAAAGAGGTTCCTTTTCGTATTCCGTAATAAAATCTTATCAAAAACCGTTGTCAAACCGTTGAAGCAAAGACGCAAAAAGTGTTCATGGATATTTCATTTTTATGCTTGAATTTCCAGTATGGAATGTTCACCGTCCGTGGGTGTGTATAAAAAGCTTCTCAAGCGCGGAAAAACGCGATTTTTGTACGAATATATAAGCAACAAAAACGTTTCAGAAGAATATTTTGTTTGGAGCGGTGCACTTTCAAACGGACGCTTCAACAAAGTTTTCGATTTCTTCAAAATGCGATCCCGGAAAGAAAAATAGCGGGACCTTTTGTTTTAAAAAAGAAAATGATTTCACTTCTGTTTTTTATACATTTAAAAAGGGCAGTAGCAAAAATGAATAAGCTCAGATGGCGGACGAGAGAAATTATTTTAAAAATTTACAATTCTCATCAAAAAATAAATTGGAGAAATCCGATATAGATTATAGTTTAAGCTCACGAAGCAGTCTTGATCCATATAGCAAAAAATAAGGTTCCATCCATACGGTTTCAAAAGATTTGTTTGTCAGTTTTCTGATTAATTGAGGAAAGGGAAACTGGTGTGACAACTGTTATCAACAGATGGCGCTGATGTGAACATAATTCTTAGTTTCATCTGGGTTGAAATTTCATTTTTGCCTGACACGTGAAATGAACGCGAAAGCAGTCATACATAAACTTCGAAGATATTTCACCAAACATGGAACATCTTATATTTTTGACCAGTTAAAAAATGCAAACAGAATTTTCTCGTTTGAACAAGGCTTAAAGTAATACAATTTTTTTCCATGAGGCCTTTAATAAGACCGTTCCTGAGGGAAAAGCGACCCACGTGCAAATCTCAAAAGATATTCCTTCTCAAAAACGTTTAATTTGAATATTCTAATATAAATTGACTATAAAAGATTCATGTGAGTACTTTTTTTATCAAAAGTGAAAAAAACTAACAAATATAGACGAATTAAAGTATGAAAACGAACATATGTCAGAAAATGTATAGCTTGGTACAAATCGGAAACTATCGGTTGCATTTTCGCCGTTCCTATTTTTCTCAACGAGCACGATTTTCAGGAACGGCCTTGGTCTTAATACCATTTGACCGAACACTTCAAAGTCACACAAAGCTTTTGACATTGACTTATTTTCATTAAGTTTCTGTCAACACAAGCTTTGACTTTCTTTTAAGGTAAGCGCATCGGATTCATTGAATGGACTGCGCACACTGCATTCGGAGCATCGCCATTTCACGTAGACACATTCAAATACTTCCTTTTTGGAGGAATATTTAAGATGAGTTACGACTATTGAAAAAATTAACAATTTTTAAAGAAAATCAGGTTTTTGGTATCGATCTAACGTAAAATGTTACACAGATTTGAAATCTGTTGAAATTTTCTGCCTTGAAGCATCGCAAATATACAAGCTTAGATTAGGGAAATAAAAACATAATTAAATGTATAACGTCAACATCCGACTCGGAAATTTCGGACGAGTCATCTGCATTGTACGGACGGGAGAGGATTTTATTCTCTCTCCGCAAACATCGTCTTTAATCCGATGCGGATAGATGTGCGCATTCAAAACAATGTAAGGAATTCTAAAATCCGATGCTGACTAGTGTTCGCTTACCGGTCATTGGTCTTCAATGCAAGGGGTGAACTGGCTGCTATTTGTGAGGGAGTGGGCAGCCACCCTTATTCCGATTCCGAGCAAGGATAATCGCCAACATCCATGCGCTTACAAACCGGGATTCGAACCCAGGACCTGCTGGGTTTTGCAGACAAACTCAACCAAGCAGGCGGCAAGTCCGTCGAACTAAAGATCCTCCTTTGCAATTAATTAAGCATGAGGAAAAACTGCATTCCTCGTATTTGAATCATTTCGATATATCATCCAATTGAATTCGAGCATTCGGCAGACCTCACCCTTTGTAGAAGGCTTTGCCTTTATTGAGGCAAGTGAAGGATTTAAAGGTGGAAAAAAAATTCCCAAAAGGCAACACAACTGTTCTGTCAATTTCATTTTATGTACAGCGAGGTTGATTTTTTCTGCACTTTTTTCATCTTTCATATACATATACATACATACATATATTAATATATATATGTGATGGTGTATATATATGTACATCAATGTAGGACGTGGAGTAAACAGTTTGAAAAAAAGAAATAAACACTGTTCATTGTCTTAGCTTATATACAGATTGTTCATAATAAATTAACATGAACGACAAACACCACGAACCATTGCACCTTATTTTGTCTTGAGGACTTTACAAGTAGCAGGAACGGGTAGAGTAGGGTAGGTAAGCCAGGCAAGTGTGCAGCGAAAAAATGCCCCAAGAGTATGAGAAAAATGCTTTCGGTAAATGCTCTAGAATTGCTTTTGCGCTGACTGACGTGTGAGATACAAAAATAGTCTGGATTTCATAGAGTTCATTTTTTATGACGGAGTGCGTTGCCACATCCGCAAACAGAACTTGCCTCCTGCCCCGAGGAATTTTAAATATCACATAACTTCTCACGTTAGGTCTCTCAAGACTATCATAACTAGAATAATATACCTGTCTACAAATTCTATACCTGTACTAGAAAGTTTCAATGAATTCGATATTCCTACTGCGAAATTTCTGTCTTTCGAATGCCATTGAATTCGACATTCGTCTTAATCCTCTCGGAAAGAATTGGAATCGTTATTTTCCTTAATTTAAATGTCGGATTATGGGTTGGTTTTTTTTAATTCAAGTTTAGCTGTGCGCTGGATAAAGAACGACCTCTCGTGAAAGTGCTGAACTTTCGTATAAATTAAGGATAAAAATATCATTCAGACAAATATATTTTGTACTCGTCAGCAATTTGTTTCGATGTACAATTTCTTTAATAGAAATTTTTATGTGCAATGCATTAAAAATGTTTACGTCATTGAAGTTTATATAAAAATGAGTTCATTTTTAGGCATAGAAAAACGAACACCCTGGTTCGTAATTGATTCTATGTCGAGTGGCACAAGATCTAAATTTAAAAGTGTATTCATTTATAAACAAAAATAAATGCTTTCAAAATAGCTATTTTCGTTTTTGCATTCTCGTGTCGTAAAAAGTTTTCAATAGAATTGTTTCTAGAGAAGGCACCTTGAATTTGAAAATATCCTCCCGTGTGAAAAGCGGATTAAACAGTGACTATGGATAATATACATGTAGGGTGACCCCTCGTTACATCGCGCCTCGATATGGCGATGTATCCATTAAATGAATTTTCATTTTGCGAACAGCAAAGAAATCTCAATCTATTATTCAATTATAAATCTATTCAGAATCGATAATAGTTTCAAGTAGTTGTCCTAAGCAGAATTACTATGAAAGATTTGAGTGTTTCAAACGAGAAGGAATTCATTTTCAAAACTATTCCAAAGTATTTAGTTTCACAATAAAA
Organism: Meta bourneti; assembly: GCA_933210815.1. NCBI lineage: Eukaryota > Metazoa > Arthropoda > Arachnida > Araneae > Tetragnathidae > Meta > Meta bourneti. Next base: position 116,832,839 of record OW119923.1, on the reverse strand, counting down.
AAAAAGGTTCTCTAGCTTCGATTTGTGTCATTTCATGATTCTATATCAATCTTGAGGCGCCATGCATCGAAGGGTTACGAAACAAAAAATATTCTATCTTCGTAATATAATTTATAATTGACTAAAGAGTGAAATGAGCGTATCTATTTTTGAACGAATGGAATGAATTAAGTAGGGCGGGAAATCAAGTCCTGTTCCGCTGGATCAACGCACTCACGCATCGCAACTGTATAATAAAAGATTGTATATATATAAAGTGTGTACCAAAGTAAACATGATCCAAACATATTCATCGACCATCGCTCGCACGACACCTCATTGGGTCTCTTAAAATTCCCCGAAAAAGATAGCGTTAGTCGGCGAATTATTAACAAATCGTTTTGCGTGGGTGGTGTCACTACGCAGCCTCCCTTGCTGACGAGATTCTTTTGTTTTCAATTAGAAGAAAGGGAAAATATGTGTCATGCCCAAAAGCTTTCAGCTCAAATCCTTGAGTACTCCTTAGACAAATATGGCGCCATAAAACCCCAAAACCAACGAACCTTTTGTTTTCCTCATTCCTGTCCATAAGTTTTGTAAAATTCATTTAGATTTTATGCATTGACTAGCTTCAATTCAAAATTACAAATAGATGAATCTTATCACGCTTTATTTTGTCTAGAGTTTTTGTATTGTGTCTGGCGCAGCTTGGCTATGTGTGGCCCTTGCGCCAACCAACCTCATTCATGGCATTAAAAGGCGATATGAAATCGCGAATGCTTTCCCGGGCTCTCTTGGATTAAACGTTTTGAGTTAAAAGGGTTCTTTCTGGCCGAGCTCAGAGCTGTTGTAACAGACCCATCATTTTAGAGTCCAGGCCTGCGAAACTAATTTCTTTTCCATAAGGATGTTTTGAAGCTGATGTCTTTTAAGCATGATACGTATCTGTATGTATAATACAAACAGGGGCGGTGTAGTGTTCAAAAATAATAATCCTGACAACTGAGAACATATAAATAATGTTCCTCGTCGATTACGATTGGAAGAAGACAAAACAATCTTCCGTATGGTGAAAAACAAAGAAGCACACTCAAAAGAGTACAACAAAAACGACGCTGTCTTGCTACGCCTTCCGTTTACCCGTAAATCAAATCAGCAAGTGCTCACGATTTCTAACATCTGTGGGACAGAAAGCAAAGAGACAGGTGTTCCTAAACTTTGTTTTTGTTTTCATGACTTTGACTAGATTGCACACCATCACTGGGGGATGGTACGTGGCGACGGTTCAGTCTTGTGGGGGGTTCCACCGCTGGAGAAGCATCCGTTGTCTTCAGGGTGGAGAGTCCTTTACATAGTTTATTTTTGCACCGTTTTCGGCGAGCGAATTGGATGCCACCTGACGACAGAATCGGAGGTTACCACCAGGAGTGGTTCTATGCACACTTGAAGCGACATTGTCATCCAACACCCCCAAGAAAGTGGGTCTGAGGAACTCATTTCTGATTCTCAGTTTTATAGACATCGTGAACATACAGTAGAACGAAAAATAAAATTCCGTTCAGCATTTCCGCACAGGCAGATTGAATCATTTAATTTTTTTGAACACAGAGCATTCGTTTTGGTGGTATAAAAAGGTTAGAGGTAATAATAAATAAAAACAAGAAATTGAACAGTTTAAATATATATTCTACAGAAACTTCATGAGAAACTGAAAACTTGTTTATAGACAATGGGATTTACAACACAGATTGATATCAGTATAATCGTGTCTTAACACCAATGTGCTAATTTTTCCGCACTGAGTTAAAAAAACACGTATAGTATAACATTACTTTTCAAGGTCAATTTTATAGACTTGTATTTCAAGACATGCTATAGCACTTTTAGTTATTATGATCTTTGCGGAATTTAATTTACGTGCGGATTGTATATCAAAGCTTTGAAATTTTCAAGCTACAAAAAATAGTCATACAGTATACAAATAGATATTTGTATACTGTTTGAATTAAAAGCATTTTTATACTGATATGCTATAGTTTTATAGCATAAACTCAAATTACAAGATTGCGTCTTAAAAATTTTAATGGGAATTTAGAAAAATGACTCCTGAAAATTTAGATGCTATTTGTTTTTAATTTTGTGACTACTTTTGAGCTATAAATAAACGAAAATAAAGCGTTCTGTAAAACAAATTATGCTGAATTTTCCTATATTTAAACCCATCGAATGCGATAGTAAGTTTTTCAACGAATTATTGATATATGTTAATATGTCTTATAGAAGCTATGAGCGTGTTCTGACAATGTCGCTTCGATTCGATGCATACTTTTTTATATCGTGAATAGAAAATATAATCGATTGAAATTATCGATGGTAGAATCCTTTGAATTATTTCCATGTTTGACCTCATGTAGCTTCGAACGGTAAATTCCTCAATCACTGCCAGAAAATAGACACTTTCGTAGAAAAACCAGGGCTATGTCGAAGAGCTGCTCTGTATGACTCTCACACGCTACCAACCATCTCTTTTCAAACATGTTTAACGCGCCAATAGAAACTCAGAACAGCTTACCTCGCTCAACTGATTCTTTTACTTTACTGCACAATTTTTATTGGAATCGATTTGTTTTTGTTTTGTGGATTAAATTATTAATTCGGTTTTTCTTTACTTTTGGGAAGGAGCACGTGATGCAGTTTGCGTGTCTGAAGGAATTGATTTATGTCAGATTTTTACGATTTATTTCGACGCCATCCCCATGTTAAAATTATGAGCAATACTTGATGAACCTTTTTCAAAATCTAATTATCAGTGGAACTATATTTGTTTGCCATGTATCTATTGGAGAGTTGTAAAGATTTTAATTTACCATTTTGATGTTAATATTTTTTATCTGTCGATATAATTCGCACCCTTCTTCATTAGTCGTAGTCAGTGGAGGACAAGGAGTTCGCCAAAAAGTGGTGACCCGGACTTTATTAATATTTTTTATCTGCTGATATAGTTAAAATGTGTGATACACACTGTCATACTGCTTAAAAAGCAAATTTTTCAAAGTTGTTAAATGACCCTTGCGCCATAAAACCCTAAAACCAACCAAAGTTTTTAATTTTCCAAAGTTTTAAACTTTCATTTTACACATACCCATAAAAGCTCTAGCTAAAGCATGTATTAATCCTAAAATGACTTTTTCCAAGAACTATCAAGGGTAATCTTTTTTTTAAATTTTATTTTCTGTATATTTACTTTAAATAATTTTCATAATACTTTCTGATCAGCTACAAAGAAAAGTAATTTATTTGAGAGCTTAAAAACTACAATTAAACGAAAAAATCTCAATCGATTTTCAGATTATTTTCTCCGAGTTACCTTAAATCAAAATAGGTATTTTGTTTTTACTGATAAGTCTATTTTGAATTATTCACTGAGTGCTATTGACTGAAAATATACCTTAAATGTCTCTTGCTTTTATGCGAAATATTTAATCCGATTATCTAGTAAATTCTTGATTTGAATATGTATCACTGAAATATCAACACGTCAATCAACTGTATAATACTTTTCATATCAAATTGGACATCATAAAATGAAGCTTTTATTTGGGAAAGGTATTTTGTCTTTTTTCTGAAACGAGCTTACAAAATAAACGGTTCGAAACCTATAAAATCTGAGCTCTAGGGACTTCTCTTTATTAATAAGATTTCATTCTCTCTCTGGTCCCGTTGCTTAAGAATTGAATTTTATTATCGCTTTGATCTAATCTTTTATCATCTGACACCGATCATGGCGAACCAGGAATGACTGCCCGTCCAAAAATCTATTTTTCGACTGCAAGTTTAGGCAACTTAGCATTCCCCTGGAGTTTTCTATTATTCTGGTCTCGAACTTCATTTGAGATGGTGCCTAAGAAACAATTGTTTTTTACTTTTAGGTGAAGATTGAACAGTGATTGAAATGCATTTTACGGGCAAAAAGAATTTCTGTTACTGCGTTTATAAAGTATTTAAATGAGTTTTCTCTCTCCCTAACACCAACCGATTTCAGTAGGGGTTTAATTTTTTTCATCATTATCGACGTTGATTGTGCAATTTAGTAAACTCATTGCAATCTTAACTTTGAAGCGGTGCTAGTGTAAGCTATTGGGTTGATATAAAAGTTCATCCTTGTCGTTGCTAGATGGCATTGCATCGCGAAACCGAAGTGTTATCTACTTCGTACGTGTAAAGTTTTGATGTTTAAAAGATGGAATTTCAGCGAGTCCTTAGGAAAAAAATTGTATTGGGTTGTGTTTTTAAATTTTGCTAAGCATTCAAAATGGCAGCTACCGGACCGAATTCTACAGCTACCAGAGAGAGAAGTCATCGAACAGAAAGGCACATACTATATTGATTCAATGTAATTTTTAGTCAATAAAATTTTTCTTCAATTTTTGTCTAAAATACGGGACGAACTTTTGCATCAATCTACTACTTCGGTGAACATTTTGACCTTTAAGGGGACATTTGTTTCTAAACTGAACTCTTGGAAATTACAAAAAAAAAGCCATTGAAAGATTTCTGCAAATTAAACGTAAAAATTTAAGGATTTCATTTACATTTAAACGATAATGATTTTTAAGTTCCTCCTAATAATTAACGTGCTCATTTTTCTACTTGACCGTCGTGTGTGGAAGATTGTGTTCCAATGCTGTAGCAGGGTCTCTTTTGAAATTTGTTTTCAACACCCCCGAGTCGAAGGTTCCTTAGGATCTAATATGAACGTTTCTTTTTCATTAATGTTCGGTGAGGATTTAGTTGGTGGGCCATCTTGCTTAGATAATTCCCTAATGGATTGAAAATCCCTTCACAATCTGTTTTTAGAAATACGCAGTTTTGTCAGATCATTTGGGGGAAATTTTTTATTTTTAGATCACTTTAGAATTTAGAGATATTTTGGTCATTTTTAGTATAAGGTTTTAGTTTGTCATGGGTTTTAATCCAATTTTCGAAAAATAAATGAAAATGGCGCGTTTGAAACCGAGATTGATTTCAGTGGAATCGCACCCCCCCCCCCCCTCCGATTTATCCCGTTAAAGATTTATCTCTTTTTGATCAGTGACTAAATTTCCCAACTAAACCCTGCAAAAAAACCTGTCCCACTGCCTTGAAACATAAATTTTAAATTTTTCTTGTGAAATTCGGTTGCAACAGAAAATACTTTGCAAATTAAAAGTACTAGACTAAAATTTTTTTGCTTATTTTGCCACATTTTTATGCATGTTTTAGATAATTTTGATTCCTTTTACGTCAACAAAACCCAGGTCCTGATAATTTTATTTATCAAAATATGTACTGTCATCACTGCTCTTTTCAAGTTATAGAAATGGGATCTACAGTATTTCGTAATCGGGCAATAAAACCTAACCTGCTCGTTGTATACAGACATCCAGTCGAATAGAAATCTGAATATTACTTTGTTGCGGTAAGAGGTTTCGTCCACTTTTATCCTACAATCCATCCTTATGCAGTGCTGTTTTTTAGCATTAAGGATCATCTACACTAGTGCGTCAAAATGAATCCGCTTTTGGTTTCCGGATTCGTCGGTCGATTCGACGGATCCGAGACGCGGATGAATGTAGATAGGGGTCGAACTGCGGGAGGGGTGTCTCAGAGCAGCTCCCCGCGCTCTGCCCGTCCGGGCGACGGAGTCGTGATCCGTCGTGTGTCGCGAGAGTAAGCACAGAGAAAGGCGATCAGAGCGTGGAGATTCGGACGAGCTCGGAGGAGGGGTTAGGCGAGGGCGTCACCGTGCTCTGGGTGTCCGAGGGCTCGTCCGAGAGCATGACGATGGGCGGGAAGCGGGCGTACTTGTGGTCAGGGGGCCGTCGGCGGGTGGACGTCCTCCGCCTCTCGGGCGTACGCAGGCGGATGTCATTCATCTCCTCTTCCTCCGGGTCGGAGATAGTCACTGTCGTACGATGCTGAAACAGAGACACACGTCAATCAACACGTCAATCCTACGCTTCTAACAAAAACTACTTTAATTGACATTCACCCTTTTGTGCCATCTCCCATTGGCATCGTTAGCTGTGTACAGGGAACACGTTAAATCTGTCGTGGCCTCGAATGTCTTTAGGTTGGCGTGGTGTTTTAATTAAGATTCGCACTGGAGAAACACGACGGGCTATTAGCGACGGTCCGGGATCAAACCCGAGGACAACACGTCATTTTGAACCATGATCAGACGACGGGGTCACACCTGAGCTGGCACCCAACCGTCCAAACTTCCACACCATGCCAACGTGAGGACATTTGAGGCCACGACAGATTGAACGAGCACCAGCTTCCGTGTACAAGACGGTCTTTGGCTGGACCGAGTTTTGAACTCGCAACTCTCCGGTTGCTAATCCGGTACTCTTCCAACCGGGCTACCGCTGCTCCCAGTTTTGCTGTGACACGTCCACCATATTTACTGGATACTGCACCTTCGGAATTTTATTTATTCCAATCCTTACAAAATTTTCTTAAGAGAACATTCAATTCCTTGCAAGGATACAAAAGGCACCAGGAAAAGTACTTTTCCCAGAAATACAAGAATTTTGTAAGAGGTAATTACAAAGTTCCCTAAAAGATGACGTGAATTTTTTTCTTAATGCCCTCACAGTTGAACATTACTCCTAGCACTTCAGGGGCAGAATTGTGAACCACTTTGCTTTATCCTGGTTCATCACAGGTTCACGTTACACCTCAGATACATACCATACAGTCTAGGCACACCTGTTTATAGAGAGGGCGCAAACATTCATGCCTTTCCCCGGATTCGAAGCAGGAACCTGGACGAATCCACTGCGGCCACATTGGATTTTGCTTTCAGTACTTTTTATAATAATCTGACAGCATATTTTACATTTTTATTTTGAAAAGAAAATTTGATTTCAAATTGTTAAATTGGCGCCCATAACTTTGAAGGCTTTTTTAGCCTTATCCAGCTTTATGAATTTAATTTAATCTTGCGTTTGTCGCAGCTTGTGCCATAAAACTAAAACAAACTAAAATCACGTAAAAACACTGGAGAAGGTGTTCTGCAGTGTTTTTCAAACTATGCCTTATCCCGGATTCGAACCTTCTCGATCTAGAAGCCAGCACCCCTGACCGATCGGTCGGTAGTATTGACCATGAATAGTCCAATAGGGGCGCTTTAAAAACAGGTGGGGCCGCGGCATACCGGTTGGAAGAGCAACTGACTAGCAATCGGAGGGTTGCGAACTCGATTCCAGCCAAAGACTGTCGTGTACAATGGGGGCTGGTGCACGATGAATCCGTCGTGCCCTCAAATGTCCTCACTTCGACATGGTGTGTAAGTTTGGACGGTGGGGTGCCAGCTCAGGTGTGACCCCGTCGTCTGATGATGGTTCAAAATGACGTGTTGTCCTCGGACCTTCGGGTGTTGATGAGGCTAAAAGTGTTTAGCGTCTCTTCGTAGATCGAACAAGTCTAATAGCTTGTTTGGATTGGAATTGCAGTTTCAGGCATTAACCTCCCAATAACGTATACATATTTGGACTTGTATTTCATGCTTTTGGGGAGGAAATGTATATTCAAAGACTGTTTCCAGTGAATGAATAAATTATGTTGTATTAAAATCTAAAGGAATTATATATTCTTTGTTCTAGTCGGTGTTCGAAAACGCCCGATTTGAATATTCAGAATATAATCCTCACTAAGTAAGATTGTCTTAAAAGAATATCAAAAGTCTACATAGGAAAGTTTTCTCAAATCTTTTCATTATGAAATGAACTGTGGCTGGAGACTTGATGAAACGGGAATCAACGAACCTACTTCAAAGCAGATGGGGCCGTCATGGCTCAGTGGGTATGCCCACTGCGCTAGCAACTTTCGAGTTGTAGATGGTTCGATTCCTGTCAGGTGCATTCCTCCCTGGGTGTATTTCTCTCGTCTGTATCAGTAAAACTTTCATTGTTGTGTTTATGTCTATTACTTGATATTGTATGTCTTGTGTCTGGCGCAAATAGGGCCCTTGTGCCATAAAACCCCAAAACAGCCAACCAAACAGGGATACCCAAGCTATCTCTTTCTGTACTATTCTATTCCCCAATTAGTCTCCCCCTTTCACGACATTTTGGCTTGTGTTTGGCGCTACTTGGCCGATAGGGCCCATAAAACTCTAAAACAATCCACTAAAGAGTACAACGAAACGAATTCAAATTGTGCTTTAAATCCTCTAAACTCTCACATTTACTTCGATTGTTGCTCTGAACTCCACCAGATGAAATAAGTTCCTTCCTGCATAGGGATTCCGGGCACTCCCGGCACGTTCTTGATGCCGTAACAATGCGGTGGTTTGATTGATGTATATGAAAGTTTGTCCCAGCAGAAGAGTCGGGCTGAAAGTAGTCGAAAGCTCATGTAGTTGCCAACCACGTGCCAGGTGAATGAGTGCTCGGGAATTGAACAAGACGAGAAAAATCTTTGGTCTGTCCATCTAGACACGAGCTTTACCAAGCACGTATATTCAAAGAGGATTTCGGGCATTTTTATTAATAATGCTTAATTCATTGCTTATGACCTCAACAATTTCTTTTCTGATTTTTTTTTATAAGTTTACTATTCTATCTCTCTATATATACAACGCTTTTATTGTTTTAGTTTGCGTTTGGCGCAGCTTGTCCGTTTCTGGGCCTTGTGCCAATCACCCATCAAAGAGAGTCATCAGCACCCCAGAAATGATTTTAATATTAACCCTCTTGGTGATAGAGGTATCTCGTCATTAGGAAATACTGACTAGATCTTGATGGACGATATATCTCGTTATTAACAATCGAAAATACGCTCTGGAGCTAATTCTATCCGTCAATCGTAGGGCCGCGGTAGTCCAGTTGGAAGAGCAACGCATTAGCAACCGGAGGGTTGCGAGTTCGAAACTCAGTCCAGCCAAAGACCGCGTGGGCTGGTTCACGTTCAATCTGTCGTGACCTCAAATGTCCTCACGTTGGCGTGGTGTGGAAGTTTGGAGAGTGTTGTGACAGCTCAGGTCATCTGAACCGTGATTCAAAATTACGAGGCGTTGTCCTTGGATCTTTCTCTTCGGGCTCGATCTCGGACAGTCGCCAATAGCTCGTGTTGCTCCATTGCGACGTTAATTAACTACCTACCAGCGTCAATCGAAGTTTCTTTTACCGTCCAATTCACGTAGAAATGTCTGAAATCAGTCAGTCATGGAACGTACTATTCAGTTATAAGAAGCTTTTGATTGGAACAGAAAACCGAGAAAAGTGGGTCCGAAATTATTTTCTGAGAATATGCACTGAACAGTATTTTAGAATTTTCTGTTTATAAGTGTAATGAAATACGTTTCAAAAGTAAGCTAGATCGACACATTGTTAATTCACAAACCCAATCATCTTTTCGTATTTCTATTTTATACTGAGTCCACCGTTGACCGTGTGATTCAAGGTGTCATTCTGAACTTCACTCGTCAAGATCTGACCCAATTTGTTAATGACGTCGTCCTCAAGATGCATATTGCCGATTCTTATGATGACTGGATTGGTCAGTTTTCTTCCAATGACCAGACATCTCGTTACCAAAGATCCATTCACTTTCGCTAATGACGAGATCGTTGAAATAACCATCGAAGGAACTGGTAGACTGAAGTGCTTGGTTCGAATCTCGTACGTGCCGAAGTCAGGTTGGTTGTTAGAACTTTCCTGGTTTCTTCGAGTCGATGCGTTAAAGCGAAGTCTTCCAAGAAGGCATGACAGTTCACTGTGGATGTGGCAACACCTCCCGGGTTGACGCAGACTGACACTTTCTCGCCAGTTACTGCTTGAAGGATCATAAGCAGACATTGAAAAGAAATTCCACTCAAAATATTTGTTGAGGGTTTTAGATTTAGTGGTTTATGCCAAATTGAATTTCATTTGGATTTCTCGACATCTCGGGGCCGTCGTGGCTCAGTGAGTATAGCAACCTTCGAGATGTAGGTTCGATTCCTGCCAGGTGCATTCCACCCTGGGTGTATGTCAGAAACGCTTTCACTGTTTGTCAGTTACTTGATATTGTATTGTGTCTGGCGCAGCGAGGTCAAATAGGACCCTTGCGCCATAAAACCCCAAATCCAACCCATTCTCGACATCTCATTTCAATTTTCGGTTTACAAGATGTCAAAGAAGAAAATTTCGAATAAGAATGAAAATTTTTGTCCCAATTTTCAATATATGTAGAATAGATCCCCATACCGCCACTAGAGGTCGCGGCCAACGCAAGGAGCAGAACTGTAACTTTATTTTCCTAATTCAAGAGTTGTAATAGTGACTACGCTTCCAAGCGCAAGTGGAGCGCCGTTCACACAACTTGTGCATGTGCCAGTGTGTAGGCCATGTAAACTTTTCTGTACATAATTTTTAGAATAACTAAATGTCGTATAAGTCTTTATCTCCATGTCATCCAGCTTCACATCACAGCCTACACACCGCACTACAGATATTTCTTCACTCAAAATCTTATGCGATCATTTAAATCCCCCTGTATTTCATCAAATAGAATGTTAGATTAAAACACACATTATTCACTGAAAATCAGACATGCATTGCTTGAAATCCTGAAAGCATTGCTCAAATGATTTAAACATCGACAATTCTTTAGCACATAAATGTGAATATGGTGACAGATCAGGTACATAGAGTGACACCAACATTCCAGAAAGCGTGAAAGGTGTAAAAGAATAAAGTGAAAAACAATACAAAAAGACACAGGGATCCGTATTGGGCGAAATTTACTACACGAACAATTACAGAAAAAGAGAAGTGATATTTCAGTACTAATAACCATAAGATCCGAAACTTTTCCTCTTTTTGTTCCTGCTCATCTGACCGTGGTTCAAAATTACGTGGCATTGTCCTCGGACCTTTCCCTTCGGGTTTGATCCCGGACTGTCACCAATAGCCCGTTGTGTTGCTCCAGTGCGACGCTAAAAAATACATAAACACAGAGGCATTTTCATTAATGCTCAATTCAACTATTGCTTATGACCTTAACAATTTCGTTTCTGATTTTGACAATTTTACTATTCTATCGATACAACGTTTTTATTTGATCTTGCGTTTGGCACAGCTTGTCCGTTTTTGGACCTTGGGCCATTCAACTCGACCAACCCCAAGAGAGGACTCGCAGAAATATTTTTCACGTTGGCGTGCTATGGAAGTTTGGAGAGCGGGGTTCCAGCTCAGGTGTTCTCGTCATATGACCGTGATTCAAAATTATGAGGCTTTGTCCTTGGAGCTTTCCCATCCGGATTGATCCGTCGCCAATAGCCTGTTGCGTTGCTCCAGTGCGACGCTAATTAACTACCTACCATCAGCATGTTTTAATTATCATTTACTACTTTTGTGTTGAGGACGCCAAATTTTAGACTTCTATTGAAAGATTTAATATTTTTGAATAAAGTAATTTAGTTTTATTTTTATGTTACGTATCCCTGAATGGTTTTTCAGATTTACTTCATATTGTTGCTTTGGCTGCTCGTTGGATTTTGAGTAATTTTGATATTCAATTTTGAGTAATTTTTTCAGCAACGAAATTTCCACCATACGCAACAGAATTAAGAAAAACTTTTCATCATTTAACCCTCCTGGTGATTGGCACGATGACCAAAATTGACCAGATCTTGATGGACGAGATATCTCGTTAAAACCACTCAGAGTTAAATAAAACGTTCATGTAATTTCACCAGAATATTTTCCCTTTTTATTGGGGGGTGGGGCAGAAAATAAATGCCATGCGTGAGTTCACTTGTGCATCAAGGGTAACGAGCCTGCTGACAATGCTGCGGAGGCAGCTCTATTGCAGCAAGCCGTTCCTTTTAGTGACATCAAGATGTCCACAAAGGAGTTCATCGACTCCCTGTGGCAAGAGTCGTGGAACCTGCAGGTCACTAACCACTTGTATAAAACCCATCATTCGTCAGTGTCTCCAATGCGGAGGACTGATGTCAAACTGACCCGCCCTCGCATTGGACACACGATTCACTCACAGTCATCTTTTAGTAGGAGAGAGCCCACCCGTCTGAAATTCATACTCTACTCCGTTTTCCACATTTTAATTATCTGTCCTGTTTTCCATCAAAGCATCCAATTTTTTAAAAGCACTATTTTAAATGTACGAGATTGGATTTGGGGAAAATCTCTATTCAAATATCATTTTTAAATAAGATTGGCTTTTTAAACCTCATTTGATATTATTTTTTTACTATTCGCAAATCATTAATCATACCTTTTTATATTATACACCTTGTTCCTGGTCAACATGTTTTAACCCTTTCGCCCCGACTTTGGCATGATTAAAATTTAACTCTGAAAAGTAGTTTAATTGAGTAGTTTAGTAGTTTTTGCTCTTTTTGACGGACGACCGTACTTTCGCGTTCTTTTTGTGTTTGCTTTCTCCCTTCCAACATTTATGAGTTGCTCAGCTAAGGGGACCATGAATGATAAGAGTGGTTCTGTTTTATGTTCCACATCACACTTCGTAATCTATGCATTCACAACAGAAATCATAACTAAAATCTTTTTCCACCACTTGTCTGATTTTCTGCCATGACCCTAAAAAGTAGCCATTTCATCACAGCGGTCAACTCCATTCATGTACATAGTGTAGTGGGAAATGGCTTCTGGGCAACTACGTCTAATTTTGTACCATCTTTTTCCGGTCATTCATTCATCAAAATGAATGGGCGTCTCAAAACCACAAGTCCGCCATTTGCAATCTGAAAGTATTGCCAGGTTTCTTGAGTCCTATTTTTATTCCCTAATTCCTTAAGAACACTGAAAACGTAAAAACCCATTCAAAAGTGGGATTTATTGACCCAATCTAATCTCTGGGACGTATATGCCCATTAGGCCAGAAAGGGTTAAAACATCAATTCATATCAACCGTGATTTTTTATATTGATGGCAAATTTTAAACTTTTGCTTTGTCATATCTTTAATCGAAATTAAATATCTTCTTCCACATGTTGTGCTTTTATCGTTATCTTAGAGCAATAATTTGTTAATATTTTATCCTTTCATTTATTTTTTCACATTCTGCCTCGTGTTTGGTGCAGCTTGTCCGCTGTTGGACCTTGCGCCATAAATCCAATCCTATGCAGTGTATGGAAACGGTGCCTCTCCCCAATCGTCGTTAGTTCCCGATTTCAAGTGCCCAATACGGAAGCCTGTGCAGTGATCATGAGAAGAACAGAAAGAGCGTGAGAGGGTAGAGAGAGAGGACTTACTTTCGACATTGTCTGTGCTCTTACGATAGGTGGCGTGAAATCTGTTGGCTTCGACATCCACACTCTGCGAAACAAACAAACCACAAACGCACAAGAGTGATTCAAGAGGAAGAGAAGGAAAAAAATATGCATCAGACACACAACAAAATCATAAAGAGATAGAAAGAAGGAGGGGTGTGCGTGCGAGGTACGTGCAAACACGTCTACGTGCATGCTCAGACATCGAACAAAGCTACACATACTACATACAGGGAGGGATGTAGGTCTACTTGTGTGAGAGAATGAATTCGAAACAATGTTGTATGGGTGGAATGGTTGTGTCGTTGTTCCGAAGCAAATGTTTACTTGGGTAAAGATTGTGGAAAATCAAGTATCCCACTGTTGTAACCCTTCAACTATATTTAAATTCAAAAGAATTTCACATAAAGGCAGATGAAAATATTTTTGCGAAATCAAAATTTTGATTCTTTAATACAGGGGTCGCCAAACTTCTTTGACCGTCGACCCCTTCAAGACTTCTTATCGACCCCCTTTATTTTACTATTACGTAATTATAATAGGACACAAAACAGACGCCTATGTGAGTTTTTAGATTGTGTATTTTATAGTTACAGGGCTTATTGTATGTATAATAGAGTATATATTAAATTGGCTTAACGTCTAAGGAATAGATTTTTGTTTTTGGCGTCCTTAACATTACGTATCTGATAAGAGGGATAAATAAAATATTTAATTTAGATAACAAAATAACAATAATACAATCTTCCTTATATACGTGAATATTATCTAAATTAATATTATGGGTCCCAAAACTCACGTCACTTTTAGCATCAAAAACAGCAAAAGGGAAACTAAGCAAAAAGAGAAGCCGATTAAGCCTCGATTTATACTGACAGCGAGATTTCGTACACACAGTACGGGCAGCGGTAGCCCGGTTGGAAGAGTAACGGATTAGTAACCGGAGGGTTGCGAGTTCGAATCCAACCAAAGACCGTCGTGTACAAAGGGTGCACGTTCAATCTGTCGTAGCCTCAAATGTCCTCACGTTGGTGGTGTGGAAGTTTTGAGAGTGGGGTTCCAGTTCAGGTGTTGCCTCGTCATCTGACCGTGGTTCAAAATTACGTGTTGTCCTCGGATTTGATCCCGGACCGTCGCCAATAGCCCGTTGTGTTGCTCCAGTGCGACGTTAATTAAAATAGCTGTCCGGCAGACATTCCGTGTCTAACCTAACTCCCTGTTGTGTATTTTACATGTAAAATTACTAACTTGTTTCGATACCAAGTCATTTATACCTACTCGAGGGCTCGATAAACCTAAGTTTTTTAAAGTAAACATAAACTATCAGAAACATAACTATCGGTAAACTAATTTGAATTATCGTCGCTTTGAATACGATGTTTGAAGTTAATTTTCAATCGAAGTCACCTGCTATAAGATTAGAGTTAACATGCCGAATTCCATGTGACGATACGGGTCACCGTAACACTAGCGCCCTGTGTATTTCGGTTTGCAGAAAATCTTTCTCATTCCGAATGTTTTTTGTTGGCAAACCTCTGGTTGAGTTCGACTCCCAGTTTATTTGAGTGTTCTCGTTCTATCGCCTCTCTATATATCGTCAGGTCACTCTTATCCTGAGTGATAGGAGTGAAGGTGGAAGTTGTGAGCGGGATTTCTCTTTAATTGCAATTCGGAGTTCACTTTACGTCGAGAAATACAACTAGTGGCGACGGTTCGGGATCCATCCCGGAGATCTCGCCATTTGAAACTACGGTCAGATGATAATAACAATTTCTTAATATAAGTTTACTAAATGTCGAAATAAAATGGCCTGAAAAAACGAATCACCCTTCATTCGAGCAATTTTAACAGTAGAGAAAATCAAAGACAGGAATTAAAGTTTTCTACAACTTCAAATGCATAAAATTTGCATAAGGGGCCGTCGTCATATTAAATTACTTCATAATTTCCAACAAAAACCCTATTTTGACACACAATTTCGAATCTATCAAAATTTAACTTTAGATACCAAATTTCATGTCATCAGGTCTTACGTTTCGAAGTTATTACAGAAAGATTAGAGCTCCTAATGTTAAATCAGTTTCTTAGACTTTTATGGATATCGTCCTAAATGATATTTCTATAGCGCTAATATTTTGTACCCTGTTACTGTTGAACACCCCAAACAAAATCCACCTAATACTTTATTTAAAAAATAGTTTTTAGTATGCAACAATAGCTAAATTAATGTTTAAAAAAATTATGAATTGGAACTTTACTGTTTTGATGACAATCGATTCTGAAGGATTTCTAATATGACCATGCAAAATGCTAAAGTCATTCCAAAGGTTAGTTTTTGCGTTACATTAAATTTTTCTCATTTTGGGGATTTTAGGGGCAGCCAAAAGTTTAGCAAACGTCTGACAAAACTGAGGAATGTTTTAAATTCTTGAAAAAAGGTTGGAAACTTTATGTAACCTAAAATACAATGCCTTTTACCAGTTGTATAGATGTATCGTGCTCGAAATAAAGGAGGTGGTTTTTTTCACGACTACATATATGCACGTAGGTCAAATTTCAGAACTCATTCAAAATCTCTTAAACATAGAATGAAGCTCACAATGGATGATGGAAAAATCTTCAATGCCGCAAGCCCGTAAAGAGCACGAATTTAAGTTAAGTCAGAAAATCATTTATTAAAGCTCCGTTCAAAAGAGGAAATGGGCCCAAGAATTGTTCAGGTTCAAACACGATGCTATTGTTCTCCAATGAAGAAAGCTGTGTTCGCCGCTTCTTTAGAATATGCAAAGATTCGGTCAAAACTACAGAGTTAATTTAAAAACGTTTCATATAAGATTTTTACTATTTTACAGGTTATGGTTTTAGGTATCAATATAAATGTAAAGATGTTAGATAGATATTGCAGAGAAATTGCTCAGATTTATGTAAATGAATATAAGTAGTTTTGCATGCTTCTTGACGTATGTACAGTGATTCTGAGACAACCAGAATTAAATAATTTTTGAAGAAAAAGTGCCAATAAAATATATTTTTAGTCGTACTGTTTGATAAATCAGCCGTAATTCTCAATAGAGTCAATAAATTTCGATTTTTGATCACGAATTCGGGGTTTTCACCCACTGAGGTGGAGTGAATTTGCAGAGGTTTATTAAAAACGTACGTGAGGGGTCTTCGACGGTTGCCCACCTGCTGCTTGCTGACAGAGGTGGTGATTTATAGAGGGTGGCTCAGAAATGACCGATTTTCCGGTGCGTATGATTTTCAACGAAGTGAATCTGGCGAGTAATTAATCACTCGGAAAGTGAAATTAACACGCAACGCTGACGAGCGAATCAATCAGTTGAGGTGTAATTACCGCAGAGGTGTTGGCACCGTCGCTGGACGGTCCGAAGCCATTTTGAATGAACGGAAGCTGCAGAGACAGGGTGCTTCACAACTTACTGTACACATTTTATGGGGAGGTAAACTCAAAATTAAACCCTATTCACACAGGAATATATGTTCGCAAGCGTCATTTGGATGTGCTAGAGAAGTAGTTTCCAGACTTTTCGGGGGTCGTTGTGACTCAATGGGTATGCCCACTGGGCTAGCAACCTTCGAGTTGTAGGCGGCGCAGGTTCGAATCCTGTCAAGTGCATTCCTCCCTAGGTGTATTCTCTCTTCTGTGTCAGAGGGCCCGGTTGAAAGAGTAACGGATTAGCAACCGGAGAGTGGCGAGTTCGAAACTCGGTGCAGACAAAGACCGTCGTGTACACGGGGGCCGGTGAAAGTTCAATCTGTCGTGGTCTCCAATGTCCTCACGTTGGCGTTGTGTGGAAGTTAGAAGAGTATTGTGCCAGCTCAGGTGTGACCGTACTTCAATATGACGAGGTGTTGTCCTCGAATCTTTCCCTTCGGGATGCATCCCGGACCGTCGCCAATTGCCCATTGTGTTCGGATTAGTAACCGGAGGGTTGCGAGTTCGAATCCAACCAAAGACCGACGTGTACAAAGGGGACTGATGCAATCTGTCTTGTCCTCAAATGTTCCACGTTGGAGTGGTGTGGAAGTTTGGAGAGTGGGGTGCCAGCTCAGGTTTTCCTCGTCATCTGACCGTGATTCAAATCGAAGTGGTGTTGTCCTCGGATCTCTCCCTTCGTTATGCAACCCGGACCGTTGCCAATAACCCGTTGTGTGACTCCAGTGCGACGTTAGTTAAAAAGATGAGTCGAACTCGGGTCAAGTGCTTGGAAGGCAGCTACGCTGACCTTTATACCACGGACGTTTATTCATAACATCTGTTAGCCATATTGAACGCGGTCCCTGTCCTCGATCGCTTCTCAACCCCAAAGTCGTGACGAGACAACAGAATGGGCTCCAACCACACCAATAAATAGCTCACAATTCGACCAGCCAAACTCTCAATAGTCATTCAACATTGCGGCACCGTACGTGTTTATCCAAAGTGTTCAATAACTGATGAACTGTAACTACTTCATTCATGTGAGATCGCCAATGGCCGAGGAAATTTCCTGTTTCTGCAGTCCCCTGCTCCGTTATGTTATTCAGTTTTAAACCGTCATCAATTTTATTTAACAATCCAATTTTAAACTTGCAAGATTTAGCGGGACGAAATCCCCACCCAAATCTATTTAAATTTTTATACCTCATTGGATGTTTGCACTTTATATAAATGTTTGTTTATACCACACCACATTTAGCGTCATCTGACTGATTCAAAATTACTGTTATAAATTAATTGTCCTTCGGTATTGATCCCGGACCGTCGTCAATAGCCCGTTGTGTTGCTCTAGTGTGACGTTAATTAATTACTACACCACATTTCATCAGTATTACCATCGATAAAAAACTCAATTTTATCCTTTTTAAATTAATATTTTAATCTGAGTTGCTTCTATTGTATTTCAATCTCAGTTGATATTTCATATCTACTTTTACTTATTTAGTCTGACTATAAATATTTTAACTATTTTACTGTGGGTTGCATTCTATCTTGTGTTTGTCGCAGCTTATTCTTTTCTGGATCTTGCGCCAAACCCAAATCAACCAAACGTTATGTTATTCTTCGGTTTTTGGTTGCAAATATTAATCGTATTTGCTTGTTGTCTTGAATCGTTCTCGTGTACTGTAACAATAACATCGACCTTGAAATAGACGGAGCATGTAGCTTCATGTTATTTCTCGGTTTGAAGATGTGTCACGTGGTTGTGAGCATGAATCCTAAATTATTGATTGGTTAGGATGATCAAAAACACTAGTCTGCACTTCCGTAGCTAATCGACTACGTTGATTTGCCCTTCAGAGATCTTACGACAACAATGAACGTGTTGGTCATGTGTAAGCTCTTTTTAATCTCAATCAAATGCATCAAATATCAACCAGAAATAATCCAAAGACAATTCGATATGTAATATATTGGCCGTAAGATTAAAGAGCGCTTTCCAAGGTTGTGGTTGGTATTTTAATTAACGTCGCACTGGAGCAACACAACGGGCTATTGGCGACGGTGACGGACCAAAACCCGAAGGGAAAGATCCAAGGACAACACATTATTTTGAGCTACGGTCACATAACGTGGTCAAACCCTAACTCCCACCCTCCAAACTTCCACACCACGCCAACGTGAGGACATTTGAGACCACGACACACTAAACTTGCAACAGCTCCCCCATACACGACGGTGGCCAAATACGGCCCAAGCGCCATTAAACGCGCAAACAAACCAACCCATACACGACGATCTTCGATTGGACCGAGCTCTCAACCCTCCGGTTGTTAGCCCGTTGCTCTGCTAACTGGGCTACAGCCCCCAGGAGATCATCTCCTCTAGGTGTGTAGAGAGTGATCTTTCTTTTTTACTCTTGCCTACCCTTCTTCGTCCTCACTGTTGTCTGTCTTGTGTTTGGCGTAGCTTGGCCAAATGTGTCTTTTACACCATAACCCCCCGAAAGCAACCAACCTTTAGGTGTGTACGGGCTTCACGGACCCGTGGTACAGAGTGATCTTTTCTTGCTCTTATGCCACCTACTGTTCCCCAGTCCCTCTTTTCTTGCTCTCATGCCACCTACTGTTCCCCAATCCCTCTTTTCTTGCTCTCATGCCACCTACTGTTCCCCAATCCCTCTTTTCTTGCTCTCATGCCACCTACTGTTCCCCAATCCCTCTTTTCTTGCTCTCATGCCACCTACTGTTCCCCAATCCCTCTTTTCTTGCTCTCATGCCACCTACTGTTCTCCAATCCCTCTTTTATTCCATTCGCTATATTTTTTACTTGACGTTGTCTCGTGTTTGGCGCAACTTGGCCAAATATGGCTCTTCCACCATAAAAATCCCCAAACAGCCAGCCCGGTTGGAAGAGTAACGGATTAGCAACCGGAGTTCGAATCCAATCAAAGACCGCCGTGTACAAGGGGGCTGGTGCACGTTCAATCTGTCGTGGCCTCCTCACGTTGGTGTGGTGTGGAAGTTTGGAGAGTGGGGTGCCACCTGAGGTGTGGCCTCGTCAAAATGACGTCGTGTCTGCAGCGGCCCCCAAAATCTGCGGGATGCGAATGCAAACTTCCGTGCGAAGGAACAGCGAAAGCAGTCCGAGATCGCGTGCTCTCTCAAGTGTAACGGACATCGGTTATCTTGTGGTGTGACAGTTTTAATAACGCAAATAAGGAGGAAATGTATCGATCTCCGATAAATCGATCCGCATTACCGTGTTTATATTGTTTTTTCGCCTCGATTCTCTTTCTTGGGATGTCGGTGGAGGTGCGGCTGAATTCAAGGAAAAGGACTATGGATTTTTCTCCTCTTGTGCTGCTAGGAAATCAACGTCCTTCCAGAGGTCAATTTCGACAATTTCTTACCTTGTCAAATGGTTTCACGTCCGGAATCGATTAGTCTCGTCTACTCGACGTGTTATCCTTAAATTGTGTTGCGGTCATTTTATTTTCCGAATCGATACTTTGATATCAGTCGGAAGCGTAGCAGATTAGCAACCGGAGGGTTGCGAGTTTGAATCCAACCCAAGACCGTCGCGTACGCGGGAAACGTTAAATCTGTCGTGACTTTAAATGTCCTCACGTTGGAGCGGCATGGAAGTTTGGAGTGGGGTGCGAGCTCATGTGTTGACCTCGTCATCTGACCGAGATTCAAAATGACATGGTGTTGTACTCGGATCTTTCCCCTGATCCCAGACCGTTGTCATAGCCCGTTGGTTGCTCTAGTACGACGTTAATTAAAATTACCTACCATACTTGATCGAGGAATGAATGGCGAATACAAATAAAGTGTTAGAAAAGTGCAGCGAGATTTAGTTACACATATTTACGAATTGAAGATCCATTTCGATATATTGATGACAGGCAGCTTAACTCTGCGTAACATATGAACATCCACATGACTTTGTAGAATTTTACACTGCATTCGAGTGAAGTTTCCTGTAACATCACTTTCAAAAGTGTAAACATTATAGTATAACGTTAGTGAATTGGTAGTAAGAAAATTAGATAAAGAAAGTGCTTCGCAAACAATTACATGTATGAGTAGGAATTTGGAACACGAAATGGTATGCAGAATCAACAGAAAAGTCCCGAGTTGAGAAGACAAAGAAAATTGACAGATAAAAGAGCGAACAAATGAGGACAAATCGCAAACGGGAGAGCGATAAGAATATGACCCCTCCATAAATGATTACGTGAAAAAAATGGAGAATAGAGAAATAATGAAGCCAAATTGAATTAATAAGACATCAGTTCAGGTATAGATTTGTCTGGAGATTTATTTTAAAAACTAAACTGCAAGATTTAGGAAGAAAAACAAATGGAAAAGTATATTGTTCGGTAGATAGATAGACTTGAGAGAATTAACTTTGCACACCACACTGGAGCAACACAACGGGCTATTGGCGACGGTCCGGATCAATCCCGAAGGGACAAATCCGAGGATAACACCTCGTCATTTTGAACAACGGTCAGATGGCGAGGCCAGCACCTCAGCTGACACCCCCACTCTCCAAACTTCCACACCATGCCAATGTGAGGACATTCGAGGCCACGACAGATTTAACATGCACCAGCTCCCTTTGTACACGACTGTCTTTGGTTGGATTCGAACTCGCAACCCTCCGGTCCATTACTCTTCCAACCGAGCTCCTTCCCCCTACAATGAGGGCAGAAGAAAAAGCAGGACAGGTTGTGAGAAATCACTCGGAAGTCGGGCTGCACGTGCACACCTAAAGAAGACATGCCCCGAGGGCTGTTTACCGGGGAGTAGGCAACCACTTAACACTCCCCAAATAAACAGAAGTCTTAACCCTCCAAGCGTTGATATCTGATCCGTTTTCTTCTAACGACGATATATCTGTTCAGTTTTGATAATGACGCCTCGTCAAGAAAAGCAGGGATAGACTCGTCTCCGTGTAATCTTGGCATCTCAGCTCATGCACGGGTAAACACAAACATTTCCAAAACCTCGTAGTATAGCTTCAAAAAGTCCCGATTCAAGCAAAACAAAGACAGAAACTTGGCATGCAGGCCCGATTTTTAAACTCGAGTTCTTTCCGCTCCAGCCCCTAAACCATCTCGCGAACGCTGCCAAAGTGGGAAGGGGGAAAGAGGCTCGTTTCAACATACCCCTGACACACTCTTTTAACCCGAGATACGAAATTCACACTCCGGGAAAGAGGAACATTTTTCCGCAGCATCCGTCAAAACAACACCCTTCCGAAATTTCGCCTCTGGTTTAATAATTTTTCCTCGCAATCACTCTTTTCAGGCTTTTTTGCCGTCCGGCATGCTGCCAACTCGCTCGCTCTTAATGTTGTGCGAAATCTCAGCCCCCTAATCTGTCCATCCCCTTGCCACCAACTAACTCTTATCCACTCGGTAATGGACGCCGCGGTAGACCGGTTGGAAAAGTAACGGATTAAGCAACCGTAAAGTTGCGAGTTCGAATCCGACAAAGATCCTTGGGGATCATTCACGGACTGTCGCCAATAGCCCGTTGGGTTGCTCCAGTGCGACGTTAATTAATTACCATCGGATGGGATTACAACTATTTGAAAAATGGATCTGCTGTATAACTAACTTGAAGTAGCAGTATTTGGCATCCACATGCCTACTTGGATAAGTTGGTGTAAAAGTTTGGCGTCTACATGGTGTTGACTCCGTCACCTGACTGTGTTCCAAAAGGTGTCCTCGAATTTTTCCCTTCGGAAATCGATCCCGAACCATCGCCCGCTGTGTTTTACCAATTCGACGTCAATTAACTACTCTACATGAATAAGGTTTCATTTTGTGAATGACAGTGTTTTGGATGTAATTAACCGCATATAGTTCCGTGATGTAGCATATGTTACAGATGCTCATTTGTTGGAAGAATACCAAACTGATTGATTATTGATAGACTAGATTCGTTTCCTTTAAAATGAAAAATAAGAGGGAAAAGTCAGTGGCTGGTTCACCAGTCCCAACAAATCCAATAGTATGGTGAGCCGCGGTACCTCGGTTGGAAGTGTAACGGATTAGCAACCGGAGGGTTGTGAGTTCGAATCCAACGTCCAACCGTGTCGTGTATAAAGGGGGCTGGTGCACGTTCAATCTGTCGTGGCCGAAAATGACCTCACGTTGGCGTGGCGTGGAAGTTTGGAGAGGAGTGGCAGCTTAACTGTGACCTCGTCATCTGACCGTGGCTCAAAATGGCGTTTTGTTGTCCTCGAATCTTTCCTTTTGGGTTTGATCCCGGACCGTCGCCGACAGCCCGTTGTGTTGTTCTAGTGCGACGCTAATTAAATGCCTACCAATAGTATGGTAGGAAGTTCCTAAATTAGAGGTCTTCGAAGAATGTTTTACTGTTACATGTTTTATAAAATATATTTACGGTTTCCATACTTTTGAAAACGCTTTCATGCCGTTTGACGTCCATGCTTTTATCTGCTTTTTAATGTTTCACTGTTTATTTATACGATATTTTCTAAATATAGTGTTGAATTTTATTTTGTCTCGAAACTCGTCCAGGATTTGACGCCTCAAAACTCTAACCAATATTCCGACATAAAAACGACGTAAGCTGACATTTCTTGAGCAAAACTTTCCCCAAATACCAAACTTTCTCAATACCAGGCGAGGAAACGTGTCGTCAGCATAAAACATGGTAATCGAGTTAGGTTTTGCAGATCGAGACTCGAATCGTGCCAACCCCATTCCTCCCTGCGAACCTGTTGCCGATTAGTCCACCGAGGCGCGTTCGTGGCCAATCTCGAGGCGTGCTATTTCGGGCCCCGCGTGAATTTTGCATCAGGGGGTCAAACAGGTCCGAAACTGTTTCATAAAGAATTTACGGGCTCACGTCCTCCGCTCGAGGCTAAAATTAGATTCAGAGAAGAAACAATCATCGCCTGCAAACACTCCCCTCCCCCATCCCTCGCGGATGTGGCGAGTTTTCTTTCCACCGCATTGCCATTCTGTGAAAACAAATACCGGGTTTCTATTTTGGGAAAACTCGGCGATTATGTTTGCTCTGTCTGGAAACGCTCGCGCGCTCCAAGTGGTTGCGTTGAAAAAATGTTTTTGCTTTTCGAGTTTTACGAGCGGGGAAAATATGGATTGATTTCCAGACGTGGCACGTCGACGTGCTTCTCTCCGGGAATGAGAGCACGGGAGGTTTCTCCCCTTTTCGGGAAAACTGATTGCGCTGACTGCTTTATTACTGTCACTATAGACTTGATACTGCGTTCTTCAGTTATCTTATGGGTAGCCCGGTTGAAAGGATAAAGCAACTGGAGGGTTGCGAGTTCGAATCCGTCCAAAGACCGTCGTGTACAAAGGGAGCACGTTAAATCTGTCGTGGCCTCAAATGTCCTCACGCTGGCTTGGCGTGTAAATTTGTACAGTGGGTTGCCGGCTCAGGTGTGACCTCTTCATCTTATTGTGGTTCAAAATGGAGTGGTGTTGTCCTCGATCTCTCCCATTGAGACTGATCCCGGAGAGTCGCCAATAACCCGTTGTGTTGCTCCAGTGTGACTTTAATTCACTTATTGATCTACCTACCTTAGCCACTTTTATATGTAGCATTTGAATGCAAATAAAGGAACTAGTTACTTTTGTAAATTTCAATATTTTTGCATAAAATTTGAAACTCGAGGAGAATCAATAGTGCTGTACGTTCAGAAGAGATCGTACAGTTTGCTTCTGTATAGGTCAATTACTCGATTGGACATTAAGGTGTACGTATACACTACAAGATGTTTCTTAATTTTGTCTTTAAAAATCCAATTTTTTTACAATAGGTGATTGGTTTGTGCTCAAACTCATTTCAGTGTGAAAAATTCAGATTAAGCTAATCTTTAATTATCTGATTTAGATATAATTGGCTAATTAGCTTGTGTTTAAACAATGATATCTCAAATTCTAATGTGTTCAGAAAGACAATTCCTGTTGGAAATTGTTCCTAATATTCATGCTTTGACCCTCCTTCATGTTGCTAGAAAGAATAGGTTTTTTGACAATTTTTTCACCAAGAAAGTCTAAAATCAAGATTTTTTTAAGAATTTCAACATTTAATAATCAATTTAAAATTAATTTATTAACTAATAACTTCTACTAAGGGTCAAAACATCCACTGTATCACAGATTACAATGACACAAAAATAATTTTGATAGGCCAAGTCATTGTTGAGTTATCACTGTTTGAACAAGGCATCCTATCGCAAAAACACAAATCTTCAGAAAGTAAGTTAAAATTTTGGAAACCTGTTTGTATAGGGTGACAGTACCTAACGAAAGCCCTTGTAACTAGAAAACTATTTCGAATATTTACAAGGTCTCAATATCGTTTGAAAGCTAAGGAGTTGGAAAATATTTTGAATTAATAAAAAAAATTATTGATATTGTGGTCGATTTTCGGGATTTCTAGTGTACATACATCTTAAATAAAAATATTTTATTTAAGGTGTTTGTGGTACACAGCTACATCAAATGAATCGGACACAAATGGTCGGATTGGAAGCGGCACAAAATCGCAACTATGACAAAACTGAGCATTAAACGCATTTGGAGTGATGCAAAATCGCAGGAAGGCGAGTGGATTTTCATCCTCTGGAAAGGAGCGCACAACTACGAGAGAGGGAGAGAGGTATCAGTCGCGGAGGGAAACGCGGAAAAAGACATTTTCATGTCGGAGAAGGGGGATGAATTCCTCCCGCTTTTCTCGAGTAAAGTTCCAGCTGATTTGGCAAAAGCTGAGTCAGCCTCGACTCGTCCAATCTCGGCTAAAAGAATCGTTTCGTGGTTGAGCGAAAAAAGAAATGAATGGGAATGCACTCAAGGATTGATTCGTCAAAAGAACATGGCAGATGAAATGCGCGAGGAATTTTATCTCAATTACGGGGACCTCTAATGACCAGAAGTTCAGTTACACTAGCACTGTTTTTTTAATAGTTATAACCTTGAGAATAAAATGATCACTAAACAATTTTGATATTTCTGTTTTCAATTAAGTAGTTTTCAAGCTTTAGGCCCTGTTCACACGCATGAGGCATTATCTGACGCGCGTTGTTGTTAACACAAAACGTGGGTAGCCAAAGTACAGTCGCGGAAAGAAAAACGAACCACCCCTCTTCATTCGAGCAATTTTAACAGTAGAGAAAATTCAAAGATGGCATTTGACAGGAACTAACGTCTATAAATTAAAATTCATAAAATAAGGGACCATCTTCATATTAAATTGAGAACCCACTTCGTAATTTCCAATAAAAGCCACCTATTTCGACACCCAATTTCGAATCTATATCAAATTTAACTTCATATACCAAATTTCATGTCAACCGTTTCGAAGTTATGAATATAGAAAGATTGGAGCTTCTAATGTTAAATCAGTTTCTTAAGTTTTTATGGATATCTTCCTAAATATTTCTATAGCGCTGATATTTTATACCGCGTTATTGTTAAACAACCCAAACAAAATCCACCTAATATTTTATTTTAAAAATCGTTTTTAGTATGCATTAATAATTATTAAATTAATATTTGAAAAAAATAATGAATTGGAAGCTTACTATATTTTGATGGGAATGGATTCAGAAGATAGGATGATGGAAAATTTCAGCTCATGGCCATATTTTGCGAAGCTTCGCCAACAAAAATATAAGATTTACAGTTTTTAAAAAGTTATAGCGATCCCCACCCAGGTCGATGACCGCGAATTAAGGTAAGCGCACACTGTTCCGCATCGTTCGGAACTGTGTGGCTTATCATCGTTCACTGTTCGGCACGCATCGGATTAATTGAGTGTACTGAGCATACTGCATAAAGAACATCACTTAGAAAATGGCGGCCACATTCCATCGGAGACAATACTTCCGTTTTTGTTTAGTACAAAAGGAATATCTGCAAAAAGATTAGTTACAACTATTGAAAATTAACAATTTTTTAAAAAATCATGTTTTTGGTATCGATCTAAAGTAAAATTTTAGGCAGATTTGAAACCCGTTGACATTTTCACTCTATCTCGAACCATCGCTAAGATGGAAACTTGTATTAGGGGAACAAAAAACACAATTGAATGTATAATCAACATCCGGTGTCCACGCGACTCGGAAATTAATTTCGGATGAGTCATCCGCATTGTAGGGATTTGATTCTCTCTCCGGAATCATCGGAATGGCCAACGTCCGATACGTCCGATGAGAATACATGTCTAATTCAAAACAATGTAACTCTAAAATCCGATGTGTGCGATGCGGACTAGTGTGCGCTTACCTTAAGAAAGCATGGCTGTACATGAATGACTTTATCTGGATGAAACACATCCATAAGCAAACTATACTGCGGAGTCATGTAAAAATATCAATAATGTGTTTTTTTATGCATCTATAAATTTAAATTTGTTAACGTTCTCTTCAAATTGTAACACCCCTACTCCTGGTCTCATTTTCGCAGATACGTAATTAACCTTTTTAAAATTCAAAGCAATTTACTGTATATTAAAGATCATGTTTTTGGATGGAAAGTCAATATGGAAATCAAATGAGGAAATATGCAACGAAGTAATTAGAATAAAAGACGTTTTATATGTACGAAGAAAGGTTTTTACAGCTAATTTTATACTATCTCCCTTTTGTGAAGTTATTTACTTGACGGAAATATGTTTCGCTTTACCAGCTTTAACCATCTTTAATCGAAATTTTCAATATTCTCTCCAGCTCTATTAAAGCCAATGCATTTTACCCTAATGAACGAATTTCTTCGTTTAAGTTATGCTGTTTCGGGTCCATATAAAGCAGTTTTACATGCGGAACTTAACATTAGTAACCGTGGGTGTGGTTCCGCTGAAAGTTTTGATTAGTTCCAATGATCATTCAAATGTAGACGAAACGATTTGGAGTGAAGCCAATTCAAATGAGTTCCTACTGGATCATTCGTTTTTCTTTCTTGATTGCAAAAAAGATATCATCAGCAAACAGAAAGAAGTCGGCAAGTTAAGATTCAGTTAATCAGAGTAAGTGGAAGTCGGACGGATTTCTGAAAGTGCGTTTAGCTCTTTACAGATTTAGAACCATTTGATGTAAGATTTAACTGATTTTGAAATCGGACAGTTAAACGCATTCTTACACATTAGAGACGCTGAGTGATAAATGAACGGCCTGGTTTCAATTTGTTTTCCAATTCTGTGTAGCCGTTCTTTACTAGATAATGAATTCCTCCAAACTACATTCACTTTTGCATTGCTCAAGTAAGGGAGAAAAATTACTTTTCTCTCTTAGCAATGAAGGAACGTGATAGCCCAGTTGGAAGCGCAACAAGGTTTCCAATTCGAAACTGGGTCCAAACAAAGACCGTCGTGTACAAAGGGGGCTGGTGCACGTTAAATCTGTCGTGGCCTCAAATGTCCTCACGTTGGCGTGGAAGTTTGGAGAGTGGGGTGCCAGCTCAGGTGTTGCCTCGCCATCTGACCGTGGCTAAAAATGACGAGGCGTTGTCCACGGATCTTTCCCTTCGGGTTTGATCCCGGACCGTCACCAATAGCCCGTTGTGTTGCTCCAGTACGACGTTAATTAAAATACCTACCTATATACAATGCACTTGACCACACAACTTGCTAACTCTTCTTGTTTCACCGATATTCTTAAAACTACCATTTAAAAAATTTAGACCTATTAAATTGGGGTCGCGGTTGGAAGGTAGGTAATTAACGTCGTACGGGAGCAACAGAACGGTCTACTGGCGAGGGCCCATCCCGAAGAGAAAGATCCGCGGACAACGCCTCGTCGTTTTGATCCACGGTCAGACGACGAGGTCAAAACTTGAGCTGGCACCCCACTGTCCAAATTTTCACACCACGCCAACGCGAGATTTGACACCATGACAGTTGAACTTGCACCAGTCCTCGCACACAGGACTGTCTTTGGATGGATCTAGTTTCGAACCTGCAACCCTCCGGTTGCTAATCTGTAGGCTTTTAATACTTATGTAATGCTGTAGTTGATGTTTAATTTGGTTTCTGTTATCGTATAATCGTAATGTTCGCTTTATATCCCCTAAGAACTCACTAGCCCGTCTATTGAGTTTGCTTCAAGTTCTGCTGTATGCGTAGTTTTGTGTGTCAATTCCAGTTAGTTCGTTTAAAGTCAAGGTGCGGGTCGTGGTAACATGCGTAGGTGCTTTGCGTGCTCCAATTTCTTTGTTTACAGTTTGTGGGTTTTGATTGTGGTAGCAATGGTAGGTGTGTTTTGTGTATAAACTACAATTAGTTCGGTCATAGTGTGTAAAGGGTTGGTTTATTTTTACATGCGTGCGTGGTCTGTGTAAAGCCAAGTTTATGGGGCAGGAGTGTCGTAAGTGCGTGTCAAAATATGCTTCATTGATTACTTATAAGAATTAAGAAATGCTTTTCCCATGTGATAGTAGTACCTTTCTGGAAGTGGACTCAACCGATGTCATCTGCCCTCTCACTATTTATCACTGCCTTATCACTTCTCTTCATTTTACGCGAGGAAATGGTTTCTCGAGGTGATAGTACCTTTCAGAAGTGGGCTCGCCTTCTCACTAGAGCTGAAGCACTGTTATCTAATTGTTAAGTTATCGTACAGTTGTAGGTGTGTGTCGAGAGGTAGGGGGAGGCAGTACACGAGAGAGAGAGAGAGAGGGGTACTCACCTGGTACTTCTTCCTCCCACACCGCAGCCCGCAGCAGGATCGGAAGATGCTTTTGTCGTGGAAAGAGAGGGTGGGGGTGGGCGAGAGAGGGGGCGTCGAGGAGGGGCGGTTCGGCTGCCCGTTGTAGGGGACCTCGAGCTCCACGAACTGGCGATCCTGAAACACACACAAGCATGCACGGGCATGCATCCATTAACCAACACAACACCCAAGGATCAACTCAAAATAAAACTCAACAGCAGGCTCAGACGACGTGCAAACACATACACTAGACACCACACTACTCATTACACAAATTTTGGATGACATTTATCCATACAGATTATTGGATAAAAATATATCCATGGCTTTTATAAATTTAAAATTTTATTGGAAAATATATAAACTGGGCTATTTATAATCCCTGGCTCCCTCTAGTAGGGACTTCGCATTGGACACACGATTCACCCATCGTCATCTATTACTAGGAAAGAGCGCTCCCAATTGTAATCCAAAGTGAACTCCTTTTTCTGTTTACCATATTTTAATTGTTTGTCCTGTCTGTAATCATCAACGTCTTAAATTTTTTTAAAGTACAATTTGGAATATGCAAGATTTGGTTGGGGAAAACCCCCATCCAAATCTTTTGGCATTTTTACTTTCAGTTGGTTTTAAATCTCATCTAATTTTTCCCATACACTCTCAAATAGAACACAACACCCTTGTATCTAACCCTCAGGGGCACATCTTCAGATGTGTACGGACATCACATCCCCGAGTGATCTGCCCTCTCTTTTGTTTTACCCTCGCCTACCCTTCTGCGTTTTTTTAATCCTCTTTGTTGCCTCGAGCTCGGCGCAGCTTGGCCAAATATTGCCCTTGCGCCCTGAAACCCCAAAATCAACCCACCAACCTTTTGTATCTATCCAAAAAAGGGTTGTCCAGTTTGATGGGCACACCTGTGAATTATATTTGAGAATAAAGAGAAAAAAGGAGAGTAAAACGTTAACTAAGTGTGCCCTATGAGTGCACAGGTCCACTCGGAGGTGGACCTCTCCACTTGGGTTGATTTCTGTGCCGCTTCAATGGTGGTGGCCCCACGACTATAGGAAGTCGGTTGTCCAATAAATCCCTTATGTTCAAATATAAATCTCTTCCACTTCCCAATCCCTGATGACCAACGAAGGATGTACTCTCCAATAGTATGTGATACATCCACGCGTTTCCTGGCTTCAGGATTGCTGTAAGCGTTGTAACGTCCCTAGCATTAAGCTCGGGATCAGAGGTCAACAACAGCGACCTCCGGCCGAAAATCCCGAAACAGCCATCGGGTTGGTCTTCCATGGTGATCTAATTGCCGTCCACATGGTTTTTAGGGGTGCAGGACGCCCCCTCTTGTCAATCAACCCTCTTACTCTTATAATCCCTGAACCCCGTGTTCTTTTCCAATGCACCCCAGAATTCATGGATTATCTTTCCCGTCTTCTCTTCCCTTCATCAGTGTAGAAATTAAGAAATGTATGAGTAATAATTGGAGAAGTAAGAGAAAATTATTCTTATGTCCGACGAGACTTTTTTTGTATCCAAAATTGAATGTCTGCGTGTGAAGTACATTAATTTAAAGTCATTATGGCAGAAAGCAATCACGTATTATAATTGAGATCATTTTTATCACAATAGCACACTATGTCTGTATGGGGAGTACAGGTGCACTCGTCCCCGGGTGTATTTCTCTCTCCTGTGTCAGTAAAACTTTCATTGTGTGTCTGTCTATTACTTGATATTCCATGTCTTGTGTTTGGCGTAACATGATACGGATTTGATCCCGGACCGTAGCCAATAGCCCATTGTAATGCTCCAGTGCGAAGTTAATTAAGATACCTATCTACCTACCTGGCGCAGCATGGCCAAATATGGACCTTGGGCCATAAAATCCCCAAAACCAACCAAAGAAGTGTCAAAATTTCACATTTGAATAAAGCCACGCAAATAGACCTGTGAAAAGCTTATTGTATTTCGTCGATTTGTAAGCCAAAAGCCTTTTTTGTAATAGGAGCAAAGGGAGCTTCTAAAAACGAACGTAATTCTTTTCCATTGAGACCAGGAAATGACTGCCTTTGAAAACTCATGAGTTTTCTTGAGAGTATAAACGTCACTTCCCTGACAGAAGTTATTCTGTTCTCAGAAATTCCGCGGATGATTAATGTTTCAAAGGAATCTCTTGAATATCAGCGAGTTTCGTATTTATAGATCACATGCAAGAGGAGAAAAGAGTTTTTCTAGCGATTCCGAACATTCCACTGAAAGAGTTTTCGTGGACTTCTCTGGCAAGTTACTTGATTTCGAAAGTTTCATCCCTTTCAGACAGTTCTTTGAAAACGAGTTTCAAACGTTTGAATTGAGAAAGAAGTTGAGTTTTTTTTATTTCAATGTCTGGTGTTTCCATGTGATCAAGAGTATCGGATAACCAACTTTACGCTTTTTAAATCTGTCAAGTCTTGCTTAAAAAGTATCCTAAAAATAAAAAAAAGTGGGTCTTACGAAAAATAACATTTCCTGGAATTTTCTCGTTACCATTTCGAGTCTCAATGCATGTTCAGAAAATGTTGCTTTGAAGCATTCTAAGGATTGATTAATTCTCAAGAAAATAAAAAAGGTATTACGCGTTTACTTCAGGAGCTTTTCCTAAATTTTTCCTATCGATTTAAGGACCGCGGTAGCCTGGTTGGAAGAGTAACGGATTAGCAACCGGAGAGTTGCGAGTTCGAATCCAACCAAAGACCGTCGTGTACAAAGGGGGCTGATGCACGTTCAATCTATCCTGGCCTCAAATGTCCTCACGTTGGCATGGTGTGGAAGTTTGGAGAGTGAGGTACCAGCTCAGGTGTGACCTCGTCATCTGACCGTGGTTCGAAATTGCGTGGTTCGAAATTGCGTGGTGTTGTCCTAGGTTCTTTCCCTTCGGGTTTGATCCCGGACCGTCGCCAATAGCCCGTTGTGTTGCTTCAGTACGACGTTAATTGAAATACAAATCTACCTACCTATTGATTTAAAGTGAACTCAAACAAAAAATGATATTCAGTAATTTGTCGAAAAATGTTCTCACAAATCTTGTAAAATGTCTACACATTTAAGCCTTCAATATAGAATACAAAAGTCACTATCATGTTACGTAACACTATAATTATTCTAAATTAGTTTCTGAAATATTCCAAAAACCACTAATTACTGTACTAATTACTGTCTACAACACAAAAATTCCGATAATGTATCTCTTACTAGTCAGATTCATTATCGTAATTTTTGTCTTGTAGACCATATGGACGGTATGTTTCAGCAGTAGGTATTGAGTTATGATAGATGCTTCGTTTAAGAGGGGGGAACGTCATTTGGATTAAGAAACATTGATTGATGGATTTGATTGGAATTCTCTCAAAATCGTTGAGGTTTTAACTCCATCACATCCAGATTTTTATTATTCATAATCCTTATATCAGCCTTTAGATCATTCTGAATAGCTTTATATATTAATAATCCCTTACAAATCTCATCTTTTACTAGGAGAGAGCTCTACTCCTTTTTCTGTTTATTACGTTTTAATTGTGTGCCCTGTTTTTAATCATCAACGTCTCATATTTTTAATGTACGATTTTGAATGCGAAATTTGATAGGGGAAAATCAAAATTCAAACCTTTTCGCATTTTTACATTCAGTTGGTTTTTTAAATCTCATCTAATTTTTTTCCAAATTCAAAATGACTCCTTAAATATATTTTATCCAAATTCTTTTATAATTCAACCTTTTAAATTTCACACTTTCAAATTTTATGTAAATTAAACTCAGTTATACTGCAAACGATGATGGTATTGTTTTATCCGCAATCTGTAACTCGATTTATCATCCTTTTGAATATTTTAATTATCATTCACATTTTTTCATGTTTTAAATCTACCTTTGTCTTGGACTAGTCATTTTTAAATATATTATGCATTTATTGGGTTACATTCCATCTTGTGTTTGGCCCAACTTATCCGCTTTCGGACCTTGCGCCATAAAACCCCAACGTCCAATCCAATTCCTTATAAATCCTTTATTTCATTAATCCTTATAAAATCCAATGGTTAAACAAACGTTAGAAGAAATCCTACTTCATTCAATATTTAAGGCGCGGCTTCAAAAGTTCTTCAGAATTAGCTAACACCATCAACTGAAGAACTATCATGTTGCTCAGTTGATGGTTTCCTGTAAATACCCGATGCTATTCAATATTACCCGTGGTTCTGCGTTACCTCAATTTTTTGTTTGGAAGTCTTATCTATTTTTTTTTCATGAAAACTAGGCCCGCGGCTGATTAACAACCGGAGGGTTGCGAGTTTGAACCCAACTAAAGACCATCGGGTACAAAGAGGGCTGGTGCACGTTCAATCTGCCGTGGCGTTCAATGTCATCACGTTGGCTTGGTTTGGAAACTAGACGAGTGATTCAGGCGTGACCTCGTCATCTGACAGTGGTTCAAAATGACGTGGTGGTGTCCACCGATCTTTCCCTTTGGATTAGATCCCGGACCGTCGCCAATAGCACGTTATATTGCTCCAGTGCGACGTTAATTAAAATACCTACCTTGAAAACTAAGCTCTATTCTTTAGCTTAAATGAAGCTGAATCAGCGTCTGTTGATGGAATTTTGGCCGCC
Source organism: Meta bourneti (assembly GCA_933210815.1). Lineage (NCBI taxonomy): Eukaryota > Metazoa > Arthropoda > Arachnida > Araneae > Tetragnathidae > Meta > Meta bourneti. The sequence goes on along the minus strand of OW119923.1, from coordinate 116,798,763 downwards.
TACTTTTCCTGTGGTCCCCCAAACCTCTGGATGGGTCGCGTGGATTGATGCTGATGGAAAAGGACATTGGGAATCATTTTAAGATTCATCATTGAGAGATAATATCACAATCACCGCGTGAACAAATAATCCGTTATTAACTCACGTCCACCATCGAATTTCGTCCACTCTTTCAAATTTCATATTTATCATCCATATGACGGTCTGCGAAGCTTTAGAATGCAACAAATTGACAAATCATCTGGTTTGAGACCGAAATCCCTGGTTTATTTTATTCCCTTTACGGTATTCATATTTACTCTTTAAACCCAAATGATAAACCACATTACTTGCATGTATTGACTTGTTTTCCTATATGCATGGCCATTGTGTTGCTCCAGTGTGACGTTAATTGAAATACCCAACCCAAATACCCTACCCTATATGCATGGGGGCCATCGTGGCTCAGTTTGTATGTCCTAGCAACCTGCGAGTGGTAGGGGTTCGATTCCGGTCACGTGCATACCTCTCTGGTTGCATTTCTCTCTTCTGTGTCAATAAAAATTTTCATTGTGTGTATGTCTGTTACTTGATATTGTATGTCTTGTGTAGCATGGCCAAATATGGCCCTTGCGCCATAAAAAACCCCAACAATCAACCTCCCTTTCATTTCAACCCTACTTTTCTTTTTTGCTTTTCCTTCCTCCCTCATTGTGTTTGTCTTATGTTTGGCACGGCTTGGCCAAATAGGATCCTTGAGCCATAAAACCCGAAAACAACACACCAGCCCACGGGGTTTACTGACTAGTAAACACGGGTGTCGCGCTCCTGGGACACCCAAGCTATCTTTTCCTGTTTTCATCCCATTATTCCATTCCCTCTGTTTTCCCCCTTTCGGGACATTTTGTACTTGGAAGTTGTGTGTCGTGTTTGGCGCCTTGAAAAGCCCTTGCTCCACAAAATCGCAAAACACAATCGAAGCCAACCTCTATACACAAGGGAAGTAAAAATGTCATTCTTCGTTTGACATTTGTAAAAATGTCAAAAAAACATTTTTTCTTCCCAAGTAAAAATGTCAATGCTTTTTTTTACAATGGTCGCATTGACGAAAAAATGTGGTGACCATCCAGATTTTGGTAAGAGCGTTACAGTTCAAAATCGGACTGTGGTTATCCGTAAGCAAATTCCCCGATCGTTTCACTCACAGGCATCTTATATTAGGAGAGAGTGGTTCTGCGAGTAACGTGTGTGTGCTCCCTTTTACCGTTCATCCTATTCTGATCAATTGTCCAGTTTTTAAGAATCATCGTCGAAATTTATTTAGCAATCCAATTTTATTTAAACTTGAGAGATTGGGTGGGAGAAAATCCCCACCCAAATCTCTTTAAATTTTTATAACTCATTGGTGTTTTAAACTTTATATACATGTTTCTGTCTATACCTTTTATACCACACCCCATTTCGTCAGCTATCAATATTACCATCGACATAAAACTCATTTTTACCTTTTTCAAATTAATCTCTTAGTTGCTCTCATTGTATTTCAATCTCATTTGACATGTTACATCTATTTATTGGTCTGCCCACTATAAACATTTTGACTTTTTATGGGGGTTGCATTCTATCTTGTGTTTGGCGCACCTTTTCTGGATCTTGCGCCATAAAACCCAAATCAACCCACCAGCAGATCCTCACTGAGAGACAAGCAACGGGATGTAAGGGTTGAGGAGAGAGTATTCTTACCGTGGTCTTTTCGAGGCACCTGAGCAGATGGTGGTGCTGCAACTCGAAGATATCCTCCGGGAAGTCGTCGACGTCTTGTCCGCTTTCCTGGGCAGCTATCCTCGCTTCGGCAGCCTTCTTCTTACTCACAAACGCCGCCCCGCTCGTCGCCTTCGCTATTCGGATGCGGGCCATGCGCGCCTTCTGCAACACAAACACACACACTGAGAAACAGTACACATACACTACAACATACTACAAGGCAACAAACACGCGCTTTGTAACGTCCATCGCAATAGCTCGGCATCAGAATCGGCCCAAAATCCCGAACCGTCAATCGGAGTGGTCCTTCAAGGTGGTCTTTTTACCCTCCAGATGGTCTTAAGGGTGCACGACGCCGCCCCCTGTGATTGAGCTGCCCTTCAGTGAAACTTGCGGGACAAAAGTGCTGTTTCAGAGTTGAGCAGAGGTGTTTTTTGTGGTGCTCGTTTCGAGCCGACCGTTTCAATAGATCTCATTTCCCCCTTCTTGCACAGGTCTCCAATACCCGTTGTGTTGCTCCAGTGTGACGTTAATTAAAATACCTACCCTTCTTGCACAGCGAACACGAAGTTACGCAAATCCCCGATTACAGATATTGTATTAAAGTAAATAAATAGTTCAAATGTAATTTTGATTATGTCGTGCTTATTGGCACGCCACTCGCACCATTACGTTAAGGCTTTAACTCTCCAAGTGGTTTCAACGCGATGTCTAATCCATCAAGAACTGACCCTTTTTGCTAATGACGAGATATCGCGCCATCAAGATATTGCTTTTTTTAATGATGACGAGATCAAGATCTGGTCAGTTTTCTTCTAATGACGAGATATCTCGTCCATCTAGATCTGCTAATGATTAGGCTAGTGGCGATAGACCTCATCACGACCACCAAGAAGGTTAACACTCTTTGAGCGACACGAGATGAAGTGAAGAATTGTTTTTATTCTACATCACTTTGAATGACTCAATGCCCACTTTTATAGGCTCAAAGAATCCTAGGAAAGATTTTGTGGGTCGTGATGCTCAAAACTGGTTTGAAGTCATGCAGAGTAGGTAGTTGAGTTAAAGTCACACTGAAGCAATACCATGGGCTATCGTCGACGGTCAAGGGATCGATCCCGAAGAGAAAGGTCCGAGGACAATACCAAGTCATTTTGAACTCCGGTCAGATGACGAGGTCAGCGCGTGAGCTGGCACCCCACTCCAAACTTCCACACCACTCCAACGCGAAGACATTTGAGGCCACGACAGATTCAATCAAATCGAAATTCAAGGGAAGATCGTCGTGTATAAAGGGAGCTGGTGCGCACTAAATCTGTGTCATTGCTTCCAATGTCCTCACTTTGCCGTCCACTACCTAGCGGATATTCATTGATCATGTTATTGGACATTATTCATTAATGGATAGACAAAAGTCAGTTTCATGCAGCCGAATTTTGTCTTCCCTGTATTCAGTTCAGTTCGTGGCTTGTACAAGATGTTACACAAGCTTGTACACTTGTTGTTAGATGATCGTCCTATCGGTGAACCGATTCTAAAACCAGCTCAGGTGTGACCTCGTCATCCGACCGTGGTTGAAAATTACGTGGTATTGTCTACGTGGATCTTTCCCTTCGGGTTTGATCCCGGACCACCGCCGATAACCCCACCTACAGCGCGACGTTAATTAAATACCTACCTACCGTTATATATTATTTTAGTGTTTTGTATATTTAAAAAAATAACATGAGATAACAGCGTATCGACATGTTGAACTAAAGTTCCCAACAGCAATATAGTATATACGGTATTCAGAAGTTTTAGAAAGATAGTTTTCATCGAAATGATTCATCACAATATGACGTCATGCAGACGTTAAAATTTTAAATTTCCTTTCGCTTCCCTTGTTACTGCTTCGTGAAGTTACGCTCTCCAACTAATTTTATACGGTATAAAAATACTTCGATTGCTCCGTTGCACGTTAGAAATTTGGCATCCCTTCAAGAGATATTTTTGATTTGTTCGAGTTTTCATGACTTCTGTCGGAAGCTTAAAAGCAAATATTCCTATTCAAGGGAACAGAAGCCAATTGGACTCGTGGTCATTAATAATAACATGCCGAGGAACGCAGTCAGCGATAAAATTATCCTTGAATGAACAACTTTTTCAATTGCTTCGCGTTATACGATCGCCCTCCCTTCCTCATATCATAACCCAGACATACACCGCCTAATTATACCGAAGAAAATAAAAGTATTCTGTACAAAATCAAATGACTTTCACTATTGTTATGATCGCATTTTGTTGACGCGTCCTCTTTTCTTGTATAGTTGCATGTTTTTATAACCAGAAATTCCATTGGCAATCTCCTGATTCTAGAAATGTTGTTTTGCCATACGGTCAAAGCAGAGTAGGATTCATGCTTTAACTCTTTATAGAGTTAAGGTGTATGTATACACTAGAAGAATGTTTTTTAAATTTTGACTTTAAATATCCAATTTTTTTACAATAGGTCATTGGTTTGGGCTTAAAATCATTTCTATGTGAAAAAATCAGATTACACTAATAATTAATGATCTAATTTAGATATAATTAGCTAATTAGCATGTTTTTGAACAGTGTTATCTCAAATTCCAATGTGTTCAGAAAGACTCTTCCTACTGGAAATTATTCCTGATATTATTTTTCAAGTTACTAAAGGGGATAGGTTTTTTATACAATTTTTTCACCAAGGAAGTCCAAATAATCAAGATTTTTTCAGGAATTTTAGCATTTAAAAATCAACTAAAACCTCATTTCTTACCTAATAACTCTGAGTGAGGATCACATCCGCTGTGTTATATAGATTGTAACGACATAAAAATAATTATAATAGATCAATTCATTGTTGAGTTATCACCGTTTGAACAAAGCATCCTATTGCAAAAACACAGTTCTTCAAAAATTGAGTTTCAAGTTTTGGAAGCATGTTTGTTCATGGTGACAGAATCTAACATAAACCATTATAACGCGAAAAATATATCGAATATTTATAAGATCTTGGTATTGTATGAAAGCTAATGAGTTGGAAAATACACTTATGTCCAAAAGTTAAGCATAATTCGTAAAATGCGAAAAAATAGGAGTAAATATGGATATAATGGTTCCAAATCACTTGTGGAGAATCGTGGGACGAAGGTAAAACATTGTGCATATGCAAACAGTTCAGTCGACGAGTCGTAAAGTCGTAAAACGGCCTCGAGCTAGTTTCGACATAAATTTCGCAATTGCTGTGGTACCGAGTGTATATACCAACTGTGTATATACCAACTGTGTATATTTGTGAAAGGACGAATTATTGGAATAGGGTCAATCTCAAACCGAAGCGTCACGAATTCTAAATGTGCCTCTGTGATCTCCAGACTGGAAGACAACTGGAGATATCATCCGACGACCAGTACCAGGTCGACCACGGGTAACAACCGTTTGGCAAGACCGATATTTGGCGATAACTGCGCGACCTCAGGAACCGTTCTGCCAGACAAATGGGTTCAGCCCTGACAGCCGCTACAAGAGTCATAGTTTTGAGACAAACTGTTCACAAGAGATTTAGACACGTTGGTCTTTATGACAGACGACCAGCAGTTTGTATCCCCTGACGTCTGTACAGAAACGTGCGCGTTTACAGTGGAGTTTGGAACATCGGCAGTGGAGTTGACAACAGTAGGGGCAGTCATGTTCAGTGAGTAATCCAGATTTAGCATGCAAACTAATCGTCGTACCACGATAAGGAGAGAACGTGGAACCCGTTTTCACCCGGGAAACATCACGGAAAGACTGAATCATGGTCACACGGAATCATGGTCTGGGCAGGCATCATACTCGACGGCCACACAGACCTCCACCTCTTTGTCACGGGGTCTGTTACCGATCAAAGATACAGAGACGAAGTCCTTGAGCCTACCGTTCGCCTGTTTCGAGATGCTGTCGGTCCTGGTTCCATATTCATGGATGATAACGTGCCTCCTCACGACGCATTCCCTCAAAGTGAAGATATCCACCGCATGCAGTTGCCTGCCAACTCTCCTGATCTGAATCCTATAGAGCATGTGTGGGATATGCTCGGGAGACATTGCAGCCCTCCGCCACCCGCCAAGCTCCTTTCCGGAATTGAAAACTGCTCTCCGTGAGGCTTGGAACTCTGAGTACACAACTCATCCATACCCTCATCGAAAGTATGGGAAATCTTTGTGCAGCATGCGTGGCTACCAGCGGTTCCCACACACCGTATAAAACGTCAGCATCCCATTGTTTTAATCATTCTGCCTCACTGAAGTTGACACCCGTATTGTGAACCTTTTTCTTTCAACCCTTTTCTTTGGATAATAAAAGTCATTATTATCCTTGTTTTGCATTGTTTTTTCTTCTATAGCCCTATTAGACCCGCGTTTCCTTCCATTCCGATGTAGATTTTCTGAAATATTCACAAAACAGCAATTAGGCTTAACTTTTGGACACGAGTGTAATTTCAAGCAATAAAAAGTATCGATATTCTGGTCGAGTTTCGTGATTTCTAGTGTTAGCATTCATCTTAAAGCAGAGTAAGAGTAGCACAAAGCTGTTAACTCAATTTTCCTGACTGAAAACAACTGCTATTGTTACAAGACTTTTTTTGCTGTGCACAATCACTACAATCACAGAGTGGGATGCCAACTCAGGTGTTGACCTCGTCATCTGACCGTGGTTCAAAATGACATGGTCTCGGATCTTTCCCTTGGGGATTAATCCCGGATCGTCTCCACTAGCCCGTTATGTTATTCCAATGCAATTGACAAGTAACTGGAATTAATTTTTAAAATCTTATTGTGATTCCTCAAGCCAGTAGGGTTATTAATGATACGTTATACGTTGCCATGAATGATGTCGTTCAATTAAAAAAGGTATGCAATTTCTTATGCATACAAAATATTTTTTACAATAACTGTCTCGGTATCGCGAAATGAAGATGAGTCAATTCAATAAGTGCAGCACAAAGGCAAGATGAATTACGAGGGAACATCGCTAGGAATTGTACATTATATTATTCCTTAATTATACGGAAGCTGTTTGAGAACTTCCTTTGCTGCTTAAGTACAGGGAATTCCGGTCTGTATGCCAGCTAAAAGGTCAAACAGAAAGAAAGCCCATCTCGTTCTCACGGGATTAGAATAACTCCCTAATTGAATAATGAAACAAGAGAAGGGAGAAAATGGAAGTTTTATGGCGACAGCCCAAGTACTCGACAACACCACAAATCCATAATTTCGACTCTATTTTCTGTGCAATGCTTTTATTTCCCCTTTAGACTCCTCTATTCGAAGTGTTAGGAATTTTAATTAAAGTCGCACTGGAGCAACACCATGGGCTATTGGCGACGGTCCGGACCCGAAAGACATATGAGGCCACGAGAGATTTAACGTGCACCAGCCCCCTTTTTACACGACGGTCTTTGGTTGGATTCGAACTCTCAAACCCCGTCTGCTAATCTGTTACTCTTCCAACCGGGCTACCGGATTGGTAGAAACGTGTTTCTAATTCTAAAGCAAAAGCTAAACACCCAAATGGTATATCCAGCTATCGACAAAGTGGCGCGTTAGGTAGGTATTTAATTAACGTCACACTGGAGCAAAGCAATGGGCTATCGGTGACGGTCTGGGTTCAAACGCGAAAGGTAAGATCCGAGGACCACGTCATTTTGAACCACGGACAGATAACGAAGCCACACTTGAGCTGGCACCCCACTCTTCAAACTTCCACGCCAAAGTGAGGACATTGGAGAGTGGGGTGCCAGCTCATTCGTGACTTCGTCAGCTAACCGTGGCTCGAAATTAAGGGGTGTTGTCTTCGGATTTTTGCCTTCAGTATTGATCCCGGACCTTCGCCAATAGCCCGTTGTGTTGCTTCAGTGTGACGTTAATTAAATACCTACCGAAACGGAGAAAAACAAATGCAGAAAGAAGACGGAATTGCAAAGCAGAATAAACCTGAAAATATGATTTGAATGCCGCGTGCAATTACTTTTATTTGCGAATAACAAGAGCGACTGACTCCAAAGCCAGAAAAGACAAATCCGCTGAGAACATAAGCGACTTAACTTCAATCCTCTTCATCTCCAGAGATTTCAAATGAATCCAAAGGGCGATTTCCAAGGATTTATGCCCTGGCATAAATACTTATATCCCACCTTCCAGGCATTTCCGTGTAGCACATCTTGGAAAGACCACTTCCAGCTTACAGAAAAGTACTTCAGGGTGGAGATTTTTTTACACTGCTATAGACACTAATGTACGGAAAGTTAATTATTCTAGTGGTGGATAAGTTCACCATGGAATTAAGCTTCACTCTGGAGACATTCACAATCCCATAGCCCTTAAAAGTTAGGCCCCAACTTTTGAAAGAGTAACCCAAGGGTTGCGAGTTCGAATCGAAAGACCGTGTATACGAAGGGGACTAGCACGTTCAATCTGTCGTGGCCTCACACGTGGTGTGGAAGTTTAGACAGTGTTTTGCCAGTTCAGGTGTGACCTCGTCATCTGACCATCGTTCAAACGGACGTGGTGTTGTTCTCGATCTTTCCCTCCGGGATTGATCGCCGACCGTCGCCAATAGCCCGTTGTGTTTGTTGCTCCAGTGCGACGTTAATTAAATACCTACCCACCCTTAAAAGTTTCAAGTTTGTTAGGGCCTTTAGTTTGTTTTTGTGGTTGTACGTAGGTAGTTGAATTTACGTCGCACTGGAGCAACACACGGGTTATCGGTACGGTCCGTGTAGGTAGGTATTTTAATGCATATAATATATTCCCTTGTACACAATTTTAAAATTTTCGCTTCTTATGAGTATTGCTGGTACCACGCACTCCATGGTAGAGTTGTGAGAGAATGTGAAGTTTTTGTATCGTAAAGTGCAGTCCCTTCTCAGTTTAAAAATTATAAAGATTTCCGTCGTGTTTTTCAGTTAAATGTGATTGCAAGCAGGCAATCATAGAGTATAAGTGACTCCAATTCCTGCGACATTTAAACGCTTTTACATGACCTTAATGGTATAAGTTCATTGACTCTCAGCCGTAATTCGGAAGTATAAAAAGGATTTTTTCTGACTAGCTATCCTCTTGACCTTTCCGAAACTTCTCATTGAAAGAGGTATTAGACGTACCCGGGTAGAATTGAACGGGTGTCAGTTTCTCCTAAGATTGAACGAGTATTTAATCATTTGACAAAGGAAAGAATCGATTCTTTCTATTGACATCCGAATTTATACATAGCCTCATCAATTTTTATTCAATTAAGATGGACTGCCTGTCGTTTCTGAAAAGAGTTGGGATGGAAATTTAAAATGTCATTCCCGTTTCAAGAGACTTCTGAATGCTTGCCACTTCCTGAACTTGAGATAGCGTTATTCACCGAATAATATATTCTTTGTCGCTTTGTGTGTACTTTTGTCAAGGATTTGTGGCATGCGTTGAAAATAAAAATAGACACTACGTCATCAAGTAGGCAAGTAACAGAATTGGTACTTGTCTACGTAGTTCTGGTGTTTGTCTTGAGGATGCATTGGGTCATCCGGAAAGTTCTGCGGTTTTTTATGATAAATAGCAACGAAAGCAGTACAAGAAAATGGTATTCAATCACATAAGCACCATTTTGCCATCTTTCCGGCAGCTGAAAAATTCCTTTTTTTTTAAAGTCATTAGGCTTATTTGTAAAGAAGTTATCGAGGTGCTGTATGACAGTCTCCAAAGAATTGAACTCCAGGCCGTTCAGAGAATTTTGAAGTGACCTGAAGAGGTGAAAATCTGAGGTCTAGTGTATATGGGGGGGGGGGTGACACAAAACATCCCAGTCATACTCAATAAGTCTTTGTCTGACATTCATTGTCATGCTGGAAGACAACACCTCGACGATTGGTCAGTTCTGGCCACTTTGCTTCGATTTCTGCTTTTAATACTGCCATTTGAGAACAGTATTTTTCTGAATTTATCGTCTGATTTTGTGGCAACAATTCATATTGTACAATTCCTTTGTAGTCCCACCAAACACAAAGCATTACTTTTTTGGGATGCAGCGCCCTCTCGAGTTCGTTGGGGAAGTTCATTTGGCTTACCCATGATCTTTTTCTTGTAACATTACTGTATAGAATCCACTTCTCATTTCCAGTAATGAGCCGTTTCAAAAAAGGAGCTTCATTTCGTTTCAGCAAAGAATCACATGCCGAAATTCGAACAAGCATATTCTGTTGTGTTAAAGTATGGGGTACTCATACATCGTAGCGGTTTACATACCCAATCTTCTTCAGATGATCATGAACTGTACTTTTTGGAATATTTAGTCTGTGATAGTTCCTGAACTGTGTAACGTGAATTTTCAGCGATGGCATCTTTGAATAGGTCCTCGTTTACAGAGGATGGTCGTCCAGAGCGGGCATCGTCTTCGAGGCTGAAATTTCCGCGTTTAAATTTATCAAACCACCTTCGAACTGTGTCATCAGAAACATCATTTTGCCCATATACAGCACAAATTTTACGAGCAGTCTGACTAGCATTTTTTCCTTTCTTAAAATAAAAGAGCATAATATGACGAAAATGAATTTTTTGGTTCTCCATTCTTAGCACAGTGAAAGCAGAAAAGACCGAATTTACACATCTGCTTCAATCAAGGTCATTCCTTATCAGCGGTAGCAAAATGATAATAAGAAAGCGCGCTTCGATTTGAAAAACCGCAGAACTATCCGGATGACCTTGGCAATAGCAAATTGAGCCAGATATGGATGGACGAGATATCTCGTCACTAGAGAAAGAACTGATCAGATCTTGAACTCATTATCGTAAAACAATCGGCAATAACTTGATGACAAAATATCTCGTCATTAGCAAAATGGGCCAGATCTTGATGGACGAGATTTTCGAGATTTCTCGAAATTTTCGTCTCTCAAATACCGGCAAGTTTTCTTAGGGATGCTAGTTTTGAAACGAGGCCTCTTTCCTGTTACCGTCTCATTGCAAAAATTAATTTAATTCGCAAAAGCAATGCTAAACAATGCATAATTGTATAGCATTGCACCTATTTAATTAATATTCCGTTGTGTTGCTCCAGTGCGACATTAATTAACTACCTACCTAACTACCACCTATTCCATTTCTAAGAGCCCGGTTGGAAAAGTAACGGACTAGCAACCGGAGGGTTGCGAGTTCGAATCCATCCAAAGACCATCATGTGCAAAGGGGGCTGGTGCACGTTAAATCCATCGTGCTCTCAAATGTCCTCACACTGGCGTGGTATGGAAGTTTGGAGAGTGGGGTGCCAGCTCAGGTATTGCCTCGTCTTCTGACAGTGGTTCAAAAATTACGTGGTGTTGTCATCGGATCTACCCCTTTGGAATTGATCCCGGTCCGTCACCGATAGCCCGTTGTGGTGCTCCAGTGTGACGTTAATTAAAAATACCTACCTTCCCTTTCTAAGAATTACATTCTAAATGAAATATTTAAAATATTTTTAAATAAAATAACCATTTTAAATTAAAAATGAAGAAACCGTTTTAAATAAAATATCCATGTTGACAAAAACTAGTGTTACAGAAATTAAATTGGATTTAATGACCAGCTTTAGCCAATGCCTCTCACCCTTAAAAAATGATAACACTACTTGAACCAATCCTAAGCTGGTTGGTGGCCGAGGTAGCCCGGTTGGAAGAGTAACGGATTACCAACGGATGGTTGCGAGTTCGAATCCAACCAAAGACCGTCCTGTACAAAGGGGTCTAGTGCATATTTCAATCTATCGTGGTCTCAAATGTCCTCAACAGCATGGTGTGGAAGTTTGGAGAGTGTGGTGCCAGCTCTAATGTGATCTCGTCATCTGATCGTGATTCAAAATGACGCTGTGTTGTCCTCGGATCTTTCCCTTCGGGTTTGATCCTGTACCAATAGCCCGTTATGTTGCTACCCTATATCTAAAGTGGCGTTTTGTGATTGACTGGGAACAGACTTTTCTCCAAACAGTAGTTTCTGGTGAAGCTAAAACATTTGCATTCAAAACGAGTCAAAGCGAATCACACACAACCAGATATTGGGTCAGAAAAAAAATATCCGCATCTTGTTATCCGATAAAAACAAACCAAATCATCGATGCTTCTTATGGCAGAACTGCTGAAACTATCGATTGGATTCGAGTGGTTTCCAGACATTCGAATCCTATGATTTTTTTTCCATCCCCAACATTTTTTTATCGCAGTATCAAATGACATCTCAAATCGGATGCAGTATGGATCCGAACAAAAAGGTTGAAAATAAGAGACGTCTTTTGAAAATTTTAAGCTGAAAAAGCCCCCCGGCACATCGTCTGCCACCCCCTCTCTCGTTTGTCGAGTTTCGAATGTCGTAGAGAGCGTTTCTTTTTTTCCGTATTCTTTCGGTCTTCATTGTTACCGAGTAGGGAAAGATCTCGCTCGTACTGCTCTCTGGATTCGAGGGATGTTCAGTCCGTAGTTGCGCCTAAAGGGTGGGGAACCTTGTTTCCGTTAATAAAAATATTCAATCTGAAACATGCTCTTTTGGCATTCTGTTTATTCTAGAGCAGTTTCTCGCTCTCATGCCGTCTGGATCCGAATTCAAAGCCTTCTACGGGGTGCTCTTCTACTTGTTGCTGCAAGAATTTTAATTGGATGTAGCGAACAAAAATTAAAACCGTATTCATATAGGGTGACATTTAGATTGGGCGGTAGCCCAGTTGGAAGAGTAACTGATTAGCAACCGGAGGGTTGCGAGTTCAAATCCAACCCAATACCGTCGTGTACAAAGGGGGCCGGTGCATGTTAAATAATCTGTCGTGGCCTCAAATGTCCTAACGTTGATGTGGTGTGAAGGTTTTAGAGAGGGGTGCCAGTTCAGGTGTTCTCGTCATTTGACAGTGATTCAAAATGAAGTCCTCAGTTGTTTCCCTTGGGGTTTAATTCCGGACCGTCGCCAATAGCCCGTTGCGTTGCTCCAGTGGGACGTTAATTAAATGACCTACCTACCTCTATACGGATATTAGTTTAACGGACGTAGACACCGACAAAGAATTCTAAAGAATGCATTTGCCAATCAGTAGAGCGAATGAAATCCTTTGATGCACATAAGTAGACGTCTCTATCGCCTCCTTAAAGAAGATAAGGCGGCAGTTGGAAGGACTAGTGGACATGGCTCTAATGGAAGCCAGTCACGACATCCTTTCCAGCGCTGCCTTTCTTGGGGCTTTCCTTTCTTTCGCTCAATCACCGTCATCTCTTTAGCAGAGAGTATACAGATATGCATTGACCGCATTTTAATTGCATGGCCGGTTTTTAACCATCGTCATTTGAAGCTCCTTTCAATTAACCTCGCACTGGTGCAACACAACGGGCTATTGACGAAGGTGGTCCGGGATCAAACCCCAAAGGGAAACAACTGAGAACTACACTACTTCATTCTGAATCACGGTCAGATGACGAGGCAACACCTGAGCTGGCACTCCACTCTCTAAACTTCCACACCACTCCAACGTGAGGACATTAGAGTCCAAGACAGATTTAGCATGCTCCATCCCCTACGACGGTCTTTGGTTGGATCGTGTTTTGAATCCTCCGGTTTCTTATCCGATACTCTTCCAACTGGGCTACGGGGCCTACATAGCTCAGTGGGTATGCCCAGTGCGGTAGCATTCTATGACTTGTAGACGGCGCAGGTTCGATTCCTGTCAGGTGCATTTTCCCTGGGTGTATTTCTCTCAGCTCTACTTATATATATCCCGTTGTGTTGCTCCAGTGCGACATTAATTAAAACACCTACTTACCTCTTTTCTCTATCCTTAAAACTTTCACTGTGTGTATTACTTTATGGGTTGCTGTAGCCGGGTTTGCAAAGTAATGGATTAGCAACCGGAGATTTGCGAGTTCGAATCCTCCAATGTCCCCACTTTGGCTTGGTGTCGAAGTTTGGAGAGTGGGTGCCAGCTCAGGTGTTGCCTCGTCATCTGACCGTGGTTCAAAATAACGTGGTGTTATCCTCGAATCTTTCCCTTGGGGAATGAATCCCGGACCGTCACCAATAGCCCGTTGTGTTGCTCTAGTGGTCCCAAATCATTTCCCCGATTCCCGCGGCGATCCATACGAGCAGTGGCATCCTTTCCCTTCTTTTGGGCATTATCTCCTCCCGAAGCTTTTAAGGCCCTCTTCTGCCGCTCCCTCGCCTTGATTGACTTTTTTTATGGGCCGCCCTCTCAAGGCCAGAGAAGGGGTTTGCTTCTCCAGGGACGGTCTCAACACGCCGTCATTAAAAGGATATATGGGAATAAAACGCCATCTATCGCACACGATTGTTAGTTTCCAGCATGAGGGTTCATTATTGGGATGGAAAGCTTGTAACGAGGATCAGGCGGGCATCCAGATAGGCAGGTATTTTAATTAAAGTCGCACTGGAGCAACGTGACGGTCAGGGATTAATCTCGAAGTGAAAGACGTGGCAACACCTGAACTGGCACCTCACTCTCCAAACTTCCACACCATGCCAATGTGAGGACATTTGAGGAGATTTAACGTGCACCAGCCCCCGTGAACACGACGGTCTTTGGCTGGATCTAGTTTCCAGCTCACAGCCCTCAGGTTGTTAAACCGATCGATGCTCTACTAACGGGGCTACCGATCTCCAGTTGGAAGTGTTTGCCCTAGAAGTACCTAAATAAAATGTATTTACTCACTCAAAAATTTTTGAAAACCGATCAAAATTAGAATAATCTTGTTGAGTTTTAATAAATATTAGACCTTCTTGGGCCATATGCTGTTTTCCCCAGCCATAGAAATGGTTTGAAGTGAAGTTGCTAAGCGTATCTTTTCGAGTGCTTTTTGGGAATTAGATGACTGAATTCAACCAACGGGGTTCAACAATATGATGACTTTCGCGTTGAGAATCTTTCCCTTTGAGACCCAAATCGGAGTCCTTGTTCGGGGGTCTCCTTTGTCCAGCCAAGTTCATTTGGAGCCAAAATGAGCCGATGCCAAAACCATTTCCGATGCCGAGAATGGGCACCCATTGATCCCATTGTCCCAACCTGTGTGCTGCAGAAACCCAAGAGAGCCCTGGCGACTTTCCGATTAGGCCATCGCCGCATTTACTACTTATTTTTGTTGGCAGCCTTTGCCACGCTGTCATTGTTGATGTTGCCAAATCGATTTGTTTTGCGAGAGGGTTTTACGGAGGAGGTTGCCAAAGTTCAGCCCCATCGGAGGCCTTCATGTCATAACTTCCTCGTAACAGAAGCACATTTGGGTTCGAAATCAATGCTCTCATTAGGAATTTCGTCGAGGCTTGGAAACTCTCCATGGAGCCCCACTCACATGCAACGAACGACAAGTTGTTTGCTTGAAATTGGAACGACACCATTTTGTGGAACAAACAGGACATATTATCAATGCCAGAGATTTCTCTGAAGATCTAAGGATGGAATGATGGGGTCGTCGTGGCTCAGTGGGTATGCCCACTGCGCTAGCAACCTTCGAGTTGTAGGCGGCGCAGGTTCGATTCCTGTCAGGTGCATTCGTCCCTGGGTGTATTTCTCTCTTCTGTGTCAGTAAAGCTTTCGCTGTGTATGTGTCAATTACTTGATATTGTATTGTGTCTGGCACAGCATGGACAAATATGGCCCTTGTGCCATGAAACCCCCAAACCAACCAACCAAAGTAACCCGTGAGTCCAAGGAAAACTTGTTTGGGCGTTTTATTAGACTCTGAAGTTACGAACAGCAGCGGTTTTTGTTGGCGAAGGCCGAATCGTAACGTTTTCGATTATATGTCTCAAGAATTTTTCTCCTTTTGAATTGACTTTTTTTTAAAGTTTAGTTCAAGTCCAAATTCTGAAGCAGTCTCTAATATACTTTTCAGATGTTTTACTTCTTCCTTTTTATGAACGGATGGGATAATTAAATCATCAAGATACAGAGCTACAATACCATGAAAAGAAAGGATGTATAGTTGGTTGGCTGGTTTTATGGCGCAAGGGCCATGTTTGGCCATGCTGCGCCAGACACGACATACAATATCAAGTAATAGACACACACACAATGAAATATTTACTGACACAGAAGAAAGAAATACGCTCAGGGAGGAATGAAAGGATAGAGAGAAAATGGTAGGTAGTTAATTAACGCAACACTGAGAGCAACACAACGGGCTATTATCGACCATAGTGCGCCATAAAACCCCAACCAACCGACTACTACAAAAGTTAGCAGGAAAAAGTTCCACCTAACGATTATGAAGCAAGCTTCTGAGTGCCTCAACCCACTACACCTATCCTTCAAGTCCCAGCAAGACTCCATAAAAGTTCTGGAACTGAATTCTGGAACTCACTGCCCTTCTGACGGGATCGGATTTTGGGGTTATGTAGCGCAAGGTCCAAAAGCGAACAAGCTGCGCCAACCGTTCTGACAGATATCAACATTCATGGGAGATTGAGGGTCCCAGGTTCTCCAGAAAAGAAACTACAGTTGCCATCGATATTAAATTTTGATCCTCCGAAATCGGAGGTTTAACACTCGGTTGAGGGTTGCCGCATGCGCAGTGAAATCTTTTTGCGAAGGAAGCGACGCCAACCGTCAACAAAACAAAATGGACGACGCACTTCATTCTGTGCTCAACTACAGAATTCTGACAAAGGATTCTCAAATATTAAGTTTGGTAGCTGAGATGGGTACTGAATTTATAAAATTTATTCGTGTGTGATAAAACTGATGTTATCAGCG
Organism: Meta bourneti; assembly: GCA_933210815.1. Taxonomy (NCBI): domain Eukaryota; kingdom Metazoa; phylum Arthropoda; class Arachnida; order Araneae; family Tetragnathidae; genus Meta; species Meta bourneti. The sequence continues at coordinate 116,782,275 of OW119923.1, read as the reverse complement.
TTCGGAATAGCTAGGAATATAGTTTATCTTTAAACACGTAGCTGACCACGGCAGATGCAAATTCATTGCAGAACAAAAATGCTTTTCTTCCTTTATTACGTATAAAAGAAAAATGACAATGCAAGTGACTCCACTCTGAATCCACACACCAACACTCACGAGACAAAAGCAATCGGAATTCAGTTCTGCCGACGAAGGATTCGGAATGATTTTGGATCCGGACATCATAAGAAATGTAAACAACGTCACGTGCTACAGAGAGGAGATAGTAGCCAATCACACGAGCTTATCGCTTTAATCGATGGGTCACTTAATTCGTGTTTTGTTAATACGATTCTTGGTAGGTATTTTAATCAACGTCGCACTAGAGTAACACAACGAGCTATTGACGACGGTCCGGGATCAATTCCCAAGCCGAATCTTTCCCATGGGTCAAGGGAAAGATTCGAGGACAACACTACGTAATTTTCACGGTCAGATGACGAGGTAACTCCTGAGCTGGCACCCCACTTTCCAAACTTCTATACCAAGCCAACGTGAGGATACGGTACTTGACTAATCCATGGTTTCACTCTGACCGGCGGATTTTCTGATCCATGGATTAACTCGATACTTGTGAATACGGCCGTTTGCCTCGAAATTGCCTTAATCACCAAAGACCGTCGTGTACAGTACCTTCACCAATAGCACGTTGCGTTGCTCCAGTGCGACGTTAATTAATACCTACCAAGACGTTACAGTATTTATCCATCGCATGCCAATGCTATGAACGAGGAAAGAGAAAAGCAGAAATTCAGCCAAATACACGCTTTTCCTTTCTCTTGTCCAACGCTGTCGTGTCTTTTCTATTTCGGCGATGCTCGGAAATCTTATTTTCTCTGGGAGATGCGCTCCACAATAGCGGTATCATTTCACTCGAGTTAACGCCTTTATTTTCTGTTCATTTTTATCTAACCAATCCGACGGAAACTGTCAAAGCCTTCTCTCAGGATGAGCGCCGCTCCACTTTTTAACGTCCTCTCCCAGGCAGAAATAGTTTTAATTCCCTTTTCCGGGAGGAAACAAAATCGGATTTCGTCCGGCGATGAAAGCAAGTTGATGTCCCGGGTAATAAAGTTTAGTTTGCAGTTTTATGACTCTTTTGTTAGCAGGTCATTCGGCGAGTTGCTTCGATTTCTTTGCGTGGTAACATTCCCTCCATTGGAACTACTGATTCTCCGGAATAGTTAGAATCCTTAACGCTATTGGAGCATAAAAGGGAGAGGGGTTCCGTTGGGACTCCCCCCGGGGAGAGGGTCGTGCCACCCACGCAGTCGAATAACGAGAGAATGGCTTCGACTGTTTCCTCTCCGGCCAAATTAATTTAAGTAAAGCGGCACTCCAATTTCATGACGAAAAAATACTGAAATGAATGTAATGTTTAGTTCATCCCTGTCTCTGAAACACTTGCGAAGAAAGCTTTAAAAGCGATATAGCAGAGCACCGGAGGGTTGAGATTCCAACCACAGACTGTCGAGTACGTGAGGGCAGGTTCAATCACCTCCGATGTGGCATGGAGAGTGGGGTCGGACCTCGTCATCTCACCGTGATTCAAAATCACGCGGTGTTTTCAAAGCATCTTTCCCTTGGGGATTAATCCCGGACCGTCACCAATAGCCCGTTGTCTTGCTCCAGTGCGATGTTAATTAATTACCATAGCTGGAAAACAATGCTGTGTAGGAAATGGGTCCGAAATTTAAGGACCTACGAACGAGATTTCGAGCTTAATTAGCGACAGTAGATACTAACGAAGGAAGTCTACCAAAAGATGGACGACGAATGCAGACTCCAACCCCCAAATACACCCTCAAACGACCGTTTATATTCCAATCTGAGGACGAGTCAAGGAAGTAAGTAGCTAATTAACGTCGCACTGGAGCAACACAACGCCCTATTGGCGATTGTTCCGAAGGGACAGATCCAAGGACAAAACCACATAATTTTGAATCACGGTCGGATGACAAGAATAACGCCTGAACTGGCACCCCGCTCTCCAAACTTCCACACTACGCTAACGTGAGGCCATTGGAGTCCACGATCGACTTTACTTGCACCCGGTCTTTGGCTGGACCGAGTTTCGAACTAGCAACCGTTCGGTTGCTAATCCGATGCTCTTCTTCCAACTGGGCTGCCAAGGTTAAGTGAGCCGAGCATTCACGATGACAGTCTAGCGTGACTTACCTTCTGTGCTTTCCTCTTGTCGGCTCTTTGGTTCTGGTGATAGATGCGGCTAAAATTGGAAACGATGACAGGTACGGGCAGGGCGATCACCAGCACCCCGCTCAGAGAACACACCCCGCCGACGATCTTGCCCGTTGGCGTCGCGGGAACCATGTCTCCGTACCTGAAAACACGAGCAATATACAGTCAGTGCTATACAAATACCGCTATTTGGTTTGTCAAAAGTTCTGACAAACTTCCCATAATACAGAATTTTTTAATGTCAAACGAAATTGGTAGGCTGTGTCGAGAACACAAACCTTAGTTTTGACGTGAATATTCGGGTCTGGTGTTGGATTGTGGAATGAATCAAGCAGAAGTTTGAACGATTGTTTAGTGCAAATAGTCAACAATTAATTTACAGTTAGAACCATTAAAGAGCATTTTGATATTTATTCTTGAAAGATGGTTGACCGATATTAATTGTTCAGTAACTTTCGAGTGACATCCCTACGCACTCCAAAGTGGCCCAAAGATTGCCCAGCACCTTAGAATTTCGACAATGCCCCTCAGTGCGACCCCTCAGTGCGCACTCGATCCGAAGGTCAGTTACGAACATACCTTGTCCACATGACGATATATTTATATTCTGGATGTTTGAAATCATAAGACAACGCTTTTTTAAGAATTTTCATGCATGCATCATTTTTATATGTATATCCATAAGTATTATTCAATATAGGAACCCGTACTGTTCCTATATTAAACTCGCATTCCCGTCCAAACATTACGGTTGATCTTTGTATGAGAGAGTTCAAATCCAACCAAAGGCCGTCGTGTAGAAAGGAGACTGGTGCAAGTTAAATCTGTCGTGGCCTCACGTTGGCGTGGTGTGGAAGTTTGGAGAGTGGGGTGCCAGCTCAAGTGTTGCCTTTTTTTTTCAGACACCCACCGCCTTCCAGCTCGCCTAAAAAAGGCTTAGAGCTGTTTCTTGGGAAGCGGGGGTTGACATCCACAGTGACCACGAAAGAGGGCAGCAGGCCAACCAAACCCCCCGGGGGGGAGAGCAACGCCGACGTGCGGCCCCGGCAACCAGAGCACCACCATTAATTGAACAAAAATTTAAAATTTACAAACTAAGCCAACAGGGCAGAGCGAAAACATATAACACATAATAAATATCAAATAATAAGACAAACCACCGGTTTACAGGGACGATAATGACCACACAGATTGAAACATATGAAAATACAAATTATAATGGAATAATATAATACAAAATGAACAAAGCAAAATAGGATATTAAAATATTGAATTATGAATCAGAATATACTTCCAGATTTTATAGTTTATGATTTTATAGTTTTATATAAAATTGTTTATGACCTGTCAATGTTGCAATGGGTATAATTTTCAAGGGATCTTCCATTAAATCCCGTAATCAATGCTGGCCTCCAACATTTTGAGCTGCCGTTTATAATTTGGACACCCTTTGTAAATTGCAGTCATGTTCCGTATCATGAGTAGTTCTATATCTTTGATTCGAGTCTTTACAGTTTATACAATTAGCCGGATTATCGTAGTCCACATAAATATGATCGTTTTGACCACATCTGAGGCAAACTTTCTCACCTGTACAATGATTTCTACTGTGGCCAAATTGTCCGCAATTAGAGCATTGACGTGAACTCATCCCTGCGGCACCGCTGACAGCCTATGTATACATGGCCCTCAACCATAAGATTACGGAATAATTCAGGTGAAACAGCCACTACCCAGTGGTTTCCCCTAGCTGCAGTAATTTTGTAAATTCTTTCATTTATAAAATCATTTTTAAGCTAAGTGCCGGTAGGACCTCAGCTTCACAGACATCGCTATCAACAAAATAACTCGTCCTGAGCTTGGCTGGCTTTACCGCATCCAATCTGTCTGTGATTTCCACATTATTAGATAGTGCTTCGAGTAAGCCATCCACCTTCCTAGGAGAACCCGATCGACCGCAACGCCCCCACCTCTTGGTTTCCGCAGAAATGAGACTCTGAAGGAGAGACAGAGCTTTTTGAACTATTATCTTGTTGGCAACGAAGTCTCCCTCTTTCAACAAAAGTGTGAATTTCTGTTTGTGACTGGCCAGAGATACAAGTTTCTTTGAAGTCTGAGAAGGATCCGATGCCAAAATTTGAGCATATGTTGGAGCCTGTATTGGTGGTTTGTCACGAATTGTTTTAATTTCTTTCAGGAGTTCGCTGGCATGTTCTACGAACTCGTTGGGGTCTGGAACTGTGGATTTTAATTCTCTTATCAAATCAGCTGATTGTTTGGTATTATCTTGAAAGAGTTTTGTTAATCGTACAATGCTCTTTCCTCTAATATACCCCGGAGGGTAGCGTTCTCCAGTTCAAGATGAGTTACAGATTGGTTACGAGCAAGATTAGAATAATTATTCTCCAAGCGTTCGATTTTATTAGCAATACCGTTCTCCCCATCTCCTGATATATTTTTGGCGGCCTCTAATTCTTTGATACAGTTTTCGTTTACTTTGATTGTCTCCCACAGTTGGTCAATCGTTCTTTCTCGCTCAGCAATCTCAGCTTCTTGTATTTTATTGGTATGTTCATCCGTGGAGGCCCGCTGTCCAGCCGGGGGAGGGAATTTTGACTATTTTCCTATATAGGACAATGATGGATTTAAGATGTCCAGCAAGACCCTCCTGAAAAGGATGGGTCCTGATATTGCTTTTGCCCTTCAGATGACAGAATTCATCTATTCTATTTATTATTTCCCTTGGGTCTATAAATTCAGGGATTTTGAGTTCATCAGGGGTAAAATCATTTCCCAATTTTTCTATCCAATCCATTTTCTTTTGTTTTTTCAGATTTTCCGCTTGTTTGGACTCCATATTGGAGTCCAGAATTAAATAGACTTATGATAATAACAGGCAATATTAAATAAACAGGCAATATTAAATGATACAATATTAAATAAACACAAGAAAAGTGTTCAGTATGTATTACTAAAAATCCCTCTAATAGTTCACGTGTTGTGGGTTTCGAAACTTTCTGAAGAAATTGCAGAGAGGTGGTGAACATAAAATTAAACCCTATTTGCATTGGAATGTATATCAGCAAACATTTCTTAGAGCAATGTTTTTAATTAACTAGACATCAATTAACGTTAAAAAATATTGACATAAGATTAAAATTTGATTCTTTACACACTTTTCAGTTATTCTGTACACCTAATTAGATGACAAAAAGTGCCTTCACCTTAATAGTGACTTACTTCATCTTCGTTCTAACCCTCCAACTAAGGTCAACATTGCATTAACCCTCCAAGTGGTGATATGTCGTCCATCAAGATCTGTTTGAATGATGCGATACCTCGTCGAGACAACCACTAGGAGGGTGAGGTACTGCATGATTCTCAAATGATGCATCAACGTTTACAAACATCTTTATAGATTAGATGAGATATTCGCGAATGGCAACCAACAACGATTTCGCTGTCTTCGTTGCGTTACCTGATGTCGCAAGTTACCTGAAGTCGCCCCTCTGACAAAGTCCACCTCTTTTGATAGCAAACCTCTAACCCAGTGATCGATGCCGAGCCCCAGAGGTCGATATCACATTGTTAGGGGTCGATAGAAAAACACAAGACATCACTGCACGGGTAATATTGAATTCGGTTCACTTGGATTCCCTCCATCCTGAATGACAACGCAATTAAGAGTGAATATAGAATTGAGAGAGATTGAAACTGACTCACTTTGAATCCAACGTTGCTAATCTTGTCGAGAGTCACGAAGCACACCCTTCACATAGACAACGTTAGTCCATTTGTATACGAAGTTATTAAAAGTCTTATTTTCATACGTATAAGGAAGATTGTATTATTGTTATCTAAATTAAATTATATATTTTTTTATCCTTCCTATCAAATACGTAATGTTGAGGAAGTCAAAAAAAATCTATCCGTTTGACGTTAAGCCAATATAATAATATATACTATATATATTATACGTACAATAAGCACTGTAACTATAAAATAAAGAATCTGAAAACCCACATAAGCGTCTGTTTTGCTTGTCCTATTATAATTACGTAATAGTAAAATAGAGTGGGTCGATAAAATGTCAAGAAACTCTTGAAGGAGTCGAAGGTCAAGGAAGTTTAGCGATCCCTGCTCAAACTGAATTCGCCTGAACGTCATTTTCGAGAAACACTTCCCTGTCGTCGATTCTTTTCAAAATTAAGATCCTTTTCAAAGAACAAAAGGGTTGCTGAAGTAAAAATTAAACCCCTATTCGAAATGACAGCAGGAAAAAAAGTAGATCTGCGGTAAAGAGGGTGAAAGATGAAAAAAGGTGATGCCATTCGATTTATTTCTACTGCTGTCCTGAAAGTGAAGAAGAGAAATGCTCCTTTTATTGCTCAATAAAGTACCAAAACGGGATAAAACGTTTTTAGCAGATTAGTCACAAAAATCTCGGAATCTGGAATGCAGCCAACGAAATTGTTTCTTTTGGGGTTTTTTGTTTTTCGGGAGTCGCTGTCACAAAGTGACTAAAAGCGAAGGACAAAGAAAACAAAGGAGGACAAAAAGAGCCGAACCTCATTTCCTTATTAACTTTAAAAGCAGTTAACGTCAGGCTATTTAACCTCAGGCTATTTAACCTGAGGCGGCATCACGATTTCATTTCATCTTTCTGTCTCTGTGGAGTGTCCGGAGGAAGGAGATAAATGCTAAAGACAAAACTCGGTTACGAAGGAGATATCTCCGCGGAATAAATGACGGAATTAACAAACAACTTTCCCCCGTTTTTAACTCCCCTCGCTGGGAAACTCGTTTTTATTTCATTACTGCAGACTCCACGGGCAGTTCTTTTCTTTCTAAGAATTGTCTTCAGTTTAAGTTTTCCAACCTGTTGGACAACAGATTTGTCTTCAGTTTAAGTTTTCCAACCTGTTGGACAACAGAATTGTCTTCAGTTTTACTTTTCCTACCTGTTTGGCCTAGATAATTATGTTCACTTTAAATTTTCCAACCTGTGTTGGCCGACAAAATTGTCTTCAGTTTAAGTTTTCCAACCTGTTGGACAACAGAATTGTCTTCAGTTTTACTTTTCCTACCTGTTTGGCCTAGATAATTATGTTCAGTTTAAATTTTCCAACCTGTTGGCCGACAAAATTGTCTTCAGTTTTAGTTTTCCAACCTGTTGGCCGACAGAATTGTTAATTGACAATTAAGCTTAGAGTATTTAATTTATTTTTTATTTGGTTCCATTCTATCATGTGTTTGGCGCAGCTTGACCGCTTTTGGACCTTGCGCCTTAAAACCCTAATCAAACTTAGTCAACAGCGATTTGGGGGCGCTATTTATGGGAGAGGATCAAACTGGGATGGAACGATTTTAGCATGGTGACTTTTTTTTATTCGATGGGCCCCGTTCTTTGGGCTGACGAAGTAAAACATCTCGGTGATATATTAGATGAAAATCTAGTCTTTAAATCCTACTGGGGGGGGGGGCGAAAACATTTAGAAAAATAACTGAATCAGACTCCAACTAATTTACTGCCCGTATGCCGAAAATCTCTCCCTAAGTAATAAACTATATAGTTATACAGTTTTAATATAAACTTTAAAAGGGGGGGTGGACTTCCGTGGAATACAATACATCTTAAAACTTTCACGACAATTGGTCTGACCACCACGAAATCACTTGTCTGCGTCACGTGGCATTATTGTACGATTTGATTACGTTACTTTAAACAAGTGTCAACTGAACCCTAAGTAGGATTAGTGACGGAGTATTCGAATACAAAAGTACTCGTGTATTCGATACTTAAAAGTATTCGTTGTACTAGATTCTTTTCCAAAGTATTCGGATAACTTAATGCTCGGATACAAAAGTATTCGGATACAAGTATTCAGATTGGATGTTAGGATTTTATGGCGCAAGGTCCAAACACGAACAAGCTGCTCCAAGCGCAAGATAAAACTAAAAATTATGTAGATATAAAAGTTTTAAAAGGAAGTACAAGTATTCGTATGCAAGTATTTGGATACCAAAGTACTCGAATACCAAACTATTCGGATTCAAATATTCAGATACAAGAGTATTCGGATACAAGAGTATTCGGATACAAAAGTAATCGGACACAAATGTATTCGGACACAAAAGTAATCGGATACAAAAGTATTCTGATTCAAAAGTAATCTGATACAAGAGTAATCTGGAAAAGTATCTGGGTATTCGGAAACAAAAGTAATCGGATACAAAAGTAATCGGATACAAAAGTAATCGGATACAAGAGTATTCTGATTCAAAAGTAATCTGATACAAGAGTAATCGGATGCAAAAGTATCTGGGTATTCGGAAACAAAAGTACTCAACCTATGTAGTAGAATACCAAAGTATTAATTCTTACTATTAATTAATCATTTGTGTATATGTATTCGAATACTTACTTGATACTGGAAAGAACTCGAATACCAAGTATTCAATTCTCAAAAGTACTCGATTTTGCCCATCACTAAGTAGGATAGATTTCTATTCAGTATTGAGTGACCTTATCACAGCGTCTCGTTTTGTTTTGAATGGAATGACTATAGTTGAGAACAAAGGCATAAAAGAGAAAATGTTGACTGGGTTCTTTCCCTAGACGCGTCTCTACCCTGTGAGAAATGAACTCTTCCTAAGTAGGCGTGGCCAATTATCTACTCGTGACAGTGTACCATAATTACGGCAATATGAAATACCATCTGCAATAACTTCGATGGCATCGCAAAGGAATATAAAAATACACAAACATGTTTCGTAAGGATCGAGATGAAAAATCAAAGAAAACCATTTCTGTCGCGCAGAAGATAAATACCAAACTAAAGCCAAAGAATGTCTTTAGCAGTGAAATCAGAAAAAGTACGTAAAGACAAAACAAAAAAAGTGGAGCAAAATATTCGAAATCGAGATTTGTAAAACAAAACTGGAAATTAAAATGGAAATGGAATTCATGACGTCGAGACGTGAAAAGTTTTGATTGGAAACTTGCAATAGATAAAATTATGCTTTTTGAAAGATTCAGAATTTTCATCTTTGAAATCTTGAAAAGATCAGAGGACTTTTGCTATTTGCATAGAAAACTCATTCTAAAGAAATAGCTCTCTTTTTTAGTGATAGTGACTGAACCAGCTGCAAAAATTTCCAATCTCCAAACTTTTGCGCATAAATAGTTCCTTCTCTTATTTCCAGAGGTTATCAAAGGTATCTCGAAAATTTATTATTGGTTGGTGAATGTTGCGTTATACATTAGAGTTATTACTTTTTAAAAAAGCACTTTTACAACACAATTTAATTGTCTGTCCTGTCTTTAATCATCAACGTATCAAATTTTTTCAAAGCACAATTTTAAATCTGCGAGATTGGATTGGGGAAAATCCACATTCAAACCTTTTCGCGTTTTTAGGTTCAGTTGGTTTTTTTAAACCTAATTTAATTTTTTACCGTCTTAAATTTTACATTCAAAATTTTATACATGTAAATAAAGTTCTTCAGTTGCATTAGTTATATTACAGACGATAATCTTGTTTTATCGTCTTGACTATTGTTTGAATATTTTTATTTTCATCTATACATTTTACATGTTTTAAATCTACCTTTTTTCTTTGTCTTAGACTATTCATTTTTAAATATTTCATACTTTTATTGTCACATTCTGTTTTGTGTTTGGCGCAGCTTTTCGGCTTTTGGACATCGCGCCATAAAATCCCAATCATTCAAAATAGATTTTAATGTAACTCTTAAAATATTATTGATTGATATTTTGCTTAAGGCCCCGTTCACATGAGGCGTTTTCCAACGCGCGTTTTACGTCTAAACAAAACGCGGGTAGCCAAAGTACATAGAATTCTACTGGAGTGTTCACATGTAGAAATCGCGAGAATCCAAGCGCTAGATTGCTTTGGCGCTTCAACAATCTCCGGTCGTTCTCGCGATTTGAAGGCGTTTTGAGAAGCATAGGTTTCTTCTGCAGCGTTCACATGACACGCGTTTTGACGGGCGTTAGGCTTTTTAATTCCTCTAATCCAAGTTTCTATCTTCGCGATCGTTAAAGATAGAGTGAAAATTTCAACGGATTTGAAATCTGCGGAAAATTTTACACCAGATCGATACCTGAAATGTGATTTTCTTTAAATAAATAATTTTTCAACTGTAACTTTAATATTTTCGCGATACTCATTTGACAAATATATCCATTACGAACACAAAAGGGAATATTAATCTCGTTTTTATAGAAAAGATATAACTTGATTGGAGTATTTTGTCTTAATCCACTGATTTATATTTATGGCCATTAAAAATAGGATGAGAAAATTGAATCGTATTCGATTTATTGAAGAAATTTACCCTGCTTTCACACAAAACTTGCAAAAATTTGATAGTTTATAACTAAAGAGGATAGTGGGTAATTTTATTTCTGAGAATAACGTATACCGACAACTGTCCGTTCTAGTTTTCATGTGCGGCAAACGTCTTTAAAATAAAGCTTAAATAAAATATTCAGTTTAAAAGAGCTAAACTTTAGTTATTTTTTTATTTTTCCTCAACGGGTGAAATGCGTAAGATAAGTTTCAATTTTCATTCATTTTTCACATCCTCGTGTTACATTGAACTCGATATCACTTTTGAAAATCAACTTAATTTACTGTGAGCTTATTTTTCATATTTATATTTCAATCTTGCAGTTAGTGTTATTACTACTTTAATCAAAATTTTTATATTATATATACGTGTAGACGCAAATTTTATTAGCAATCTCCTGATTTTCGATATATACTGCTTTTTGGTTTTTCTTTGAGATTTTTTAGTTTTAACAAAATTTTCTCGTTTCATCGTGGGGTTTAATCAAATTTTAGTTAAAATATTTCCCAGTCATTATTCCATTCGTGGTTCCAAAAATTTGTGCTCCATTTGTGCTACAAAACCCCTGAAAGAGGGTAGGTTGGAGGGTTAGTATTCGTTTCGGATAGTTGGAACTCTGGGAAAATTGTGTTTAAAAATTAAAAAACTAATTATTGTTATATGTGTTATTTGTGCTGATACATTAAAATGTTTAGAGATAGGTTTTAAAGAAGTATAGAGATTTATTTGAAGGAAAATTAAATAAAAATTAGCTATAGATCGTAGGAAACACGATAAAACCTGCAAAAATAGCATAAAAAAGAAAGGTTATCACCAGTGCCGGATTTTGTTTGCGTGTCATCTTTTGATAGTACTTCGTAGACAATGCCATATAAACAGAAATTCCGTTTCCAATTTCCTGGTTCTAGAAATAACGTTTTTTGGGGATATATTTTTACTTTACACAGTCATTTTAAAATTTTAAGGAAATTCTTTGGTCATTTTCTAATTAGTTTCGTTTTTTATCAAAGTTTTACAGAAATATTCCAATTTTTCTTACGCAGTTTCGCTTTTACGATAAAACGCATTACAAATGACTCATCTGCTAGCTTCTTGAGCCCAAAAAAATCCGTGATCACCCCTTAACACAAAACAAATCCTACTTTTTTTTGGTGGGTGAATCATCGACACTGGAGAGTGAAGATTATAGGGTTTCTTCCTCTAGTCTTGACAGTAAAAAACGAATACTTTAAGATTTTAGAGTTAATGAAAATGTTTAATAATGCCACAATTTGAACTACATAAAGCACTGCTTTTCCGTGATCCGCTGGCTCTTACCGGTTCCTAGGTCCAAAATATCCCGTCATTCGAAAAATTTTGAAAAACGTACGAAAAGCTAACGTTCAAAAATTTACAACCGAGGTTGATGGCATTGGAATCGTATACTACACGTTGCGAAAGATTTACCTGTTTAGGTTGTCATTTCTGTTCAGCAAGTCGATTATATTGCATTTATTTATGTATAAAGGTTGAAGTTCAAAAACACTTTATTCACAGGCAATTAGGGAACGGATGTTTTACAAATCGAAAGAATATCAAATTTTTACGTCGTTTTGAATATTTTTTAGATTATTTTAGGCATTTTATTGCTCATTATACATTTCTAAGTTAACCAGAGAAATTAATTTTAGGTTGGGAAAGAAAGATTTTCATCCTACTTTTAAAGGCTGTAAAATTAAAACAGTTGATAAGGGGCAACAAAATAACGTATTAAAGTGACATTCCCTTTAAAAATAAGGCAATACTTCCGCTTACGCTTAGTATAACAGGAATATCTGAAAAAAGATTAGTTGCGACTATTGACAAAAAAATAATTTTTTCAAAGAAAAGCATGATTTTGGTATCGATCTAACGTAAAATGTTACGCTGATTTGAAATCCGTTGAAATTTTGGCTCTATCTTTAACCATTCAAAAGATAGAAAGTTGGATTAAGGGAATAAAAAAACATTTTAATGCATAACGGAAACTGACCTTGAAAAGCGCCCAAGTGCTGTTCACATGGTAACGCTCGAAAATTCTTTTCAAACGCGCGTTGCAAAAAGTCCATGTGAACGGGGCCTAACCCTCTCTAGTTGACACTCATAATTCCGGTAACCCCTCAAATAAGCAGAAAGAAGGGCGACCGCACTTGGCGATCGCATCTCTGCTGAGGCGATGAAAAATAACGCCACTTTCGAGGCCACACTGTCACAGATTTAACAGATATTTTTTTGTTTCCCTTCGTTTCTTGTACTCTTGTATTTTTAGTTTGGGTTCTTTGATGATTACGGCCGCGGTAGCCCGGTTGGAAGAGTAACCGACTACAACCGGAGGGTTGCGAATTCGAATCCAACCAGACCGTCTTGTACAGAGGGCTGGTGCACGTTCAATTTGCCGGGCCTCACATGTCCTCACGTTGGCGTGGCGTGGAAGTTTGGAGAGTGGGGTGTCAGCTCATGTGCGACCTCGTCATCTGACCGGGGTTCCAAATGAGGTGTCCTCGGATCTTTCCCTTCGGGTTTGATCCCGGACCGTAGTCAATATCCCGTTGTGGTGCTCCAGTGCAACGTTAATTAAAATACCTACCTTATTAATCACATTTAGAATAGTCTGAAAAAAATGAATTGTCTAGTTGAGAATCTAAATCTAAGTATGCAAATTTATTTCAACGGATGAGCAAATACTTTGTATTTTGGCATGCGTTCAGGTAACTTCAAAAGTAATAATTAGACATCTATATCGAGTGAACTACGAGCGCAGTGCCAGCTGCGGAGCTATAAACCTCAGAACTGTGGCCGAACTAAATGTGAGAATAAAAAGTTTCACGCCGCCTGCGGTCATGAGCATACCCCTGTAATCTTTTCCCCCCGAGATATTTTAATGCTTGTGTATGTAAATTTTATGTTTTAACTTCTAAATTTAAACTATTGTAAATGGTTAGAGCGATCCATGTTCATTCCATTACACATCTAAATAAATAAAATCTTGCTCACTAATAGATAAAAGCAAAACTAAAATTATACTTACACGAGTATCACATTACAAAGACAAGATAAATTCTAAAAAGACGTCGTTATGTGCGCCATTTCGTTCAGCTCAAACAAATGAGTTTAAAACTAAAATGAAATGTTACGAATATCCGTCCAAATTCGGAAGCGAAACACGAGCTGAACGAATAACGAGCTTCATATCACTTTACGACATGGAATGTACTACCGACATTTTCTTAAATATAATAATCCGGGAGAATGTGTTGCGAAAGCTTTTATTCTTTTGATGTTTCTAAATCTAGGTATATTTCTTTCCCAGCGTTAGTTTGATTCTGCGATTTACATGTTATTGAAAACATTGACTCGTATTTCTGCTGAATGATTCGGTTGACTTTTTGGGTGTTGCGCAGTTCCTCTATATATTAAGTTGAATTTTCTCATGTCTCCTTTCTAGGATTTGAAAGTTACTGGTATTCCCAGTTACAGTAAATTATTGACGGAAATCTTCAGTCGATTACCGGATTTTAGTTATCTTTTTATAGCTGGAGGCAATGAGCTAGATTATAGGACTTAAGCTGTACATATACCCCAGATTTGTTTTAATTTGACTATAAAAATCCAATTTTTTTTACAGTAGGTCATTGGTTTGTTTACTAAACTCATTTCCAGTTTGAAAAATTCAGATTAATTTAATCATTAATTATCTAATTTAGATATAATTAGCTAATTGGCATGATTTTTCAAGTTATATCTCAAATTCTAATGTGTTCAGAAAGACAATTCCTATTGGAAATTATTCCTAGTATTATTCATATGTTTTGACTCCATTAAGTTGCTAGGGAAGAGGTTTTTATACAATTTTTTTTCACCAAGAAAATCTAAAATATCAAGATTATTTTAGGAATTTTAATATTTAAAATCAACTAGAAATTCATTTCTGAACCAATAACTGAATGAAGGTCAAAACATCTACTGTATTATATAGATTAGAATGATACAAAAAATAATTATAATAGATCAATTTATTGTTGAGTTATCACTGTTTGAACAAAGCCTCCTATTGCAAAAACATTTCTTCAGAAATCGAGTTTAAAATTTTGGAAACATGTTTGTACATGGCATGGTGATACTACTTAACGAAAACCCTGGAATAACGAAAACTATTTCAAATATTTAGAACATGGTATCGTTTGAAAGCTAAGAAGTTGGAAAATATTTTGAATTAATAAAAAAAGTATCGATATTCTAGTCAATTTTCGTGATTTCTAGTGTATACATACATCTGGATACTAGTTCCTTACTTCAATGAAAAATATCCAAATGGGTAAGACGATGGTGTTAAAATTATAGTTCTTCCATACAGAAAAATACAAACATAATATCCTATTGATCACATATTCAAGTTAATTCTTACTCGTCTATTTTTCACGGTTGTCGCCGAACCCTTTTTATGACTTACAAAGGAGTATCAAAAAGTAAGGTGAATTTTTGATTGACAGAAAAACGTGCAGAGAGAGAGAGAGATAATTATATGAAAATGTATTATGTTTGACAAATCGTATCACACTATCATTCGACAAAGGAACCATAAGGTCTAAGCATTTATTCCAACGTGGCACCCAATCATTCATGCCCTTTTCAAAGAAATCTTGCTCCAGGTTCCCTAACCAGGTAAGTGTTGTGCCTCTTCCAGTGTATGGAAACGGAGGTGTTTCTTCAGGGGCCAAACAAATGGTAATACAAAATGGTAATACTGCTCACTGAACCATATGAGCTATTCAATGCATTTGCAATATCACTCACTCTTCTGTCTTCACGAATCATGGCATCGACGACAGCCACATTCGTGTCGTTACACCATACGTGTTTCTGCGACATAACACTCTCCATAGACTTCCAACAATTCTCGATGAATATCACATGTTTTTTCCCCTTGGCCCTCCCTTAAAAAACGAATGACACCTCCTCCTTGGAGTAATGCTCAAGTCGATGCGCCATCTTTGATTGGCTCTAAGCACCAGACGGGTTGACGTAGAAGTTTCTACAAGCCGTCACACTTCTATCACCTTGGTACTTGCAACATATGAAAAATGAATTAGCTACACAAAAAACTCTGAGTTCTAGAGACAAATTCACCTTACTTTTTGATATAACCTTGTACATTCAAAGACAATATTTTTAACGGAGACTTGCAGTCGATATCTACATCTTTTCCCGAAGTATAGCCATAAATCACCAAAAGAAATTATTTCAAATTCTAGAACAGTGGTCGCCAAAGTGGTGGATGTGATATTATTTGGGGTCGATAGAAAAATATAAGGCATTGTACGGTAATATTTAATTCGGTTAACTTGGATTACTTCCATCCTGAATGACAACACAATTAAGAATGAGTCTTGGGAACAGTGACAATGAGAATTGGACCTGTCAGATGGAGCAAGGTCTAGAAAATAGCTACGGAGGCCACTCAAGTAGGCCAAAATGACGTATTTGCCAATAAACGGATGTCGGTAGTTCCCTTTTATAAAGTTACTTTGTTGCTTGTTAAGTTAGTTTGAATTGTCTGTGATCTGTTAACGTTTCACTAAACGTAAGCAAATTTCAGTTATTTTAAATCTTCGAAGATCTGGTTTCGAAAAGGGGCCGTCGGTAGCCCAGTTGGAAGAGTAACGGATTAGCAACCGGAGTTCGAATCCAACCAAAGACCGTCGTGTACAAAGGGGGCTGGTGCAAGTTTAATCTGCCGTGGCCTCCAATGTTCTCACGTTGACGTGGTGTGGAAGTTTGAAGAGTGGGGATCCAGCTCAGGTGTTGCCTCGTCATCTAACCGTGGTTCAAAATTACGTGCTGTTGCCATCGCATCTCTAACTTTAGGATTGATCCCGGACGTCGCCAACAGCCCTTGTTTTGCTCCAGTGCGACGTTAATTAAAATGCATGCCTATCTGCCATACCTGGTTTTTTAAACACGCTGCACTTGCTTCTAATATAATTGTCATTTATAAAAATATTTTTGTAGATAAAAAAAACAGCAACCAAGAGTTTATGGTAATTTTTTTCCACTTATAACCTATGTTATATAAGCTAATTAGATATTTTCTGTCTGTATTGAAAATTTTTATTTTAGATTTGTACTTTGATCCTGCGTTTCTTAAGAATTCCTAGATGTAAAGGTGAGTAGATGATCGAGAGTTGATGTTAAAATGTTTTTCAGTTTTAACCTTAATTTATAAACTAATTATGTTTTTCTCTTTCTGTATTCGCTTTTGCGTTACCAAAATAAATTAAGGCGCTAGTTTACAAAGAACTTAATTCTATTACCATGAGATATTTTCATTAAGGTGAGCGATTGGATTGTTCAATGGAACACACAATGACCGATATTTTATGGTATAAAGCAATAAACCATAATTATTTCCTTTAATTCAAATAATATGCAGTCAAAATGAACTCAAAACACCGTAGTGAAAGTGGTGTAAGAGGTGGTAAACTAAGAATTTTCTCAATTATTTTGGGGCCGCCGGTAGCCCGGTTGGAAGAGTAGCGGATTAACAACCGGGGGATTGCGAGTTCAAATCCACCCAAATTCCGTCGTGTACGAGAAGAGCTAGTGCATCTTCATCTGTCGTAGCCTAAAATGTCCTCACGTTGGCGTGGTGTGGAAGTTTGGAAAGTGGGGTGCCAGTTCATTTGTTGTTCCCGTCATCTATCCGTGGTTCAAAATGACGTGTTATCCTCGGATACTTCCTTTCGGGTTTGATCCCGGACCGTCGCCAATAGCCCGATGTGTTGCTCCAGTGCGACGTTAATTAAAATACCTACATACACGACGACCAAGTGAAAAGTGAGTTTCGTAACCACTGTCGAGACCACCTGCCAAAGCCTCTGGCCTTTTCCAAGAAAGGCCATGTGCCAGTGTTCCTCAAGGTGTGCGTCGTTCCTTTCGACCCATCAGAAGTGCAAAGAATATTGCTCAGAGCGCACACACAGACGAATCCAATTTTAAATACTTTTTCTCCCTCCCAAACACTCGGTTTATGAGGGTCGATTCCAATTACGATCCTCTCCAGGCGGGGGGTCTTTTTGCTCATTATCCGGCGAGCTTTATAATTGGTGAAATTTTGATCGCCCTCGTAAAGATCCCGCGTGCTTTACGAGGTGATAAAAGTGCGGGACTTTCGGAAGACACATATTCAAATGATCGCTGTCATTATTCAATCAGAAGGAGTCGTAAAACCTATCCTCTTCCGCTTCGATAGACGACCCAGGGAAAGGCTTTGGAAAAAGTCGTTTAGGGTCATCCGGAATTCAATAAATTGCCTCTAAATTTTTATTTCTAATTCAGGTGATTCATTTCTTGAGTCCAGATGTGGAAAGAGCAGCGGGTTTCGTTTCGGAGGGAACCCAGAAGTGAGGCCTACCTTTCCTATGCCAAACGAAGACCTTGGTAGAAGATTGAAAAGTTTCAGCAAAACTCTGACTTCCATTACTTGACAAGGCAGCCGTAGCACACTTCTGTATCCAACGATAAACACAGTCAGAAAACACGTTCCGGTTGGATTGGGCATGTCATTATCTGCTACACGAAAGCCAATAAGACTGGCAACTGTAGTGATTCTCTGAGTAGCGTGGTAGATTCAAATCTACAGAGAACAGTCTAGCTTAAATAACAAACGATAATTTTATTTAAAACAATGTCTTGACTATATTAGAATCTATTTACACGACACTTTCACGCCTCTGCTAACTGGATGCGACAGGGTGTCGAAATCTCAGGACGTACGAAAGTCTCTGAGTTGGAGAAAGGTATCTCAACAGTCTCTAGATGAAACTCTACTCGTCGGGTGACGATTTCACCAGATCAGCACTGGATCCTCACTGGACGACAGGACAAGGCAGGTTCACTGCCGGACGAGAAGTCGGTACCGAACTCTCCGCAGGTCGTCGGCTCGGCACAATCAGGGATCGGCTCCACTGGGGTCGTCGGGTCAGTACAAGACAGCACGGCTCCGCTGGGGTCGTCGGATCGGCACAAGACAGGCACGGCTCCGCTGGGGTCGCTGGTTCAAGTCTCGAACGAGAAATAAGCAGGAACTCGAGATAGGCAGCCTACGCCAGGCTACAAGAACGCGTCCTCTCAGGGTGAGAGAACCGTCTTCCAAATTAGTAAGAGCTCCTTAATGGGGTTGACCGCTCAAAGGGTCACTGAGCTAAGACGTTAGCTCGGGAAACAAACAAGACTCGAGATGGGTAGCCTACGCCGGCTACAAGAACGCGTCCTCTCAGGTTGAGAGAACCGTCTTCAAAAAATATATTTTCTCCCTAAGGAGTGACCGCTCGAAGGGTCGCTGAGTTAAGCCTCTCGAACGAGATCACAGGCAAGAACTCGAAATGGGCAGCCTACGCCAGGCTACAAGAACGCGTCCTCTCAGGTTGAGAGAACCGTCTTCAAGAAATGTATTTTCTCCCAAAGGAGTGACCGCTCGAAGGGTCGCTGAGTTAAGCCTCTCGAACGAGATCACAGGCAAGAACTGACGATTCGACTCCCTACTTTTCCTTTTGAAACCTCCCAGCCTTTGTTCGCTGGTGGTTCCCGATTCGTTCGTTCTTGATTGGTTCTTACTTTTAATTGGTTCGTTTTTACTTTGCTCATTTTTGAGGTTGCTGATTCGGTAGAGACTCTCTGACGTAAAATGGGATCAGCTACTTAGCGCAGGTGGCTTGATTACCTAGCAGGTGGACTTAATCACCTGGCAGGTGCACTCCTAAACACCTGGGCTCTTTTACGGAACGAATCTCCTTTTGTCCTCTTCGATCCAAGTCCCGACCGTCTGGCGCCAGAGAGATGGAAATGTATTGTCCGGCTTTTTTACGACCTGTCGGCGGGTTTGCCTTTGGGAGGGATAATTGAGGGTCTGTCAATGAATCCTCACAACCCCTCCCCCCTAAGAAAGATTTTGTGGTATGGCAAAATCTATAAGGCAAGGGTTAGACATGGCAACTCGACACATCATTAGAGGCAACAATTTTAAGAATTTATATACAAAATTTTAACATGATTTCAACACTTAAATTTCAAGTTACATCTACTATTTACAATACTCTTACATCCTACTCTTGTGATACAATTATATTTTATCACATAAGTTCAATCAAATACTGGGGTTTATGTACAATTTAAATCGGTACTTTTGGTATTATTTAATTTTCCGACAGCATTCTGCTCAGACAATCTGCATGTTGGTTGTCCTTCCCAGCCCTATGGATGATCTGGTAATTGAAGGGCTGTAAAGCCAACGCCCACCTCATCAATCTCGGGTTATTCCCGGAGTTATTCTTTAAAAATACTAACGGATTGTGGTCCGTTTCAATAGTGAAGCGTTGTCCGTCCAAGTAATGCCGCAGCTTTTTAATTGCGTAAATAATGCCTGCGCATTCTTTTTCGGTAGTGCAGAATTCCTTTTCTGTGTCGGTAAACTTCCGGCTTAAATATAATATCGGGTGATCAACTTTATCTGGCCCTTTTTGTGCCATGATTACCCCGATTCCTTGGTTGGAAGCGTCAGTTTGGAGGATAAATTCCTTTGAGAAGTCTGGGGCGTACAACACCGGCTTCTCAGTGAGTTTCGTTTTCAGCTCTCGGAAAGCTGAGTCGCATTCCGTGGACCACTCTACCTCCTCCCTTCTATTCTTTCCTTTTAATGCCCTCGTTAATGGCTCGGCTATTATGGCATAATTTTGGATATACCGGGCGTAATATCCACTCAAACCTAAAAATTGTCTGATCTGTGTTTTATTCCTGGGTGTGGGGAAATCAACTACCGCTTGGATTTTCGCCTCAGTCGGAGTTCTACATCCACTCCCTACCATATGTCCCAAATATTTGACACTGCTCTGTGCGAACTTGCATTTGGCAGGTTTAATTGTTAATTTCGCATACGTGATTTTCTTAAGAACCACATCGAGATGTTTGATGTGTTCCTCCCAAGTTTGCGAAAATATAGCTACATCGTCTAAGTAGGGTACACAAAATTCATCTAACCCTTGTAAGAGTTGAGCCATGAATTTTGAGAAGCAATATGGCGCGTTTACTAGTCCGAACGGAAGAACTAGTGGTCTATATGACCCGAATGGAGTCACGAAAGCGGCCAATCTTTGTGCCTTAAGACTCAAGGGTATCTGCCAATATCCCTTGGTCAGATCTATGACCGTTATATATTTTGCGGCTGCCACTTGTTCGATTCGCTCGTCCATATTAGGCAGTGGATAATATTCCGTCCTAATGATGGAATTTAATCGACGATAATCGACACAAGGGCGAGGGTCACGTCCTGGACTCTCTACTAAAATCATAGGGGAAGTGTAATCGGACTCCCCGATCTCAATGATTTTTAAATCCAACATCCTCTTAATTTCTGACTTGAGGATTTCCGTTTGTCTAGGAGAGGTGCGGTAGGGTTTCGATCTAATGGGTTTGTCACTAATTAAATCGATATCATGTTCGATAAGATTCGTCCTACCGGGATCATTTGAAAATAATTGCCTATGGGATTTTAACAATTTCCCAAGTTCATTGATTTGATCCTGCGTGCATCGCTCTTCCAATTTACTGTTTTTCACTACCTCTCCGAAATCAAAAATATTCGGATCTGCGATAGGATACTGAATATCCAAATCAGATTCTACGGTGTCGTGAGAGAATACTTCGCTCATCAAAACATTTACGCTTTCCATCCGCTGGTGGTATGGCTTTAATAAGTTAATGTGGTACACTCGTACCTTCTCTACCTTCCCTGGCATCTTAACAACGTAATTGGTCTCCGAAAGCTGTTTCTCTATAGTTCCCGGACCAACCCATTTTACGGCGAATTTTGTTTGTTGGCAAGATGACAATACTAAGACGCGATCGCCTACTTTAAACTCGCGCTTCACCGATCCTTTGTCGTAGTACGACTTCCTTTTAACTTTTGCGTCCGTTTCGGTTGCGGTGGCTACCTGTTGACACCGTCGCAATCGATTTATCAACTGGAATACGTACTCCGTGACAATGTCTTCACATGGGGGACTTTGGCACCATTTGTCAAATAAAATGGATTCGGGCATTCTCAAATTCTTCCCGTAAATTAGCTCTGCGGGGCTAAAACCGGTTGACGCATGGGTGACGTTCCGCAAAGCCAAGAGAGCCGATGGAAGTACGTCCTCCCAATTTTCTTTTAGCTCCAGGCACATCGCTTTCAAAAGTCTCTTTAGGGTCCGGTGGAACCGTTCCACCGGGTTCGTTTGCGGATGATAGATCGAACTACGCACCACCTTAATCCCAAACCTCTCAAAGAAGGTAGTTGTGAGGTTGCTAGTGAAATACGTAGCATTGTCCAGTTGTAGTTCTTTGGGGAAACCTATTCTACTAAAGATAGCAAGCAAGGCATCAGTGACGGTTTCTGAGTTCACTGCTGATAAAGGAATAGCTTCCGGGTATTTGGAAGCAAGGCAAATAGCCGTCAGGAGATATTTGTTCCCTTTCGGTGATATTGGCAAGGGACCCACAATGTCTATATTCATCTTCGCGAACACTTCGGTGATCACGGGCACTAACTTAAGGGGCGCTCTCTTTTGTTCCGAGGATTTCCCGACTTTCTGACAAGCATCGCACGATTTCACATATTCCTCGATCTCCTTAATACACTGGGGCCAGAAATAATAGCGCAACAGCTTATCTTTAGTTTTCGTATTGCCCATGTGGGATCCGAACCCATCATGACAAAGGCTTAAAATTTTATTTTTATATATAGCGGGTATTAATAGCTGCCTCCGCTCTTCGCCTCGATGATCCTTAGACTGCCTAAAGAGTAGCTCTTTTTCAATCACGAACTCACTCGTTTTATTTTGCCTGACCTTATCCCAAATAGATTTGAGTTCGGGACAATTCTGCTGTTCCTTGGCAAAAGTTTCAGCGTGAATGCCTACTAATTCGATTTCCGAATTTTCCTGTAAGGGTGGTAACTCTATCCCCAAATTTTCGTCCTCTAGTTCATTTTCAGGTTCCGTTACCTCAAGTGGATCTATTTCTGTCTGGTTTTCCTCAACTACAGTCTGTTCAGGGCTCAGACGTTTGGTTTGACTCCTAGTCATAATCGCGTTTACCAGTTCTGGTTTTACTCTCTGCGATTCAATTAATTCCTGGGTGGAATTTCCTAAGAGGTAATGTCGCATTTCGACGGATTTACCTACAATTGCTGCCTTAGTTCTAATTACGCCGAGTTCTGGACTTTCGATTTTAATTCTTGCCAAAGGTAGGCACTTGAAGTGGTTGTCCAGAGGTTGCTTAACCCAAATGTGCTCGCCTGTAAAATCCTCAGGTTTCACCAAGTCTAGGGGTCCCAGGTCAATGGTTGTTCCTGAATCACGCAGCAATACCATGTCAACATCATTTATTTTGGCCTTGCTTAAATAAGGCTCAAATGAGGGAGCAAAATTTGCGCTCGTAGCAAGATTATTTAAGGGTTCCGCTACTTTCTTTAACTCGGGGCATTGAGGGCGTATATGACCAGGTAAGTTACAATTAAAACAAACGGGGCCACTACGTTTCTCAAATTCCCTTGTCCGCCATTCTGTGTTGGTTCCCTTACTTCCCGATCTCCAGTCCTTTCCGTGATTTTTCTCCCCCCCGAATTTCTTTCCCTGATTCGGCTTTTCAATAGGTTTTGGGCGGTCGAGAGCCCTTTTCTCCGGTAGTTTGGAGAACACCTGTTTCTTGACTCGACGGGTTGACTCGTACGCGTCTAGCTTCTCAGCCAATGCGCTCGGTTCGGTCAACTCGCCCCATTGATCAATAAAGTGGTCCTTTATGTCGGCCGGTACCCTTCTTTTCATTTGATCAGCGATCATCAGATTCTTAAGAGAATCAAAATCCTCAACTTGGATTCCGCTAAGCCACCCTTCTAGATAGCTTCTTAGTTCGAAGATCATGTCCTTCCATAAAGAGCCATTTTGTCTCTGATGCGTTTGAAATTTGCATCTAAAGGATTCTGCGCTAAGCTTGAATCTAGCGAGAAGTACGGACTTTACATGATCATAATCATCACTCAATTCCTCGGGTTCACGAATAATAATCTCCGCGATTTCAATCGGCAACAGACTAAGCAGCTGTGAGACCAATTCGTCATACTCGATTTTTAATTTTCTACTCTGGCGTTCAAAAAGAGTTAAGAACAAGGCCATATCTATTTTGTCAGCATCAAACTTTTGCATGACTGATTTAATGTTTTTAGACGGTTTCCCGCTATCATGGCTAGACGAACTTAAACTATTTACTTCTCCCGATTGTTGTAATCTTAGCTTCTCTAGTTCGAAAGCCCTTTCCGCAGCTAATTTTTCCTCTTCCTTAGCTAATTTTTCCTCTTCCTTAGCCAATTCCCTCTCTTCTCTAGCCTCGGCCAATTTCCTCTCTTCTCTAGCCTCGGCCAATTTCCTCTCTTCTATGATATTAACTATCATATCTTTAGCGCTCTCCTCGCTAAAATCATTGCATCCCTGTATTTTCCTTGCTAGATCGATGATTCGATCGTCGGAACCAAACTCAACATTAAACTCGTATGCTAATTTCTGCAAGTCTACCTTTTTCTGCTTAGTTAAAAACGCCATGGTTCTACACTAAATTTTCCCAGTGACACAATTACAAAATTCAATCACCAACTATTCTGAACTTCAATTTTCAAATAACAATACACACATAAAATAATAATACACAATGCAGTCAATTTCCTAAGCCTTAACTATTTTCCAGACTCATGCAATATTAAAATATTTTTACTTAAAATAATACACAATAATAATCTCTACTACAAGTTCACTAAATTTCATTCAACTTGACTAGGTAGTTCACAATTGCGTAGATACTTCACAATCTAAGTTAATTTAACTATGTGCTAAAGGTACCAGATCATCCACAGCCCTGGAACTTATTCGAGCAATTGCTAAACTGACAATTTCCAAATCTTCACTACAAATTTACTGCAATTATTAAATCCTAACGTTTCCGCGACTTTGCATACACTAGTAATCAGAATTTCTTTAGAATGGATTCCACAATTAAATCAATTTAAAAATTTAAACACTCTTCACAACAGTTTTTTTTCTCAACAATTTAAAACAATAATCTATTAAATTGCCTCTAAAGAAATGCCAAGCTTACCTTGTCTGACGACTGGCTCTGCTTTTGCGACAGGTCTCTGCTCTGCCTCTGTTGGGATGTCAGACGGGCGTTCGTTTTTTTTTCTTTCACTGGCACACTAACACTTTTTTCAACACTGGACAGGATGTCCTTCACGTTGTAGCAGTTCTGGATGGTTCTGCTTTTTCTCACTTCACAACTCTTCTTGAGTTTGCCTCTGGACTGGATGTCCTCACGTAATAAATCCTGGGTGGGCTTACTACGCAAAAGGTGTGGTTGCCAATTTTTTATTTAATGGCTAACAATCCCACCTGCTGCCACCAATAATTTAAGTAGACTGTAGTGATTCTCTGAGTAGCGTGGTAGATTCAAATCTACAGAGAACAGTCTAGCTTAAATAACAAACGATAATTTTATTTAAAACAATGTCTTGACTATATTAGAATCTATTTACACGACACTTTCACGCCTCTGCTAACTGGATGCGACAGGGTGTCGAAATCTCAGGACGTACGAAAGTCTCTGAGTTGGAGAAAGGTATCTCAACAGTCTCTAGATGAAACTCTACTCGTCGGGTGACGATTTCACCAGATCAGCACTGGATCCTCACTGGACGACAGGACAAGGCAGGTTCACTGCCGGACGAGAAGTCGGTACCGAACTCTCCGCAGGTCGTCGGCTCGGCACAATCAGGGATCGGCTCCACTGGGGTCGTCGGGTCAGTACAAGACAGCACGGCTCCGCTGGGGTCGTCGGATCGGCACAAGACAGGCACGGCTCCGCTGGGGTCGCTGGTTCAAGTCTCGAACGAGAAATAAGCAGGAACTCGAGATAGGCAGCCTACGCCAGGCTACAAGAACGCGTCCTCTCAGGGTGAGAGAACCGTCTTCCAAATTAGTAAGAGCTCCTTAATGGGGTTGACCGCTCAAAGGGTCACTGAGCTAAGACGTTAGCTCGGGAAACAAACAAGACTCGAGATGGGTAGCCTACGCCGGCTACAAGAACGCGTCCTCTCAGGTTGAGAGAACCGTCTTCAAAAAATATATTTTCTCCCTAAGGAGTGACCGCTCGAAGGGTCGCTGAGTTAAGCCTCTCGAACGAGATCACAGGCAAGAACTCGAAATGGGCAGCCTACGCCAGGCTACAAGAACGCGTCCTCTCAGGTTGAGAGAACCGTCTTCAAGAAATGTATTTTCTCCCAAAGGAGTGACCGCTCGAAGGGTCGCTGAGTTAAGCCTCTCGAACGAGATCACAGGCAAGAACTGACGATTCGACTCCCTACTTTTCCTTTTGAAACCTCCCAGCCTTTGTTCGCTGGTGGTTCCCGATTCGTTCGTTCTTGATTGGTTCTTACTTTTAATTGGTTCGTTTTTACTTTGCTCATTTTTGAGGTTGCTGATTCGGTAGAGACTCTCTGACGTAAAATGGGATCAGCTACTTAGCGCAGGTGGCTTGATTACCTAGCAGGTGGACTTAATCACCTGGCAGGTGCACTCCTAAACACCTGGGCTCTTTTACGGAACGAATCTCCTTTTGTCCTCTTCGATCCAAGTCCCGACCGTCTGGCGCCAGAGAGATGGAAATGTATTGTCCGGCTTTTTTACGACCTGTCGGCGGGTTTGCCTTTGGGAGGGATAATTGAGGGTCTGTCAATGAATCCTCACACAACTATGACTTAAAGTTGATTCCAAATCACTGCAATATCCTTGCCTAGTATGGGATTCGAACACAGAGCCTCTTTAAATATGGTAGGTAGGTACACTCACTGCCAAAAGTTAAGCACGAAGCTGTAAAATGCGAAAAAATCGACAAGTACAGCTTTAATTGGCACGAAATGCGGCAGGAAAGTAGCAAATATGTTTATGCATGAAACAAAACACAAAGATGAAAACAATATTGAATTTTCATAAATTATAAGATGAAGTCATATTGGAGTCATTAACAAAATGATGTTTAAATCCAAAACAAACAAAACCGACATTAATAGGATATGTGACCACCCCTCATCATACAAAGTTTACAGCGTGTTACCATGCCAGAGTCAAATAATCGCCATTCCTCCTGTAGGGCAGTTTGCAACTTTGAGGGTGGGAAACGTGCAGACACAGCACGGCCGAGAGCATCCCAAGGATTTTCAATGGGATTAAGGTCGGGCGAGTACGCCGCCCAATCCATACGCGCAATCCCCTCACTCTCCAGGTAATTGTCGATGATGTTGACTCGATGGGGACGCGCATTATCATCCATTAACCTTTACACTACGGCGTTTTTATTCCGCTATCTGAATTTGGGATGACTGTTGTCAAGCCCGTAGTCAAAAGGTTAAAACGAAAGCAGGACCAACTGCTGCAGCGTACAATTTCACAGTGGGTTCTAGGACTTCACCCCGATACCAAACAGCCGTCACAGAACCCCGTCTATAGATATGCAAATCGGTGCGATATCCCAACGAAATCCCTGCCCACATCATGATTCTTCCACCTCGGAATGCGTGATGCTCGATGATGTTCTGGGGCCAATTGCGTGTGCCTTGTTCTCTCCAGACCTTTATACGCTTGTAATCTAGCTCCAGGGCAAATCTCGACTCATCCGAGAACATAACGTTGGCCCAATCAGACAAAGTCCAATTCACATGTTGCCGACACCACTTCAATCGTGTCCCTCTGGATTGGACGGATAGAGGAACAAACTCGTGGTACCCGGGCGTACAGTCCATCCATGTGTAGCCTTTGGCGAACAGTAGTGGCAGATATCGTCTTACCAATGGACGCTGCAACCATAGATGTCACACGTCTGGAGGTCGCTCTTCAATTCCGCTTGGCTAAAAGAGCAATATATCGATCTTCCGCGGGGGTCGTAACTCTTGGGCGACCGGCCAGGTTTTCGGACAACTGTTTGGAATTGTTGCCATAAACGTGAAATGACGGAATGATGAACGCCGAAGAAAAGAGCAACATCTGTGATTGATTGTCCTGTTTCAAGGCGTCCCACAGAACGCCAGCGCTCACTATCTGCCATTCGTCTTCTGGAAGCCATAGAAACACGTCTGTCTTGAAAACTAATCATACGAAAGTTCTAAACACTTTTTATCGGCGCTTACATGAAACTCCTCTAACCCTTCACAATGCTGGCTTCTTATACGACTGCCTTCGCATATTTCTCGACACGAAACCGTGATTGTCTGTTACGGAACATATTTGCATACTTCCATCTACCTCTGCAGCGAAATGCAGCCTCTCAAATTCAGAAATTAACATTTTCCTCTCCGTGCTTAACTTTTGACAGCGAGTGTACAAGTATGTCCGTTGCGTTGCTCCAACGCTAAATGAAAATACCATGTCTATGTTGATGGGTGATTGGATTTTATGGCGCAAGAGCCATATTTGGCCATGCTGCGCCAAACACAAGACAGACAACACCAAGTAATGGTAGGTAGGTATTATAATTAACGTCGCACTGAAGCAACACAACGTGCTATTGGCGACGGTCCGGGATCAATTCCAAAGGGGAAGATCCGAGGACATCATTTGAACCACGGTCAGATGACGAGGCAACGCCTGAGCTGGCACCCCACTCTCCAAACGTCCACACCATGCCAACGTGAGGACATTTCAGACCACGACAGATTAAACGTGCACCAGCCCCCTTTCTACACGACGGTCTTGGGTTGGATTCGAACTCGAACCCTCCGGTTGCTAATCCGTTACCCTTCCAACCGGGCTACCACGGCCCCTTTATAAATGGGAAATCAATCATTCAATTATAAAAACTTCCCAGTTCCTTCATTCTAACTTCCTGTTCACTCTCAGCTAAATGGCTGATAATCAAAATGACTAATAATTCATTGGTCCATAAACAATATCATTTTATGTATAAATATTGTGAAGTTGTAAATTTAAGCCCCGTTGGAAGCAATCGGAGGGAAGTTCGAAACTCGACCCAACCAAAGACAGTCGTGTACGTGGGTATGCTAAATCTCATGGCCTAGTCCTCACGTTGGCGTAGTATGGAGCCAGCTCAGGTGTTGATCTCGTCATCTGACCGTGGTTCCAGATAATGAGGTATTGTCTTCGGACCTTTCCCTTCGTGATGCAATCCGGACCGTTTCCCGTTGTGTTGCTCCAGTGCGACGTTAATTCAACTGCCTACTTTCCCACCCATGTATGGTTTCCTGTAGATTGTAATATTGAAGATGTCCACAAAGCCACCAAAATGAACATTAAATAAAGTATTTTATATAAAAAATATAACCAATATCAACTATTATACTTTTGATGGACTGAAATTGCAGTCTTCCTCCACCCTAAACTACTTGTACTAAGATTTTACTGTGTTGTAGAAGTTATCCCTTATAAGCATGGCCATTTCAACCTGGTGGCATTTATACTATGTGAATAATAAAAAAGTTACAATTGCTCTTAAGGTGTGTGTATACTCTAGAAATCACGAAAATCGATATCAATAATTATTTAACTAATTCAAAATAGTGTCCAACTCTAGCTTTCAAACGATGCGTAAATATTCGAAATAATTTTCAATTCCAACGGTACTGTTACTCTAGACAAACATGTTTCCAAAACCTCAATTTCCGAACTGTGTTTTTGCAATACGATGCTTCGTTCAGTGTTAACTAAAAAATGAATTATTATAATTATTTTTGTGTTATAACCTACGGTGGATGTTTTGAATCTGGGTTATTAGATAGTCCGTAGTGTCGCTCCACTGTGACGTTAATTAAAATACATATATACATACAGAGTTATTAGTGGAAATGAATTTTGAATTGATTTTTAAATGTTGAAATTCTTAAAAAAAATTATTACTTGATATATGTCGAGTCTGGCGCAGCATGCCCAAATGCGCCATAAAACCCAAAACAAAACCAAAAAACCAAACTCTTGATTTTTGTTTTTAGACTTCCTTGGTGAAAATAATTGTCAAAAAACCCCTATTCCCTCTAGCAACTTGATTGAGGGTCAAAACATGAAGAATAATATTAGGAATGATTTCCAACAGGAATTGTCTTTCTGAACACATGATTTGAGGCATCACTGTTCAAAAAACGTGCTAATTAGCTAATTGTATCTATACTAAATAATTAATGTTTCACTTAATCCGAAATTTTTACACTGAAATGAGTTTAAGCACAAACCAATGACCTATTGTAAAAAAATTGAATTTTTAAAGTGAAAATTTTTAAAAAGCCTTCTAGTCTATACGTACTAATTCATTCATAAAAGAGTTGAGTACTTCCTTCACAAACTCACCCTGGTAATTGAAAACAATACAAGGCCCTCTGGGCGTGTCCTATAAATCTGGGTCTTAAACTCAGCACCATTTCAGGAAGAAATGTCAATCTGTTCAATCGATAACTCCAAGCGACATCACGCACAATGTTAATGACCAGGATTACTAGTTTCGTCTAATTCACTAATTGCAATTGATGTTAGTTCTAAGACTTGGGTTAGAATTTTGTTTTAGTAATTTGCCCTATATTGCACGCCAAGAATAACGGATTAGCAACCGCAGGGTTGCAAGTTTGAATTCAAACAAAGACCGTCATGTACAAGGGAGGCCGGTGCACGTTCAATCTGTCGTGGCCTCCAATGTTCTCACGGTGGTGTGGTGTAGAATTTCAGAGAGTGAGGTGCAAGCTCAGGTGTTGTTATCGTCACCTGACCATGATTCAAAATGACGTGGTGTCCTCGGATTTTTACCTCCGGGTTTGATCCTGGACGTCACCAATAGCCCGTTGTGTTGCTTAAAGTGCGACGTTAATTAAAATACTTACCTCTATATTGCATTGAAATATTTTCCAAACAGTTTCCGTTTAATTAGAGGGCCACGGTAGACCTCGCATCGTAGAAAGAGCATGGGATTAGCAACCGGAGGTTTACGAGTTCGAATCCAACAAAAGACCGTCATGTACAAGGGAGGCCGGTGCACGTTCAATCTGTCGTGGCCTCCAATATCCTCACGCTGGCTTGGTGTGGAAGTTTGGAGAGTGGGGTGCTAGATCAGGAGTTGATCTCATCTTCTGACCGTGGTTTAAAATTACGTGGTGTTCTCGGATCTTTTTCTTTTGGATTGATCCCGTGCCGTCACCAATAACTCGTTGTGTTGCTCCAGTGTGACGTTACCTCGAATACCATACCACATATATAAGTAAGATTATATTGTTATTTTCTTATCTAAATTAAATTTTATATTTGATACATCCCTCCTATTCAATATGTAAGGTGAAGGACGTCAAAATCAAAAACGTATCCCTTCGATGATAAGCCAATATAATGAGATATGCTCTGTTCTACATACAATAAACACTGCAACTCTAAAATAAACAACCTAAAAATTGAAATAAGTGGCTTTTTTCGCTTGTCCTATTCTAACTACGCGATGATAAAATAGAAGGTGTCGATAAGAAGTCTCTTAAAGGGCTCGACGGTCAAAGATGTTTGGCGAGCCCTGTTTGAAGAAGACTCAAGGACTGCTTGTGCAAGACAAAGCTACGTCGATTGGAAACCAAACAACCCCAGCGTCTTCGAAAGTAATACAGAAACCGCAAACATCCTCCACTGAAAATCGATTCGGCAAAATCATCCGGAGAAATAATTTCTCCCCACAAAGACGTAATCCCCACTCAGCTGTCAGATAATGAGACTTCCTCGACCCAATCGCGTAGCACTGAGCTGCAGTGGGACTCCGAGCAACTTCGACCCAATTCCGCAGAGTAGTCCGACGACTCCAGCCAGTTGGGATTTGAGTCGCGTGGCTTTCGATGAGTCTATTTAATAAAATAGGGGGCGTGTTTGACATTTCGTGGAAAATTCTGTTTCATATCTGTGTTCTAGATATGTACACGGCGGATTAGCAACCGGAGGATTCCAAGTTCGAAACTACACTGGTGTTCAAAATGAAGAGAATTTGCATATTTTGTCGAATTTCTCGAAAAGCACCGAACGGAAAGTAAAACTAATGCTTCCAAACAAAGATGCGAATCTTTAGTGTTGAGAACGTAAGCGTACACGTGCGTGTGGGCGGTGCATTTAGGCCCGGTGCACACATCCGATTTTTAAACGTACGGTGCCACTGCGGCACCGTAAGTGCGGTCAGGGATACAGGAGATGAGGTAGTGTAGTGCACACATACTTCCGGCGACGTACGTCCACCTTGCGTGCAATTTGTGCCGTACTTCCCCACACACGTTCCCCCGGTCTTTCAATACCTCGGTTGATCTTGTTTCTTCAGTTGATCTTGAAGCTACGGCACTTTAAAAATAAGACTTACATTTGGACGAATATCCAAAACTTTATGAAGTGGTTCTCCCCTTTTTTGCTTGCATTTCCGAGCTCGCCCAGGGTTGAAGCTGGTTTCAGCCATGTTAATTACATTTTAACAAAACAAAGAAATAAGCTAGATATAAAATTCCGTGGCGATTTAAGGCTGAAACTGATTCATTTTGAACTCAACATTCCTAATCTTGTCGAGAGTCACGAAGCACACCCTTCACATCGACAATGTTAGCCAATTGTATATTGTTAATAAAAATCTTATTTTCATATATACAGGGTGACCTGTAAAGTCCCTTTAAATTTGAAACAGCGTCTCGTATAGTCAAGGAAGTAACATGTATCAATAGTAAAGTGACCATGCTGAATTTATTGAGACAGCTTACAGCGCACCTAGCGGCGAAATAAGGAAGTTAAAAAAATAACTCGAAAACTAAAGGAGATCGGCCAAAAAAGTTCAATTAGAAAAATGTGCGCAATATCATAATAAAAGCACAGAAAAAGTTTTATGGAGTTATCTGTAAAATTGGGGCAAATATTCACGATTAAAATTTGAACTCTTCCATGCCTTGAAAAAGGGGTCCTCCAGAAATTCAAAAACGTGTTCTCCTGTGTTATACGGTTTTTCTGAGTTAAGCAACGACGAATTTAAAAATTCAAACAACAAAGAAAGCAAAAAAGTATATATATGAAAAACGACTCCGGAAAATAAAAAAAACTGACGATCCGAAATCACAAATTTCGCGCAACCAGTCTCGACTAAAACCTCTCGGCTATACAGCCACGAACGAAGATTTACTATTTAATAATTTTATCCTGATAAACTTTGAGCAGATGCGAAAATGTCAGAAACAAATGCGCGTTATTCAGTGTGGCACATTGGAAAAGTAAGACACAGATGAGCAAAAGCAAGAAATTTATTACTAAACAAAGACATGGCGAGTGTTCATAAAGGTCACCATCGGCCACAATACACATTTGTATTCGATCAAACACGCCGGCATGCATATTCCTTATAATCTGCGGTGTGACAATAGCGCAGCTATGGATGATACGCTGCCGCAGATTCAGCGAACTTGTCGACGGAGCTTCATGCACCCGATCTTTGATGTCACCACAGAGGAAGAAATCGAGTGGGGTAAGATCTGGTGATCGTGGAGGACATTCAACACAGCCACAGTAGCCGATTATCTGTTGGCCAAATCTATTAAGAAACTGTCGCATTGCGTGCGGTTTGTGCGGCGGGGTGCCATCATGTTGGAACCACAGGGAAGACAAGAACGCCAGAGAAATATCATTGATAAACTCAGGTAACACATCCTGTAATAGCTGGAGGTATTTCGGTTCCAAATACCGTACCACACATTCGTGGACCACTGCACCTGCTGTCTGACGGAAACTCCCCATGAGGGATTTTCTAGAGCCCAGAAATGGGTGTTGTGTCGGTTCAGAATCCCGTTTCGGTGAAACTTAGCCTCGTCCGACCATATTATGTTGGAAAAAAATTCTGGCCTAACCTCCAATTCGTTCAATACCTAATTGCACCAGTCAAAGCGTCGCTGTTTGTCTCCCGGTAACATGCTGCGGAATTGCATGGTAGGGATGTGCACCATTGTCGTGCAGTATTTGCCATATTTGGCTTTGTACTAAGCCACTCTGGTTGCTGATTTGTCTAGTACTGCTGTAGGGATGGGCTAAAGCGTACGCCATATGTCTTCTGCTGGTATTCTACTAGGCATACGTGGTCTGCCCGAACGAGGTTGATTACTTCTAGTGCTGCCTGTGTCTCTGAGACGTCGAACAACGTTTCCAATGGTTGCTGAAGTTGGATGTGAACCATTTGGAAACCGAACGGCATAAGTTCGTGCAGCCTAGACCGCATTACGTTGGCATTCGCCATAGAGAAGCACCATCTCACAATACTGACTATTAGTGAAATTCGCCATTTCCTCACAGCGTATCGTATGAAGTGAGAACAAAGGCTTGTGCTGTTTTTATCTGATACGTAAAGGGTGACGACACAATGTGGATTTGCATACATGAGCAAAGGCAATAAATGTCCACTTTTTTGCCCCGCATCGTGGGCATGGTCGAAACTTTCGTTCCTGTTTTAATCTACAAATTTCGTATTCAATTTTATAAGAACGTTTAATTCACGCTTTTATCTTATTCGTCTACAACTAAATTTTAAGTTTTACTGTTGCTGTAGATCTACCAATCATCCACTGAACGACGAGCATTTGTTTCTGACATTTTCCCGTCTGCGCAAAGTTTATCAGGGGAAGGGGAAAATTAATTATCGTAGCACTGGAGCTACACAACGGGCTATTGGCAACGGTCCGGGATCAATCTTGAAAGAAAGATCCGAGGACAAACTGCGTAATTTGGAACCACGGTCAGATGACACAGTAACACCTGAGCTGGCATCCTACTCTCCGCAATTCCACATCACACCAACGCGAGGACTTTGAAGCCACGACGGATTTTGCGTGCACTAGCCCCTTTTTTACGCGTCGGTATTTGGATGGCACAGACGAGGATCGAACTCACAACCCTCTGGTTGGCAGTCCGTCACTCTACCAACCGGGCTACTCTGCCAACCGGGCTACTCTGCCAACCGGAACCACCACCACAAGAACTTTTGACTTACACATAAGGAGATACGTCAGGGTCGAAGCATTTTCTTAGTAATATCAGAAAATACAACTCATGTTTCCAAATGACATCATTCGGCTCCACATCAGTTGTTGAACAGCCCGGATTTCCGTCGACATTCAAGGTGCAAAGGCAGATTTACCATAGAGCGGGATCGTTGTTTCCACTGCCAGATCATACACCAAAATTTCTTCAACTATATTTTATTCAAAACGAACAAATGGAAACTGATCAGAGGTGCGCCTACATCTCGGGAACAAGACGTCAGATTGTGTTAAACTTACAGAGGATGTTTCATGAGCATAATAATCTTATTAAAACGTTTGAAACAGCATTGGAACGCATGTCAACAGATGAATATAAAGTAGTCATAAGAGCAGACCGAAGACCAGCAGGTGAACACGAGTGGCGCTTTAACTCTCCTCAAGCAGATGAAGTCGCGGTGGTTATATCAGGCGATGAGTTTCATTAACGGGATATCGTTATTCAAAGACGAGGTAAATCATTGCAGCGCATTTCGGAAACACATCGATCTTATGATGCTCTGCAGTACCCAGTAATATTCCCCCATGGTGAAGATGGATATCAATTTAATCTGAGGCAGATCAACCCAAGAACAGGTGAAACAACCAGCAAGAAAGTTTCAGCTATGGATTTCTATGCGTACAGATTAATGGTTCGAGATACTGAGCATAACCACGTATTGAACTGCAGGCAATTGTTTCATCAGTTCATCGTCGATATGTACGCAAAAGCCGAGAGTGAGCGTCTCCTTTACATTCGTCTAAATCAACGTAAACTGAGAGTTGACGAATATATTCACCTGAGAGATGCTGTGGCAAATGACGGGAACGTTGAAAACCTCGGTGCCTTAGTCGTACTACCAGATACATTTACAGGCAGTCCCAGACACATGCACGAATACACGCAAGATGTTATGACGTACGTGAGGACATACGGGAGACCAGACTTATTTATCACCTTCACCTGCAATCAATCCCACTTGGACGGAGATCAAGGAGGTTCTTACCAATGGTCAATTACCCAGTGAGCGAGCGCCACGACTTGATTGCGAGAGGGCCGCGGTGGCCCGGTTGGAAGAGTAAC
Organism: Meta bourneti; assembly: GCA_933210815.1. Taxonomy (NCBI): domain Eukaryota; kingdom Metazoa; phylum Arthropoda; class Arachnida; order Araneae; family Tetragnathidae; genus Meta; species Meta bourneti. Next base: position 116,746,429 of record OW119923.1, on the reverse strand, counting down.
GAACTAGCAACCGAAGGGTTGAGAGTTCGAATCCAGCCAAACACCGTCGTGTACAAAGGGGGCTGGTGCACGTTAAATCTGTCGGGGCCTCAAATGTCCTCACGTTGGCGTGGTGTGGAAGTTTGGAGAGTGGGGTGCCAGCTCAGGTGTTGCCTCGTCATCTGACCGTGGTTCAAAATTACGTGGTGTTGTCCTCGAATCTTTCCCTTTGGGATTGATCCCGGACCGTCACCAATAGCCCATTGTGTTGCTCCAGTGTGACGTTAATTGAAATACTCCTCCTACTCCTGATTGCGAGAGTATTTAAACAGAAGCAGTTGAAACTGATTGACGTTATAACAAAGCGCCATGTATTTGGAGTGCCGAGATGGTGGATGTACACGATTGAATGGCAAAAGCTAATTCTAATTCACTTTTCAAGCACCATTTCAACCCGAGCACATAAACTGTCCTTTGCAAGCAGTCGTTGCAGTCACATCACAATCGATTCCAAATGCGTACCTTTATCAACAGAGATGGCGCAAACGAAGAATGAAATTTCCAGTCATCCTCTGTAGTGTCAACGGTAATGGACGCCTCATAGATCCACTCTTCAAGCTCGTCCAGTGTTGCAGGATTGTTCCGGAAAACAGCGCCCTTCAATGTGCCCCACAAAAAGTAGTCGCAGGGATAACATTTGTAACTAATTTTTAAATTTCTGTATCAGATTTTTACGACTTTCAAAATAAACATACCGCTTGTTCCATTCTTTTATCGATCTCCGTTTCCGAGTTTTTTAATTTTAAGATCAGGGAGTCTTGTGGGACATATACTATATTATACATACAATAAACTATAAAGTAAACAAGCTGTAACTATAAAGTAAACAATCTAAAAACTCACATGAGCATCTTTTTTGCTCGTCCTATTATAATTACGTAATAGTAAAATAGAAGGGGGTCGATAAGAAGCCTTGAAGGGGTCGACGGTCAAAGAAGTTTGGCGACTCCTGATTTAGAACTATAATTATAAGACTCTGTAAAGCTAAATGCAGATGGCGCTAATATTTTATGATTGACGTCTTCCTGTACATATTCCGTATGGTAAGCGGATGTAAAATTCTCATCTTTAGGTGTTTTGTTTGCTTGCACTTAAAATCCCTCGCATAAAACGTTTCCTGTCGATATATCTTTATGTGCACGGCCTCTTCGGGAACTTACTGACTCAAGAAATCCGTTTTACAGCCTTCCATTAAGGAACGAAATGCATCCGAACTCGGCAGTTAACGCTATTGTAAACAAACAATGCCGCTCAACTCTCTTCATTAGCTGAATTAATATCCGAAGAATAAATGTGGAATGATTGGGGCAACGGCCATCTTGTCTAACAAGCACTCGGCCCAAAATGAAATTTTGGCAAACTGTTCTTTCGATTGGGGAGAGGGGAATGCAATTAGAAAAGGGGGTGCAATTATCGAGATTGCCTCGCGCGGAGGGTTGTCACCAAAGGCGCCGATCAGTCGAGGACACCCAATTTAAGTTTAAATAGGACCCCGTCCTCTCTGGGATAAGTTCATTTTATGAATGTCCGGGGGGACGCCGAGAGGGTGTCTTCCCGAGCTGTCACTACGGCTGAGAACTCTATCTTTCATAAACGAAAGTTACAAATAAAACCACGCAACTCTAGAAGCGAGGCTTAAGGGCAATTTGAGAGGGATGTGTTTATTTTTCGGGACTTTGAAGAACTTGCCATCAGACTCGCGATGAAGCGTCTTTATTGCTTATGCCTCGGTGGCATCGACCTTTTAAAGAAATAGAAGGAGCATTTGGGCGGAGTCGCTGTCTAGATCTCCAAAGGGTAAATCGACTTAGCCGATTGGCTGTCGAAGCGCCTTTGATCACTGCATAATCGAGCCATGGTAGGTTGCGAGTTCGAATCCAACCACAGACCGACGTGTACAAAGGGTGCTGGTGCACGTTCAATCTGTCGTGGCCTCAAATGTCCTCATGTTGGCGTGGCGTGGAAGTTTGGAGAGTGGGGTGCCAGCTCAAGTCTGACCGCGATTCAAAATGACACGGTGTTGTCCTAGGATCTTTCCTTTCGGGGATTGGCCTCGTACCGTCACCAATATGCCGTTGTGTTGCACCACTGTGACATTAATTAAAATACCTACCGACCACTGTGGATAATCGCTTTAACCCATCTATAATTTAGGATTCTTGCTTTTACCCACAACCACGTGACAGGTCTTCAAACCGAGCGATCGGAAGAAATAACATGAAGCTGCATGCACGTGTTCCGTCTATTTCATTAGAAGGTCAATGCTTGATGGCCGGTGTCGTTACGTTGAGTTCATCTCAGTTGAAGGGGCTCAGTGGGTATGCCACTGCCCTATCAACCTGCGAGTTCTAGGCTGCGCCGGTTCGATTCCTCCCTGGTTGTATTTCTATGTCAGTAACTTTCCTTGTGTGTAATTCGGATGTAATGCCTGTATGTCGTCCCTTTCACTATCTTAACTGATTGGCCGGTTTTTAATCGCCATAGCCTACATTCTTTTGATAGCACAATTTTAAATTTACAAGATTTGATCGGGGAAATTTTCCATACAAATATTTTTAAATTCTTGAGAAGCGTAACATTTTTAAATTCCTTCTAATGTTTTTATCTTTCATGTCTTAAACCTCATCAAAACTTTTAATTGTGGTGACGATAACCTCATATTTCCCTATTTAAAATCGTGCGCTTGAGTATTTATTGTAATATACTTCAAGTACATTACATTTTTAAAATTTAACTTTCATCATCAGTTGGACAAGAGAACCTTAACCCTTTCGGGCCTAATGGGCATATACGTCCCAGAGATTAGATTGGGTCAATAAATCCCACTTTTGAATGGGTTTTTACTTTTCAGTGTTCTTAAGGAATAAAAATATGACTCAAGAAACCTGGCAATACTTTCAGATTGCAAATGGCGAACTTGTGGTTTTGAGACGCCCATTCATTCTGATGAATGAATGACCGGAAACAAAAAGATGGTAAAAAATTAGACGTAGTTGTCCAGAAGCCATTTCCCACTACAATATGTACATGAATGGAGTTGACCGCTGTGATGAAATGGTTACTTTTTAGGGTCATGGCAGAAAATCAGACAAATGGTGGAAAAAGATTTTAGTTATGACTTCTGTTGTGAATGCATGGATTACGAAGTGTGATGTGGAACATAAAATAGACCACTCTGATCATTCATGGTCCCCATAGCTGAGCAACTCATAAATGTTGAAAGGGAGAAAGCAAACACAAAAAGAACGCGAAGGTACGATCGTCCGTCAAAAAGAGCAAAAACTACTAAACTACTAAATTAAACTACTTTTCAGAGTTAAATTTTAATCATGGGGGCGAAAGGGTTAAATTATTTTACCAATCTTATTCAGTTGCAATAAGTCGTGTTTGACGCAGCTTGTCTAATTTTGGTAGGTAGTGTTGGTTTTCAGAATTTGTGTTCTTATTCAGAACAATTCGTATCAAGAATTGTTTAAGTAACTTTACTATTGGTAGGTATGGTATGTAGGTATCGCATTCAGTATTACTTAGGCCGTAAGGGAGATTTATGTTAGTTTCTTTCTCCCTGAATGAAATAGAGTATGCATAAATTTTAAGCTGTACTTTTTCCTTCATGCATCGGTGATTCCGATCGGGTTTGTTTGCTGTGTTCATAAAAAACTTGAATTTATTTCCAATGGTATGGAATTATTCCGTATTTGCGATATAGGAACAGGGTTATGGGCCTGCTCCCAACCCGATCGAACAGGTAGTTATTTTAATTAACGTCGCATTGGAGGAACACAACGGGCTATTGGCGACGGTCCGGGATCAAACTCGAAGGGTTGGTTTGGATTTTATGGCGCAATTGCCCTATCAAACTCGAAGGGAAAAATTCGAGGACAACACCACGGTCAGATGAGGTCACACCTGAGCTGGCACCCCCAAATATCCCCACCACGTGAGGACATTGGATGCCACGCCATATTGAACGTGCACCAGCCCCCTTTGTACGCGACGGTCTTCGGTTTGATTCGAAGCTATAAGACTACCTACCCAGCGAATAAAAAAAAGAAAGGAACTGAGCTAACTGAAGAGGCCTCATTTCAAAATCATTACTTAACTGCCTTTGAAGGGGAGCAGCGAGAAACCTTTAGATAATCCTCAAGCGAGCTGCTCCTTTCCATCGCATTCAACATTCGTCGAGTTCCAAAGGAACGGATTTCCTGAGAGATGCGACTCGATCCTCAATAGCATCTCTCTCCCCTGTAGCTCTTTTGAAAGAACGCGAGTTTGGTTTAAGTAACACGCGTAACTTCCTCCTCGACATGAATCTCCGGAGTAAATGAATAATGCAATCTGCCCGGGCGACATTTTCCATGCCTCGCCCGCTTCGTTAGAATCTGAAAAGACGGTTCCTCTTGCTCGTTGCTCGGAGGTAGGTATTTTAATTAACGTCGCTCTGGGAGCAACACAACGGGCTATTCGCGATCAAAGGGAAAAAATCCGAGGACAACACCAATAGCACGTTGTGTTGCTCCCAGTGTGACTTTAATTAAAATATCTACCTACCGAGGAAGTCGTTTTGAACCACGATCAAATGACGAGGCACCGCCTGAGCTGTCCAAACATTCCTACCCTTGCGCCATGAAACCCCAATAACCGCCATGAAATCCCTGAGCTGCGCCCCAAGTTCGGGTGTTCTTCTCGTCTTTTGACCACCTTGGTTCAAAATGACGAGTCTTTGGGTCTTTCCCTGCGTGATTGATCCCGGACCGTCGCCAATGGCCCTGCAGTGCGACGTTTTTTCAATACCTACCTACCTCTGAGTCTCTTGAACCACTCAGGTGTCGAGTGTTGAGGAAATGCATTCTACCATAGAGGTTGTCTGAGCTATATTTCTAAACTGCTGGGAGCCTCACATTGCAGAACTGGAATCCTGAGGTCCTGCTCGAATCTCCTGTTCGCAAACTTTTATGTTATGTTTTCTCTTATATCTCAACTCAATGTAGAATCCTCTCTAGAGGACAGGTTAGGGAGGTTTCCTTGGTGGTATGTAACCTTCATGAGGTTAGGTAGGTAATTAACGTCGCACTGGAGCAACACAACGGGATATTGGCGACGGTCCGGGATCAAGGGAAAGACGCTATTTTGAACCACGGTCAGGTGACACACTACTCTCCAAACTTGCACATCACGCCAACGTGAAATGCGACCATGATAGATTGAACGTACGCGACGGACTTGGGCTGGACCGAGTTTCTAAACGGGGACCCTCCGGTTTCTATTCCGTTGCACTTCCAACTGGGCTACCGTGGCCCCCACTGCTGCAACGGAAGATAATTATTGTAGTGGTGGATCACACTCACTCCCAAAACAACAAATGCCACATCAGAGCGATGTTTCTCAAATAATTGAATACGCAAGGCATGTTGTCTTGAATCCCAAACGAAGAGCAATCTGAGCCAAAAAGCGAGAGCTTTCTTCACCGTTCTTGCGGCGGTTCGAATGATGCAATAAGCTCCTCTGATGAAAATTCTGCTTTCGTTTGGAAACCGTCTTTTGGACTGAGCGTCTTTTCCACTCTAGGTACCAAGTTCTGCGTCCGTGCGAGTCAAAATAAATACTTCATTGCATCACCCAGACAGAACACTGTTTATTATATAGTAATGCAACACAGACCTGTTCTGCAATTTGGTCTGAAACCGGCTGCAAAATAAAAACAAACCTCAAACATTTTTCCTAACACAACTTTTTACATAAGGTTGGAAACTAAAAGGTAACAGCATTGAAGTGTGCCTGGTTGCAGAGTAGTTCGGGGTAGCCCGGTTACAAGAGTAACGGATTAGGAACCGGAAGGTTGCGAATCCAACCAGACCATCGTGTACAAAGGAGGCTGGTGCACGTGAAATCCGCCTCAAACTTCCTCACGTTGGTGTGGTGTGTAAGTTTGGAGAGTGGGGTGCCAGCTCAGGCGTGACCTCGTCATCTGATTTTAGTTTAAAACGACGTGGTGTTTCCCATCGGGTTTGATCCCGGACCGTCGCCAATAGCCCGTTTGTGCCCGATCTAGTGCAACGTTAATTCAATACCTACATACCTACCAACGGGTGGCTAAGAAGTTTGAATATTAGAAATTAAATTATTGGTAAGTAGGTATTTTAATTAGCGTCGCACTGGAGAAACACAATGGGCTATTGTCCGGGATTGGATTTTGGGTTTTATGACGCAAGGTCGAAAAGCGGCAACGGTCCGGGATCAAACCGGAAGGGAAAGTATCCAAGGCCAATACCACGTCATTTTGAACCACGGTCAGATGGCTAGGTCACACCTGAGCTGGCACCCCACTCTCCTAACTTACACACCACGTCTTCGTGAGGAAGTTTGAGGCCCGACAGATTTAACATGCACCAGCCCCCTTTGTACACGACGGGTTGGATTCAAACTCGCAATCCTCCGGTTGCTAATCCGTTACTCATCCGACCGGCCTACCGCAGCCCGAAATAAATCATTGCTCAAATGAAATCAATGCCTCTGAGTTCAGTAATAAATTGCTTTTAACCCTTTCTCCCCGACTTTTGCATGATAAAATTTAACTCTGAAAAGTAGTTTAATTTAGTAGTTTTTGCTCTTTTTGACGGACGACCGTACTTTGGCGTTCTTTTTGTGTTTGCTATCTCCCTTCCAACATTTATGAGTTGCTCAGCTAAGGGGACCATGAATGATAAGAGTGGTTTTGTTTTATGTTCCACATCACACTTCGTAATCCATGCATTCACAACACAAATCATAACTAAAAATCTTTTTCCACCACTTGTCTGATTTTCTGCCATGACCCTAAAACATTTCATCACAACTCCATTCATGTACATAGTGTAGTGGGAAATGGCTTCTGGGCAACTAACGTCTAATTCTGTACCCTCTTTTTGTTTCCGGTCACTCATTCATCAGAATGAATGGGCGTGCTCAAAACCATAAGTCCGCCATTTGCAATCTGAAAGTATTGCCAGGTTTCTTGAGTCATATTTTTATTCCTTAAGAACACTGAAAAGTAAAAACCCATTCAAAAGTGGGATTTATTTACCCAATCTAATCTCTGGGACGTACATGCCCATAAGGCCCGAAAGGGTTAAACCTTAACAGTATTTAATAGACGTTCACATGTTTTCGGATGTTTGCAATGTTTCCGGAAACGCGTGTTATGCTGTTACTGACAGAATTACCCCTTACTCTCACTCCGCTTGAATTAATTAACTGTAGATTGTAAAAGTGACCAGAATAATCACTTTTTCCTCTTTCGTAGAGTTCAAATTATTTAAGTGTGAGTAAAGTTATTTTTTCACACCTTTTTCGGCATTTTATAATTTCTACAACCTACTTCGAACACAAATCCTATACATACATATCCATCCATGCAATACATTTCGTATATATCGCATTCCTGCTAAAGGTACAAACCGACAAAATGTGACAAGACACTAAGGTAACTACTACAAAAGACGATTTTGAGGGAGGATTATTAATTCCCTTTCTTAAGTTCTATTCCTGTAAAATTGCTGAACTCAATTCGTAAAAATGACAAATATACGGCGAATACTCTAGTACTCACAATTTATCTGCCAATATTTTTTAATTGTGTGCACTATTGTCGAATTTCGCTATCATTAAGGGAAAGTGATAAATTAATTTGGTAAGATATTTATCTCCAAGTTTGTTTTAAAAGCGAATATGTTTTCTCTTGAAGATTCCGTATTGTGATATGTGCAATAATAAAAGAACTTGTTTCAAAATTGAATGTCTTCGGTACAGACAAAGCAAATGTAATATATTACCATTTTTTTTTAAATGGTAAACAGATTTGGAAGCGTTTCTTCAAAAGAATATCGTTGTTTAAAAGGAATTTTCCTTATATAAGTTGCTTAAATATAGCTTCAATTCGTAAAATAAACTACCTTGACCTTCTGTCGCCATGACAAAGAATTTGTAATGTATTAAAATTCCTAGTTCGGATATTTTTAACATTAATGTTCTTTCAATAATGGCAAAATTCCACTTAAAATTTACTTCATTCTAACTTAGATGCCGCTTTAAATCGAATACTTTGTATTTGTGTTGCGCTCGATGAAACGGAAATGCAATTAAATAAAATAATGAATATTTAAAACAGTAAACAGAAATAAAACAAATGTTGGCGCGAAAAAAGTTGTTCTAAAGATTCGTGATTGTTAATCTCTTGATCTCGCAGTTTGCACAACTTACGACTAAAAATTAAACAATATTTAAAAATACAAAATTTAATTCCTAGCGAAAAAAAACAACAAAATATTACTGCACGTGGCAAACGAACATGAGTTTGCATTTCGTTGCAAAATACCGTCTGTCCCAAATATTCGGAAATTATTTACATTTCGCAAAGAAAATAAATAAGGCTCAAAATGCAAATGTATTAGAATTTAAATTCCGTTAAAAAAGTTTTTGGAAAAATAATTGATTTTTTAGCAGCACTGCTAAAACAATCCAAGTCATTGCAATGCTCAATATACCTTCCATCAACTCCAAAACTACCCAATTGTGGTGGATTTAAGTATAGTTACTCAAATGTTTTGATATGAAACTTGCCTAAATATGTAAGCAGAGGAATTTCAAATAACGTATTCGTTAAACGAAAATATGGTTTATCAAATTAGAACATTTCATTAAACTATGTTGAATAAATTTGATGTGATACATGTACAAGCACATAATCAGACATTGAAGTGGGAAAACGGACAGACTAACTCAACCAAGTTCAGTCTAAATGAATGTAAGTACTCACAGTATGAAAAGTTTCATAAAATTATATGCAACCCTTTGGGCACACACAGACACCAACGAGCGAGACGGATTTTGCATTAGGACCCAAAACAGGTAGAAAACTTGAAATGGGTCGAAAATATCATGGGTCAAAAGCACAAACACCACTTTTATTTCTGTAGGTAATTTGTTTTCTGTAATAAGTCCATTGTTCGCAACCCTCGTTACATCCCTCCAGATGAGCTGCATCCAGACAACCCAAGCTACCTTTTTTTGCTTTCATCCTACGACTTTTCCCAATCACTTTTTTCCCCGTTCACATTTTTTATTTGACGTTGCCTTGTGTTTGGCTCAGCTTGGCCCTTGCGCCCTAAAACCCCCAAACAACCAACTTTCTAGATGAGCGATATACCGAGTTGTTAGTGTAAAATATTGTTTCAAATTCCGTCAAAATATTACGAAAATGCATACCATGCTTCTGTAAAGGAAAATATTAAGGTTCCTCAATCGAGTTGCAAACAACGCGGGTTAAGCCCCAGGAAGTTGAGTTGGTCATCATGGTGCACGGGCGATCAAAACCACACTCGGATTTTTGACCAACACAAGACAAGTAATGGACGCACGGAAAGTTTTACTGACACAGAAGTGAGAAATACACCAGGGAGAAATCGCCAGGCTCTCAGGTTGGTAGCGCAGTGAGAAAACACAGTGAGCCCCAGAAATAGACATCGTAATCGTTCAAATAGCACTCGGGAAAGGGGTAGTCCGGTTGGAAGAGAAGTGGATTTGGCAACGGGAGGGTTACGAGTTCATAACTAGGTCCAACCCAAGACCGTCGTGTACGTGGGGGCTGGTGCACGTTAAATCTGCCACTGTCCTCGCCCTGGTGTGGTGTGGAAGTTCGAAGAGTGGGGTGCCAGCTCAGATGTTGACCTCGTAACTGACCGCGATTCAAAATGACTTGGTATTGTCCTCGGATCTTTTCCTCCGGGTTTGATCCCGGACCGTCGCCACTTGCCCGTTGTGTTGCGCTCCAGTGTTTCATTAATTCAACTACCTGCCAAACAGCACTGAATGAGTCACCTAAACCGTGCGGTACAAAGCACGCACCCAATACAATCTGCCTCCACACAAATCCACACGCAAAATAGGAGAAATATGTCAGCAGTTAGGAAATATTTGTTTGCACGAGAGGGCCACACCTATCGTTTATTTCCGGGTCCCAGGCGAGAGGGAGGGAAGGCCGTAAAGCATTTTTCCAGCAGAAATAGACTTTGGCCTTGAGAAGCCCACTTAGCGTGTACGATTATCAGCAGGTGTTTATCGGCACCATGGGACGCACATGGCAGCGATATTTCATTCGAGGGATCTTCCTTGAACCGGTTGCATTGGGATGGACCGACGTTTCCTCGCCTGTCGTTCCAGCTGAGATAGGATGCATATTTATCTAGGCCCCGGGATATGGATGTGATTTAGGAGTGGTTTCATGTGGCAGGGGCGTGTTCAGATCCCCGGGCCGAAACAGTGGCCTAAAGAGAAGAATGAGCGACATGAACGAAAAATTAAATCCAAAATTTCACAGGGCCGCGGTAGACCGGTTTAAAGAGCAACGCATTAGCAACCGGAGGGTTGCGAGTTCGAATCCATCCAAAGATCCTCGTGTAGAAATGGGGCTGGTGCACGTTCAATCTGTCGGGGCCTTCAATGCGCTCACGTTGGTGTGGTGTGGAAATTAGGTGGTGCCAGCTCAGGTGTGACTTCGTCATCTCACCGTGGTTCAAAATTGCATGTTGTCCTCTCCCTTTGCGATTGATCCCAGACCTTCGCCAATAGCCCGCAGCGTTGCTCTAGTGCGACGTTATTTAAAATACCTATCTACCTCATTACGAAGAATAAAGTCAATGGCAATGAACTTTTATCTGCCGCTGACTCAAATTTCTCATACCTACATATTAGTCCTTCAATAATGATACAAAAGAAAAAGTGAATTTCCAGAAACAAGGTAGGTATTTAAATAACGTCGAAATGGAGCAACACACGGGCTAGTGGCGACGGTCCGGGAACAATCCCGAAGGGACAGATCTGAGGACACTATCACGTCATTTTGGGCCACGGTCAGAGGACGAGGTCACACCTGAGCTGGCACCCCACTCTCCAAACTTCCACACCACTCCAACGTGAGGACATTTGAAGCCACTACAGATCCAACGTGCACCAGCCCCTTTGTGCACTACGGTCTTTGGTTAGATACGATCTCACAACCCTCTGGTTGCTAATTCTTTCTCTTCTATGTCAGGTGCCCTGGGTGTATCTCTTCTGTGCCAGTTAAACTTTCATTGTGTGTGTCTATTACTTGATAATAAGGGCCTTGCGCCATAAAACCCCCAAACCAACCAACCATTGCTCTCCCAACCGCGGTTCATTCATTAAAACCAGGAAGTCCCTGAAGAAATGGACCCTTCCGCTCCATAAATTCATCCACTATTGATTTCTCTAAGTTGGCCCGACACTAGAAGCACATTTTTATGGGTCGACAGAGATGGAGTGGTCAGAAGCATCTATCAAATCTCCATTTAATTGCAGGGCCCATTCGTCAACTTATGGCGTCTTTCCGACGACCCCTCTGTCGCCTTCAGGTGTAGACGCCCTCCGTTGGGAACGAGACAATAGATCAGCCGCGTGTGGGGGCGAAACACCTTGTTTTGGGGGAGTGGATCGATGTTTCGGGGGCTGTCAGATGAAAAGGATGGAAGAAAAGTGCATTCGCTGTTCCCGTACCTCGATCGTCTGCTCTCTCGAGAATAGCATTCTCTTCTAGTGTTTTCCTTGCTAGGTTGCTTTGGGGTTTTATGTAGTGATGGGAGTATTTGAATACAAAAGTACTCATGTACTCGATACTTAAAAGTAATTGTTGCACTCGATTCTTTTCCAAAGTATTCGAATACCAAAGTACTCGGATCCAAGGTATTCGAATACAAGAGTGCTTGTCCTAGGTATTCAGATGCCAAAAGTACTCACTTTGTCTATTCGAATGCCAGAGTAATTCGTCTTAAGTGTCACATTGCATGGGTATCCGTGGTTCTCGTTAGTGTTGTTTCTTGGCTTGATTTTGCCTTTTCCAATTTTAACATGTCCTGAAAATGCACGTGATGAAGTGTCGAAAAATTCCATCGATTAAGGGATTGGATTTGAAAGTTTTTGGAAGCAATTTCCCGAACAGGCAGGTTTAATTATCAGTCAATTACACAATGGCTTGCCTTTTATTTTTGAAAATCAAGCTGGAAGGTTTTTAATTTTTCAATTTTAATTTAAACTATATTTTTAATTTTAATTATTTACGCTTAATTTGTTTAATTTAATTTAATTTTCAAGCTTTTTTATTTCTGACATTTAAAGTATCTGCAAATAAGGTACATAATGCTTGAATTGCTTTTCTTTTTCTTCAAGTAAAATAACGCTCATTCTTAAGACGGCTGTTATTTTCTTTAAAATATCTGACAATAACTAAAATCGTCTTTAAAAATATCTGACAAAATCTTTATTACGATAGTAAAATGATTATGAATATTTTTTTCTATCTCTTCTCACATCTTCGTACTCCGAACAGTGGTTGCAAAAATAAAAAGTAAATTTCCAGAAACAAGATTTGATTATTTAGTGTTATTTATTTTGTAAATATCTACGGAACCATTCTTTTGTACTTAAATCAACCGAGATGTGTCACTCTACGATAAATTTAGAGAAATAATTTTGAAGTTTCACATCCTGCTATCAAAAGAAACAAAACACTTCTTTACATTCATACCAACTTTTTAAAAGTGTCTTTCAAGAGTTTCGTATAAAAAGTTTCATTCTTATTCTTCGGGGCTCCCTCCAAAATAAGGGCCGCGGTGGCCCGGTTGGAAGAGTAACGGACTAGCAACCGAAGGGTTGCGAGTTCGAATCCAGCCAAACACCGTCGTGTACAAAGGGGGCTGGTGCACGTTAAATCTGTAGTGGCTTCAAATGTCCTCACGTTGCCGTGGTGTGGAAGTTTGGAGAGTGGGGTGCCAGCTCAGGTGTTGCCTCGTCATCTGACCGTATTTCAAAATTACGTGGTGTTGTCCTCGGATCTTTCCCTTTGGGATTGATCCCGGACCGTCACCAATAGCCCATTGTGTTGCTCCAGTGTAACGTTAATTGAAAAATACCAATACCAATACCCTCCAAAATAAAATTTAGCCCGCTGTGTTGCTCCAGTGTGACGTTAATTAAAATACCTACTTACCTCCTCGTTCAATAAATCTATTCGTTAAGTTGTGATTCAAAATTATGTGGTGTTCTCGATCTTTCCCTTCTGAATTGACCCCAGACAGTTGCCAATAGCCCGTTGTGTTGCTCCAATGCGACGCTAATTAAAATACCTACCTATTTGTTAAGTTTTTAAAAACTACTTGTCTTGTATGATTCTAGGGAACTTCAGTCGTCCACAGGCCATATTTGGCCAAGCTGCGTCAAACAGGATGTCAAGTAACTAAAAATAAAGATAGCTAGGGGGTTGATTAACGTCGCATGGCCAGAGATCCGTCCCGAAGGGAAAGATCTAAGGACAACATCTAGTCGTTTTGAACCAGTCAGATGACTAGGTCAACACCTGAGCCGGCTCCCCACTCTCAAAAATTCCACACCATGCCACCATAAGGACACGGAGGCAGATTTAACGTCCACCAGCCCCAACGTTAGGTTGGATTGAGTTTCAAACTTGCAAACCTCCGGTTGCTAATCCGCTTCTCTTCCAATCCGGTCACCGTGTTCCCCTTTTAGAAATTGATACTTCTAAACAAGTAATTCTAATTGAGATAATTTTCTTGGGTCGAATCCGTTGTGAATCGCCCCTCGCGTGCGGTATGCTGTGTACCTCTGCTCTGTGAGAGGCTTTCTCTGTGAAGCGAAATGGTAGGTGATGCTTTTCTGTGTGGTGCTTTCTGTGCGTAACGGGAATTAAAATCCGCGTCTTCCTGAGGTTTGCTTCGTAACGTCCTTAGCAAGAGCTCGGGATCAGACCACTGACTTCCGGCCGAAAATCTATTGGGGGGGTCTTTGGGGGTGCACGACCTGGGATTGAAGTGTCTCCCAGTGAAAGTGGCGGGACAGGACTGTTGGAGAGATGGAGCTGAGAAGAGGTGCTCGTTCGAGACGGCAGTGTGAGTAGATTCTCTGTATGCAGCGCCCACGACTCAAATCTCTGATTAATTATGCAATTTCCTCTATTGGGTGGGCAACTAAGTTCCCGCCGTTTTGAGTCGTTCCATCTGTTGAACATAGAGTTACGCGTTGACCGTTTGGTTCCGTTCAAGCAATTCGTAATGGATAATCCCAGTCCCACCATACGCACAACATCGTTTTACGCGGATGAAGATCTTGTTTCACGTGCGGTGTCGCTTGTTTACCGGGGCTAAGCCATTTCTTGCGCTGCTTCATATCATTAATGTACAGGCACCATTTTTCGTCGCCAGTAACGATTCGGTAAAGAAATCGTTGCTTGCGTCGATGAGTTGAGCGGTGACGAGCAAGCAAACCAACGGAGATTGTGGCTCGTTGATTTTTGTTGTCACTTAAAGCATGCGGAACCCATGCTCCACACTTCTTTACCTTTCCCATCGAGTGAAGATGCTTCTCTATAGCAGTGTGGGAGCATTCCATTTTCTCTGCCCTTGTCGTTTGACGCGAATTTTCGTGCAAAAGTTGGTTTAATCGCTCTTCATCGAACTCAACTGGATGGCCAGAACGAGGTGCGTCTTTGAGGTCAACATTTCCATTTTTGAACTTGGCATACCAATCACGAGCGGTTCTTTCAGCTATGGCACCCTCTCCATACACAGCACAAATGTCGCGAGCAGCTTTTGCGGCCTTAGGACCTTGATTAAAAGCAAAAAGAAGGTGTCGAAAATGCTCATTTTTCTCAACTTGACATTCCATTTTAATGATCTGAAAATTAACATAAATTAACTCGAACAAAAAAAAACATAGATTCCGGTAGAACAAAACATCCTCTTTCGAATGATTTAAAACATTATGCCAAAAACATTTAATGACATGCGGAATGTTAAAATTAAAAAAAAAAAACGGCGGGAACTTAGTTGCCAACCTAATAGAATGGACGTCAGTTTATTGTGTTTATTGGCACACCACCCGGCCCACTACGCAACAGTTTGTTTACACCAGGGTTCGCCAAACTTCTTTGACCGTGGACCCCTCCAAGAGTTTCTTCACTTTTCATCGACCCCCTCCATTTTAACTATTACGTAATTATAGTACGTAGAAGCAAAAAAGACGCTTATATGAGTTTTTAGATTGTTTATTTTAGTGTATATTGCGCGTACTTGTATTATTATATTGGCTTTACGTCGAAGGGATACGTTTTCCTTTTTAACGTCCTTCTTAACATTATACATTGGATAGGAGGGATAAATATATAAAATAAGATAACAAAATAACAATAATCTTCCTTATATATGTGAAAATAAGACTTATTAAGTATACAATTGACTAACGTTGTCAATGTGAAGAGTCGTGACTCTCGACCAGATTAGCAATGTTGCTTTCAAAATGAGTCAGTTTAAACTTTCAATCGACACGGAATTCTATATTCACTCTTAATTGGGTTGTCATTCAGGATGCAAGTGAACCGAATTAAATATGACCCATGCAATGATGTCTTGTATTTTTCTATCGACCCCTAACACTGTTATATTGACCCCTGAGGCTCGACATCGGCCACTTTGGCGACACTGGTTTACACAGATGATCCCACTCAAATAGTAAAGGTCATCAAAGCAATAAAAATACAAAAGCCGAAAGTGTCTGAAAAATGCAAGGGACAGTAAAGAAAAGAAACGACCCCACGTGTTGCATCTTCCCCTGCGCTGTTTGCGGAGATCCTGGAGGAAGAGAAACGATCCCAAAAGGACCGTGACCCAGAGAGCCGACGCCACCCGAGCGATCGTCGCCGGCGCCAGTCTGACTTGTGCCGGGAACCATCGATCTCAGCTCGGCAACAGTTGGTCCCAGAAACGTGTTGCTCGACCCGCTTTAGAGGATTTTATTCCCAGTTTACTGGGGAGTCGTTTTTCAAGGGATCCAGGCACTTACGCAGGAAACAATTTCAGCGCCACCCTCCTTGGAGGAGGGCCGCGGTGGCCAGAGTAACGGATTAACAACCGGATGGTTGCGAGTTCAAACACCGTATGTTTTGACATGATTCAAAATGACCTGGTGTCCAGGGATCTTTCCCTTCGGGTTTCATCCCGGAACGTCGTGTGACGAATTAATCCGAACTTTTGTTGGACATTAAAAAATAACATTTATTTTAACACAGACAAAACAATGGGTTTACAATGGACGCGCGAAACAAAAATGCTTATTTTCATATTAAAATTTACGAATTGCTACGAAGACGTCTCAACTAGACGGAGTCCGTGAGCTAACTGTTTCTCATTCTCCTAACATGCGCAAGCGCAGTATTGAAGGACTTTTTAACAGGAAACTTCCGGGTCTGCAGCCGGCCATTCTAGACTCTTAGGCGCTAAGATGTCACAGTCGCCAATAGCCCGTTGTGTTGTGCCTAGTGCGATGTTAATTAAAATACCTTTGAAAGCTGTCTTTGCTTTTGGACGCCATAAAACCCTTATTCCAATCTAATTGTCTTTGGACCATAGAATCCAAACCAACCAATCCAATCTTCCTTTGAAAGGTTGGATGTTTAGTTCGAAGCCACAGATTTTTTTTAACCCTGAGGTTCTCAACTTTTCTGACTCGCGGAACCCTTTTCAGAATCCATATCTGGCGGAGCCCTCGGGCCTACCCTCTTTTACAAGAGACTGGTATTTGGGAGTAGTGTTATAGGGAGAGGGGATAGTAGTAAAGAGATATTTAGACAATTGCGCAATGTCAATGCAATGAAATTTTATTTTAAAAACTTATACTGCCAATTTTCTCCCTGGGTGTATTTCTCTCTCCTGTGTGAGTGAAACTTTCATTGTGTGTGTGTCTATTACTTGATAGTGTACGTAGTGTCTGGCGCGGCTTGGCCAAACATGGCCCTTGCGCCATAAGACCCCAAAACCAACCAACTACTACCAATACACATGATTTTGTCAAAACTTGGCCATACATAAAAGCGAAGAATTTCTAGTTTTTTTATTAAAATTCTACCTTTTGTTTCTTATTATTTATTGCATTAAACTTTTATTTCATTTTCCTGATGGCCGCGGAACCCCTGGGAAGGCATAGGACTCCGCTTAGCACAGGTTGGGAAGCACTGCTTTAACCAAACCAAATGTTTCGTCGAAAATACGATAGTTTTCGCCCAGGAGGCTCATCTTCTTTATTTCTGGAAAGGTTTCAATCGCCATTTGGATGCCACATCCAGTGCGTCACAAACTTCGTCACCGATGTCGAACACCGCCGCGGCCCCAACTAGGGAGCGACGGCGGACGTGTTTGCATTCGGGATGTTACTATTAGCGATTTCACAGTAACAGTTCTAACTGCTACCGAAGAATATCTGATTCAAAACTGACTGAATCTGATTGGTTGGAAGAGGATGCAGCTTTTCGTTTTTTGAGATATTTTGTGGTGCACATCAGGAGGTACCCTACAGCTCAGTCGCTAACGTCGCGACTTACAACGCCTCTGTTGGAACCCCACATTATTATTTTATACACACACAACTGAAATATCTTTTAATTTTTTTACACCAACTCTTAATAAGCAGCCACCGATTGCAATCACCTAATAGAGGTTAACTGATATCAGCCCTCAATCACTACTACAGAATCGCAGATATTCTCAATCACTGCTACAAAATCACAATTATTTTGATAATTCAGTAACAGGTAAGAACTGCGATTCAAAAGTACCGGTGATTGAGTAACAATTCTGTGATTCGCTTAACATCCCTAGTTTGCATTGTGAATCGGGACACGAAAGTCGTAGAAATTGAAAGCCTGTTGCCCGAGCATTAAAGTGTCAGACGAAAACGTGGGACAGATTCGGCGGTGATTTGAGACGAGGTCGATGGCCTCGTGTCTGCATGCATACTCGTCTGCATCGATTAATACTCGTCTGCATCGGTAATTAATGAACGTCTCATTGGAGCAACACAACGGGCTATTGACGACGGTCCGGAATCAATCCTTAAGGGACAATGCTTCGCCATTTGAACCACGATCAATTAACTAGGTCAGCACCTGAGCTGGCACCCCATTCTCCAAACTTCCACAACTACGTAAGGACATTTGAGGCTACAACAGATATAACGTGTACCACCCTCGTGTGCACGACGGTCTTTTGTTGGATTCGAACTCGCAACCTTTCGTCGAGTGGAAATCAGGGGTTTCTCAGACTCGCCATCGGATCGGATCTTATTTGCAGCCTTCCCAAATCAGGTCCCAACCCTCTTTCCTTTCTTCCGTAAAACCATTTGCCTTCTGGACTGGATAGTAGCCTGGACTCCTCTCCTTATTTCCTCTCCGAGAGCCCAGATTAGTTTAGTTGGAGAGGAATGAGAATCCACCTCATCCGACAGGTGGCGCTGAAGCACAATGGCCAACGATTCGCAACAAAGGCTCATTAAAAGCCCTTTTAAATAGAGTGGTCAGTTACGAATAATCCAGGCTTCATTCTGACGGGGATTTAAATTACAGATTATGAACAGACACGGAGAACTCATTATGCATTTACTGTTTTGCCCTTTGGTGCATTCCATTTGAAGTGTATTTTATTGGTTGCATTTTTATGGTGCCAGATACGCCCAAACAGATCATTAAACTGCATCAACTTTAAAAGTAAAATTGTAGAGTTGTGTAAAAAAATAGTAGACAAGTAAAATATCAGGTAACCAAAAAAGTTGACACTTTTTCGTATAAAAGTTAAAATAACGATCATTTCAAAAATGATTTTACTCGTTACATTTTATCGTAGGTATTTTAATTAACGTCGCTCTGGAATAACACGACGGGCTGTTTGCGACGGTCCAGGATCAAACCCGAAGGGAAAGAACCGAGGACACCACGTAAGTTTGAATCTTGGTCATATGACGAGAACACCTGAGCTGGATCCACTCTCCAAACTTTCACGCCAACGTGAGAACATTTGAGCCAACGACAAATTAAACGTGCACCAGTCATCTTTGTACACGACGCTCTTTGGTGGGTTTCGAACTCGCAACCTTCCGGATGCTAATCCGTTACTCTTCCAACGGGGCCCAATTACCCTGAGTCTATTTCTTCTGTGTCAGGGGGGGGGAATTTCAATTAACGTCACACTGGAGCAACACAATGGGCTATTGGTGACGGTCCGAGATCAATCCCAAAGGGAAAGATCCGAGGACAACACCACGTAATTTTGAACCACGGTCAGATGACGAGGCAACACCTGAGCTGGCACCCCACTCTCCAAACTTCCACACCACGCCAACGTGATCTTCTGTGTCAGTAAAACATTTGTGTGTGCAGCGGTCATCGACCCTAAGGGCAGACATGTTCTAATTGGGTTAACACCGTCAAAGTGCATCACGTGCCCTTCGGGGAAGAAATCAATCACTATTCCCGACATGTATCTAACGAGATTTAATATAATCGAAATAAAAGTTAAGTTTTAAATTTGTCAAGCTAATACATGATCGAACTCAACACCTTTGAGGCCCCGGTATGTGCATGTGAGCACACTTGAGATTCTTCTTTTTGAGCAGCTTGGCCAAATTTCGATGTCCCTTGAGCCCCGAAACCCAAACCATCTGCTTGGTCAGCCTGTCCGCTTTTGGACTTTGCGCAACATCCACAATCCAATCCCAACACATCTGCAAAGATGTCGCAAAACAGAAAAAATACGTTTGCCCCAAAATAAAAATAGCCGAGTTGGTGAAGTTATTGGAGTGTATTATTGGAAGGTATCCATCGCGTGGTTCAATCTTTTTTTGAGTCCAGGATCCGGCTGTTTCAAAGATTAACTTCGGCTCATTTGAAGATCAGAACTCTTCTTCGTCACGTTTTCAAAAGCTGAGGCAGTAGTTTGTCAAAGTGGGCCGATGCTCCAAATTCACCAGTCCGATCCCGGGTTCTCCGGGGCCGCGTAGCCCAGTCGAAAGAGCATTAGAAAACGGAGATGGCGTGGAAGTTTGGAGAGTGGGGTCTCAGTTATCTGACTAATTCAAAATGACGTGGTGTTCTCGAATCTTTCCCTTGGGGATGGATCCAGGACCGTCGCCAATAGCCCGTCGTGTTGCCTCAGCGCGACGTTAATCAGCTACCTACCGACCGAGATTTCCGTGTGTCGGTTGAGGAAAAAAAAGCGAGCGACTCTTCCCGTCACGCCACGCAGTCTTCCGCCTTTTCGCGACGTCCCTCCCCGAGTGGCGAAGGTCGGAGAAAAAAGCACCAACAAGAGCTTCCATCCGTTTTCGCCGAGTCAGCCCCTCGTCTGGCCGTAACGAAGCCGAACAGCTGCAATCCGTGAATTATGACGCGTCTGTTTCCATCCCGCAGTGTCGGCTAATAAGCATTCGACAAACGAACTCTTCTCTGGAGAGATGGATTCACCTGGCGAGGGAGCCGACGAGAAGAAAAAATGCAACACCCTTCACCCGTCTCATGAAGACGTCCCAAGGATCCGATTTTGTTCTCCGTCTCCTCGACTCTTAGTAAATTAACGTCGCACTGGAGCAACACAACGGGCTCTTGATACAGTCAAGTTTCCTTAACCATGTCAGGCCATTTTAGACGACAAAAGCGGACGAAGATATAGACGAATACGGACACTAAATTTTCAGAGCCATTATTTTCTTTCTTTGGGAAGAGGGTGTTAATCATCCGTTTCTAGAATTGAGAAAACCACCTCTTGATCACACCTCTACGATTTTAAGACTTCAATAACGTAAGCGAGATGTAGATGGGCATTTAATTAACGTCGCACTGGAGCAACACAACGGGCTCTTGATACAGTCAAGTTTCCTTAACCATGTCAGGCCATTTTAGACGACAAAAGCGGACGAAGATATAGACGAATACGGACACTAAATTTTCAGAGCCATTATTTTCTTTCTTTGGGAAGAGGGTGTTAATCATCCGTTTCTAGAATTGAGAAAACCACCTCTTGATCACACCTCTACGATTTTAAGACTTCAATAACGTAAGCGAGATGTAGATGGGCATTTAATTAACGTCGCACTGGAGCAACACAACGGGCTCTTGATACAGTCAAGTTTCCTTAACCATGTCAGGCCATTTTAGACGACAAAAGCGGACGAAGATATAGACGAATACGGACACTAAATTTTCAGAGCCATTATTTTCTTTCTTTGGGAAGAGGGTGTTAATCATCCGTTTCTAGAATTGAGAAAACCACCTCTTGATCACACCTCTACGATTTTAAGACTTCAATAACGTAAGCGAGATGTAGATGGGCATTTAATTAACGTCGCACTGGAGCAACACAACGGGCTCTTGGCCACGGTCCGGGATCCATCCCCAAGGGAGAAATCCGAGGACAACACCTCGTCATTTTGAACCACGGTCAGATGACGAGAACAACAACTGGAGGTGGCGCCACCGCCATACTTCCACACCACGCCAACCTGAGGATAGAGACCATGGTAGATTTAACATACTCTAGCCCCCGCATACACGACTGTTTTGGGCTGGACCGAGTTTTCAACTCGCAACCCTCTGGTTTTCATCCGATGCTCTTCCATTTGTCCCCCTTACATCTGAGTAAGCACAGAAGATATCCGGTGTAGAGGTATTGATTCGGCGTCGTGAGATTAATTTTTGGCGAGTGGATTTAGGCATAGAAACGCTTTGAAACAGATTTAATTTAATTTTCAGTATGCAACAGTTGCGGAAAAAGTACCGAACAACCCCTCCTCATTCCACAATTTGAACAGTAGAGAAATTTCAAAGATGGCGTTCAACAGAAACAAACGTCTTCTATCAATTCAAATGCATAAAATTTGCATAAGGGGCCGTCTTCGTATTAAATTGAGCACCCACTTCATAGTTTCCAATAAAAGCCACCTATTTCGACACACCCAATTTCGAATCTATATCAAATTTAACTTCATATACCAAATTTCATGTCAACCGTTTCGAAGTTATGAGTATAGAAAGATTGGAGCTTCTAATGTTAAATCAGTTTCTTAGGCTTATGATATCTTCCTAAATATTTCTATAGCGCTGATAGTTTTATATATCGCGTTAATAAAACCCAAACAAAATACACCTAATATTTTATTTTAAAAATTGTTTTTAGTACGCATTAATAATTATTAAATTAATGTTTGAAAAAATTATGAATTCTAACCTTACTATATTTTGATGGGAATGGATTCAGAAGATAGGATGATGGAAAATTTCAGCTCATTCCAATGTTTCGTTTTTACATTACATTCAATTTTCCTCATTAAGGCGACTTTCGGGGCAATCAAAATTTTTTTAAAAAATCTGACAAACCTGGAATAATTCTCGGACTGTTTGCACTTGCATAATAAATATAAAATGTACGAGTTCTCGAATCGTTCTTGCTTGCAAGCCCACCCTTTGCTGTTGGGCCATTTGTTAGCCCACCGACCGGAAAAGAAACTTCCTCGGGGTCTGGTTCGTTTTCATTTGCATAAAAATATAGTAATTCTCGGATCATTTGCACGCACTGACAAATACGTTTCAGAGTTCAAATTTGAAATTCGGGTAGCTATAACTACAATTAATCTCGATCTACGAATACTGATTTTCAATGTGGAGGGGATCCCTGAAGTTGACAGCAACTTTAACACTAAATATCTCGATATAAAGATAGTTAAGTCATGAAATTTAGTATATAGACTAATTTAACTGCAGAATCTGATTAAGGCATCAACACGGTGTTTCCATTGGAAATTTTGTTTGTGTAAAATTTGATATGAAGACGTCCTCTTATGCAACTTTTTTTTGTATTTCAAATTGGAGTGGACGTTATTTTCTATTAAATGATATCTTTGAATTTTCTCTACTTTGAATAGTGCTCGAAATAAAGGGGGTGGTTCGGGTTTTTTTCGGCAACTGTACAACGGTCAAACAATTTAAGGCAAGATTTCGACGCTAATTTAAAGTTAATACAAAATGGTTTGAGTCCGGTGGTTCCGTCGGAGCAGACCAGCCCTGCGTCCGTTCACTTTCAAAACCTGAAGGCGAGGGGTCAGGAATAAGGTCACCCCTCCTCCAGCTCCTCGTTAACGAACGGGTACAGTTATCAAAGAAGGGGGCTGCTGGACACCCCTAAATTCCATCCGGTCGTAAACTCTCCAGACACTTCCGGTCGGAAGGATTTCAACATCGCCGGTCAGTCTATGTAGGGAGGAATTTCAAGCCCACTGCGCTAGCAACCTTCGAGTTGTAGGTTAGATTCCTGCCCTGGGTGTATTTCTCTTGTGTCTAAAATTTTCATTGTTTGTGTTTATTACTTGATGTTGTATGTCTTGTGTCTGGCACAGTATGGCCAAATAAGGCCCTTGTGCCATAAAACCCCCAAAATCAATCAGCCACCGAAGAGAGATGCACCCAGGGTAATTTACTCTGGCGTGGGGGATAAATATGACGAATACAAACATTTCCTGCACCAAACTTTCAGACAGCGAATGTAAAATACATTTTAAAATGCACTAAAATTACAAATTAATGCAACGACAAGACATCTAATGCGAGACGACACTAACGTAATTGAACAGATCAATACGGCCTGCGCTAAGGTTTTGAATGGCCTAGTCAGTAAAGTCTGGCCCTAATTATTCTACATGATAACCCTTTTAATGGCAGTCCCAGATTTTACGAGTTGCATGAACGAAAGCGACGATCATTTCAGAAATGTTAAATCGGGGTTTACATCCAAGACCTATCTTTAACAACCTTAAGTTAATGAAGCTCTTCCATGATTAGACCCCATACATTTTAATTATGTATACATATATCCAAAAACTCTAACAATTAACTCAATAAGTAAAGTCTCCATTTTATGTTCCCAAACATTTCAAATGTGTTTATCCAAAAGAAACAACCCATTAATAAATAAAAGCCATCCATGATGTTCCCAAACAAGTGCATTATATATCCAAAAACCATCTTTAACTACCTCAATTAATAAATGCCATCTATGATGTATAACAAGACAATTTCATCTGCATATCCAAAAACTGCCTTTAGCAACCTTTAATTAATAAAGTCCATCCCTGATGTTGGAAACATTTTGATCTGTATATCCAAAAACTACCTTTAACAAACTTCAATTGATGAAAGCGGCCATAGCAATCGAAGCCTGCAAACATTCTGAGCGCAATAAATAACGGGAGCAGCATCTTGGAGCGATGGTCCCGCAGGAAGAAGCTTTTAAGCACAATCGATAAAGTGATATTTGGGATGAAAACGTGCCACCGCCAGATCGATCCTGGACATCGTTTACCGATCGCTTCCGAAAGGAAACGATTAAGGACCGACCCTCACCAACTTGCAGATCCGACCTTACTCCGAGAAGGATGGAATGCATAAACTGTCTGCATTACGAAAGTAAGGACCTTTTCAGGATATGGTGGGTGGGTGTTTAATTAGCGTCGCACTGGAGCAACACAACGGGCTATTGACGAGAACAACACCTCGTCATTTTGAATCACGCGCAGATGAAGGGGTCGACACATTTAACGTGCACCCACGTAGACGACGGTCTTTGGTTGGATCGAGTTTCGAACTCGATCCAACCAATCTAATCGATCCAATTTCTAATCTGCTATTTCAACCGGGCGGGCCGCGGTAGCCCGGTTGGAAGAGTAACGGATTAGGGGTGTGAGTTCGAAATCCAACCAAGGACCGCCATGCACAAAGGGGACTGATGCATGTTAAATCTGCCGTGACTTCAGTAGTCCTCACGTTGGCATGGTGTGGGAGTTTGGAGAGTGAGGCTCAGACATGACCTGGTCATCTGACCGTGGTTTAGAATGACGGTGTTGTCGGATATTTCCCCTCGGGTTTTAACCCCTGGCCATCGCCTGTTGCTTTGCTCCCTCAGTGCGAGGTTAATTAAAAGATACCATGTAATCCAAACGGGCGTCCCTTTCAAGAAATCCAGACCTCGCCTCAAAATAAAGCGCTGATATATTATTTGCAATAAACATCGTCGGCACTTGGTCTTGAAAGGCGGAAACGATACTGGAAGTGGAAATAGAAGTGTCGTCGGGAGGAAGGCTGGAGTTTGACGTGCTTTTAAATCTCGCATGACAAGGCGCTATCTTTAGCGCGCCCGCCTAAACTTAGTCCGCTGTCACCCACTCCGCCTCTTGACACAAGGTGTGCCCATTGTCTCCACGCTCTTGGCACAAGAATGTGTTATTCCTTCTCCCGAATGCCACGTGTTGGCTGGGAAGGAGTTATCGCCAAAATGGACGCCAGGCAAAACGAGGCAGAGCAAAACATGTTTCCATATTTTGTAATAGTCAACAGAGCCCAGATTTTGCCGGGTCTCGGTAGCCAGGTTGCAAGAGTTAATGATTAGGGTTGCGAATCCAACCAAACACCGTCGTGTACACGGGAGTTGGTGCACGTTATCTGTCGTGACCTCAAATGTCCTCACGTTGGCGTGGTGTGGGAGTTTGAAGAGTAGGGTGCCAGCTCAGGTGTTGACCTCGTCATCTGACCGTGTTTCAAAATGACATGTTGTCCTTCGGGTTTGATCCGGGACCCCCGCCAATAGTCCGTTGTGTTGCTCCAGTGTGACATTAACTAAATACCTACCTATATCAAAACACTTCGGATTTTACTTCTACGACCTTTAGAAATGGAGATACAAAAATTTTAAAACGTATTGATATCTATAGTTGACATGAGGGTTTATATTGTTTTTAGCTTTTTTCCCAAGTGCAATTTTCACTCTCCGCAAAACACATCTCGGAATGTATCAATTTAATTCTTTTGAAATTTTTTATCCATGTTCTGAAGATTATGGAGCAGGGTTTGAACTATTATTAAGGAAATACGCATTTAAAAATTTCAGCAGCATGTAAACCTGAACATTTTATGCATTTTGCTCTTTTTTCGTGCTTTTTCAGGGATGATAGACTTTAAAGTCTACAATTAATTTAAATATAACAATATAGTAATGATTGTTTTTAGAAGATCATTCACTTTACAAAAGGAAAAATGTTAAATATTTTTTTAAATATGACGTTTTGCGCAAAAGGTATTTATGGCTGTTTTTTTTGTAAAACATAAATTTAAAACACAATATTTTCTGCCATAAAATGCTTTTCCAAGTAGAAATCAATAACAAAATCTGTAAAAAAAATTTAACTTCCTTGATAATTTCAAGACTGCCATAGGTTGGTTCGTTTGGGGGTTTTTATGGCGCAAAGGCCATATTTGGTCATGCTGCGCCAGGTATACAATACCAAGTAACTTAAAACAGTGAAAGCTTTACTGACACTGAAGAGAGAAATACACCCAGGGAGGAATGCGCATGACAGGAATCGAAGCTGCGCCGCCTACAACTCGAAGGTTGCTAACGCAGTGGGCATACCCACTGAGCCACGACGGCCCCTCTCCGAAGATATAGATACCCTTAATAATGACAAAATCTGAACAATTCAAAGCACACTTTCCCCGAATGCTTTTACACGATTGAGTGCAATTTATTTCACCGCATGTATGCTAGAATAGCCTCGAACTGGTCACTTTTTCAAATTTTCTTATGATAAAATCAAATTTATGAAAACATCAGGACGATCTGTTTGTTTGGGTTTCGACCCTGCGAAAAAGTTTATCTTCCGTCGGCAGATTTGATTCGCGAGCTGAAGATCGAGTTAATGCTAAACAGCAAATATAAGTGATTGCCATTTTGCGTTCGACGTAAGAGAAATGTGTATGGATTATGTATTTGCAGAGTATTTAAAATCGAGACTGTTGGGTTTAAAATCCACGGGTGTTCATTTGAGTGCTGTGCACGTGCACGCCTCCTTTCTCAGACATGTTATGTTCTAAATAAGTCGCCTTGTTTAACTCTTTGGGAATAGTTGGGTGAAAAACTGTCCCACCTTTTGCTTAGCTTTTTATGCAGGGTGGGATATTTTTTACCCACCTCAAAAAGTTGAAATGACTCATAGTTATACAATTTAATATTATATTTAAAGTTTTTCATTGAGTTGGCATGCTATGTGCAAATAACCGAAAACAAAAATTTGCATACGTCAAAACGCATTAGTGAGTTATTGACACTTGTGATTAAGGTTGGCAAATTGTTTGGTGCAGTGAATTTTTGTCTTTCATAAAGGTAAATGGGGAGCTCTAGAGTTGCCTCGTCATCTGACCGTGGTTCAAATTTACGTAGTGTTGTCCTCTGATCTTTCCCTTTGGTATGGATCCCGGACCGTCACCAATAGCCCGTTGCGTTGCTCCAGTGTGACGTTAATTAAAAATACCAAATACCAATATACCATACCGGTAAGTGTTTTTTTCGTAAAAATTTATTATAAGTGAATATATCGTTTTATAATAATAAAAAAACATGTTATTTGATATTTTATACTAATTTTGAAGCTGAATAAGTGAACAACAATTGTGTGACACTTGGATTTTTTTTAAAGTCGTGTGCCTCAAAGAGTTAAATGAAACATACAATCACAAATTCCTAGGTATCTTTTATCGAAATACATGCAGTGATATAATTAGTTTAGTCAATTTTATTTCTAAAAGTTACCATCATCATATGATTGCATTTTTTGGCTTCTTTTATAAGTTGGTCATCCCTATTTTCTTTATAATTACGTGTAAGTTCACTCCCAGCACACCATTCAGGATTGGCCCAGCTTGGCCAAATATGGCCCTTGCGCCATAAAACCCGAAAACAATCAATACCACTCAGGAATAAGTGAAACTGCACGTCTCTTACGCTGTGGGAACTCGTTAAAAGTTATTTCCCATCAGTGTCGCCACTCAAAAAAATTCCTTCCGTGTGAAAGTAGAGGTATTCTAGCATTATGTTTTATGTGTGCGTTTTGGCCATATTGAATTTGTGTTATTTAGTTTTTGTATCTAGCAACGTCTATTTATGTAAGAAGACATCGTAGTATCAGAACTGATGTTGGCAAAACGTTTCTTTCTTTCCGTCCTATTGTAAAATGTTTAAATAAATATAGAAAATCTATCGGATTACGGTTTTGATTTGTTTACAAGTTATATAATATATGCTTTTTGTGTAATATCCAGTGCCTTCAGACCTTTTATCTTGCGAGATTTAACTCAAGATGGATCGTCCTCAAGATTTGTGGTGTCCGCGACAGGATTAGAAGATTGCAGGTTCGAGTCCTGTCGCGGACCCCAAATGCTGAGGACGATCCATCTTGAGTTAAATCTCACAAGAAAAAGATCTGAAGGCACTGGATATTACACAAAACGCATATATTAACTTGTAAACAAATCAAAACCGTAATCTGATAGATTTTCTATATTTATTTAAACATTTTACAAAAGGTCGGAAAAACGAAACACGTCTTGCGAACATCAGTTCTGATACTACAATGTCTTACATAAATAAACGGTACTAGATACAAAAACTAAATAACACAAATTCAATTGTGTATCTCTTGTTTTACTCTAAACGGCGAACTTTTTTTTCATGGCTCTGCATAATGCGTACATTACATGATGCGTTTTATCCCAAAAGCGTAGTTAAGAGGAGGTTATTGTGCAAGCTGCATTGGCCACCTGCCAACTGATGCAGTAGCTAATCGGAACTAAGCCTCCATCGCAGAATACACTTTTCCCACAGCTCTTAGAGTGGGCGGTTTGCATTTACCCCTTTCGGTTCTCAACCAACTGACGGACGAGATTGACACAATTGTTTGCTTTCAATCCGTTCAGATCCACTTTTATACTTGGGGTCGCGGTGGCCCGCTTGGAAGAGTAACAGATTAGCAACCGGAGGTTTGCGAGTTCGAATCCAACCAAAGACCGCCGTGTACATAAGGGACCACTGCACGTTCAATCTGTCGTGGTCTCAAACGTCCGCACGTTGGCGCGATGAGGAAGTTTGGAGAGTGGGGTGCCAGCTCAGGTGTGACCTCGTCATCTGATCGTAGTTCAGAATTGCGTGGTATTGTCCTCGGATCTTTCCTTTAAGGATTGATCCCGGACCGTCACCAATAATCCGTTAATTTCCTTACATCTTTTTTTGTGGCCTCTTTTTTTTAAGCTGCAAAGCAATTACAAAATGAAAACTACCTGAACGCAAAAGGTGCAAAATAGCAGTTCAATTTTACACTTGTCGAGTTGAAACGAAGGAATCGTGAGCCTAGTGATGACTTGTAAAACTAATATATTGAGATACACGATGTAACGAGTTTTTTATTTTGAATTTCGAAGATCAAACCAGGGTGAGACGTCGGGAAGGAAAATACTTTAATTAACGTCTCACTGGGACAACACAACGGGCTATTGTCGACGGTCCGAGATCAATCCCCATGGGTAAGATCCTAGGACATCACGTCATTTTTAAGCAGTTAGATGACCTGAGCTGTGAGACGTCAGGAAGTTTAAGTCAGAAGAGAAGTGTGTTTTTCGGTGTCATTTTGTGCTCAGAATTCCCTCTATTCGCAAAGAACAGACATGTGAAGTGATGGAAATCCTCAGCTCCGAAATTGATTGTCTGAGAGCTGCGAAATTTTCTTCAGAATAACTTGAGCGCCTCTTAAAAAAATTTATATCCGTACTAGCAGAATTACCCTGCGTTGCTCGGGTTGAATTGTTGAATGAAAAGTAATTAGACTAATCAATTGTTTTTCGAGCAATACTGGTAAAACAATTTTATTAAAAAATTTGATTTTCGATCCATACTGATAAAACAAACAGCTGCGAACCACAATCGTTTTATGCTCGATGCTAATACTATTTTAATTTCGAATTCTTTTTAGCCCCCCTCTGCACAAATAGGTTAAAGAGAACGGGTGTTAATATGTATTCTACGTTTCCCGCAGTATTCCAAAGAATAAGTGTACCAAATTTGGTGTGGATTGATCAAGCGGTGTAGATTTATAGAGAAAGACAGACGCCAACTCTGCTTTATATATACTAGCAAAATTACCCGGTGTTTCTCGAGTCGAATAAGTTAAATTTTAATTGAAAAGTGATCAGAACTAAAATCACTTCTCTTCCATAGAAAAGTGCAAACATCATTTAAGTGTACGGAAAATAATTTTTTAACATCATTTTAACTTTTTCATAGCTTCGAGAATTTACTTCGGATGCAAATATATGTACATAATGTATCCATCCATATAATCAGTTTCATATTCACACTTCTGCCGTAAGACACTACAATTTTTTTTCTAAGGTGATTACTTCAGAAGTCCATTTCGAAACATCTTTGAACTACAACGCATGGCTACCCGCTTTAATTTAACGTAAACTATCTTATTTTAATTTTTTACCAGATCTCAAATATCAAAATTACGCTTTTATAATCAATGAGATTTTCCATTTGGCTTTTCGTGTTCTAGTATTACAAAATGTACGTTATATAAAATTAAATATTTTAAATATCCTTTTTTCATCAAATCAAATATTCATAAATTATTTATATTATAGGTAGAAATAAAAAATCAGTTCCAACATAAATATTAGAATTTAATTAGCGTTGGAAAAAATTGTTTTTCGAGCAATACTGGGGTAAAACAATGTTATTGAAAAAGTTCTTTTTCCTCAATACTGGTAAAACAAAATGAGTTGCATACCGCAATCGTTTTATTCTCAATGTTATTCCTATAAGGATTTGGAATTGTTTTTAGAGCCCTTGGACAAATAGAACGAGGTTTAATATGTAGCCTACTTTATCCGTAGGGTACTGAAGTGTACGAAATTTGGTGTAGATTGGTCAAATGGGTAGATTTGTGTAGAGAACAGACACATACGCCAACTCTGCTTTATATACATAGATTTTGCAATGGATAGTATCTTATTGAGATTATTTACTTTCGATCCCTTTCCATATGCATTTATTCATTCCTTTTTGAAGCCGATCATTAACCTCTTCGGACTTGTGCATTACCAGAGACGGCGGCTACTTGGAAGGAAGCACCCAAACGCCGCTACTCCTGAAAACAGCACTCACCAACATCCACGCTCTCACAAACCGAGATTCCAACATTGGATGGCAAACGAAAGCTATTAGCCCTCTGTAAGGCTTTCAAGGAATGTATCTGTATATATTCATCGTATATTTTTCCCGCCCTAAATTGGGTGCCACGGTAGTCCGGTTCAGCAACTGGAAGGTTGCTAATTCGAAACTAGGTCCAACCAAACGCCGTTATGTACACGGGGGCACGTTAAATCTGTTGTGGCCTCAAATGTTCTCACGTTGGCGTGGTGTGGAGTGATAGCCTCGTCACCTAACCGTGGTTCAAAATGACGAGGTGTTATCCTCGGATTTTTCGCTTCGGGATAGATCCCGGATCGAATGGCCCTTTATGTTGTTCCAGTACGACGCTAAATTCGACTCCTCTTAACTAAATTGTAGACTGTTTTATTTTACTTCGACTGTGCTGCCTCTGAATTTTACAAATCAAGCGTTTCTCTTGATTGTCATTGTGTATATCTGCGCGTCTGTGTTTGGCCCATTCCTCCTGTGTTGTGTAATGGGTTTTTTGTGGGGGACTTTTTATATATAATGCATTACTTCTGCCCTCACTAATCTCTGTAAAGGGCGTCGTGACTCAGTGCAACCTTTGAGTTGTAGGCAGTGCAGGTGTGATTCCTGTCAGGTCCATTCCTCCCTCGGTGTATTTCTCTTCTGTAAAAGTAAAACCTTGTTGAGTGATAATGTCTATTACTTGATGTTGTATGTCTTGTGTCTGGCGCAGCATGGCCAAATAGGACCCTTGCGTCATAGAACTCCGCACAAACCAACCCTAATTTCTATAGGGGCCGCGGTAGACCAGTTGGAAGATTAGCAACCTGAGGATTGCGAGTTCGAAACTCGGTCCAGCCTAGTGTTCACAGGGGCTGGTGCTCGTTAAATCTTCCGTGGCCTCAAATGTCCTCACGTTGGCGTGGTGTGGAGAGAGGTGTTGAACTCGTCATCACCGTGGTTCAAAATGAATGGATTTTGTCATCGGTTCGTTGCTTCAGTGCGACGTTAATCACCTAGTCTGACCATTCTGAAAGGCGGACGGTGTAGCTGAAAGCCGCATTGGTAACACAGACGGACGCCTACCGCGTCCGATCCAAAGACAAAAAGAAAGCGGACACCCCGCAAACGAAAAAGTACCAAGCACCCTACAGGTCAGAGCTCTTGGCATTTCAGGACACTGGTTTTAATTATTCCTAGCTTAGCAGAAAGGAGCATCAAATATTCATTAGTTTCGCCCTCTGCAAACGGAGAGGCGGGACACTCCACATGGAGTCGGTGTTGAGCAATACTCCAGAGGACAATACGTATTAATTTCAGGGCCAGCGCCTGTTTGTGCGCGGCACGTTAGGGGTCCGGGTGGGACGACCACGCCTCGCTCAGGGCCGTCCTGGCCTTGCAACCTTTAGAGAAGAATGGATGGCCGCCTTTGCGACGACGCAGTTCAGGGAATAGTTCGACACCTTTCAAACAGTGCTATTTAACCTTCGGTACATGTAACCCCTGGGGTACCTGCAGCCGTCCCAAGGAGTAAGTGAAAATTATTTTATTTTAATGTCAATAATTCCTGATTTTATTTAAAATTCGACTTTTTTATGGGGCCGCGGTACCCCAGTTGGAAGAGCATCGGTCTAGCAACCGGAGGGTTGTGAGTTCGAAACTCGGTCCAGTCAAAGACCGTCGTGTTCACTGGGGCTTATGAATGCTAAATCTGTCGTGGCCACAAATATCCTCACGTTGGCGTGAAAGTTTGGAGAGTGGGGTGCCAGCTCAGGTGTCGACCTCGTCATCTGACCGTGGTTCAAAATGACGAGGCATTGTCCCGCCAATAGCCCGTTGCGTTGCTTCGATGTGACGTTAACTACCTACCTCGATTATTTCATAGAAAAAATGTTATATGCAAAAAATGGACAGATATAAGACGGTAACGGTTGGAATGGGCGAACAGGGTCTATGTTGGACTCCTATATATGCTCTTCAACCTGCAGTTCATGTACCTGCAGCCGTCCCAAGGAGAACGCAAAAAATTACCTTATTTTTAGGTCCTGATTATGTTTACAATTCGACTTTATTTTATGAAAAAAATATTTGATATGCAAATAAAGGGCTGACATAAGACAGCTGTTGGTAGGTAGTTAATTAACGTAGCACTGGAGTAACACAACGGACTATTGGCGATGGTGCGGGATCAATCCCGAAGTGAAAGATCCAAGGACAACGCCTCATTAGTTCGAATCACGGTCAGATGACGAGAACAACGCCTGAGCTGGACCCTACTCTCCAAACTTGAGCACCTCGCCAACATGAGGACATGACCGATTGAACGTGCACCAGCCCTCGACGTACACGGCAGTCTTTGGCTGGACCTAGTTTCGAACTCGTAACCCTGTTTGCAAATCCGCTGCTCTTCCAACTGGACTACCGTAGCCCTACATTAACGGTTGGAGTAGGCGAACAGGGTTTATGTAAGACTCCTATATATGGTATTCAACCTGCGGTACATGTACCCCCGGGGTACCTGCAGCCATCCCAAGGAGAAAGCGAAAATTATTTTATTTCAATGTCAATGGTTCCTGTTTTTGTTTTTTGGGCAGCAGTTGGAAGAGTAACGGATTAGTAACCGGAGGGTTGCAAGTTCGAATCCAACCCAAGACTGTCGTGTATAAGGGGGCTGGTGAACGTTAAATCTGTTGTGGCCTCGTATGTCTTCACATTGGCGTGGTGTGGAAGTTTGGAAAGCTAAGGTGTGACCTCGTCATCGCCCGTGGTTCAAAATTACGCGGTATTGTTGTTCTTGCACCTCTTAGAGTTTTGATCCCGGACCGTCGCCATTATCCCTATGTGTTGCTCCAGTGCGACATTAATGAAATGTTAATTAATTAATTAATCTGCAATACGTCGCAAGGAGAAACACAGTTCAGTGGCTCCATCTGGATTTTATAGTTCATCTGACTACTTTAAGAAAGAAATTTTCGTGCTACACGAACAACGTTAATTAAAAATACAAAATTATATTAAAAAAATACAAGGTTATATCAAAAAGTAAGGTGAATTTCTCTCTAGAACTCAGAGTTTTTTGTGTAGCTATTTAATTTTTTATATGTTGCAAGTACCAAGGTGATAGAAGTGTGACGGCTTGTAGAAACTTCTACGTCAACCCGTCTGGTGCTTAGAGCCAATCAAAGATGGCGCATCGACTTGAGCATTACTCCAAGGAGGAGGTGTCATTCGTTTTTTATGGGCCAAGGGGAAAAATATGTAATATTCATCGAGAATTGTTGGAAGTCTATGGAGGGAGTCTTATGTTGCAGAAACAAGTGTACGTGTGGTGTAACGACACGAATGTGGCTGTCGTCGATGCCATGATTTGTGAAGACAGAAAAGTGAGTGATATTGCAAATGCATTGAATAGCTCGTATGGTTCAGTGAGCAGTATCGAAGTGGAAAATTCTTGACCATCTTCCGTATAGCCCTGATTTAGCCCCTTCGGATTACCATTTGTTTGGCCCCTGAAGAAACACCTCCGTTTCCATACACTGGAAGAGGCACAACACTTACCTGGTTAGAGAACGTGGAGCAAGATTTCTGTGAAAAGGGCATGGATGAGTTGGAATAAATGCTTAGACCACTATGGTTCCTTTGTCGAATGATAGTGTGATACGATTTGTCAAACATAATACATTTTCATATATTTATCTCTGCACGTTTTTCTGTCAATCAAAATTCACCTTACTTTTTGATACTCCTTTGTACATACACACCAACCGACTTCATCCGATAGTGGTAATGGCAAGGAAGAAAACTGTCATCTGACCGTGATTCAAAAGAACGCTGTGTTGTCTCTTTCCCTTCCGCATTGATCCCAGATTGTCGCCAATAGCCCGTTACGTTGCTTCGAAGAGACGTTAATTAAAATACCTACCTACCGCGCCACGACACAGAAGAGAGACCCAGGGAGGAATACTCGTGACAGGAATCGAACCTTGCAACTCGAAGCGCAGTGGTAATAGCCCCGACGGGATACAGAAACGGGATATTTTGTTCAATCCATTGCGGGACTTGCACCGCTGGTCTACGAGGGTGGATTCCATTGAAGTAGTCGTCTTCTTTTCAATCCAATCAGGGCGTGTCGCACTCGTATTAATAAAGAGGGAAGGTCATGCATTATTGAGTCCTATTCTTTCTCCCGAATAAGTGGTGACGCTTTAACGACCTCCACCACACCAAGATGAATGGACTCGCCCTCATCAACACGATAAAGAGCTCCTCCACTTGGTATCCTCCATAAAGATGACTTAGCACTGCTAATGGGCTCTCCAGAAGAGGTCCCTTTATGTGCTTACAATCCAGTCACGGCTTGGGAATGGAAGTCCAGTTGGACGGATTAGCAATCGGAGGGTTGAGAGTTCGAAACTAGGTCTAGCCAAAGACGCGGGAGTTGGTGCACGTTCAATCTGTCGTGGCCTCAAAGGTCCTTACGGTGGCATGGTGCTGGTGTTTGGAGAGTGGAGTGCCAGCTCAGGTGTTCTCGTCATCTGACCGTGATTCAAATTATCCTTGGATCTTTCCCTAGGGATTGATCCCGGAACGCCGCCAATAATCCATCGTGTTGCTCAAGTGCGACGTTAATTAACTACCTACATACCCACCGAAAACTCATACTGAACGGTTCGGTACTGGGGTGGTAGGTATTTAATTAACGTCGCACTGGAATAACACGACGGGCTATTGGCGACGGTTCGGGATCATCCTCCGAAGGGGTAAATCCGAGTCATTTGAATCAGGGTCGGATGATGAGATCACACCAGAGCTGGCTCCCCCCTCTCCACACTTCCACACCACGCCAACGTCAGGATATTTAAGGCCCTGACAGATTGAACGTGCACCAGCACCCTTTGTATGTCTTCACGTTGTCGTGGTGCAGAACCTTGCGTTCTGCATATCTTTTTATTCTCAGCCAGCTCGACCGAAGGAAAAAGATAATTGAATTGGATCCATTGCCAGAGCCACGCGACTTGATTTCATTCATCAGACTGATGCCACCACATTCTAATAAAAGATTATAAAACGATATGAAGCAGCGAATCCCTGTTTACATTAAATGCAAAGCAAAAACGGACGAAACTTCAATTCCATTCCGCATGAAACTGGTAATCCAATTATCCATTCTCCCCTTCGCAGTGCGAGTCTCATAGAACTCAGGACACATTATCATTTCGAGTACATTTGAGATGACTGAATGTTTCGGCATAGGTTCCGGGAAGCGCTTTCTGATGGATGCAGTGGATCGGAGCGAGTTCAACTACTGAGAATTCAGAATAGATGTCGAGGAATTCGGAGAACTGAGCCCGGTGTATACGAGCGAGCCAAAGAACCAAATTGTATTCGAAATGAGTCCCGCCCAAAGGTTTCATATTTTAAGTTGGATTGAATCGGAGGTGTGTGTAGTAACAATTTAATAAGTTATCCCTAGTACAACTTGACAACATGAAAACCGTATTCAAATCGATGTCATAAAGGACATAATTAACCCTCCTGGTGGTTGTGTGTCTTCTAAAACTGGCCAGATCTGGATGGACGAGATATCTCGTCACTAGAAAAACTGACCAGATTTTGATCTTCGTCATTTGCAGCAATATCTTGATGACGAGATAACTTGTCAAGATATTGCTGCTTATCTTATGACGAGATATCTTGTCATCAGCAAGGGGTCGTCGTGGCTCAGTGGGTATGCGGTAGTAACCTTCGAGTTGTGGGCGGCGCAGGTTCGATTCCTGTCAGGTGCATTCCTCCCTGGATGTATTTCTCTCTTCTGTGTCAGTAAAGCTTTTACTCTGTGTCAATTTGATATTGCATTGTGTCTGGCGCAGCATGGCTAAATATGGCTCTTTCTCCATAAAACCCCCGAAACCAACCAGTTTGATTTCAGTCGAATTTTTACAATTTTAGTTTGGGAGGACTTGTAGGTTGGTAGGTTATTTTAGTAACGTCGCACTGGGAGCAACACAAAGGGCTATTGGCGACGGTCCGGGATCAAACCTGAAAAGAAAGATACGAGGACAACACCACGTTATTTTGAATCACGGTCAGATGACCAGGTTCCACATCGGAATTGTAGACTATGCAAAGCAATGTACTGCCCCTCACACTCACCCATCCATTCGTACGACTAAATAAAGATTAAAATAGCTGTGTAGGGAATTAGTTAAATCTCAGAATACAAATTTAAAATCTGCAGTCAATGATTGCAATTAAACCGGCCAATAGTGCAAAAACTCACGAGATTAAAATATGTCGATCACAGCAATAAGAATAGTATACTAGGTTGAGTAGTGTTTTTCTTGATGCAGAAGGATTGTTATCAATGAATATCAATGAAATCGAAGCTTCAACGTAAGAACCGTGTGTTAATTGCAGATTAATCACTGAACATCAGTAGCTTTAATAGTACAAACATTTAAATAACTAAATTACGATTGGCAATTGATGTAACACGAATGACTTCATGTTTATTATTTACCAACGCATTTAAGAAATTCCTTTGTCGATAATTGTTTTTGATGGATACATTCACGGTGGGAGATTTACTTAGTGTAGTCCTTGGGCAATTTAACTATCCTTGTTTGCCCATGCGTCCAAACTTTTCAAAAATATCAATTAGGATATTATAGCATATTTTATGCTTAATTAAGGTGAATGTATACATTAGATTTTTTAAAACTTTGACTTGAAAAATCCAGTTTTTTACAATAAGTCATTGGATTGTGCTGAAACTCATTCCAGTGTGAAAAAATAAGATTTAACTAATCATTAATTGTCTAAATGTTGTCTCATTAATAATCTAAGCTAGATATAATTAGCTAATTGGCATGTTTCTTGAACACTGATATCTCAAATTATAATTTGTTCATAAAGACAATTAATGTTGGAAATTATTTCTAATGCTATTCTTCATGTTTTGACTCTTCAAGTTGCTAGAAAGAATAGCTTCTTTTGAATTTTTTTCACCAAGGAAGTCTAAAAAATCATGATTTTCTCAAGAATTTCAACATTTAAAAATCAACTTAATATTCATTTCTTAACTAATAACTTTGAGGGTGAAAACATCCACTGAAAAAATATAGATTATAGTGACACAAAATAATTATAATAGATCAATTTGTTGTTGAGTTATTGAACGAAGCATCGTATTGCAAAAACAGTTCTTCAGAAATTGAGTTCAAAGTTTTGGAAACATGTTGGCACAGATACCAATACCTAACAGAAAAACCCTTCTAACTAGAAAACTATTTTGAATATTTACAAGATCATGGGGGTATCGTTTAAAAGCTAACAAGTTGAGAAATATTTTAAAGCAATGAAAAAGAATATCGATATTCTAGTCGATTTTCGTGATTTCTAGTGTACCTGTATACATACACCTTAAACTATACTTTTCGTTTTGTTTCATCTTGTATTAGAAGTATCAACGAAACTGATTATCAATTCAAACTTGAATGAACTCAAATTTAGAAATTTAAACTCGATTTTCTCCAAAATAATCACCATCCGTGACATACCTTTTACAAGAAACTACTTTAACGTGGAAAATAAAACTCTTCCAATATTTTCTAGAAGCATACGGACATAGCCAAATATGGCCCTTGCGTCAAAAAACTTCAAAAAAAGCTAGAGAGCCTTTCAACTTCAAAACTTCAGAGAAAACTTCAAAACTTCAGAGAAAACTTCAAAACTGAACAATTAGAGAGCCTTTGTGTTTTGGTTAATGTTTGGTTTGTTTGGTTTGGTGTTAATCTCTTTTTGAAACTTGGGCGTAACTTAGTGTGCGACTGGAATGGAATATCAGCATGTATTAAATGTTAACGCCAAACATCACCATAACGGTGATTAATTATCATCAAAAATAGTTTTTCTTTTCAGTTGGTAACATGTTTATACCCACATTGAAAAATCCTGATACTCATTGGATATTTACTTATACCAAAGTGAGGATTTAATGTGTTAAACAATGTGGTGTGTATACAGGAAAATATAGTACAAGAAAAATCCCAAATTCCTTTCAAGTAAAAATGTCTTGAAAGGGGACAAAAAAGAGAATAGAATAATAGAACGGCAGCGGAAAAAGATTGCTTGGGTATCACTGGAGAGAGATCGCCTTGTTTACTCAAGCCAGTTAACCCCGTGGGCAAAGAAAGGATCACTAGGGTACGTCGGGCTCGTGAAGCCCGTACACATCTAAAGTTCATGAAAACAGTCGTGCAAAACAAATTTTAATCCGGTATTCTGCAAAAAGGTTTGACCCGGACCGTCACCAATAGCCCTTTGTGTTGCTCCAGTGTGACGTTAATTAAAATATGTACCTCTACCTACCATCTGGGTACAGGGCCGTGGTAGCCCAGTTGGAAGGTATGTACGTAGTTAACTAACGTCGCACTGGAGCAACACAACGGGCTATTGGTGACGGTCCATCCGAAGGAAAAGATCCGAGGACGACGTCATTTTGAACCACTGTCAGACTACGAGGTTAACATCTGAGCTGTCACTCCACTCTCCAAACTCCCACGCCAACGTTACAACATTTGACGCCCCGACATATTGAACGTGCATCATCCCCCTTTCTACACGACGGTCTTTGGTCGGATTGAAACTCGCAACACTCCGAAACTCGGTCCAACCCAAGACCATGGTGTATACGGGGCTGGCGCATGTTCAATCTGTCGTGGCCTCAAATGTCCTCACTTTGGCGTGGTGTGCAGAACTGTAGAGCGGAGTGCCAGCTCAAATGTCAACCTCGTTGTCTGACCGTGGTTCAGAATGACGTGGTGTCGTTCTCGGATCTTTCCCTTCGGAATGGATCCCGGACCGTCGCCAATAACCCGCCGTGTTACTCCAGTGTGACTTTAATTAAGTACGTACCTAGCTGAAAAAGGTACGCAGAAATCAGGTGAGTTAGCAATGTGGCATTGGATCTTCCAACTCGAAACGCTTCGTCCGAAACGAACGGAAATGATGAATTAAAAATAACTCCCCAGCACACACTTCAAGGGTGGAATAGCGGCGTGTCATTATGGTGGGGGATCGTAATGGCCCTCCAAACGTCTGCTGATTTAATTGAGCGTGCAATGGCTGACAGGAGAAGATGTAATTAAATGCCATTATTCCCGGATGGTTATTAATTAGAAGAGAAGAACATCCCTCCACTACTTGTACCAATGAAATATTAGCTACTTAGCTTCGGATGCTACTTGGCTCTTTTGTACAATTAAATGCGACGCATTTTCCTTTTAGGTTTGTGGCCGCGGAAATCCACTAAGACGAACAACGGATCGGAAGGTTGCGTGTTCGAAACTCGGTTCAGCCATAGACTGTCTTGTACGCTGTGGCTGGTCCACGTTCAATCTATCCTTGGTCCAATCACGTTCAATCTATCCTTGGCCTCAAATGGCCTCACGTTGGCGAGGTGT
Organism: Meta bourneti; assembly: GCA_933210815.1. Lineage (NCBI taxonomy): Eukaryota > Metazoa > Arthropoda > Arachnida > Araneae > Tetragnathidae > Meta > Meta bourneti. The sequence continues at coordinate 116,705,988 of OW119923.1, read as the reverse complement.
GGAGAGCAGCTCAGCTGTTGTCCTCGTCATCTGACCGAGGTTCGAAATGAAATGGCGTTGCCCTCGGTTCTTTCCCTTCGGGTTTGATCTCGGACCGCCACCAATATCCCGTTGTGTTACTCTAGTGCGACGTTAATTAATTGCCAGCCTTTGATGTTTGTATCACCTTTCTTCCACGTTAACGTTGAAAAGCGCATAACATGCATCACTTCGAAAATCACGCCAGCAAAAGTGTAGGTAGGAAGTTAATTAGCTAGCACTGGAGCAACGCAACGGGCTAATAGCGACGGTCCGGGATTAAACCCGAAGGGAAAGATCCGAGGACAACATCTTGTCATTTAGAACCAAGCTCAGATGACAAGGTCACGCCTGAGATGGCACCTCACTTTCCCAACTTCCACATCGCGACAACGTGAGGACAATTGACGCCACGACAGATTGAACGTGCACCCTTATAAGCGACGATCTTTGGTCGGATTCATACTCGCAACCCTACATTTGTTAATCGGTTACTCTTCCAACCAGGCTACCGCGGCCCCTGGTGTGGCAGAGAGCTTCCCAGAAGTGGTTTTAGAATTTTTTTTAATTTCGAAACTTATATAAAAGAAATAAGACGCAGAAACAGGGACTTGAATACACAGCCTGTGTAGAGTAAAAAGAGTTACGGTTTCTTATATTAACAAGCTGACTAAAATCTACTAAACTTCTGAAATACTAACTTAGTGGTGTTACAATCAAATACATATACACATAATTTTAATTTGAAAGATTTACCTAACGAAAACTGCTCCGTGTACAGGATGCAGTAAAAAATCCAGAGATCTCACTTACCTAGAAAGAAAAAATTCAAAATCAGTCATGCTTTAGACCAGACACATACACAAAGCACTATCTAGCACTCAATTCATTAAACCCATGTGTTTTCAAAGAAGATACTGATTCACTTCTATGCAACAACTATCACTTCACTTTAGATGCATCAGTACATCTTCACGTTTTTATCACGAGATGAAGATAAAGAGGTTGATTGGTTATTGGGGGCTTTAAGGCGCAAGTGCCCTATTTGGAAATGCTGCGCCAGAAACAAGACAAACAATATCAAGTAATACACAGACATACATGAAAGTTTTACTGACATTGAAGATAAGAATACACCAAGGAGGAATGTACCACCTATGGCTGAAAGGTTGCTGGCACAGTGCACATACCCACTGAGCCACGATGGCCCCGAAAAGATTAAGGTAAGCATTGACTTTTGACTGGTTCTTTGACCTCCTGTCGTCGATTCAACAACCTGAACCCATAATACGCCTCTAACGTCCACTTACTCGGTACATGTCGTGTAGATTGGAGTAACGAAAGTGTTTTGGTATTGAGAGTGTCATCAAATTCCATTGCTTAGAATATGATATAACAATTAATAGTTGTATAACATCGGTCGATTAGGAGGGCTGTCAGTTCTTCATACTTGAGTAACTGGTAGGTAGGTACTTTAATTAACTTCGCACTGGAGCATTACAAAGGGCTATTGGCGACGGTCCGAGGACGAAACGTCACTTTGAACCACGGTCAGATGACGAGGCAACACGTGAGCTTCATAATTACGTGTTGTCCTCGGATCTTTCTCTTGGGAATTGATCCCGGACCGTCGCCACGAGCCCGTTGTGGTGCTCCAAGTGTGACGATAGTTAAAATGCCTACCTTAATCCTTATAATTAACGTCACATCGTACCCCTCATCACGTACACCCTGAACGGATAGATGCACTGTCTTGAAAGACACCTGCCGGTAGAGTTTCATTGAGGCCGTGGAGCAACAAGGCCCGCAAACTCCACTTAGCATAACGCCGCTCATCAAGTGAATGCATCTTTCATCCCAGCGAAGGAGGCGTCAAGGTCATCAGAGCCTTCTGTCCCACCAAGTGTTAGAATACGGATTGGATTATAATGAGTGGTTGAGAGATTCCTTTTCCACGATCGTGGATGCTTGCCAGAATAATTAATGCACCCTCATTCGTTAACCCCGTGTCTACAAGATATGCATCACGCAATTCCTGCCCTCGTCTACATCTACAATCCGCAGAGCTACTTTTAATGTACATCGCAATGTCCTCACGTTAGCGTGCTATGGAAGTTTGGAGAGTGGAGTGCCAGTTCAGGTGTTGCCTCGTCATGTGACCGTGTTTCGAAATGACGTAGTGTTGTCCTCAGATCTTTCTCTTTGGGATTAATCCCGGACCGTCTTCAAGAGCCCCTTGTGTTGCTCCAGTGCGACGTTAAATATCTACCTGCCGACAAGGCATCGATATTGGATGGGGGAAAACTCTCACAATCTAATCTGTTTCCCTTTTTTAAATGCCATTCTTTTTTAAATGCAATACATTTATCCGTCATGAATTTTATATTCCTCACTCATACCTTTTCTATTGTACATCATGCGTTTGACCGGCACATTTTGAATCATAAATTCATCAAATTATGTTTTTCACCTAATTTAACTTCTCATTTTGTGATCAACGTGTTTCTTTTAACTCTTTCGGGCCTAATGGGCATATACGTCCCAGAGATTAGATTGGGTCAATAAATCCCACTTTTGAATGGGTTTTTACGTTTTCAGTGTTCTTAAGGAATAAAAATATGACTCAAGAAACCTGGCAATACTTTCAGATTGCAAATGGCGGACTTATGGTTTTGAGCACGCCCATTCATTCTGATGAATGAGTGACCGGAAACAAAAAGATGGTACAAAATTAGACGTTAGTTGCCCATTTCCCACTACACTATGTACATGAATGGAGTTGTGATGGAATGGCTACTTTTTAGGGTCATGGCAGAAAATCAGACAAGTGGTGGAAAAAGATTTTTAGTTATGATTTGTGTTGTGAATGCATGGATTACGAAGTGTGATGTGAAACATAAACCACTCTTATCATTCATGGTCCCCTTAGCTGAGCAACTCATAAATGTTGGAAGGGAGAACGCAAACACAAAAAGAACGCGAAAGTACGGTCGTCCGTCGAAAAGAGCAAAAACTACTAAATTAAACTACTTTTCAGAGTTAAATTTTAATCATGCAAAAGTCGGGGCGAAAGGGTTAAATTTTAATCCATTCATTTTGTTGATCCACATGCTTTTGCAAGTATTTTATGATTTTATTCATTTTATTCTACCATCAATTTCATGCGACTTGATTCTCATTAGACTATTTTTGAATGTATCCATTGATTTTACTATTTACACCTCGTAACAGTATGATCACTGCAACTTATAAATTCAAGGTTTGGTTTGTCACTGAATGGGAATTTTTTTTCTAAGCAAAGATTCATTAAACCAGGACCTACGACTTAAAGCGTTTAAATCTTTTTCTAATTTTTCGAAAGGGTGTCTATGATTTGAGGGGATATAGCTAGAATAGAGTGACCTCTATTTCGGTTTCTATATTGTTATCCTAGAGCGCTTGTTCGTGTAGCACCGAAATTCGTTTTTTCTTAAAGTACTGTCAGATGAACTATGAAATCCAGATGGAGCCACTGAACTGTGTTTCTCCCTGCGACGTGTTGGAGATTAATTAACATTTAATTAACGTCGCACTGGAGCAACACAATGGGCTATTGGCGACGGTCCGGGATCAATCCCAGAGGGAACGATCCGAGGACAATACCACGTAATTTTGAACCACGGTCAGGTGACGAGAACAACACCTGAGCTGGCACCCCACTCTCCAAACTTCCACACCACACTAACGTGTGGACATTTGAAGCCATGACAGATTGAACATGCACCAGTCCTCTTTGTACACGACGGTCTTGGGTTGGATTCGAACTCGCAACCCCCTGATTGCTGATCCGTTAATCTTCCGACCGGGCAACCGCATCCCATTGGAGATTAATTAAATAAAAAGACCCAACAAGGAATTAGAAAAGTAAATAGAATGGTGTAGGGTGAGGCAAAAAAGTAGACAACAGGTGTCGATGCGAACAATCTTGGTGTTCTGGAGCCCTTTTGAGGTCGTTTTAGTGTTGCGCTTAGTTTTTATGTGTGTGTTCTGTTTAAAATAAATGTTTTAAAATCAAAAATATTTTGTCTCAATATTGTCAATGACATAGACAATATCCCTTTCGTTTTGAATGCGGCTCTTGATATCCAAGATTTCTCTTAGTTTCTGTTTCATCTATTACGGAATATAAAGCAAAGAAAGTCTTGAACAAGAAACAGAGATTTTAAGATGCATTCCTGAATATTATAAGTGATACGTCGAAAACAAAGCAATAGAAATATTGTATTTAACATTTTCATGACAACCTTTTTATTTCTCAAATCTTTGAGTAACCCTCCTGGTGGTTGTCTCGACGAAGAATCTCGTCATTAGCAAACCTGACCAGATCTTGAACCGAGAAATCTCGTCCAAATCACTTGGAGGATTGAATTGCTTCATTTCGCAGTCTAAGCACGTAACGTGTCATTCAAGTGTTACTATCAAGTGTTACTATGTGAATGTTACTATCACTTCTGGGAAGAGGGAATTTCAATGCAATCATTTCTCAGCAATCTAGGCTCAAATAGGGTCCGTGGTAGCCCAGCTGGAAGAGTAACGGACTAGCAACAGGAGGGATGCGAGTTCGAAACCGTAGTGTACAAGGGGGCTGGTACACCTTCAATCTGCCTCAAACGTCCTCCCGTTGGCGTGGTTTGGTGAGTGGGGTGCCAGTTCGGGTGTGACCTCGTCATCTGACCGTGGTTCAAAATTAAGTGTTGTCCTCGGATCTCTCCCTTCGGGGTTGATCCGTCGCCAATAGCCTTTCGCTCTTTGGGAATTTTTCTCATGGGTTCTTTTTCGAAAGTAATGTATACTGAATCCGACACGCATTTTCTGTATTCCTATATTTCATACATTTGTGTTTATTTGGTGTGCAATACTGCTATTATACATAATTGGACGTTATTTTAGAGATGTGAAGAACGATCAAGTTTCAAAAAACCTTTAAATTACATCCTTTTATGTGAAAGGTAGGTATTTTAATTAACGTCGCACTGGAGCAACACAACGGGATATCGGTGACGGTACGGGATCAATCCCGAAGGGGAAGATCCACGTCGTTTTGAACCACGGTCAGATGACGTGATCACACCTGAGCTGGCACCCTACTCTCCAAACTTCCACACCATGCCAAATTTATGTGATAGGAAGCCTCGGAGAAAACCGTTTGTATCTATCTGCAGCCTCACGTTTGTTCCTCAAAATGTGGAGAATTGATCAGATAACATTTTGGATTTCGCGTAAATTGAGGCAAAACCGAGAAAGATTATTCATAACTTTGTTCAGTTCACACTTTCAATGAAACCAACGTTTTCATAGTTTTTATAGCCTCCACGCATTAAGTACTAGCTTGGTAGGTTGTGAATTAACGTAGCACTGGAACAATACAACGGGCTATTGGCGACGGCAGAAGAGGAGAGAGCGAGAGAGGAGGACCGAACTGGGATGTTGCTAAGAGGAGGCACGACTGACCCGAACGTCAAGATCTTGCGCCATAAGACCCCGACATCCAATCCGACCAGAACTCCGCATGCTAGCCAGATTCCATGCCGAGACCCGTCCTCTGGTGAGAATGCAACAGGTTGCGGGCTATCCCCTCCTCATCTGACGGAAATCCCTCTTGCTAGTTGAGCTCAGGTTAAACTGATTTGCATAAAAACTGGATACCAACAACAAACAGAAATAAATGAAGCGCTTTTTGAAATAACTTACGAAAGCCAATCACTCCACTGCAATAGCAAGAGCACATGCGGATCGGCATTCCGAGACATGAAGATGACGTGAAGATTTGTCTCGGTCTCCATGCCGACGGCAAATGGACCCCTCTCGGACACGATTCCGTTTTCTATTGGAGGGGGAGGTAATAGCCGCAACAAATCAAATAAGTCGTAAAATGAACAATTTTAAATCCATTTGTCGAACTCCCTCAGCTGCGATGAGCACAATTGCCCCCAGAAATGAATGCTCCAAGTTCTTTCTCGCTGCTCCACATCGAGATTCCTTTTCTTTTCGCTTCACTTTGTCTTATTCATTCTGGCAGATGTCGGAGGGATTCGAGTCGCCTGGTTTTGGACGAGTACGTTCCTGGTGGTTGTCTCGAATAGGTCACTAGCAAAATATCTGGACCGATGGACGAGATATTTCGTGGAAACCACTTGAGGATTAAGGGTTGGGTTAACCATAAATACACTTTTCCCACAACTGGCGTTGCCCGGTTGGAAGAGTAACGGATTAGCAACCGTTACGAGTTCGAATCCAACCAAAGACAAAGATGGCACGTTTAATCCATCGTGGCCTCAAATGTCCACACGTTGGTGAGGTGTGGAAGGTTGGAGAGGGCTGCCATCTCAGATGCGACCTTGTCATCTGACCGTGGTGCAATATGACGTGGTGTTGTCCTCGGATCTTTCCCTTCGGATATGATCCAATAACTCATTGTGATGCTCCAGTGCGACGTTCATTAAAACTACCTACCCACAACTGGCTACTGTAGCGAGGTTTCTGCTTCCGAAAACAAAGAAACTTTGCCTCAAGTTATGCGTGATATTTAGATTATTGGCTTCATTCAACTGGGCGTATTATATTATAATGACCCGGTTTTTGCTGACTTAATAAATATTCAAAAGTGGTTTGTAAATTAAATATTTATTTGTGCACATAAAGATAGGCATAACATTTAAAATAGGTGATTTATAAAGGCATTAAAACTCAGCGATTCTCACACAAGCTCAAATGTTCTTAAAATCCATCCAAAAAACGTGAGGGTCTCCAGGTTAAAGTTATTTCAACAAAACTTCCCTCATGTTCCCCCTACGAGAAGTTCATACCCATCCTTTCCTGCATCACTTCGAACCAGACCGTCTTGACCAATAGAATCTTCCAATCTTTGACCAATAGGACTCTTTCAACCATTCAATGCAGTTACTCAGCCAAGTGTTATGGGCAACAGCACACACTCGGAAATCTCGTAACACTCAAGGTTAAAATGAGTAATACTGGTGTAACCGTTTTCAGAATCTAACTATCAGAGGCACTATTTTTACCCATATAAACAGAATATAGTTGTAAATATTTTAGCCAGCTACTTTTTTAAACTTTTTTTCCTTCTGATATTTAAATATTTGAGACACAGCCACCTGTTTCGAAATGGAAAATTTAATTCGTTTTTATTGTTTTATTTTACACATATATTTAAATACTCATAAAAGCACTGGTTATAAAACGTGTATTATAATTCCATCACTCCATACTCGACAGTTTTCAAAAGGTATGAAAAATTCGATCATACTGGTTAAAACGTGTTATAGTTATAAGATTACTTCATAAAATTTTAGTGTTTACCGTTAACAGTATTTTTTTTTTGAAAAGGTACTTTATGTGGGTTTATATTTTATATCATTTAAAAGTCTCCAGATATGATAACGCTTACATTATTAAACACATTATTTTAAAGCTCGGAAACTGCTTAATTGAAAACAAAACAAATCTCAATGTTGGTTTTTAATTTTTTTTTTTTCTCCGTGTTACCCTAAGTAGAGAAACAATTCTTCAGCATAACTCGCACAATTCAAATATCAAAAAAATGAAATACAAATCCTGACTTCATGTTCCATTTCCCTTCAACATCCACTTAAAGAAGACAAAAAACGTTCCGGAACACCGGTTCTTGGAGGAAGCGAGCAGAAAAGTAGGGCTCATTTTTCATCCTCCCCTTCCAATCTAAGCCCCAACAAAAATCCCTGAGTCTATAAACAACAATCTACAGAAGGGCGGTTCCATTATGGGGGGGGGGTCAAAGCCCCATCTGGAGTGGTCCTCCTAGCTGCAGACCCATCACGAACCAGAGTGGAAAATCCCCAGCAATATTTTCGTCCCTTCTTTGATATTGTTTATCGAGTTTGCCGCTAATGAAGTTGGGTCGGCTCATTAATCCTCTGATATGGAACGGCCGTTATCTAATGGAGAATGACTGCAACGGTTTGGAAATTATTTATAGAAGAGCGTGTTCTTGAAGCATTGGACTACGTTTTTCCATTTAGTGAGTCTGCTCGCTGCGCTAGCAGCCTGCGATCGATCTGTAAGTGGCAGATTCGATTCTTGGTAATGGCAGCGATTCGATTCCTGACAAAGATTCGGTCCTGGATGTACACTCACGGAAAAAATACCGAATCACCCTTTTATTTCGGGCACTATTCATAGAGAAAATTCAAAGACATCATTCAATAAGGAATAATGTCCTCTACAAATTCAAATGGAAAATAATTGCATAAGGGGACGTCTACAAATTAAATTTCCAATGTAAATACCATGTTTTGATGTCTTAATCAGATTCTGCATCGTTCAATTAGTCTAAATATGAAATTGCATGACTTTACTGTCTTTATATTCCGAGATATTCAATGAAATTGTTGTCCATTTCAGGGATCATCTCCACATTAAAAATCGCTATTCGTAGATCGAGATGAATTGCAGTTATAGGTACCCGAGTTTCAAATTTGATCATTGTTTCAAACATATTTGTCAGCGCGTGCAAAAGATCCGGGAATTATTTTTTTATTATGCAAGGGCAAACGATTTTAGAATTATTCGAGGTTTATCAGATGTTTTTAAAATTTTTGGTTGCCCTCTAAAATCGCCATAATGAGGAAAATTTAATGTAATGCAAAAATTTACCATTAGAATGAGCTGAAATTTTGCATGGTCGTATTAAAAATCCTCCTGAAAAGATTCCCATCCAAATATGATAAGGTTTCAATCCATAATTTTTTCAAGCAATAATTTAATAATTATTACTGCATACTAAAAACTACTTTTTAAATAAAACATTAGGAGTATTTTGTTTGGGTTGTTTAACAGTAACATGGTACAAAACATTAGCACTATAAAAATATTATTTAGGAAGATATCCATAAAAGCCTGAGAAACTGATTTAACATTAGGAGTTCCAATTTTTCTGTACTCATAATTTCGAAACGGTAAGATGAGACATGAAATTTGGCATCTGAAGTTAAATTTTGATATAGAAATTCGAAATTGCGTCGAAATAGGGGTTTTCTATTGGAAACTATGAAGTGGGTGCACAATTTAATATGAAGACGACCCCTTATGCAAATTCTATGCATTTGAATTTATAGAAGTTAGTTCCTGTTGATCTTTGAATTTTCTCTACTGTTAAAATTGCTCGAATGAAGAGGGGCGGTTCGGGTTTTCGCTCTTGTGTATTATAGGGGCCGCGGTAGCCTGGTTGGTAGAGTAGCGAATTAGCTACTAGAGAATTGCGAGTTCGAAACTCGGTTCAACCAAATGCAGTCCATGGACAAGAAGGAGCAGGACCCCCGTCCACCTCCACCACTGACGAGAAGATTCAGCAAGCTCGAGAAATGGTACTGGGAAAGCGGCGAGTTACCATTGACACTGCAGCGTGTTCTCTGGACGGACAAAGAAGTGGGGGAAGAAGCGGTGCATGAATGACACACCGAAAATCTTCTTGGAGGGAATACGCAAGCTCGTGGACTGCTGGACCAAGTGCATCGAAAAGGAAGGAGACTACAAAAATGACGAACTTGTTCAACCGCTATAAGCGTAAATAGATTGAAAAAATAAAGTTCGGATAATTTTTGGCTTTCCCTCGTATATCAGCAGAAAAAAATGTGTGCGTTTACAATGTCTACAAATATCCAATCAATATACGGGGGAAATATAATAAAGGGCCAATGTTAGTCCGATTCTAGAAAAAGATGCGTTGAGTATTACTTTAGCACTGGAAGCCAAAGGGATGACGTCATCGCTGGCGAGAGGGAGACAATGGAAGGGGAGCTCAAGTGGTTCGGTTATCGGGCAGGAAGGGAGTGCCCCGAAGACGCTATTGTTCCCATATCGGCATTAATTCGCGTGCGGGATAAGCGAAAGAGGTAAGACAATCCTTGGCAGAGATGAATGCTTTGTTTATCAAGGTGAGATATTTCCGACCTCAGGCAACCGCCGGTGTTTTTATTTACGAACTGCAGAGCTCAGAAATTCATGCTGGCACATTCCACCATCATTTCATTCGCGCAGGACGGACGGTGCACATTCGGCCCAGGGGGGACGGGTTCCGAGGAATGCGATGAGGTGATACTTCTGGAGTACTTCAGAAATAACAGATGGTAGGTAGATAGGTAGTTGATTAACGTCGCACTGAGAGTAACGCAACGGGATAGTGTCGACGTTCTGGGATCACACCCGAAGGCAAAGATCCGAGGAAAATACTACGTAATGTTGAACCACGGTCAGATGACGAGGTCAGATGACATCTGAGCTGTCACTCCACTCTCCAAACTACCAACCACGCCAGCTTGAGGACGTTTGAGGCCACTACCGATAAAACATGCACCAGCCCCCTCGTACACGACCGTCTTTGGTTGGATTCGAACTCGCAACCCTCCGGTTGCTAGTTCGTTACTCATCCAATCCGACTACAACGGCCCTCTTAACTTTCGGAGGGCAGAGTACCCAAGACTCAATTTTATGCTTTAGGGACCAAAACTGAAAGAAAATTTAAAATCATAACAATAAACTTTTATGTGTCTCAAAGTGTAGAACAGATTCCGAAGTTTACAATTTGGAGTGATCAATATTTGTAGATGTTTTAGATTACTTCTGGTTTCATAGAATCGAGTCCTCAAGGTTTTTCGTCAAGAGCTTCATCCAATTAGAGAAATTGTAGTTCGAAGGGAATAAAAAGTTTATTTCTTGTTTTTCAGAACTTGACAGTTTTTCGCTTGTGATCCTTTTATGGGGCTCATGCAAGTATTGTACCACACAATAAGAAGTGCAGCCACCCTTAAAAGCATCTCCGTCGGTATCAAGATTGGCCGTTTCTCCTCCTGGGATCCATGTGAAGGTCCTTCTGGTATTAATATTCATCGAACTTCTGAAGCTGATGGATTTGACTCCCGCATTTCAAAACAAAATGGAAACATCTTCAGTGTATGTTTGAATGCATATTTATGAGAAAGATAAGAAGCTTGCAGTGTGCCGTAGCTGCTTGGAAAACGGGTTGTATTTCGAACGGGGTCGCTTTGAAAAGTTGAGTTATAGTGTTCAGGGAATATGCAGAATAATCTGCTCGTCGGAGATTTCGCTGCATCGCTTCCGTTTATGCACCGGATGCACATCGACTTTTAAGGAGGCTTGCTTCCCCTGGTGGTAGCCCGGTTGGAAGAGTAACGGATTAGCAACCGGATGGTTGCGAGTTCGAATCCAACGAAAGACCATTGTGTACAAAGGGGACTAGTGCACGTTAAATTTTTCATAGCCTCAAATGTCTTTACGTTGGCGTGATGTGGAAGTTTGGAGAGTGGGGTGCCAGCTCAGGTTTTGTTCTCGTCATCTGACCGTGATTCAAAATGACGATGCGTTGTCCTTGTATCTTTCCCTTCGGTATTAACCCCGGACGTCGTTGCCCAATAGATAGTGTGACGTTAATTAACTACCTACCATTCTCCTCATCTTCCTTTCTTTTCACAATTGCTTGACATTGCCTGTCCTATGTTTGCGAAGCTTGTCCAAATATGGCACCATAAATTCCAACAACATTCGATCAACCACATTTAAATCGTTCAGAGTGTTTTCCATGTTCAGTCTCAAAACGGATGCTGTAGAAACTTGTGGGCACAAATCCAGTGCCATGCCTACACCTCTGGTCCCCCTTGAGCTGCTAGCACCTGCGTCCCAGACTGGCATTTCCGAGGATTTGCTGCATGATCCGTGCAGGTGCAATGAGTAATGTGTTTCTAACTGTACCTCAGCTGTCTGTACGATTATCTAATTGCGGCGAGTCCTAAGAGCTCTTCACACTCACTCCAACTGAAGCGGATTGATGGAGAGTATTGATCCGGCGCCTCAATCTCCGGTAAAGAGGAGCGGGTTAAGCACGGAGCTACATTTTCGTTGCGAAATCCAAAAACGAAAAGCATTGGACACACGTTTCCCCCACAGATATCTGTTCCAAGGGGATGTAATCACAGAAATAAAAGGACCACCCCTTTATTTCGAATACTATCCATAGTAGAGAATATTCAATAGGGAATAGCGTCCTCTACAAATTCATGCAAAAATATTTGCATAAGGAGACGTCTTCAAATCAAATGTAACACAAACAACAAAATTTATAATCTAAACACCATGTTTGTTGCCATTATCAGAATCTGCATCTTTAAATTTGTCTAAATATGAAATTTCATAACTTTACTATTTTTACATCCGGAGATATTCAATGTTAAAGTTGCTGTCGATTTCAGGGATCATCTTCAAATTGAAAATCGCTATTCGTAGATAAAGATTAACTGTAGTTATAGCTACCCGAATTTCAAATTTGAATACTGAAATGTATATGTCAGCGCGTGTAAACGATTCGAGAATGACATTTATTTTGCATGTCAAAACGATTCGAGAAGTATTATATTTGTTGTACGAGTTCAAATGATAGTATTGAGAATTGGTAACCATGATTAAAATGTGATTAAAGAAGGGTTTTGGGAATTAACAATTCGAAACGGAGAAATTGTTGATCAATGTTCTGTATAATTTTGTTTCGTCTTTAGCGTTCTTAATAAATGTTAGTTTTTTTAATTAGCGTTCGTCTCCATGTATGCAATCAAAAAGTCTACCTTCAACTATTTAATACAATCGAACTGATAGCACGATCATCCAAAAAGATAATAGAGTGAGTCATTCGATTGATCATTGATTAGAAGAGTTCATCTGTACTTATCGTATAACTGGTAAAATACAATGTATTTTAGATTACATAAATGAAATTTCCAACCATTTATCAAGAAATTAAACATTCCTCAACATTTGTCAGACGTTTTATAAACTTTTGGTTGCCCCCTAAAATCACCAAAATGATGAAAATGTAATGTAACGCAAAAACTATCTAGGAATGAGCTGAAATTTTAGCCCATGGTCAAATTAGAAGTCCTTTTAAATCGATTCCCATCAAAATACAGTAAGGTTCCAATTCATAATTTTTTTCAAACATTAATTTAACGATTATTATTAGATACTAAAAAGTTTTTTAAATAAAATAGGTGGATTTTGTTTCAGTTGTTTAACAGTAACATGGTACAAAATATCAGCGCTATAGAAATATCATTTAGGACGATATCCATAAAATTCTAAGAAACTGATTTAACATTAGAAGGTCCAATCTTTCTGTAATCGTAACTTCGAAACGGTTGACATGAAATTTGGTATCCGAAGTTAAATTTTGATATAGATTCGAAATTGTGTGTCGAGATAGGGGTTTTTGTTGGAAATTATGAAGTGGGTGTTCAATTTAATACGAAGACGGCCCCTTACATAAATTTTATGCATTTGAATTGATAGAAGTTAGTTCCCGTTGATCTTTGAATTTTCTCTACTGTTAAAATTGCTCGAATGAAGAGAGGTGGTTCGTTTTTTTCCGCGACTGTACTTATATGTAACGAGTGTGTGGTTCAATGCACTTATACATGATAGTTCGATTCGGTTATTCAGTTTTCCATTATCGCCAAGACTTTTCTAAAAGCTTCATTTTAAACCTTCAAGATTTGACGGGAAAATTTTATGAAATATTTTAAAATGTTAATATAGAATTTGATTCTAACCCTCTGAACCACGCAGTACTTCAGAGTAGCGTAGTTGAGAGCCCAGTTGGAGGAGTAAAGGATTAGCAACCGTAGGGTTGCAAGTTCGAATCCAACCCAAGACCGTAGTGTAAAAGGGGGGTTGGTACACGTTCAAACTGTCGTGACCTCCTATATCCTCTTGTTAGCGTGGTGTGGAAGTTTGGAGAGTGGAGTGCCATCTCAGGTGTATATTCTGCCTTGTGTTTGGAGCAGCTTGTCCTCTTTTGGATCTTGCGCCATAAAACACCAACATCCAATCCCATCCTCGGATCTTTCCCTTCGGTTTTGATCCCTGACCGTCGCCAATAGCCTGTTGTGCTGACCCAGTGCGACGTTAATTAAATACCTATCTCGTGTCTTGGTTGAAATTATCCTGGGAAACATTCTGTTGGTCAAAGAGGTCTAAACTATGAGAGCCAACGATATGTGCACTTGTACAAAATAGTTTTCCTTAATTTGTTTGAAGTAAATAGAGGTAGGTAGGTCTTTTAATTAAATTCGCATTGGAAAAACACAACGGGCTACAGGCAACGATCCGGGATCAAAGCCGAAGGGAAAGATCCGAGGACAACACCATGTCATTTTGAACCACGGTCAGATGACGAGGCAACACCTGGGATTGCACCCCACTCCAAACTGACCACTAAAAGGTATTTGGTCACGACCTATTTAACATGCACCAGCCCCCTTTGTACTTGACGGTCTGTGACAGGATTGGAACTCGCAACCCTCCGGTTGCTAATCCGTTACTTTTCCAACTGGGCCACCACGGCCCTGAAGTAAATAGAAAATAAAGATGAACATTGATGCATTTGCAAATACGAGGTTATGCCTCCTGGAAGCTGCCTGGACGAGGTCATTAGCAAAACCATTCGCAGATCTTGATGGACGATATATCGCATCGAGACCCCTTGGAGGGTCGACATCATGAATAATTTATTTATTTAGAAAAGTTTTCTTTCAAATCACTTGACATCATGCAAATTATTTTTCATAAAATCGAATTTTGGAGCTTAACAATTTTTCTCGTTAACTTTTTTTACACTCTTAATATCAATCTTCCATCGATTACTTGAATAGGAATGGAATGTCATTTTCTCCTGTAGTCTATCCCGACCAACCGAACCTATTTCAAAGTTATAAATACGTTCCACAGAAGAGACATTCGTCTCTTTTTATTGACCTCCTCTGCAACATGGAAAGGCGTTTTTTGGGGCAGCCTACTGTAATAAATCTTTCTCCAGAGTTTGAAGGATTGGTAAAGGAAGCTCTCTTTACATCGAAGAACCGACTCCAGAACAAATGATCAAAGGTCGGCATTTCGCGTTCTTTTGACTTTGGAGAAGAAAAGATTTGAGAAATCGCCAACTTTGTTTTCTTAGTCTCCCCTTCTTTGGATTACAAAATCTATACTTTCATTTTATATCTAAAAGAATGTAAGGCCCAAATTTTCCTGCCTGCGAGTATTAAAGATGTAATAGGAACAAGCAATTATTTTATTTTTCGTTGTAATCCCCCTTTATTTCAACAGTAGCCCCTTTGGATGAGTAACGGATGAGCAACCGAGCTCGAATCCAACCAAAGACCGTCGTGTACCGGGGCTGGAGAACGTTCAATCTGCCTTGGCCCTCAATGTCCTCCCGTTGGCGTGGTTTGGAAGTTTGGAGAGTGGTGCCAGCTCAGGTGTTGCCTCGTCATCTGACCGTGGTTCAAAATGACTTGGTGTTGTACTCATATCTTTCCATTTGGATCTCGGACCGTCGCCAAATCCCGGACCGTCCCGACGTGTTGCTCCAGTGCGATGTTAATTAAAATACCTACCTACCAAAACGTAAGCGATCGATCCAAATACGGATATTTGAGGATATAGATAGCTGGGGTGTGGATAAGTGGAGCTGTGAATTTAGAAATCCCCTTAATGGTAGGTATTGAGTTAACTTCGCACTGGAGCACCACAACGGGATCAAACCCGAAGGGAAAGATCCGAGGACAACACTTCATTTTGAGCCACGGTCAGATGACGAGGTCACGCCTGAGCTGGTACCCTACTCTCCAAACTTCCACACCAATCCAACGTGAGGACATTTGAGGCCACGACAGATTGAACATGCACCAGCTCCCTTTGTCCACAACTCTCTTTGGTTGGATTCGAACTCGCAACCCCCCGGTTGCTAGTCTACTCTTCCTCCTTAATGGACGAGCACACCCGTTTTCAGTCTAGCTTGGGTACAAAGCCCTCTTTACAGCCACTCAGCAGTTAGCAATGTCCTGGTGCCTCTTCGTTCCGCTTCCCAAACCAAAAAGGAGTCTGAAAGCAGACGTTCCTCAGCTCTCTCATACCAATGTGTTCCCCTTCTGCAGAACTCAGCTCATATCGCAGTCTGGGGCGTGCGAGAGATGGAAGTTGTGCCATCAGCATTTCCTTCCGCACCTCAGAGCTCTTACTTCCGCAGAGAGGGGCGGAGCGGGGGGCGCCTTTCCCAAGAAAGGAAACATTTTCTTGGTCTGCTCAAACGCATCACATCGCTCCCAAACACTGGCGCATCATTTTCTCGAGAATTACGTGTTCACTTCGCTTCAGAGGAGGAAGTATTCGTGGTGCTGCAAAAATAGATGTTATGTTTGGTTTAATATATGCCAATCGGAGGATTATTAAACTCGTAAGTAGGTAGGTGGTCGATTAACGTCGCACTGGAGCAACACAACGGACTAGCGGCGACGGTTCGGGTTGGATTGGATTTTGGGGTTTTATTACGCAAGGTCCAAAAGCGGACCAGCTGCGCCAATTCTACTGAAATCTAATTTTCGAAAAATGTGCGATATTTGGCCGAATGCTTTAATCATACAAGTAAAAAGTATTCAAATTTATCGTATAACTGATGAAACCGAAATAATTTTCTGGATGCGTTCCTGAATCCAGCCCAAACATTGCCCATTTCGTCTGGGTTAAGGTCTGCTCAGCAACCGGATCATCAGCGGATCAAAGGTCTTATCAGCAACCGGATCATCAGTGAATCAAAGGTCTTATCAGCAACCGGATCATCAGCGAATCAAAGGTCTTATCAGCAACCGGATCATCAGTGAATCAAAGGTCTTATCAGCAACCGGATCATCAGCGAATCAAAGGTTTTATCAGCAACCGAATCATCAGCGAATCAAAGGTCTTATCAGCAACCGGATCATCAGCGGATCAAAGGTCTGATCAGCAACTGGAGGTGTGCAAACTCTCCAACCAGACCGTCACAGGGCCCAGTTGGAAAAGCAACGGATTAGCAACCGAGTTCAAAACTCGGACCAGTCGAAGACTGTCGCGTACACGGGGGGGGGGGGGCACGTTCAATCTGTCGTGGCCTCAAATGTTCTCACGTTGGCGTGGTTGTGTGAAAGTTTGAGAGTGGGGTGTCAGTTCAGGCGTGACCTCGGTTCACAACGACGTGGGTTGTCCTCGGACCTTTCCCGTCGGGATGGATCCGGGACGGTCGCTGATAGCCGGTCGTGTTGCTCCAGTACGACGTTAATTGAACTACCTACCTTGACCCCCATCAGCCCCGTCCGTCATTCACGTCGCATGTTGTCAGGAGGTGTGATCGTAGAGGGTGAAGACGGATGGGGCTGGAGAGCAGCCAGATCTCGTGGAACTCTCTCAAAAATGCTCTTACGATGGAAGTGAGCAACAGCACGATCCCCCTTGAACTCCGGTGCTTAAATACCAAAAGGAAACCGCCCCAATCAATCAAAGGGAACGGTTCATCGGGAGAGAATGAACCACATCATTGGTAACAAGGCTGGTCAAATTCATGCATGCATCAAAACAATAAACGAGAGGTGGTAATAACTCTACGGTCATTTGCAATGACAGATCTTAAGATGTACAAAACCCGAAGTACTGTTAGCCCCCAAATCGAGCATACTCCTCCTGTTTGGGTGGAAATTTACGTTTGAAAGGGTGAAATTCGTATGTACAGTTATGTTCATGATTTGAAATATTTGTAGACAATATTAAGAATTATTCTTATATATACGCATATTATACATACATATGTATACATAATCAAAATTCAAACTTATAAAACATTAGAAGGCAATAGTACTAAAAAATGCAGACAAGTAAAAAGTCAGAAAGGTAAAAAGCCAAAATACCAGGGTACAAACAAGTCAAACAGAAGCCAAAAGTCAGAACTGTCCATGCATGCGCGCAGAAGCCGCAGACAGCATGGCTAGCAATATAATTCAATACAAACCAAAGGGAAATCTAAGAATATTAATTTAAGAATACCAAGAAATTTTCAAAAATGAAGCGGTTTTATGGGCGTTATAAATGGCATTTGTTGGCGATCTTCATGTTAGGTGTTGCTGTCTTGTCTAAATGAAGTTTGTTTGCTAATATGGGTAAGGCTACTATTCTTTCTATAGTTTTTTACGGTTTAGTATTGTGGTTGTGCTTGTCTTGAACATGTGTCCTTTGATATTTTGTTATGTCTGGACTTTTTTTGCCTGATTTGACTTTTTGCCTATCTAATTTTGATTTTAATATTCAGAGGCTGTTCGGACATTTTTCGAACGATTTTAATGGACTGAAGA
The DNA here is from genome assembly GCA_933210815.1 of Meta bourneti. Lineage (NCBI taxonomy): Eukaryota > Metazoa > Arthropoda > Arachnida > Araneae > Tetragnathidae > Meta > Meta bourneti. The sequence continues at coordinate 116,687,719 of OW119923.1, read as the reverse complement.
TCAATTTTTTACATGAAATTTTTTTAAATGTTCTATTTGATAGCCCTTATTGTTAACTATCTTTCTGCACCTTAATTTCCATGATAATAGTGACTTCTTAGTATCGACAGAGGTATTTTGTCCCATTCGTGTTCCACAATTTTCCAAAGTCCTTGAATGGCTTTCAGTCGACGTTCCGATAATGCTCTTTCTAAAAGTCCAAAAGCACAAAAGTCCATGGGTGAGACATCTGGAGATTTAGCAGGGATATCAGTAAAGGCTATTGAAGTGATACCAATTACTTTTCCATTTTTTCCAAGAATTTAATAGTGGATTTAGATGTGTGGCTGCTTTCTATATCCTGATGCAGCTCTACTGATTGTTGGCATTGTGAGTAAAGATATGGTATTTCTTTTTGAATAGTGGGGATAAAATATGGTCTTGATAGTATGTGGGGGAGTTAATTTTTACATTTTTTCCATTCTCTTTACTTTTAATTTTCCATTATATGCAAAACCGGCAACAATAATAAAACCCTTAGAGAAAGTTTCTTTAGATTCTTTGAACCACGTTTTAAGATCTTTTCTCTCTTTTATGATAATAAATTGTTTTTTTATTGCAATAATTTAACCCACGCCTCATCTATTGTCACAACAGTTTTCCATCTTTCTCCAGCTAAATGCTTCTCATACCGAATTCTGCAGCAAGTTGTGCGTTCTGCAATATGTCGTGGAGATAGACGATGAACGTATTTTTTGGCCTTTTAAAGATTCAAATCACTTAATTATTTTATTTACAGTTGAAACTGAACATTTTAATGACTTTGCAATATTCCTTTGACTTGGAGGATTCTCTTTTAAAATTCAAGATCTTACCATACAAATATTCTCAGAAATTCTTTTCTTTTTTGGATACGTATTTGGAAGTATTTTTCCACTTTTACGTTATTTTCTTTTCTCATTACTAATATTACTTATCCTACCTTTAGGTATCGAAAAACCGTGACTTTTACAGCGTTTTTGAATAATCGAGTAAGCATAATTCTCTTCGGAAAGTGCGAAAACATAGCCTTCCATCCATTGTTTATTTAAAGCTCCATTTTGAAAGTAAACAAAACTCTGAGTTAGCAGACGATAAGTTATACTTTAACTATTTAACTGCTGCGAAAATAAATTCTTTCGTATCATACAATTTTTTTACAGCTCATCAAAATCTTTGTGGTTTCCCTAAAATTATTATTCTTAATTTCTCTTTGTTCTGAATTTTTTGAATAATTATGTATATATGTATTTGTATATATATATATATATGTATTTGTATATATATATATGTATTTGTATATATATATATGTATTTGTATATATATATGTATTTGTATATATATATGTATTTGTATATATATATATATATATGTATTTGTATATACAGGGTGAGTCTAAACTAATAAAACAAACTTTAGGAATAGAACACAACGAAACAAATACTTTTCACCATAGAATGTAGGGTCGCAATTGCAGCGGTTGGCCGCTAGAGAGTGCTTTCCATTTCGGCACAAACACACGGTCCGATGCAAGTTGGAAAGGAGAAGAGGCGTGAAATATGGAAACAACGCTTTAATGTCAAATAAACATCAATAACTGCTTGACAAACGAAATAATACAGTTACATTTACATAAATTAAAGGTAAGTACAAGGAACAACGGGTAAGAAAGAAATGACATGTACAAAACATGAGTAAATTTTCACATGGAAATGAAACGACATCAGTCAGTAAGTACAACGCAAATGCACAATTACAGAAGCTGTTCAAAATGTTGATCACTACACCTGATGCAGGCCTCGCATCGCCGACGTAACGCTTTTATACAAGCGTTTGACTGCGCTCTCTAGCGGCCAACCGCTGCACTTGCGACAATACATTCTATGGTGAAAATTGTTTGTTTCGTTGTGTTCTATCACCCCTGACGTTTGTATTATTAGTTTAGACTCACACTATATGTATACGTATATGTATATATACATGCATCAACCTGTTTGATTGAACCTTTTAAGAAAATTGCTGAAAAGTGGGGTGTATTGCGCAATGTATTAACCAAGGATCAATAATAATATTTGATAAAAATGTACGAAATAAGTGGCGGATAAACATCTGCTGTATACCCAATTTCGTGACTCTTCTTTTTCCGTAGATTTTTCTCCTTGATACGTTAGAAAGGAAAAATAAACTAGCTCCTCCTCTTTTAGAAAGTGCTGACTCTGCAAGCAATTTATTGTTAAGAAATTATGACACTGATATTCGCTAAAATAATATAAATAACAGCACGGGGTTATTATGCTAAAATGAGTACTCCTGTGTCAACTTGTGTGCAAAATTTTTAGCATTAATTTTTTCCGAGATAAATTTTGACCGTTGTGTACAAAGGAGACTGGTGCACGTTAAATCTGTCGTGGCCTCAAATGTCCTCACGTTGGCGTGGTGGGGAAGTTTGGAGAGTGGTATACCAGCTCAGGTGTGACCTCGTCATCTGACCGTGGTTCAAAATTACGTGGTGTTCTCGATCTTTCCCTTCGGATTTAATCCCGGATCGTCGCCAATAGTCCGTGTGTCGCTCTAGTGCGCCGTTAAGTAAATACCTACCTACCGAGATAAATTGTAAGTATTTCAAGAACTATATTTTTGTGACTGAAGGATACACTTTGCCGTGTGAAAATACGCATGTGGACCTCAATAAAGAAAATAGAGATGGGTGAAACCGTTATTTTACGATAACAAGGTTAATGGTTAGTGCTAATATATCAAAACAGTTATTAACAGTTTACCATTACAAAATACCATCGATTACCATCCCGAAAAACAACTTTATAATAATCGACATCGCCAAAGTTGTGCAAAATGCGCACGGCGACATCTGACTGAGAAATGAACGCGACAACAATTTATCAGTTAGCGATTCACACAATAACAGTTATAAACTAAATTTAAAGGTTATTGAAAAAATGAAAATCATTCATTAACATAGTAATTTCAATCTTTTACTTCTGTCAAATCTTTTTTCATTTAAATTTGGTTCAAATTGCTTCACTGCCATCCATTTGATATTTATCGGCAACTGTTAATATTTTCGATTCCAGTTCTTTACTGTTATTTTGTAATAACATCTATCTAAATAACAGTTCTTTTTATTCACTGTTACTGCTATTTTTCACTAATAATTTTGATTCCAGTTCTTTACGCGGCTTTGTCCATGGATCTTTCCCTTAGGGATCGATCCCTGACCGTCACCCATAGCTCTTTGTGCCGCTCCAGTGGGACGGTAACTAACTACCATCCGGTTACTTACTGTTATTTTGTGATAACATCTTTCTGAATAACAGTATGTTTTATTCACTTCTATTTTTATTCAATAATATTTTCGATTCCAGTTCCTTACTGTTATTTTGTAGTAGCATCTATCTAAATAACAGTGCTTTTTATTCACTGCTATTTCTTCGAGAGAGGAGTTTGCATTCGAGGACTCCTCAAATGCTGCGAGGATATGAAGGGTGGGGACGAGGACACTTTTGTCACAGCTACCACTACAATAGAGCGAGATGTGTGTATTTTTACATCCAGCAGAGAGAGAGCGGCGGGGAGAGTGTCCCACATACGCCGCATAACTCCGCTTCTGCAAATTGCCTCTCCCTGTTTATGACGAAACAAGAAAACTCCGTCGACAAAGGCAGAGACACACTCAAATCAAATGCTATCGGCAAGCTTCAAATGCTTCACAAGAGGCTTTTGTTTCCGAGCGCGTTTTGTTCACCTTTCCGCAGCCAACTTCCATCGAGTCGACTGCCGACTATGTCTCCCTCATAAGTATAAAAATATAAAAGTAGACACACAATCTTGGGGTCCTTGAGAAAACAATAAAACAGCCTAAATATAAAATGAACGATACTTTAATGTGACGTAACTATTTGCATTTGTCTACAACGATGAAAATCTCGTTTGCAAGGTTGAATTCCATTGTAGCGTCATGGTTCTTCGAAATCTTGCGTGAATGTCTATGAGGGAAGAGGCTGGCAAGTTTATGACCGGATGGGGGTAAAGGAATGTCTTGTAGACCCTCTTTTTGAACTGTCGTTAACAAGGTACGGGAGGTATACTGAGTTCTGGCCCCTCGGCAAAAGAGAACTGTTGGATTTTTGGACGTGAAGGGACACAGATGCTCCGATGAAACCGTGGAACTGAAACCATTTTGTATTTGACTCATTTAGACTCGAAAGTGTTTTAAATTGTCAACTTTGTAAATAATGTTAACTATTTAATCAAATATGCTGTCTTAAAGCTGTTTTTAATTGATTAAAATCCACTCGCCACTTAATTTTATCTCACGACTTTACACTTTGCTTCGGCTCAGGTTCAAGGCCTCAAAACATTCGAATGCAACACAATGGAATGATGCATATAACTAGAGCATCTGCTCTCGAGACCGAATAAAAACCGGTCGGATTAACATCGGATCCATGGATACTTTAAAGTTTGGAGAGTGGGGTGCCAGCTCAGGTGTGACCACGTCATCTGACCGTGGTTCAAAATTATGTGTTGTCCTCGGATCTTTCCTTTCGGGTTTGATCCCGGATCGTCGCCAATAGCCCGTTGTGTTGCTCCAGTGTGACATTTATTAAAAACTTATCTAATTACTCTTCTGTGTTAGTAAAACTTTCCTTGTGTGTATGGTCCATTTCTTGACGTCGTCTTTCTTGTGCCAAATATCTTTCCCTTGGGGATTGATCCCAGACCGTAGGCAATAGCTCGTTGTTTTGCTTCAGTGCGACGTTAATTAAAATACCTACCTAACATGGATACTTTAGGGCCATTATAGCCCAGTTGAAAGAGTAACAAGTGTTGCGAGTTCGAAACTCAGTCCAACTGTGTGAGAGTCAAGTAATCTTCGAACTCCCAATTCTAATAAAGAAATGAATTGAGATATTTTTCTGCCGATCAAAAGCCGAGGGAAAGTGATAAAGAAGGATATAGCCGATATGCAACGGGTGCCGTTGTGGCTATGGCCACTGCGCAAACAACCAGCAGGTTTGATTCTTCCTTGGGTGTAATTCCTCTGTTTTGTGTCAAGCTCCTTGTCATTACATGATGTTGTCTGTCTTGCTTCAATGTTGCGCCATATAACCCACGCCATATAAGATACGCAACGGGAGGTTATGCAGAGGGAACTAAATCGGAATATTAGAAAACATTTTAACAGTACGATGGATGTAGGTAGGTATTTTAATTAACGTCACATGGGAGCAACACAACGTTCTATTGGTGAAAGATCCGGGATGAATCCCAAATGGAAAGATCCAAGAACACCACCACGTCATTTTGAACCACGGTCAGACAATGAGGCAACACTTGAGCTGGCACCCCACTCTCCAAACTTCCACACCACTTCACCGTGAGGACATTGGAGGCCACGTCGGATTTAACGTTCACCAGCCCCGTTTGTACACGACGGTCTTTGGTTGGATTCGCAACCCTCTTGTTGGTAATCCGTTACTCTTTAAATCGGGCTTCCGCGGCCCTGGATGTCATTTCCCAAACAGGTGACCCGGACATTAGAGTCCGGGTCGCCTATTTGGGAAATTGACACCGTTTTTAACGATACATACCCCGACACAAAAGTGTTGTAAGTCTCCGAATACAAAGCAGGAAAATGACATCTCGTTATCTTTGAAAGTAAACACAGTGTTTCGAAACACGCTTTTTCAGAAACAAAACTTCCCAATTCGGAACGAGGATTTCGAAAACGAAAAAAAAACGTTCGATGGATGAAAACGGAGGACTTTTGACAAGCCGAGTGGGGATGATTGAAAAAGAATCCCCAGAAGTTCGGAAGATGAGACGGAACTTTGTATCCGTCGCATCAAAGAATGCGTTCGAATATGGGGGAGGGGCGGATTGAAAGAGATCCCATTGGTCGATAGGAGTGTTCTAAAAATAGTCATTCCTTCCTGCACGAGTCTGTGATTTCCTTTTTGGAAGAATTGGCTTTGACATCAATTTGTCCTGCTTCGAAATAGAATGCTATAATGTCATTTTGCCTCGCGAGGTCCCTTTAAATGGAAAGAATGTTTCAGATTACGGACATTTTTTTTTGTCAATTCCGACATTCACTCCTTCTTTTAATCTTTGAGTTTCAGAAATGACTTTTGATAAGACGCACCCCCAAATCAAATGTCTCGTCCTTTTGACGTTTTTGAAAATTCATCGCTATCGTCCTCCGATGTGGCAATAAAAATGTGAAATACAGAATCGAGTGAATGAAATGATTTCGCCAATTAAAGGCGACGCGAAAGTCGATTTTATGACATCGACACTGAAATTCGTAGCACCGAATAAAAAGTTCAAATTTTCGAGCAGCGCCACTTCCATGTTTGCAATTCTTTCAAACTACGTTTGAATCTTTCACCTCGCGATGACTGACAGGATGTTTTTGGTTATGTATTACAGGACCGGTCGCAATAATTTAACTTTCAGTTAAAATTTTGTCTTTTTCGAGTTAAGGCAGTTAATTAACGTCGCATTGGAGCAACACAACGGGCTATTGGCGACGGTCCGGGATCAACCAAGTCCAAGGACAAAGCCTCGTAATTTCGAAACACGAGAACACCTGAGCTGGCACTCCACTCTTCAAACTTCCACACCACTCCAACTGGATCGAACCAAATACCGTCGTGTACGTGAGGGCTGGTGCAAGTTAAATCTGCCGTGGCCTCCAATGTCCTCACGTTGGCGTGGTGTGGAAGCTTGAAGAGGGGGTGCCAGCTGAGGAATGACCTCCGCATCTGACAGCGGTTTAAAAATAGGTGGTGTTGTCCTCGCATTTTCCCTTGGGGATTTATCCCGGACCGTCGTCAATAGCCCGTTGTGTTGCTCTAATATGACGTTAATTAATAACCATTACCGTCGCATATAACCAGTTTTGTTGCTCCAGTGCGACGTTAATTAAAAATATCTACCATACCGAGGCCTGCTTTTGGCTAGGATTGGAATTTAAAGTTTCACACGCCGCTCTCTCTCTCTCTCTCTCTGGTCCTCCTTAAAGAAAGCGAGTTTGATAAAACAAAAAAGTTCTTCAGATAATCCGCTGAGGCCTTATTTGCTTTTTGGTGTTCGACACCGTCCGCCTCCCTTTGTTCACGGCAAGCAGCCGGGCGAACGGTTCTTCCTTTTTTACAATACTTTTAATCAATCTCCTCAGAGATAACAAAGGCGACATTTGTTTTAAAGACTGCAACGTTGAGATGGGTTTACTTTTTTCAAAAGCATTTTAACGACTTCGGTTGACGGTGTGGGGCGGAAAAGCAAATATTTAGGAAAGGAAACAATGGGGAAAATAAAGCGCATTTTTATGTTAGTGCTCCAACTGGTTGATTCCATTTCTTTGCCAGCGACTAGACCAGGAGCTTCGTATTTATAAGGGATAGACGCACGGAACGTGGCTACATTGAACATTTCACTGCACGGGGTAGGTTGGTATTTTAATTAACGTCGCACTGAACCAACACAACGGGCTGTTGGCGACGGTCAGGGATCAATCCCCAAGGGAAAGAGTACAATACGTCATTTTGAACAACGGTCAGATGACGTAGTCACACCTGAGCTGCCAAACCACTCTGCAAACTTCGACACCAGCTCAGGTCTGACCTCGTCATCTAACCGTAGTTCAAGATGACGTGGCATTGTCGACAGATCTTTCCCTTCTGGATTGATCTCTGACTGTCATCAATAGCCCGTTGTGTTGCTCTAGTACGACGTCAATCAAATACCTACTTAGCAAGGACAACGCTTCGCAATTTTGAACTAAGATCAGATGACACACCACGCCATGCCAACGGGAGGACATTTGAGGTCAAGACCGATTTAGCGTGCACCAGCCCCTTTGTACACGACGGACTTTGTTTGGATTCGAACTCGCAACCCTCAGGTTCTTAATCCGTTACGTTTCCAACCGGGCTACCGCGGTCCAGTATATATAAGGGTCATACCCAGAACATTGTTACATTTAACATTTCTTTTCTCGAGAACTACATTCTAGTCTTCGTAATTTGTTTTTTCTAAGGACACCTCGTAACTGACGAGAGGTGGGATGTCTTTATGTGTGAATTAGCTTCCCATTGCAAGCTTATGAAAGATCTCTGTGTTGTCAAGAGGGCGAGATGAAATATGGCTCCTCCATCCAAATGAAAAGCAGAAAAAGATGATCTGATCGTGAGTGTTAAGCTCATTCTAAAGAGGAGTTTATATTTATTGTTATCGGGAGTTGGTCGGCATCCAACCCTGTTTTTCGCTGCCAGGAAGGGGAGACGTCGATTAGATCCGGATTTGCCATGAAACACACATCTTCCTGCGACTGGAGAGTCCTTCCGCCCGATCCACAGGTGGGGGTGCTCTTTTCTTGCTATCGAGTTCATTGGATCTGCCGAGGAATTCAGTCGGTTCCTATTCGTTGTTTCTTGAAGCCACGTTTTCCAAAAGAGCATTGGTCCCCGATAGCCAGAGTAACGGATTAGCAACCGGAGGGTTGTGAGTTCGAATCCAACCAAAGACCGTCGTGTACGCGGGGAATCGGTCGTGGTCTCCAATGTCTTCACGTTGGCATGGTGTGGAAGTTTGGAGAGTTAGGGGATGCTAGATGAAGTGTGACCATGTCATCTGACCGAAGTTCAAAATTGTGAAGCGTTGTCCTTGGTGCGTAGTTATTTAATTAACGTCACACTGGAGCAAAACAACGGGATATTAGCGACGGTCCGGGCTCAACCCTCGAAGGGAAAGACCCGAGGATAACACCGCGTCATTTTGAACCTCGGTCAGTTAACGAGGACACACCTTAACTGGCACTCCACTCTCCAACCTTCCACAGCACCCCATTTGAGGTCACGAAAGATTTAACGTGAAGCAGCCCCCTTTGTACACGACGGTCTTTGGTTGGACCCTTCTGTTGCTAGTCCGTTACTCTTCCAACCGGGCCACCGCCGCCCCAAGTTCTGTCTTGAGCAGGGACGTATTTATTCCAAAATAAATGGTCAAGTAGCGTAATCGATGTGCACCCAACTTTTGTCAAGCTATCCAAATGATTTCGACGAGATATCTTGTCATCAAGATGTTGCCGATTTTTTCATTATGACGAGATCAAGGTCTGATCAGTTTTCTTCCATTAACGATATATCTCGTCCGTAAATGGTTGTCTTGTAAATATCGGTTAACGGTCTTGCTAATGATGAGGTTCCTCGTGAAGACAACCACCAGGAGCCTACTTTAGAAAAATCATGGACACCAGATCATTTCCGCATGTAATTGCTAACCCAACACGCATTTACAGTTGTTTCATTGGTTGTTAAAGTGAATAATCCATCGATGTGCTGCCAAAACGGGAAGAGATAGGTACGGGGGGGGGAAGTGGTTGAATTAACGTTGCAGTGGAGCAACATAACAGGCTACTGGCAAAGACTGGGATCGATCCCGAAGTGAAAGATCCGAGGACACCTTGTTATTTTGTATCAAGAACCCATATATATTGTACACATCTTTAGGTGTGTACTGTATGGGTTCGTGAAGGGGATATTCATGGGTTTGTGAAGTGCGTACATATCTTTAGGCGTGTACGGGCTTCATGAACCCGAAGTATCCAACTGATCTGTTCTTTTTCCATCTGCCTCTGGTGAACATGGGGTCGTGACCCCAGGATGTCTCTCTCTTTCTTCTCTCCACCCTTTCTTTTCTCAATTGCTTGACATTTCCTTGTGTTTGGCACAGTTTGGCCCTTGCGTCGTAAAACCGAAAACCAATTAACTTCCCATAAATAACTTAAATGTTAAAAGCAATCAAAGAGACACAATTGAAATTTATCCAATAGGCACCTGTTGAAGTTTCGTTTATCCTACAGGTGTAAATTTTCTTCATTTATTGAGTTATTTCTCGACATAAAAGTGTCCCACTTCAGAGAACGAAAAACATGCGATTCCAAAAATGCAAAAAAGACAAATGCAGTAAGATGACACTACACTTCGCTGAAGCAGTTCATGTATTGAATTGAAATCATTAAATGCACGTAGATATGAACATAAACAGCCGAAACATCTACCAGCGTTATGCTCCTTTACGAACTTTCGATCGGAATATGAAACCGCGAGGGAAGATTGCCCCTCCCCCCGTAACGTAGTGAACCAAAATGACAAATAAACTAACATTTCGCAATATTACATTACAATATGTTACGAGGCCGTCGTGGCTCAGTGGATATGTCACTGTGCAAGCAACCTTCGAGTTGTACGCGGCACATGTTCGATTCATGTCAGGTGCATTTTTCCCGTTTGCATTTCTCTTCTGTGCAATAAAAACTTTCATTGTGTGTGTCTATTACTTGATATTGTAGGTGGTAATGGTAATTAATTAACGTCGCACTAGACCAACACAACGGGCTATTGACGACGGTCTGGGATCAATCTCGAAGAGAAATATCTCAGGACAATACCACGTCATTTTGAACCACGGTTCAGACGACGAGGCAACTCCTGAGCTGGCACGCCACTCTCCAAACTTCCGCACCACGCCAACGTAAGGACATTGTGGTCACAACAGATTGAACGTGCACCAGTCCCCCTTGTACAAGAAGATGTTTGGCTGGATTCGAACTCGCAACCTTCCTGTTGCTAGTCCGTTACTCTTCCAACTGGGTCACCGCGGCCCACTCATACGGCCAGATCGAGCGACCACCACAAAAAACACCTCAACTCGAGCTCTGCAACGGTTCTCTCTTGTCCAACCAGTTTCCCTGGGTTGGTTGGTTTTGGGGTTTTATGGCGCAAGGGTCCTATTTGGCCATGCTGCGCCAGACACGAGACATACAACATCAAGTAATAGACGCCCACAATGAAAGCTTTACTGACACAGAAGAGAGAAATGCACCCAGGGAGGAATGCACAGGAATCGAACCTGTGCCGCCTACAATTCGATGGTTTGCTAGAGCAGTGGGCATACCCACTGAGCCATAGGCCACACAGGGAGGCGTCGTGCACTCCTGAAGATCACGTCTCACTGGAGCAACACAACGGGCTCTGTTGGCTAAGACCACTATGATAGACTTCCCCAATAGATGTTTCGGTATTTTCGTCCGGAGATCAGAGGTGTTGGCCTCTGATCCGGAGCTATGGCTGAGGACGTTACACCCCCTTCCGAAATTAATTTCCGTTTACGTACCTGAGCATTGTTTGGGATAAAAGTCGTTAGTTCATCCATGCACTCTAGCCACCGTTTCGCCTTCTCTCGCAAGAATCCTTCCTCGCCTCCAAAGCGCTCCATCGTCGGAAGGAGACCCCTCCGAACAATCGATCTCCCTTCGATCCGTTCGATTTCGCAACCGCGTTCTCCACCGTTCCGCCGCGCGACGTGCAGCGAGACGTGTATCGATTGCCGTTCGGACCTGCTTAAAAATGATTCTTTTGACGTGCCCTCCCCCTAAGCAGCCCGATTACAAATTCGATGCAAACGCGATAAGCGAGGGGGCGACACGCTCGGGGGGTCGACCTGGTGGGAGGAACGGGTCGATAGCCGTCGCGGATGCTGGCGATGCTAAAAATAGACTCGTCTTCCCGCCGCTACCCTTGACCTATGCTGAGCGATCCGCGCTGCAACCTGTGAAAGGCGGCTGACTCATCGGGAAAACGTCCGGTTCAGCGATCTCGGGTTCATTGGAACCTTGAGGGTTCCCGAAACGACTTGGTGGATCGCTTTCTAAATCACTTGTCATTTGTTGCAAATCCTTCCTCGTCTGTTGTCTCAAGTTTTTCTAAAATTGGAATTGGGCTCCTTGGACACTCGGGATGACGCATGGTGGAATGCCTGAATCTATTATGATTTTGCATTAGCATGTGCAAAGGAATACTATTATATTGGATTGGCCAAAAAGTTCGTTTGGTTTTTTTTATCTTTATATATACATTTTTAAAATTGTTACAAGTCACTTTATTCAAAAACGTATTGACCGTTTTGTTCTACCATCTTCCTGGCAACTTCATAATTCCCTCCTCCCAAACCTTCTTATTTTTTCCGGGCAAAGAACCGTCCAGGTGTCTCTTGCACTCTTCCAAGGAATCAAATTCCATTAACCCTCCAAGTGGTTTCGACGAGATATCTCGTCCATCAAGTTCTGGTCAATTTTGCTAATGACGAGGCCAAGTCCTGGTCAGTTTTCTTCTAATGGTGAGATATCTCGTCCCTTGAAGATCTGTTCACTTTTGCTGATGACGAGGCCAAGTCCTGGTCAGTTTTCTTCTAATGTTGAGATATCTCGTCCATCAAGATCTGATCAACTTTTCTAATGACACTATGCCTCGTCAAGACAACCAACAGGAGGGTTAAGAAAATTTTGTAAGGATCGGAATAAATGGAACTCCGAAGGTCTGATAAGAGCCCTGTGAATGAGCTGAAAGTTCCCAGCCAAATGGTAACGAACTGTTTCCGAACTGTAACCACTGTTCTACCATGTCACTAAAGAAGCATGAGTTGTGTTGGAAAATTATGCCTTTTCTGTGTTCACTAATCAGTTCCAACCTCCGGTGGGGTGGAGGACCAACTGTAACTTCTACCCTGACGTGAGGGTTCAATACCCCTAAATCTTGGAAGGGTCTACTCTACAGAGTGATTATTTTATTGTATTGTAGGATTAGCTTTTTTTTGCGAGTACCTACAAGTGTAAGCAAATATTTAATCTTGTCATTTTAAATGTTATGAAATTGGAACCTTGCGTTTCAGAGGGTGGGGGCGGCTTCGTGGGTATGCCCACTGCGCTAGCGACCATCGAGTTGTAGGCAGCGCAGATTCGATTCCTGTCAGACGCATTCCTCCCTGGGCGAATTTCTGTCTTCTGTGTCAGAAAAACTTTCATTGTGTGTGTTTAGAACTTGATATTGTCTGTCTTGCTTCTGGCGCAGCATGGCCCAATAGGGCACTTGCGCCTTAAAACCCTAAAACTAATCAACTGAGGTCTGGGGGGGGGTCGAAGCGACATTGTGGAACATCGTGTCCCTAAATATGGCGATTCATCGATTTTGCAAAGCCCTACTCAAATTTATCGATGCAAAAGGAGAGATAGGTGTTAAGAAGCAACTACTAAATTTAGAAAAAAAAAGTAAATAGAATATTTAACAGGTAAGGAGTTCTACCAGTATAACCTTTTTGCGGATACGCGAGATAAAAAAAAATCTTTGACGGGCGGCAATAACAGAACAAGTCAAAAAATGACATTTTTTAGAACAAAAAACATTTAATATTCTATATTGTGAATGAATAAAGTTAATAAAATCAGTTCTGCACCTTATGCCTGACAACTTTCAAGGGTTAAATTAGGAGAAATTTTGGATGTGGCCCTGTGACAAAATTAAGTTACTTGTACTGTTCGTGCCAAAAAAATTGTTTGCACATCACAACTGACTTGTGCTGTTATTCCCGCCCATCAAAGAAAAATAGTAAGTGAAACTTCAAACATCCACCTGGATCAATAACTGTATCGTGTCGTTTTACAAAAGAGGAACATTTAAATAAGTTCCAAGACTAACTTCTTACGAAATAACCCCGAGGTACCCAAGTGATCTCTCCACCCTTCCGTTCTACCCTTCTGCGTTTTGCTTTAAAGTTTTCAAGAAATAGTGTTCAATGTTTGCATGAGAGGAAAGATCATTGCTAAGTTTGAATTATTTAAATAATTTATAAAATTGCCTCTAAGGTGACAAACAGCTTTAAACAAACTTTTCATTTATTTACAATCTGATTTTATGAATACATTTCAATCAGCAACGCACAAGGGAAAAAATAAACAAGAATTAATGAAAACTTCGGAAGTTACTTAAAACCCTTTAGTTTCAAAGACCCACCCGAATAGGTGCTTTTCCCTCATAGCCGGGGTCGCGGTGGCCCGATCGGAAGAGTAACGGATTAGCAACCGGGGGTTGCGAGTTCGAATCCAACCAAACACTGTTGTACAAAGCGGGCTGTTAAATCCGTCGTGACCTCGAATGTCCTCACGTTGGCGTGGTATGAAAGTTTGGAGAGTGGGGTGCCAGCTGAGGTGTTGCCTCGTCATCTGACCGTGGTTCACAATTATGTGGTGTTGTCCTAGGATCCTTCCCTTTGGGATTGATCTCGGACCGTCACCAATAGCCCGTTGTGTTGCTCCAGTGTGACGTAAATTAAAATACCTACCTACCGTTATGGCCATAACAATAAACTTCGGCGCCAATTTGGCGCATTTTTGTTTATTTCTCAGCGCAATTTGTTTCCATAGCATGTTTTGTTTTTTGGCGCCATTTTAGCTCATTCCTTTGTGCAATGGATTTCATGATTTGAGATTTGCCAAGAGGTGAACAAGCGGCAATACTATTTCAAGAAAGATATATTCTTCACAAAGATTGCTGTGTTCGAATAACCACGTAATGAAATTAATTAATTGAAGTCGAAATGGTTATGCAGCCTTCGTCAATGCCGGAAAGAGGAAAACGTGTCCGAACAAAATCGTGGTTTAGTGGACCACATTCCTTTCGTTACTGCCGTACGATTCATTTGTTTATGGTGGCAAGAGTAAACGTTTATTGAATTCTGTCAATTACGGCTTCAAATGAATCACAACGGTAGATTGGAATAATTATATGCAATAAGTATGTGTGCCACATCTTGGTTATCTCGTCCTAACTTTAAAAGAGGTGGAAGTCATAAAATTGTTGAAATTGACGAAACCTTATTCACGAAAAGAAAAATCACGCCAAGAAATAAGCATAAATGCGCCAAATTGACGCCGAAATTTATTGGTATGGTTATAACGGAATAGCCCCGAATAATTCTGCATTAAAGGAAATTATCCTCTTGGAGACTTGTGTTCGCAAAAAGCAATAATTCCCCTTCCGAATCAGCACCATCTCGGCAGCAGACACTGTTTAAAATAAATCATGCATAAACGCGAGTGCAGAGTCATTCCCGATGGACGAAGAACTCGTTCTATTTGTCTCGCAACCGGCGCCCTGTCAATTTTGATTAAAATTGACAAATCTTTTTTAGTTTTGCAGAAAAAACTCATTGGAATGTCCCGAAGGGACATAAAAAAAGTACAATTCGCCATCTTATATGAGAAATGGTTGGAAAAGGTATATATAAATAGGATCACCAAATTGAGAACTTCTCATTAAGTTTATTTGTGTTTTTTTTTTGGGGGGGGGGAGAGTGGAAGAGAAACGGATTAGCAACCGGAGGGTTGCGAGTTCAAGCCCAACCAAAGATCGCCGTGGGCGATGGTGCAAGTTAAATATGTCGTGGCGTCGAATGTTGGTGTGGAAGTTTGGAGAGTGGAGTGCCTGTTCAGATGCGACCTCGTCATCTGACCGTTACGTTAATTAATACCTACCTTTTTGTGTTTTTTTGCATCTATACTTGTCTCTAGAATCAGTCCTAATCAGTGGATTGTGTTCATGTCATTTCCTTTATACGGAAAAGAAAGTTTAAAAACGAATTTCACAACTATGAGGGGGATTTTTTCATTGTAAACAAACATACCCTGGGAAGACGAGGATTCGGTTATTCATTGGTCCCGCTCGGCAGTTAAATTGACATCGCGCTGGAGCAACACAACGGGCTACTGACGATGGTCCGGGTCCAATTACGAAGGGAAAGATCCGAGGACAGTCATTTTGAACCATAGTCAAGTGACGAGATCAACACCAAAACTGGCGCCCCACTCTCCTAACTTACGCACCACTCCAGCGTAAGGACATTTGAGGCCACGACAGAATTTACGACCACCCTACCCCTCACGTACACGACTGCCTTTGGTTGGATCGAGTTTCGAACTCGCAACCCTCCGGTTGCTAATCCGTTACTCTTCCAACTGGGCTACCGCGGCCCAGCCGGTTCGGGTTGGGAGAGGTCTTTAAGCTAGTGAGCCTAGCAAACACACACACACTCAACTAACAGTCGAATGTACTATTATTTCGCATTCAAGACATGCATGCAATCATTAACTTAGTGTTATCCAAACATTGAGAGATTCTCCACCCCCGTTCTTCAAATAAGAAATGTCACTTATTAACATTTCATATAACATACATTTCATTGACATTTCATGGCAATCCAACTTTGTAAAAAATAGCCCGGGGGTTGTGTTGCTCCCCGTAACGTTAATTAAAAAATACTAACCAACTTTGTAAAAATTGAAATGATAATCACTTTTAAAACATGACTTTTAAATCAACACGAATGCAATACCTTGCAAGTTTTTATGTAGACCAATCTGTGTGTACTCAAAATCTCACACGATAATACTTTTTACAAAAAAAAAATGTCATTTCTATAACACAAATAAAAAAAATATTTCAAACAGCATTTGGTAATATTTTAGCTATAATGGTAAGTTCATTTGCATGTTTGGTGAAACGGTTCTTCGAAAATATCGCTACTCCCCAAGTATCAATCACTCATCACGATCGATACCCAGTATGCCTCAAGCTCTTTGTTGGGGTTTTATGGCCCTATTTGTCCAAGACACACACAATCAAAGTTTTACTGACACAGAAGAGAGAAATACACCCAGGGCACCTGACAAGAATCGAACCGTCTACAAATCGAGGGTTGCTAGCGCAGTGGGCGTACCCGCTGAGCCAGACGGCCCCTTGCTGATGACAAGATCATCAAGATATTGCTGCAAATGACGAAGATCAAAATCTGGTCAGTTTTTCTAGTGACGAGATATCTCGTCCATCCAGATCTGGCCAGTTTTAGAAGACACACGCCACCACCAGGAGGGTTAATTATGTCCTTTATGACATCGATTTGAATACGGTTTTCAAGAAACGATGTCTGTTAAAATTGTACTAGGAAATACATTTTATTAATAGCAGCAACCACCTACGAGTGTTTGAAGGGGAGGCATTTCAGAAATATTCATTTAAAAGTGGTTTTATTGGATATAGTTTTAAGCAGAATTTTGTCACGGAATATTTCCTAGAACTATGTGTGGTATAAATTGCACTCTATAATCGAAGTACAGCTCTTTAAAGTCAATTCTTTAAAGAATTCTATTTCGATTATAGAGTGCAATTTACTTCATGTAGACCCCTGCAAATCGTATTCCTATTCATAAAAGAGAGTGCGATACAGTACTCTTCTGACATACGTCTGAGGCAGGTAGTTGAACAACGTCGCACTGGAGCAACACAACGGGCTATTGGAGACGGTCCGGGATCAATCCCCCAGAAAAGATTCAAGTACAACACCACGTCATTTTGAATCACGGTCAGATGACGAGAACACCTGAGCTGCCACCCCACTCTCCGAACTTCCACACAACGCCAACGTGAGGACATTGGAGAATACGACAGATTTGGCGTGCACCAGCTCCCTTTGTACACGAGGGTCTTTGGGTGGACCGAGTTGCGAATAAGTTGTTCTTCCAACTGGGCTACCGTAGCCCTGAGACGTTTGCGGAATCTGGGCTTTCGAGATCCAGTGACAGGAGCCAAGTCCGACCGCCCTGCTGGTTAACCACTAATAGCAAACACTAATACGGTGGACAATAATAATGTTTATGGTGTGTACCATAATAATGGTTATGGTGTGTACCACAATAATGGTTGGTTAACCCTCCTGGTGGTTGTCTCGTAGAGGCATCTCGTCATGACCGGATCTTGACCGATGAGATACCTCAACATTAAACTGACCACATCTCAATCTCACCGTCATAAAAAAATTGGCAGTATCTTGGTGGGCGAGATATCAAAATGGGTCCCATCTTGATGGATCAAAACCACTTGGAAGGTTAACAAGATTAATGTGGTTCTAACAAGTATATTTTATGCAAATTATTATTAATATGCTATACTTTATTTTCAAAACGTCCATTCTGTTTGATCCATATTCTCCATCTCTGATTGGGTGTTGGGTTGTTGGTGCTTCTGGGGCCCGTCCCACCTGTTTTTAAAATAGGGGACAATAAAAATGCAAGCACCGTGCAGCCAAAACAAATCCCCGGCTGTTGCCAAATCATGTGGAGGATATTTTTAGGCCAACGAACTGGCCTCTCTTTCCTCCTGGGTATGTTTCCGTTCCGCATCCTTTGATAGCTACCGGTTGACATCTTGATTCTTCCTGGCAACTCCCCAACCCTTCCCTCTGGCAGCCCCCTCTTCGCTTGTTGACATGGTTACACTTATTTAAATTCAACCCACAATGACGGTGCGTCGTCAATGTAACCATTGGGATCGAGAAGCTATCGACTTCGTTCGCGTCATGTGTGAAACAGCTGCTGAGAATCTTCTCTGCCGAGCTAGCTACACTAAGAACGCCTACACTCAAACGATAATGCTTATCCGAGTGTAGGTATTTTAATTAACGTCGCACTGGGAGCAGCACAACAGGCTAGTGGCTATGGTTCGGGATCAAACCCGAACGGAAAGATCCGAGAACAACATCATGTAGTTTTGAACCACGGTCAGATGACACGGTCAATACCTGAGCTGGGATCCAAAATTTCACACCACGCCAACGTGAGGAAACATGAACAGATTGAACATGCACCAGCCTCCCATATATACGACGGTCTTTAGTTGGATTCGATCTCGCAACCCTCCGGTTGTTAATCCGTTACTCATCCAACAGAGCTACAACGATCCCACAGCTGCTAAGAATCTTATCCACCTGGCGAACTACGCTCAATTAAGAATCTTTTCTTTACACTAGATGGCGTATCCCCATCTTAGATGATAAAATTCATGGAATTCAAATAAAATCTTAATTATAAATGTGATAAAAATCCTGAATGATGACGGAAGGTAAAAAGCAATAGATAGGAGGTTGACCCAACAGGTCTGATAAAATTGGTGAAGAGGTATTAAAAAATCGAAGGTAAAATGGTTTGAGACTAGGAGAGGTTTAAATATGGCGTGTGGTAAAATAACTGATGGCACGGTTTCTCCCATTAATAAAAATCCATGCGTGCCTCTCGAATAGCCGATGCGCAGAAAAGGCACTAAAACATCTAGCCGTTGAGATGGTAATGACGGCAGGAGTGAAATAGATACCATTTAAACAAGCTTTTCGAGCGGTATCTTTCTTAGACTTGCTACACGTGAAATGGAAAGGTTGTTTTACATTAAATTATATTTTGGAAAATTAATCTGATTAAATGTCTCGAGAATGGTACAATATGACCCAAGAGTGCCATAAAATGACACCCAATCTTTAATACCTTGCTAAACAGCTGCACCAAGTACTTAATTTAAATTCAACAGAGATGTCGCCACTGCAGCAATTGGAGTGGCAGACATGTTCTAGAAGGTATCGACACTTCATTGAAGGGTAAAGTGACTTGCGCGACACGAATGCTCATCTCCAGTACCTTTTCATCACTGGTACCTCAGTGGAACACCAGGAGAGCTGCTTGACTTCAATTTTCCAATCAAACTTTATGCTTGCCAGGCTCCGATCTGGCCATTTGAAAAAGATGATTTTCATTGATGGCCAGAAATCCCTTTCCCACCTGTGTAAAGTATGGCTTATTACCAGCCTCGCACATTTTGAATTGCATTGGAGCCATACACAAAGACATTTTTAAGGACCCATCTGTCATTAGACGCGATAAATCTAGTCCAAAAAAAATCAACTCTAGTCCAAATTCAAAAGGAATAGTGGTAAGATGCTCTGCTACTTATTCACTGATAAATGCGCTTGCAGCTCTTGGATTTGGTGGGGCCGCGGTAGCCCGGTTGGAAGAGTAACGGACTAGAAACCGGAGGGTTGCGAGTTTGAATCCAACAAAGAGACCGTCGTGTACAAAAAGCTGGTGCGCGTTCACTCTGTCGTGGCCTGCAATGTCCTTACGAATAGCCCGTTGTGTTGCTCCAGTGTGACGTTAATTAAAATACCTTCCTTAAATTCGGTGAGCACTGATCCAAATTTAAGTGTTAATGGGAATCGAACATTCTTATGTCTCAAGTGAACTCTGGAAGATTCTCGACCTTCAGAATGACTGACACCAAGGCCACGTGTACGTCTCCCCGACTGCAGACACCCCGGATGATGGATGAACCCCTCTCAGTCCGCTGTAGCAGGACCGAAGATTCAAGAAGTGTCTTTCCCAGAGACCGCTTTAAAACAATCGCCTCCATCTCTTCTTTACTAACACGACTTCCTTTTTCACTCCACTCTAGTTCTTGGAGTATCTCGCTACTCCAAACGGTCATCGAACAATACTGACTCTGGAGGTTTTTTCCCCTCCGCTCGCTTTTATTTCTTAACGCTGCGCGTCGATATCTTTGTATTGGGGGGGGGGGGGCACTTTTCTCCCAGTGATTCTTCGTTGGCGAAGTTTCAAGAGTTTCGTCCGACTTTATTTGTTACCAGCATCATTCTTTAATATCGTCGAGGAAGCTCTTTCTTTTGCGACGCTCCTGACGTCGGCCATTTGGAAACTTTTCACTTTGTTTCTGTACTTGTTACTTTTTCCATCTATTTTATCTTCATCGTGACAGTCAGTGGTTGGTTTGATTGGGGGTTTTATGGCGCATATTTGGCCATGCAGCGCTAGACACAAGACTTACAACATAAAGTAATAGGTAGTTAGGCATTTAATTGTCGCACTGGAGCAACAGAAAGAGCTATTGGCGACTGTCCGGGATCAACCATCGAAGGGAAAGACACCACGTCATTTTGAATCGCAGTCAGATGACAAGGTCGCACCTGAGCTGGCACCCCACGCTCCAAACTTCCACATCACGCTAACGTGAGGACATTGGAGGACAATGCAGGTTGAATGTGCACCAGCCCTCTTGTACACAATGGTTTTTGTTTGGATTCGAACTCGAAACCCTCCGGTTTCTAATCCGTTACTCTTCCAACCGCTTACAGTGTCGCTTAAAAGAGTTTGCTCATTCTAAATCCAGAGTAACGACCCAATTTCATTCGAATTTCTATCGTAACAGTGATATTTGTAAAAATACAAAAATCGGTTCGCCTCCATGCGTGTTCCAATGACCCATAATCGTAGGGAAGGGTGCAAACATATCCGTTATCGTTTGCAGCTAATGAAATTTAAAATGGAATTCCGGCATCCCTCTCGAAACGACGCAATTAAGCGACTCCTTCCGATCGATGGTGGCCTCTGGATGCGCCCTCTTTTTTCAGCTCCTCCCCGACACTTCATCGGGGGTGGGGGGGGGGCTAATGGGCTTTTAATTATCTCCGATAATAAGCCCCCGCATGCATGGATGGCTTTATTTGGGGCAGCCGGAGAACAGATGCCGTGCAGAACTTCAATCGGTTGTGTGGGTTGATAAAGGCGT
This sequence comes from Meta bourneti, assembly GCA_933210815.1. NCBI lineage: Eukaryota > Metazoa > Arthropoda > Arachnida > Araneae > Tetragnathidae > Meta > Meta bourneti. Next base: position 116,666,380 of record OW119923.1, on the reverse strand, counting down.
CAGGTTGCAATGAATTTGCGACCGTCCTAATCCGATTGTGGCAGTTTGGTTTGGAGAGGGCCTTTGTTGGTGTTGTCGCAATGCCGTTCAGCCGACCACACCGAGTTCACCTTGATTACAGGTTGGTTGGGGTTTTATGGCGCAAGGGCTCTATTTGGCAAAGTTTCGCCACACACGAAGTATGCCATATCAAGTAATAGGCGATCACAATGAAAGTTTTACTGACACAGAAATGAGAAATACACCCAGGGAGGAATGTACCTAGCAGGAATCGAACCGCCTACAACTCGAAGGTTGCTAGCGAAGTTGGCATACCCACTGAGCCACGACAGCCCTTTGCTAATAACAAGGCATCTCGTCATCAAGATATTGCTGCGTATGACTACTTGTGAAAATGAAAGGAGTAGGCAAGTGTTTAATTAACGTCGCACTGGAGCAACACGGGCTATTGGGATCGACCCGCGAAGGGAAAGACCCGAGGACAACACAACGTCATTTGGTCAGATGAAGAGGCAACACCTCATCTGGCATCCCACTCTCCAAACTTCCACACCACGCCAACGTGAGGACATTAGAGGCCACGACAGATGGAACGTACACCAGACCCCGTGTACACGATGGTCTTTAGCCGGATTTGAACTCGCAATCCTCTGGTTACTAATCCGTTACTCTTCCAACTGGGCTACCGCGGCCCCACTACAAGAGAGGGAGCAGAATCCATCAGGAAGAATCAAAATTACGTGAAATGATGAATTCTTGACTTTTTGCTTGTCTCCATCAGCCAGTTCTAAACATCATCAGCCAGTTCTAAACCTCAATACTGTTATTCTAAAAAAAGAACAAGGCTGTCCCTTACAATGGCGAGGGTTTAGTCTCATGACTCGACCATGCTATTACACATTTCAGTAGTTTGCCGATTCTATTTTTGCCAATCTGGCCAATCTGCAAGTAACGTGGATGGTTCAACTATTAAGAAATTGATTTGTATTAGGACTCTAAAGCAGGGTGCCAAGCTCAATTAAAACACGGGCCATCTAATGCAACTGGTCAGATTCACGCGGGCCACATCACATTTACAAATTTTCTTATAATTATATTTTGAAGTGAGGATTCGGGAATAAGGATAGGATAATTCAAACACGTTATGTAATTAAGTGAATTTAGGGTAATAATTTATAATATTGTTACATAATTGCTTTTATTTAAACGTTTATTTAATTTAACGTATTTGTAAAACTAAAATTAATTTTTTTACCGAAAATGCCAGCGCTTTCCTCCTACTAGTTTTCCAATAGCCCGTTGTGTTGCTCCAGTGTGACGTTAATTGAAAATACCCCCTACTAGTTTTCCAATATCTGGATTCAAAGACTGGAGAACAGACAATCTTCATTATGGCAGATAGATGTTTATCAGTTAATCTTGATCTGTAGACCGTTTTATTTCATCTCATGGACGAAAATAGTTGCTCACACAAGTACATACTCCCAAAATAGCATAAAATTTATTTGTGCAGCTAACTTTAATTTCCGAGTATTTTTCACCTAAATAAGAATATATTTTGGGACTTCCTATTTCTCGATATTTGTCTTTTAAAACCGAATCATTCTGGAAATCAATTAATTCCAGTTGTATCGAAGTGGGAGCATTTTCAACTTCAAAGGAAAAAGGCCTAATAAAAAAAAAAGAAATTTTGTAACTCTGAAATCATTAAAACGTTTATCGAATTCGTTTTTGATTTCTTCAGTTTTACCACAATATTATAAAAATGAGCAACTTTGATTTTGTGCTTTTAACTGCTCATACGTAGGAAAATACGTCAAAACGTTTTTGTAGATGATTGTTAAACAAAGTCAGTTTTTGTACAAAACTTGATATTGCATCGTATATATTCGTTATTAATTGATCTTTGCCTTGCAATGTAATATTAAGATTATTCAGATGACCTGTAACATATTGTCCTGTTTTCATTTTATTTCAGAGCATCGTGGGCCACAAAAAATTACCTCGGGGCCTCCAGTTTGACACCCCTGCTCTAAAGGAATGCTGTGGTTCATTGGCATAAAAGAGCCGCGGTAGCACGGTTGGAAGAGTAGTGGATTAACAATCGGAGAAGGGTTGCGAGTTCGAATCCAACCAAAGTGCGTCGTGTAGAAAGGGGGCTGGTGCACATTAAATCTGTCGTGATCTCAAATATCCTCACGTTGGCTCGGTGGGGAAGTACGGAGAATGGGGTGCCATCTCAGGTGTTGCCTAGTCATCTAACCGTGGTTCAAAATGACGTGGTGTTGTCCTCGGATCATTCCCTTTGGGATTTATCCCGGACCGTCACCAATAGCCCGTTGTGTTGCTCCATTGTGACGTTAATTGAAATACCTACCTGCAGTGACTTTATGTATCAAAGAATCTCTGAACTTAGGTAAAGCGCAAAAATAATTTCTTATATAAAAAAGGCCCCATTTCTGCGAAGTATTCTCACAGTTGGAAGTTCTTGCGCACATATTAGAGTCGATTACCTCTATCTGAACTGAAGTGCGAAAAAATGATAGCGCCGTTAATAGACCGATAAATGAACGTATCTCATTAACGAGCGATACCTTCAATTTAAGTGTTGGCCGATATTTATGCACGCGCAAGTTTTATAATTATCTTCGGGCAGAGTTCAAGGTTGCGGCAGATAGCAAACCAACGTGTCGTTATGGGGAATGAATACAAGATTATGCTCAAGGTATGTAGGTAGCTAATTTATATAATTAACGCCGCTCTGGAGCAACTTAACGGGCTATGGGCGACCGTCATTTTAAACCACGATCAGATGACGAAGTCACACCTGAGCTGGCACCCCACTCTCCAAACTTCCACACTACGCCAAAGTGAGGACATTGGAGGTCTCGACATATTTAACGTGTACCAGCCCCCTTTGTACACGATGGTCTTGGGTTGGATTCGAACTCGACACCCTTCGGTTGCTAATCCGTTACTCTTCCAACCGGGCTACCGTGGGTATCTGGAGCACAGAAACGAGTTACATGATCAAACAGGGCAGTGAAAATCATTGTAATGGATTATACAAGGTAAAATCGTCGGTGAGAAAAAAACGTTTAATACATGAGTATAAAATTCAGATCTCCAGGAAAACATAAGTATAGATAAGGTAGGTATTTAATGTCTCACTGGAGCAAGAAAAGTGTAAAAAATTTAGAAATGTGATTTATTTTTCGAAAACGAATGGAAAGCACCTTTTCCATTTAAATGAAAAAACAAAGCAGAATACAATACTATTCAATAACTCGTTTTCAGATGAAAATGCCCCAAGAATCGAATTCTATTGGTAACTTTAATGTCATTTCCCAGTGTTAAAACCACAATTAATCTTCGAGGCTCTAACGTAAAACTTGAAATTACTCATCAATTTTGTTGAGCAATATCTGTTATTAAAGCAAGTCACAAGTGTTACAATTTTGTACAAGATTATTTTTTTCTTAAATCACAGAATAACTGAAATTTTTAGACTTGTTATATATATATATATATATATATATATATATATATATATATATATAAAGGTTTGAATTATATTAAAACAATCCTTTAGAAGCCTGGAACCAAATGCATTGAAATTAAGGTGTATGTATACAAAAGAAATTACGAAAATCGACCAGAGTATCGATATTTTTTTGTATTAATTCAAAATATTTTCCAATTCTTAGTTTTTAAACAATACCAAGATCTTGTAAGTATTCGAAATAGTTTTCTAGTTACAAGAGTTTTCGTGGGATACTATAACCATATAAAACATGTTTCCAAAACTTTCGACTCAATTTCTGAAGAACTGTTTTTGTAATAGGATGCTTTGTTCAAACAGTGATAACTCAATGTCAGTTGGTTGGATTGAGGGTACATCAAGTAATAGACACACACAATGAAAGTTTTACTGCCACAAAAGAGAGAAATACACCCAGGGAGGAATGCACAGGAATCGAACCGCCTACAACTCGAAGGTTGCTAGCGAAGTGGGCATACCCACGTCAAAACATGAAAAATGATATTAGAAATAATTTCCAATAGGAATTGTCTTTCTGAACACATTAGAATTTGAGATCACTGTTCAAAAGACATGCTAATTAGATCCAAATTCGATAATTAAAGATTAGTTGAATCTGAATTTTTTTACACTGAAATGAGTTTAAGCACAAACCAATGACCTATTGTAAAAAAATTGGATTTAAAAGTCAAAATTTAAAAAGAAATCTTCTAGTGCATACGTACGCCTTAATTTTGTTGAAAAATAAATTTGATAAGGCAAGGGCAGATTTAGAGGAATGCCCCAAAAGGCTATATATTTTAAACGTTAAAAATATTTCGTCTTTGTGTATCCTCTGTCACTCCCTTATGGACACACATTCCCATTTTTTGTTTCCTCTTTTAATTTTTACAGGAAGGTTTAAAACACACTGGAGTCAACTCTGCGATTGACGAAGCATGAATTTATGCTGATCTCTTCACACACATCCATCCATTGTGGATTGGTATTTCGTTATCATAAAAAGAACGGGGGAATATTTTGATGACGGGATATTTCGTCATAAAAAAAACGGCAGTATCTTGAACACGAGATATTTCGTCATCAGCAAACTGGATCAGATCTCGATGGACGAGATATCTCGTGTGGAGGGCTCAGCTAACTTCAGAGTGCATCTCCTTTGAAGGTTCCTAAAAGCAAAACAATTTCGGCCCGTGGGCCGTCTTCCCTGAAAGAAAGATCCGAGGGCAGATAAAGAAAGAAGCCGAGAATCGATTTTCGTAGTCCTCCCCTTTCATCCCGTCGAAGAGTGTTTTTTCTCTAAAGAGATCCCCAACCGCCACTCGAGCACGAACCCTCCAAAAAAGGGCCATCGAAACAATACACCTCCCGGGAAGTGTGGCAACGAGATAAACAGAGATGAATGAGATAAATGTCACGTATTCTAGTAAATACGACCTATGGAGAGATAGATTAGTTATCAAGTTCACGCGACACTTGATCTGGCTCATCGCGCTCTCGCATCACACGCCCTCTTTAAAGGTGAACCCCCGGCAGAACTTTGATTGAGGCCCGAAGTTTGGAATCGGGCCCGGATTTCGTTAACTTGAAAAAAGAGTATAAAAATTATTTATAACATGCCTAAAAATTTGAAAAATGACCCGAAAATTGTTTACATTTTAGCGACTCGGAGGTCTAAAAATAAATTTTTTTTCACTGGCCAGGGTAGGTAGGTATTTTAATTAACGCCACACTGGAGCAACACAACGGGCTATTGGCGACGGTCCGGGATCCAACCCGAAGGGAAAGATCCGAGAACGTCATTTTGACAAAGTCAGATGACGAGGCGAACATCTAAGCTGGCACCCCACTCTCCACAACCGTTAGCGTGGATCAAGAGTGATATGATCTACAAACAGTCAAGAGAACAGAGGAATATCTGACACCTGTGCAACAGAGACGCAGGGAAATGCATACCAATTGAGATTAAAGTACACAGGGCTTCCCACTGTTTGGCCCATCCAGTCAATCATTGGGGTAAACTCTGAACAGTGCATTAAACTAAGGACTATCATTGATTATACCACAACAGCAGCAATATAGACAGCATTTGTTTCAGAGGTTAAGAATCGTAGCTAGGTATTTAATTAACATCGCACTGGAGCAACGCGAGCTATAGGTGATGGTCTAGGATCAACCCCCGAAGGGAAAGAATCGAGGACAACACCATGCCAAACTTCCACACCACGCCAAAGTGAAGACTTTCAAGTTCATGACAGATTTAATGTGCACCAGCCCCCTTGTACATGTCGGTCTTTGGTTGCATTGGAACTCGCAACCCTACGGTTGACTGGCCAGGGAAAGATACAAACGAAAAAAAGAAGTGAATACAGACATAAACTACTATAATACAACATAAACGTGTTCTACACCAAAACATAAGAGAAAATACAGAAAAACGAAATACAACGGGAGGCCTAAAAGTTCTCCATTACAGGGAAGGGCCGGAGTAGCCCGGTTGGAAGAGTAACGGATTAGGAACCGTGTGACTTCGAATCCAACCCAAGAGCGTCGTGTACAAAGGGGGCTGATGCACGTTCAATCTGTCGTCGCCTCAAATGAGCTCACGTTGGTGTGGTGTGGACGTTTGGAGAAATGGGGTGGCCAGCTCAGGTTCAGCCCCTTCATCTGACCGTGATTCAAAATGATGTGGCGTTGTCCTTTCCCTTCGGGCTTGATCCAGGACCGTTGCCAATAGTGTTGCTCCAGTGCGATGTTAATTAAATAGCTACATACCATTATCGGGAAATCTGAGTCGGTGAATTTCTTTACAGCGAAGCAGGTGACAATGCCAATTTGATGCAGATGGGCGGCAAGACAAGGATGCTGAGAAAGGTTGTCCCCGCATCAGGTAAGTTAGTCAGGAACCTCCTCCAGACAACATCTAGTTCATTGTTTTGTAGATATTCCATTTTGCTGTTCTCGTTGATACTTGGAAGCGACTCGATGTCTGTCTCAAGGATAGGAGTGGAAGGAAGTCTCGTTTCTTGGGTTAAAACTCCGACTATTCGGTAGTTCACTCACGAATACAAACTTTCTGTTTGGGGGTTGAAGGGTTATCACGGAATTTTATGGAAGATGAGTTGTATTTTATGGTGTAAACGGAAGGTATAATAAACTTTTTACACCCATCACAAAATTAAAAAGTTAGGCTAGACTTGGAAAAAATACTAAAATGCCGTAACAATAAATGACGAAAAATGCTCCTTAAAATCTCAAAAATTGACCAAAAATATCCTGAAAAACTCAGTAAAAGACCAAAAATATCCTGAAAATCTCAAAAAATGACCAAAAATATCCTGAAAAACTCAGTAAAAGACCAAAAATATCCTGAAAATCACAATACATGACTAAAATGCCCTGAAAATCTCAATAAATGACCAAAAGTGCCCAGAAAATTTCAAGAAATGACCAAAAATATGAAAATCTGAATAAACCAAAAATATCCTGAAAACTCAATTCGAACAACATTTCTAGAATAAGATATCAAAAGGAATTTCTGTTTGTATGGCGTTGTCTACGCAATACTAACGAGGTCATATAATGAGGTGTGTTATATGAAGAGTTTTTTTTAAATCAAGAGCCAACGCTTTGGGGACTTGCTCTCAGACCCTCCCCCTCCCTGGACACATAAATGGTTGATTAGGTAATTAATTAACGTCTCACTGGAGCAACACACGGGCTATTGGCGACTGTCAGGGATCCATACCAAAGGCAAAGATCCGAGGACAACACATCATTTTGAATCACGGTCAGATGACGAGATCAAAACTTCAGCTGGCATCCCACTCTCCAAACGTCCACATCATCGTGAGAACATTTGAGGCAGATTGAGCGTGTACCAGCCCCTTTGTACACGACGGACTTTGGTTGTATTCGAAGTCACGGTTTCTAATCCGTTACACTTCCAACTGGGCTACCGCAGCCCCAGTCTTACGGAGAAGAAAAGAAGCAGGGGAAAAGTAGTTTGCGAGAATGTGCCCGATTTCCATCCCAAGACATTCCGCATTGTTTTTATTCTCTTGACAAAGGATGAGACCTTGAGGGGGATCATTTTCCCCGCTCCAGTGGGGTGCCAAGTAGCTAATGCTTTAATTAAAGGCCACCGGGCCATTAATTATTAATAGCTCAAGGCCCTTTAATTATCGATTAGCTATTAAAGGCCCCTGTAATTAGCTTTCTAGCTATTAAAATTATAAGTCATTTTTTAGAGTCGCCTCGACGGCTTCAGGCCTTTAATCAACCGGCATCGAAATTAGATCGACACATTAAGCTGCCACACGAAGTCATAAAAATTTCCTTTTCTCAATTTTAAAATACTTTAAAAAGAGATACCACATGTAGGGGGGGTATTTCAATTAACGTCACACTGGAGCAACACAACGGGCTATTGGTGACGGTCCGGGATCAATCCCAAAGGGAAAGATCCGAGGACAACACCACGTAATTTTGAACCACGGTCAGATGACGAGGCAACACCTGAGCTGGCACCCCACTCTCCAAACGTCCACACCACGCCAACGTGAGGAACCACATGTAGGGGGGGGTATTTCAATTAACGTCACACTGGAGCAACACAATGGGCTATTGGTGACGGTCCGGGATCAATCCCAAAGGGAAAGATCCGAGGACAACACCACGTAATTTTGAACCACGGTCAGATGACGAGGCAACACCTGAGCTGGCACCCCACTCTCCAAACTTCCACACCACGCCAACGTGAGGACATGTGAGGCCACGACAGATTTAACGTGCACCAGCCCCCTTTGTACACGACGGTGTTTGGCTGGATTCGAACTCGCAACCCTTCGGTTGCTAGTCCGTTACTCTTCCAACCGGGCCACCGCGGCCCGAACCACATGTAGGAGGAAGGTATGCATGGTAGGTATTTTAATTAACGTCGCACTGGAGCAACACAACGGGCTATTGGCGACGGTCCGGGATCGAGCCCTAAAAGAAAGATCCGATGACCTCATTTTGAATCACAGTAAGAGGACGAGGTTCGACGGTAATCACAGTTCGACTCTTGTTTCAACGCTAGAAAAGAGTCCGAGTACATTTGGAGCCGAGGTAGTCCGGTTGGAGCAGTAGCTGATCATCAACCAGAGTTGTGAGTTCGAAACTCGATCCAACCAAAAACAGTCGCGTACGCGGAAGCATGTTAAATCTCATGGTCTCAAACGTTGGCGTGGTGTGAAAGTTTGGAGAGACGGATTCCAGCTCAGGTGTTGACCTCGTCATCTGACCCTGATTCAAGATAACGAGGTGTTGTCCTCGAATCTTTCCCTCGGGGATTGATCCCGGGCCGCCGTCAATAGCCCGTTGTGCTGCTCCAGTGCGACGTGAAGTAACTTCGTTCCGAGCACACTTCCCAGTTGAGTGATCATACTGTTATGCAATTGCCGTTAAGGGATCCGACAACTTTTCAAGCACGATTTTCGGCTGGAATATCGGACCGCAGTAGCCCGTTTGGAAGAGTAAAGGATTAGCAACCGGATTATTTCGAAACTAAGTCCAACGAAAGACCATCGTGTACAAAGGGGCTGATGCAGGTTCAATCTGTCGTGTCCTTACTCTGGCGTGGTGTGGAAGTTTGGAGAATTGGATACCAGCTCAGGTGTTGACCGCGTCATCTGACCCTGATTCAAAATAATGAGGTGTTGTCCTCGGATCTTTCCCTTCGATTTTGATCCGGAACCGCCACCTTGTGTTGCTCCAGTGCGACGTTAATCAAAATACCTGCCTATCATTGGCTAAAATATGGATTTTCCAATTTTCGTAAAATGATGGATTTGAGGGTTGAACCAATGTTTTAATCTCGATGAAGAGTGAAAACCTTGCTTATTTTACATTCAAAGCAGACACAAATTTTGGGAACGCAGGAGGGTTTTGAGGTTCGTGAGAAAAAAACAGTTGATTTTGGTATTAGAGGAGGTGATCTTTACAAATCAGGATCACTTTACAGCTTCATTTACCATTTAAAGGTAGGATTCAGTATTGAAATATATTTAGCTTTTTCTCTATCAATTATTTAGGATTGTTCTTTTGAGCAAAACACAACCAACGAGTTATGCTTCAAATGTTTGGAAATTTTGTAGTACTTTGAGAGTGGATGGAGGAAATGAACTACTGCGATTAATGCTTCTTATTTTTATTCATCAAAGTCGAGTTGCTATAATTTTTGAAAATATTCCTTCTTGGTTGAACTTTGAAAAACTGGTTTACAATGATGTGAGTGATTCATTCCCTAAAGAAAGTTTTAATCTGCAGAATAATACCTCAATTTAAATTTAAGTTATGTTTTCGTGGTGGTATTAGATTTTTTCTATTTTCCTCACTTTTGGGGATCTAAACGTAAAAAAATTAGCTTAGTATTTTTTTATGTTATTCTAAGTTCTTAGCCATATTCAATTATGTAATGCACAAAAAAAGTCGAATTTCAAATTATTTCAAAACATCCTATCCGAAGGTTTTCGGGGGGGGGGGGCCGTCGTGGCTCAGTGGGTATGTCCACTGCTCTAGCAACCTTCGAGTTGTAGGCGGCGCAGGTTCAATTCCTGTTAGGTGCATTCATCCCTGGATGTATTTATCTTCTGTCAGTAAAACCATTCATGCGTGTGTATGATTATTACTTGATATTGTATGTCTCGTGTCTGGCGCAGCATAGCCAAATATGGCCCTTTCGCCATAAAACCCAAAACAACCAACCGAAGGTATTTGGATACGTATTAGATACGATCTGTTACATAACATTTCTAATTTTCAAGTATCGCTTAGTTTAATACGTATAAATTCGGACAAAATACCTTGAAAGAATTAAAATTAACATTTCGTAAAGTTTTTGGGTGCAAAAATGAGATGTTTACAAAATTATTTGCTGAAATTTCAAGAGTCGTATTTTTGGCGTGCCAAATAAATTTGTACACCCGAGAAAATCAGTTCGTTTAAATAATTCGTGATTGCTTTTGACTTTACGCCATAAGCGGTCGTCGTGGCTCAGTGGGTACTGCGCTACAAACCTTACAGTTGGAGGCGCGAGGGTTGGATTTCTACCAGGTGCCTATTCCTACCTGGATGCATTTCTCTCTTCTGTGTCAGTAAGAGATTTATTGTGTGTGTTTGTCTGTTACTTGATATTGTGTTTGGCGCAGCATGGCCAAACAGGGTCCTTGCGCCATAAAACCCCGAACAACCAAACTTACGCCATAAACCCAAACTAAGCAACCAGGATTTCTTTCAAAATATTACGCTAAGCAAATGTGCTTGGACGTCTTGTTACGATCCTTCATTCGGTACCGTATATTTATCCAACTCAGAATGAAGTTGAAGAGACTATCTTAAAGGGTATGGATTGTAGGAGTATATAGGGGTAGGTTGTTAATTAACGCCGCACTGGAGCACACAACGGGCTATTGGCGAGGGTCCGGGATCAAGCCCTAAAAGAAAGATCCGATGACAACGCCTCGCCATTTTGAATCACAGTAAGATGACGAAGTCAACACCTGAGGTGGCACTCCACTTTCCAAACTTCCACACCACTGAGGACACGACAGGTTTAATTAAAATACTAATACAACGATAGTTAATTAAAATACAACTTAAATCGAATTTGTTTTGAATGTATTTTCTCTTTGGGTAGTTTGTTTATGCTGAAAACGGATTCGTATTCCATGAAGTATGACTGGATTTAATGTTTCACTGAGAGCCTTTTCTGCCAAACTAAATGTAGGTGGCGTATTTCGCTAAGTGTGTAATAAATGTGTCAAGCTAAATGTATTGTACGTATTCCGAACGTAACGTCAATAAAAATTGTAAAAAATTGGCAGATTGTGTCGTGGACGCAAACCGTAGTTTTAACGTGAATTGTGGGATGAACGAAGCAGACATAGGATGTTTGAACGATCGTTTAAGTGTGAATATTCAAAAATTGATTCACAGTTTGTAAAGTCCAGTTATAGATGAGGAATCTCGTCGGCAACACCTGAGCTGGCACCCGGCTCTCCGAACTTCCACTCTACGCAACGTGAAGTACCTTTCGAAACGATATTCATTGCATCAACCTTAAAATGAAATAGACGGAGCACGCAGCTTCATGTTATTTCTTAACCCTTTCGCCCCGACTTTTGCATGATTCAAATTTAACTCTGAAAAGTAGTTTAATTTAGTAGTTTTTGCTCTTTTCGACGGACGACCGTACTTTCGCGTTCTTTTTGTGTTTGCTTTCTCCCTTCCAACATTTATGAGTTGCTCAGCTAAGGGGACCCTGAATGATAAGAGTTCTGTTTTATGTTCTACATCACACTTCGTAATCCATGCATTCACAACAGAAATCATAACTAAAAATCTTTTTCCACCACTTGTCTGATTTTCTGCCATGACCCTAAAAAGTAGCCATTTCATCACAACTCCATTCATGTACATATTGTAGTGGGAAATGGGCAACTACCGTTTCATTTTGTACCCTCTTTTTGTTTCCGGTCACTCATTCATCGGAATGAATGGGCGTGCTCAAACCATAAGTCCGCCATTTGCAATCTGAAAGTATTGCCAGGTTTCTTGAGTCCTATTTTTATTCCCTAATTCCTTAAGAACACTGAAAACGTAACAACCCATTCAAAAGTGGGATTTATTGACCTAATCTAATCTCTGGGACGTATATGCCCATTAGGCCAGAAAGGGTTAAATTTGCTCGGTTTGAAGATGTCACGTGGTTGTGGGTAAAAGCACGAATCCTAAATAATTGATTGATTAAGGTGATTCTCCACCGTGATCAAAAACACTAGTCTGCGCTTTCATAGTCAATCGGCTAAGTCTATTTGTGATTGACCCTTCAGAGATCTTACGACTCCGCCCACATGATCGGTCTATTTCATTAGAAGGTCGATCGTTCATTGTGCTATGACGACGAATGCGAAAAGTACATTCCCGAAAGGTGCAATGCTATTTACATTTAAACAGAAGTTATCTGTGCAGTAGTTTGTGAGAATTGTCTTTAAGTTGACAATTAATTCTCATGCTGTTTCTCAACTTTTGCTAGTTTATACTTGTTGATCACTAAGTTATTGAAGAAAGGGAAATGTTCAACCCTTGAGTTTGGTTGGTTGGTCTTGGGGGTTTTATGACGCTAAGGCCCTATTTGGCCATGCTGCGCCAGACACAAGACATACAATATCACGTAATAGACACATACAATGGAAGTTTTACTGACACAGAAGAGAGAAATACACCCAGGGAGGAATACACCTGGCAGGAATCGAACATGCGCCGCCTACAACTCGAAAGTTGCTAGCGCTGTGGGCATATCCACTGAGCCATGACGGCCCCGCAACCTTTGAGGGATTCACATACGTTATCTGAATGCTGCAAGGCTAATGACTTTAAGGTGCACACAAGTCCTGACAGGTTTTCCCAGCAATTCAGGTATATAGACGTGTTTCTTAGTGATTAGGGCCGAAGTAGCCCAGTTGGAAGAGTAACGGATTAGCAAGCGGAGGATTGCGAGTTCGAAGCTTGGTCCAGCGATAGATTATTTAATTTTACACTCGTGTTTATTTTGACTCCACCTATGTTCGGTCGAATTATCCGTGGTGAGGCAAAAAGCAAAAATAACTGTAGGCCGACAAACAAAGGTGTGTTAGAACAGGATGTTTCACAACTGTATAAACTTTAAGGGATATATTCGCATGGGGAACGTCAAGGCCACCCAGGTGATGACGCGGTGGCAGTTGGCATCGACCTTCAAATGAAACAGACGGAGATTGCAGCTTCGTGGTATTTCTTCCAGTTGCTTGGTTTGAAGATCTGTCAAGTGGTTGTGGGTAAAAACATGGATCCAAAATAATTGATTGGTTAAGGTGATTATTCACCGTGATCAAAAATACTAGTCTGATTCGACAGCCAATCGGCTAAGTCGATTTGTGATTTACCTTCAGATATCTTACGACTCCGCCCACATGATCCGTCTATTTCATTAGAAGGTCGATACAGGTTGGAAGAGCAACGGATTAACAACCGGAGGGTTGCGAGTTCGAATCCAGATATACACCGTTGTGAACAAAGGGGGCTGGAGCACGTTAAATCTGCCGGGACCTCAAATGTCCTCGAGCTCGCTTGGCATGTAATTTTTTAGAGTGGGTTGTCAGCTCAGGTGTTGACCTCGTCATCTGACCGTGGTTCAAAATGACGTGTTGTCCTCGGATCTTTCCCTTCGGGTTGGATCCCTGACCGTCGCCACTTAACTACTTACCTACCTACACACAGTTTGATTAAATCTCGTTTAACAAAAACGTACCATTGAGCGATAAAATAAAGACTTGAGAAAAGTGATGCAACGCAAAATGTAGGCTTTGTGTTCAGATATACATTTTTATTAAACCAAGCAAACCACAAAGAAACGCGGTGCACATTTTTAATATAGAGCGTAGGTTGGTATTTTAATTAACGTCGGTGCTACAGCGGGCTATAGGCGATGATCTGGGATCAATTTTGAACCACGGTCAGACGACGAGGTCCCACATGAGCTGGTACCCCACTCGCCAAACTATCACACCAAGCCAACGTGGGGACATTTGAGATCAAGACGGATTGAACATGCACTAGCCCCCTTTGAACATGACGAATCTTTGGTTGGATTCGAACTCGCAACCCTCCGGTTGCTGTCACTTAATTTTGAACCACTGTCTTAGGAATAAAGGCCAGTGTGACATCTTAGCGCCTAAGAGTCTAGAATGGCCGGCTGCAGACCCGGAAGTTTCCTGTTAAAAAGTCCTTCAATACTGCGCTTGCGCATGTGAGGAGAATGAGAAACAGTTAGCTCACGGACTCCGTCTAGTTGAGACGTCTTCGTAGCAATTCGTAAATTTTAATATGAAAATAAGCATTTTTGTTTCGCGCGTCCATTGTAAACCCATTGTTTTGTCTGTGTTAAAATAAATGTTATTTTTTAATGTCCAACAAAAGTTCGGATTAATTCATCACAGACTAGAGTTTTGGTGTCCTGGAAGTTGGATGGAAGCAAGAAAGCAGGAAATGCAGGTAGGCCCACCCTTGTATTAAATTAAATTTATTGAGGTTCTGGCTTACCGGAATTAGTGAGGCAAAGAGCCTAAATAGTTTTGGTTAAAAAAAAAAATGACTACATATCCAATTTTATTTTGTGGTTATTTAAATTTTGTCTTTATGAAAGTTAATAGAAGTTGATGATAAAGTGAATTTGCATGTTCTACTAAGTAGATATTATCAAGTTGATAAAGTCACGGCCAAAAAGTGCCAAATCGAAAGTGAACGAAAATTTAAATTTCGTTTTGATTTTACTGAAATTTTGTGTTTTGTGCATTTAATGATTTGAAAAGGATCAGATAATTTGAATTACATATGGTAATTACGCATTAGTAAAAGAAAACAAATATTTAATTGCAACTATATATATTGCATCTTGTGTATTGTATATGCTACGATATAGTTTAAGATTCTGTTATTATATTTGAGAATTGTGTTTGATATTAAATCTTATCTAGTATTTGAAGCATATTTGGCATTGAATATATTTTGTGAATCATATAGTTATTAGAAAATATTGGTAACTATATTTATGATAACAAAATTGGATTGTTTACTAATAAGTTATTCATCGATCATGGCTTTTCTTTCTCGTGGGAGAAAAGAAGACCTCCTCGAACTCGCAGATGAACTTTGTGAAAAGGTATCGCATAATTGTAAACTGGTTGAGATAAGGAAAATAATCCTAAACAGTGAAAACTATGAAGAAGAGGAAGTTAAAATTTCTTTAACTCGTATTATGGAAGATAGGATAAAGAGAGAGAAAGAAGCAAAAGAAGAAATTGCCAGACGAGAAGAAAAAGAAGAAATTGCCAGACAAGAAGCAAAAGAAGAAATTGCCAGACAAGAAGCAAAAGAAGAAATTGCCAGACAAGAAGCAAAAGAAAGGGAAGACCGTAATATTCGAATGGAAGAAATAGCTTTAGAGAAGAAAAAGCTAGAAATGCAAGCTGCAAGTGAGCTAGGACTATCTAATAGAGAACGGATGCCAAATCATAAAATTGAGCTCATCAAAATTACCCCGAAATTTGAGGAAAAGAAAGATGAAATGGGTCTATATTTAATAAATTTTGAAAGAAGAGCTGAGATGGCAGGTGTGCCTAAAGAAGATTGGGTGCCGTATTTACTAGGCGTATTGCCTTCGGAAATTTCGAGCATGATGGCTAGAGAATCGCCTGAAGATGCAAAGAATTACGATTATGTGAAAGATATTATTCTTCAGAGGTATAAAATGAGTCCTGAGAAATTGAAGCAGATGTTTTACCGTCATCAAAAAGTCCCGGATAAAACATGGAGGAGTTACGCTCATGAACTTACAAGCTACTATGATGAATGGGTTTCTGATTTGGAAATCAAAACTTTTAAAGAACTCAGAGACTTGCATATCACTGAGCAGATTAAAAGACGAGTGCCGTCTGAAGTAAAAGAACATTTTCTGGAGGAGTGGATGGACTTAAATTCTCCGCTAGAATTAGCTAAAAAAATAGATCAATTTGAAAGCTTGAAGGAGAGTCTTACACCCAGAAGTACTAAAGGTTCCCAGAATACAGAGGGTATCAAGAAAACATCCGTTGGTTTTCATAAGTTTGAGGGAGAAAATAAACCCTTTGGAAAAACAGAAGTAAACAGAGAAGATTACAAAGAGAAAAATTTTGAACAAAGAAAGCAACTTCAATGTTATGAATGCAATTCCTATGATCATCTTAGACCTCAATGTCCTAAGTTGAAGAAAACTGAAATCATAGCCGCTAACGAAATTATGGGAAAGGGAATAATAGATTTGATGTCTCCCTACATTAGTGTCGGAACTGTAAATGGATCTCAGATTTCTATCTTACGAGACACAGGATCCAGCATAGATCTAATTCCTAGGAAGTTTGTTAAGCCACACATGTATACGGGTGAACATGTATGGGTAGCATCTCCTTTAGCGGATAACCCTATTTGCTTGCCTTTAGCGGAAGTAAATTTAGTGTGTGAGTTGGGTCATGTTATAACCAAAGCTGCTGTCAAGGATAACTTCTTAGATAAAGAACGCTACTTACTAAGTAACAAGACCGTTGTACTTATAGAAGATATGAAAAAAGACAAAGACTCTGATATTGAAGTAAAAGACTCTGCAACGCCCAAGTGCCAAAGTTCTCCATATTTAAATGAAACATCGAAAAACGACTGCCCTTGTAACAGTAACCGTTTTAGTTCTAGCAGTGTTACTCCTAAAGAGACTGGAATCGTTGAAAATTTGTTACGTTCATATGGTTTTATACAATGTTGCGAAAGACAAGCAATATATTTTTTTCACTACAGTCAATTTTCTGGAAATATTGATAATTTAAAACGTGGTGATGCAGTTGAATTTAAAATTACTCATAATCGTCGTACTGGAAAACCAATTGCTAGTTCTGTTTGTAAAATAATGTGTAAAGAGACAGTTTCTGGATTTGAAACCACTGAAAAAAAGGAAAATACTGAAGGTAAAGTTGCTTATGAAAATCGTGGCGAACGGCCCTATTCTGCTGAAAATGTTGATGGTAGTGTAGAGTTTCATCCTCCTAAAAAGATCACTTTTAGTATTCCTATTGACAAAAATACAAGAAACCTTAGACCTTGTAAAATGCGTTCGGAACAGCCCTTACCTGTGAGATACCGTGGTGTTATCTGTGCTCTTAAAGGAACATTTGGTTTTATTAAAAGGGGTGATGTAAAGGATATGTTTTTCCACTCTAGTGAATGCAAAGTGTTCAAAAATCTTAATCTTGGCGATGATGTTGAATTTGGAATACAGACTCGAAACAACAAGGAAGTTGCTGTAAGTGTAACTAAATTGCCCTTAGGGACAGTGATATTTGAGGACGTTGAAACTGAAAGTTCGGTTGGTGAAATAACTGAATGCTTAGACAAATCTAAAAGTCGTTTGAAGAAAGCATAAAAGTTACGAGACAAAGTTGAATTCACTGTGATCCAGGATTACGAGGTAGTCCATAGAAAGGGAAAACAGCATATAACACTGATAATTTAAGTCGTACACCTCACGTACAAAAATAAAGTGCTATTTTTTTGTGTTTGTATTTGTGATATCTTGCATATATAAAAATACTTTATTCCTAGTGTACATTGATACATTTACATTGCAAAAAGTTTTAAATTTGAATTGAAAATCTGTAAATATTTTGAAATTGAATTTCTTCTTTGATGATTATCACTGAGTAAAAATTTTGATTATACTTTGTTAAAATTATGATATGTTTTCTTTTTAAATTAAAGTAGGCGGTACAGCCAGGATCTTAAGGGTGTATGGTCTACTTGCATATTGCTTTGGGCATGAGTTGTTGCCTTCGCGAAAATTCTGTTGCTGCTGTTTTGTATCTTTTTTGCAGGTGTCTGTCTCTGCAGAAAAAGAATCTTGAGGAGGGAGGAAATAGACTGTGACATCTTAGCGCCTAAGAGTCTAGAATGGCCGGCTGCAGACCCGGAAGTTTCCTGTTAAAAAGTCCTTCAATACTGCGCTTGCGCATGTGAGGAGAATGAGAAACAGTTAGCTCACGGACTCCGTCTAGTTGAGACGTCTTCGTAGCAATTCGTAAATTTTAATATGAAAATAAGCATTTTTGTTTCGCGCGTCCATTGTAAACCCATTGTTTTGTCTGTGTTAAAATAAATGTTATTTTTTAATGTCCAACAAAAGTTCGGATTAATTCATCACACCAGACTCAGTGTCTACAAAAACTAAACTTCGTTGGGAAGGCAGATGACCTGGCTCAAGTCCATTTCGACAAAGATGGTGAGAGTTGCTAGGGGGAAAAGGCCGTCATTAGCTCGTTGTGTTGCTCTCGCGCGACGTTAATTACCTACCTACTTCTGGGTTTAATGAAACTTCAAATTTAACAATTCAGGTAACTTCAGCATTTTTTTTTTTGCACCATCCCGAATTTTTGGGGCGTGAGTGCTCCACCCTGAGTGCGCCCTTAAAGTTACTAATCGCCGTTTTTTTTTTCGCCTTCGAGTCTGTGTCGGACCCTCGTCCGCTTTTACGACGCCCGCCGACTTTACGACCCGAAGTGCCTCGCACCGAAAGTTGTCCGGACTGCAATTAAAAGACCTCGTTTAATGACCGCCATTAAACTGATGGCCTCATTATACCCGCCTTTATCCCAACTGAAGTGAAGTAGAAACACCGATTCGAGTTCTCCCGGAAATGAGTTTGGAAACTCCAGGACAAACTCAAATAATCCAACTCAATTCAAACATTCCCCAAGTATTTAAACTAGATTGCGTCAAATGTGAGATGTAGGTAGTTAATTAACGTCACACTGGAGCAATACGACGGGCTATTGGATCACACTCGAAGGGAAAGATCCGAGGAAAACGCCACGTCATTTCGAACAACGGTCTAGTAACGAGAACAACACCTGAGTTGGCACCCCACTCTCCAAACTTCCATGCCAACGGAGGACATTTGAGGTCACGACAGATTTAATGTACACCAGCCCCCTTTGTATACGACGGTCTTTGATTGAATTCGAACTCGCAACCCTCCGGTTGCTAAGCCGTTACTCTTCCAACTGCGGGCCCTCCAAATTCGATTAAGCGACAACGCACATTTTTAATATAAGCGACCTACTGAAATTCCATTCTCTTGCAACTTATGTAAGGTTAGCTTAGCACTCTGTGTTTTGTTCCAGAAAACTCATTTACATGAAGCAGATGCAGGCTTTCGAATTAGGCAACAGCAGGAAAACAATAGCTGCTATTTTTCATATTTGGACAGCTCCCCATCCTGGAATCGAATCGACGGGCGTTCTCTCTCCTCTTAATCGCATTGCTTACACGAATCATTTTTTAATACAATTAAGTTGCTTAAAAAGAAAACTCTAAAGTTTTCTGGACGGAATTTGAGATTAGAAAATAAGTCCGCGAAAAACTAATTCCCAGAGTTTGCAAAAATTGAAGAACAAATACTTTGCTCCTGATCAGATTAACTCCCGACAGTTTTTTAAAAATGGCGGCCGTTTATTTCAAGGCTAGAAGTAATTAAAAACGATTCGTCCCTTCTTGGCGGCATCATTAGAGCGTCGAACATTTTTTTATTCGTACAAAGCGAGTCTAAGTTACAGTTAGACCGAAATGTTTAACATTTCTAAGTTTTACTTTAATGAAGTATTTCAATTTCGAGTCAATTTGTACGAAACCTTTTGTTGTTAATCAAGAAATAAAGTGAAAGTTCTGTATTTCTTTTAATAGATTCCCTATCATTTACGAAATGAATCATTCCAAGTGACAAATACTTAAGGTTATGAAACCAAACTGAGAAAAAGGACATTCGAAACGAAAAGTGTGAGAAAAGTAAAATATTCTAAGGCAAGGTTCTAAATCTTTTGAGTTGTGCGCTTAAATATATCTGAGGAGCACCGAATAAATTATTCCGTGAGTGTTAAGAGAATAACTTTTTAGGTTGGCTTAACGTCGCATTGGAGCAACACAACGGGCTAATAGCGACGGTCTGAGATCAAACCCGAAGGGAAAGATTCGAGGACAACACCACGTCATTTTGAATCACCGTCAGATGACCAGAACAACACCTGAGCTGGCAAACCACTCTCCAAACTTCCACATCAAGCCAACGACAGATTGAACGTGCACCAATCCCCGCGAACACGACGATCTTTAGCTGGACCGAGTTTGCTCAAGACACTCCAGTTGCTAATCCGTTGCTCTTCCAACTGGGATACCGCGGCCCCACATTAAATTTAAAAAAGGAGTTGATTATTTGTTTTATGTAAAGGGTTTATATTCACGTGAATCAAAAGTTATAATGTGTATACCAAAAAAACTATTGGGTATACCAAAAAAACTATTGGATAATTTTTTTAAAACTTTTTAAAAAGTCACCCATATAATAATGAAATTTGTGTTGCATTAATGCGAACAATGTTTACAAGGATAAATGCTCAATTTTCGAAAGACCCACATGTTACAGAAATATATTTATTAGAGAGATCATCGAAATCAAAATTAAAACTTTAATTAAAATATATACTGTGTAGCAAATGCAGATTTAGTGAACGAGGAATACTAGTATAACTTATATATACTAGTATAACTAGTATATATAGAATTTTACCAAATTATTCATATTTAAGATGTATGTATATGTTACCGCTAAAGTACGAAAAGAAGGTAATCTGCAGATTAATTACGCCGATCCGTTAAAGTGTGGAAAATTTTTTCATTTCTCAAATTACCTAGGTAATCTGCAGAACACCTAGATAATCTGCACATTACCTACTAGGCACTCGTTAAAGTTAAAATAAGATCTTTGCTCGAACAGGCAACGTTTATGTACGCTTAGATTAATACTCAAACAACTCAGAACAACCAGGTACGACTAATTGGAAAACACGCTATACTTTTATGCCATAAAGTTCTCAGCAATGTCATATAATAACCAGTAGATGTAAATAAAATATACTGACAATTGTTGAAACATAATTTTATTTATTTTTCGATATCTAAGGAATCAAGTTGATAGAATCGATCAATCAACAGAATAATTAATAGAATCAATGAACAAAGTATAATACAAAGAATCAATTAGAGAAATAAACTTTTACACTTTAACGATTCGAAAGCCGCTAATGTGCACATTCCCTAGGTAAAGTGCGGAAAACTCTTGTCTTGTAGATTATTCCGCACTTGAACGGAACAAATCAGCTAATCTGCAGATTACCAATCTAATGTGCACATTAACGGCTTTCGAGCTTTAACGGTAACATATACACTAGAACATTTTTTTAAATTTTGACTTTAAAAATCGAGTTTTTCAAAATAGGTCATTGATTTGTGCTTAAACTCATTTTAGTGTGAAAAATTCTGACTAAGCTACTCATTAATTATCTAATTTAGATATAATTAGCAGATTAGCATGTTTTTTAAACAGTGATATCTCAAATTCTAATATGTTCAGAAAGAAAATTCCTGTTAGAAATTATTCCTATTATTATTCTTCATGTTTCGACCCTCCATCAAGTTGCTAGAGGGAATGCGTTCTTTTTTAAAAGAAATTTCACGAAGGAAGTCTAAAAAATCAAGATTTTTTCAGGAATTTCAACATTTAAAAATAAACTAAAAATTCATTTTTTAACCAATAACTTCGACTGAGGGTCAAAACGTCCACTGTATTATATAGATTATAATGACACAAAAGTAATTATAATAGATTAATTCATTGTTGAGTTATCACTGTTCGAAAGAAGCATCCTATTGCAAAAACAGTTATTCAGAAATCGAGTTTAAAGTTTTGGAAACGTGTTTGGTCTATGGTGGCAGTACCTAACCCAAACCCTTGTAACTTGAAAACTATTTCGAATAGTTACAGGATTTCGGTATCGTTTGAAAGCTAAGGGGTTGGACAATATTTTGAATTAATAAAAAAATATTGACTTTCTGGTCGATTTTCGTGATTTCTAGTATATACATATTATAACTATTTTAAATTCCGAAATGGATATCACATGAGTGGAACACTGATGAGGCTTTCAAACGGGCTACCAATTACAAGTTTTCTTTAGTTCGCATAAACAATAAAAATTACAAAAACATTTTCAATTTTATTAATTCACAAAACAAAAGGTAAGTATTTTAATTAACGTCGCACTGGAGAAACACAACGGGCAATTGGCGATGGTCCGGGATTAAACCCAAAGGGAAAGATTCAAGGACAACACCACGTCATTTTGAACCACGGTCAGATGACAAGGTCACACCTGAGCTGGCACCCCACTCTCCAAACTTCCACACCATTCCAACGTGATGTCATTGGGGCAGCGACAGATTAAGCCTGCACCAGCCCCCTTGACAAAGAGCTTAAATGATTCAGCCAAGCTAGATTTTCCCACCCCAAAAACCCTCAGCCTATATAAATTTATAACGACATAATAAAACCAGCATATAAATGTCTGTGTGCTATGATAAAACCGACAGATATAAGTGTTGTAGTAAAATTGGAGTAAAGAGATACTGTATGGGGATGATAAGCAAAATTGAATGAAAAAAACAGGCATCATGAAAGGGTTTGGTAAAAAGAATGCATATAGAAATGGTATTGACAAAATTACCTTAAGGTGTATGAAGCACTAGAAATCACGAAAATCGACCAGAAAATCGATATTTTTTATTACTTTAAAATATTTTCCAACTCCTTAGCTTTCAAACGATACCAAGGTCTTGTAAATATTCGAAATAGTTTTAAAGTTATAAGGGATTTGATTAGGTACTGTCACCGTATACAAAAATATTTCCAAAATATTAAACTCAATTTCTGAAGAATTGTATTTTTGCAATAGGATGCTTTGTTCAAGCAGTCATAACTCAACAATGAATGGATCTATTATAATTTTGCATCTTAATAATCTGCATATACAGTTTTGTGTAATATAATCTATACAGGGTGAGTCTAAACTAATAATACAAACTTCAGGGGGCGATAGAACACAACGAAACAAACACTTTTCACCATAGAATGTAGGGTCGCAAGTGCAGCGGTTGTGGCCTCTAGAGGGCGCTTTCCATTTCGGCACACGGTCCGATGCAAGTTGGAAAGAAGAGGCATGAAACAACGCTTTGATGTCAAATAAATATCAATAACTACTTGACAAAACGAAATAATACAATTAGATTTGCATAAATTAAAGACAAGTACGAGGAACAACGGGTAAGAAAGAAATGACATGTACAAAACATGAGAAACTTTCACATGGAAATGAAACGACATGTACAAACATCAGTCGGTAAGTACAACGCACAATTACAGAAGCTGTTCCAAATGTCGACCACCACACCTGATACAGGCCTCGCATCGCTGACGTAACGCTTTTATACAAGCGTTTGACTGCGCTTTCTAGCGGCCAACCGCTGCACTTGTGACCCTATATTCTATGGTGAAAAGTGTTTTGTTTCGTTGTGTTCTAACGCCCCCTGAAGCTTGTGTTATTAGTTTAGACTCACCCTGTATAATAGAGTTTTGACCCTCAGTCAAAGTCATTAGTTAAGAAATGAATTTTTAGTTGATATTTAAAAGTTGAAATTCTTGAAAAAATCTTGAATTTTTAGACTTCCTTGGTGAAATTTTTTTTTCAAAAAACCTATTCTTTCTGATATAGATGAGATATCATTGTTCAAAAAACATGCAAATGAGCTAATTATATCTAAATTAGATAATTAATAATTAGCTTAATCTGAATTGTTCACACTGAAATGAGTTCAAGCACAAACCAATGGCTTATTGTATAAAAACTGGATTTATAAAGTCAAAATTTAAAAACAAATCTTCTAGAGTATACATGAAAATGTATAGCGTTGCAAAAAAACAGCCTATAAAAAACGTAAAAAGGAATGACCTTGAAAAACAAGTTCACCTAGTGAAAAATTACCATGAAGAAATGTTTTGAAATAAAAACAGTCATAATGAATGTTAGGCGAGATAAGAGCACACAATAAATCCGACTCTGATAGCTAATATATGCTCTGAACGTTTGAGTAGACATATCAAAACAATAAGCCGAAAATGAAGCTCTTTATAACAGAGTTGGCGTCTGTCTGTGTGTTCTCTATACAAATCTACACAGTTTGTCCAATCCACACCAAATTTGGCACACGTATTCTTTAGAACACTGCGGGTAAAGTAGGCTACATATTAACCCCCGTTCGATTTATCCTAGGTCTGCAGAGGGGGCTAAAAACGATTCGAAATCCTCATAGGAATAACTTTGAGTATCCTTACTATCAGTTTGACCAATTCACACCAAATTTGGTACTCATTCTTTAGAATCCTGTGGGAATCATAGGCTAGATATTAACCCCCGTTCCATTTGTCCTGGGCCTTTAGAGGGCTAAAAACAGTTCTAAAACTCCATAGGAATAACAATGAGCAATATTACGATGAATCACAAACAATTGAAACGGAGCAACGCAGGGTAATCCAGCTAGTTTCATATAAATTTCGTAAAGGTTGTCACGAAAAGCAATTAAATATTTTTTATCGATCCGAGATTTCCCTGAAGATGAGATTCCCTTCCACTGATTCTGAGAAAATGAGATTACTTTCGATAGTTCCCTCGGATGGAAGTGAAAATATGCGCAGCTCTAAACGCCTTCCATTTTCATAAATAACTCAACGCAAGGTACTCGTTTGAAATGATATCCTTCGCCTCAAAGGTTTTGGATGATGGTTGGTTTCAACTGGATTGTAAAACTTCCATTAGGAAGAAGACTCTTCGTACCTAATACGAGGGGTGTTTCCAATAATCTGGGTATTGTGTTATAGATTTTTTATTTATAAATTTTCGTCTATATCCATTGTAATTTTACAATTTCCATTTAACTGTATGTACTTGTTTCAGTGCGATACTGGTCTAGGTCATCTTAAAAACATTTGAGGAGTCGGTTTTTGCAGATCGTTGGCGTTATTTAACCCAACAAGTGGTTTCGACGAGATATCTCGTCCATCAAGATCTGACCCATTCAGTTCATGGCGAGATATATCGTCCATCAAGACATTGCCGATTTATTTACGATGGAAGAGATCAAGGCCAGTTTTCTTTTAATGACGAGAAATCTCATTCATCGAGATGAGATCAGTTTTGAAGAGATATCTTGTCGAGACAACCAGTTCAGAAATCGCGCACCACGTAGAGGTTTTCAATCTTGGTTGGTTGGTAGTTCATTAACGTCGCACCGGAGCGACACAATGGACTATGGGTGACGGTCCGGGATCCATTCGACAGCGGAAACGAGAAATCTCGTCATTAGCAAAACTGGCCAGATCTTGATGGACGAGATATCTCTTCGAAACCACTTGGAGGGTTCAAGTTACTTTTTATACTCGTTATTCGCTTTTTATACGTTATTCATTGAAGAAGTCTACATCTTCATATGGCTACGAGAATTCCACGTATTCATAGCTCATAAATTCCTACACTAAACACACAACGCTGATTCTTATTCCCTATTCCAAGCAAAGATTCTCCCTTCAGGAAAGACCAAAAGGCAGAAAAAAAAGCAGCAATAGATTTCTGATTTTCACGCTATTTGTAAGATTGTTATTCTTTACGAGGGGCAGACAGACGCTACGTGATCTCGGCAGGTAGGTGATTACCGCTGCCAACCCGAGAATAAGTAAAATTGGGTCGAAAATGGATGGTGGCTGATCCGTCAGAGCAGCGGAGAGTCGCAGAAACCACCTGAACAAACTGCGTTCGGGGATCGATAACCAGTTCGGATAAAAGTGCGAACGAGGGAGTTTGTCAATAAATTCGCGTCACTTTAGAGAAGTGGGTATGTAGGCGTTTTAATTCACGTCGCGCTGGTAGCGACGCAACGGGCCATTGTCGACGGTTCGGGATCAACTCCCGAAGGGAAAGATTCAAGGACGACACCATGTCATTTTGAATCACGGTCAAAACAGGCACTTTATTCTCCAAAGGTCCACACCATTGAGGACATTTGAGGCCACGACAGATTTAACATGCATTGTCCCCCACAAACACGACGGTCCATGGTTGGATAGAGTTTAGAACTCGGGTAATTTTGAAACACAGTGAGATGACGAGAGCAACACGTGAGCTGGTACCCCACTCTTCAAACTTCCGCAACACGCCAACATGAGGATATGAGGCCACGACAGATTTCACGTGCACTATTTTTGGTTGAATTCGTACCTGCAACTCTCCGGTTGCTCGACCGTTACTCTTCCAACTGGACTACCGCGGCCCATTACGAGCTGGGAGGCGGTAATCCTCCATAGCGGTGGCCATACATGGTTTCGTGATGTGCAGCCCTTTGCTCAGGCGAACTGCCCTCAGGGCACGTCTTCTTTCGGTGTGCATCACAATCTCCGAGGACCCCGAGTGATCTGCCCTATCTTGTGTTTTACCCTCGCATGCCCTTCTGCTTTAAGCTTTTTACCCCTCCCTTGTTATTGTCTCGTGTTTGGTGCAGCTTGGCCAAATGTGGCCCTTGCGAAATGAAACAAAAAGCAACCAAACCCGGCGAACTTAGCACCTTTCTACAAATGAACTCCTCCATGGCCATCCGATTTCTCATCAGATTTTCACTATCACAATCGTTTACACCCCTGGTGGTTACCCACTATAAAATAGCAAAGTTCTTAAAAATAAAAGCGCTAGTCTAGTTGGCAGAATACCGGGTTAGCAGCCGGAGGGTTGCGAGTTCGAAACTCGGTCAGTCAGAGACCATCGTGTACAAAGGGGACGTTAAACCTGCCTCAAATGTCTTCACGTTGGCGTGGTGTTGAAGTTAGGCGAGAGACGTGAGAGTTCTGGTGGTGACCTCGTCATCTGACCGTGGTTCAAAATAACGTGTTGTCCGCGGATTATTCCCTTTAGGATTGATCCCGGATCGTCACCAATAGCCCGTTGTGTTGCTCTAGTGTGACTTTAATTAAAATACCTACCTACCTGTTTTTATTTATATTAGATAAAGGTTTTATGACTTTATCTAAAAATTCATTTGAAGAGCTTTTAAACTGTTTTATCTTTGTTAAATTTTGATTATTGGTATTAAATTTATGGATAAATCACGATAAAAATTTATTTGAAATTACCGATAGTTTGGCCAAACCTGGTCCTCGTGCCATAAAAATTTAATCAATCAGTTATAATAGTCTAGTTTTTCTTTCGTCGTGATTTATTTAATAAAACAGAATATACAATAGATTGGTATTTGGTATTTTCAATTAACGTCACACTGGAGCAACACAGCGGGCTATTAATATACAGTAGAAGCTCATTAAGATTGGTTGCTTGTTCTTAGGTTTTACGGCGCAAAGGTCCTATTTGGCCATGCTGTACCAAAAACAAGACATACAATATCAAGTAATAGACACACACACAATGAAAGTTTTACTGACAGAAGAGAAGTAGTAATTTTAAATAACGTCGCATTGGAGCGACACAACTGCTATGGGAGACGGTTCGGAATGAAGCCTTTGGAGAAAGATGCAAGGATAACGCTTCGTAATCTTGAAACACGGTCAGATGACGAACAGCTGGCACCCTACTCTCCAAACTTCCACACCACGCTAAAGTGGAAACACAGAAGAGAGAAATAACCCAGGGAGGAATGCACCTGATAGGAATCGAACCTGGGCCACCTACAATTCGAAGGTTTCTAGCGCAGTGGGCATACCCACTGAGCCACGACGGCCCCCAAAGTTCATTAAGACGAACTAGCTTAATATTGTAACATTTCCCGTCTTTAATTAAGTATAAGATTGTTTACAGCACAATACAATATTTATTTAGAATAGAGAAATTTAAAGATTATTTGCATATTAGATTAATTGAAAGGTAGGTGGGTACATCTGCCAAGGAGCCCGGAGGCTCGCCAAAATCTGAGAGTCTGAAGGATGCGACTACTCCCTTCGTGGTTTCAATGAACTCTGCTCTCTTGCGGGGGGAGTTCGTCTCCGTCTTGGAATGTTAATTCCTGCATCGGAAGGTCATGAGAACCTCGACAACTTCCCGACCCGATTTAATGTCTCTCTGGCCTGGGCTTCCACAGAACTGTAAACACGTGTTGTCCTGGGGGTGGCCGTCTGCATTCCTCTCATGGAGGGCCCAAGATAATTTAGTTGACAACTTGTTTTGCAGTCGGGGAAGATCTGAATTCTAGATGTGGGAATGCCAGACCGCAGCGGTACAGTATGAATTACTGATAATACGATCTAAATTCCAATCCCCGCCAAAATGTACATTCAAATAACGTTAACTCATTCGTTTAAGTATTCAGGTTAATCTAATCTTCGGTTAAGACGAACAAATTTTGAAAACTTAAGGGCAAACGGATTCTTTTCTAACGTTTTCTAGCAGCAGTACGCTGAAAAAGGCCATACAGTCCCCAAACGCCACATTGAACAATTATTGAAAAAGAAGGTAGCCAATTTACACAAAAAATTAAAACGTCATCAAGACACCACAGATGAAAAACAGACACAACGCCGAACTTAAGCTTTTTACCATTTTACATTTCCAGATTTTTAATGTTATATATATGTAGTATTTATTACTCATCCTGGGGTAAAGTTTTTGCTTTTCAATAAGAACGAGAACTGGAATGCTCATTAACACACAATAACGTAACAAATACAGCCGGAAACATCAATCAACAGAAAACATCAATACGATCTCACATAACCGCTGAACCTCTCTTGCCATTTCCAAATGGCCCGCGGTAACCCGGTTGGAAGAGTAACAGATTAGCAACTGGAGGGTTGCGAGTTCGAATCCAACCAAACACCGTCGTGTATGAAGGGGGCTGGTGCACGTTAAACCTGTCGGGGCCTCCAATGTCCTCGCGTTGGTGTGGTGAGTAAGTTTGGAGAGTGGGGTTACAACTCAAGTGTGACCGCTTCATCTGACCGTGGTTCAAAAGGACGTGGTGCTGTCCTCGGATCTTTCCCTTCGGGTTTGATCCCGGATGGTCGCCAATATCCCGTCATGTTGCTCCAGTGCAACGTTAATTAAATAATTAATTAATCGTACCACTATACAGTCAATTTTTCTCAGAGCGGTCACGTGACTATTAGTCGACAAGTTGGACGCACTTTTGAAGCTCCTCTCAATAGCAATGCTCAGCCTACTTTTATTTCCCGTCAACCGAAAAGGCCGCAGACCTATTGTTGTCATCTTTATTCGTCATTTCTACATTACTGACTGTCAGTTTGGGTAAGTAGTTTTTCACTCCACCTGAAGAGCAGGCAGAAATAATAGCGCCCGCAAAACGAAGTCCATCTATCACAGCGCCATCTTCCCTGCCTCCCGTCTCCTAATAGCCTCCTTTTTTAACCTCGTGGCTGTTGCTGAGCCACACGTGAAAAAAGGCGGCTCTGCCACTCGAGGAAAAGAAGTTCCCCGTTTGTGATTTATTGCCGCTTCGCGTGTGGGGAAGCCAACGGATTAAAAAAGGGGATGGCGTTCGATTTCGTTTGTGGCATAGGGGCGAAAACGGGAAAAAATTCTGGAGTTGTCGAGACGAATGCTCCCATGGGACCGCGGTTGTCCGGTTGGAAGAGTAACGGATTATCAACTGGAGGCTGGTGCACGTTCAATCTGTCGAGGTCTCTAATGTCTTCACGTGTCAAACATTTGAAAGCACCACGGTGCTTTCAAATGTTTGACTTACTTAAAAATGTTTGAATACTTAAAAATCTTTTTAATTCTTTAGTAAGGACTATTTCTTTTTTAAAGATGTGGAATTTTTTTTGTGTCGATCAGCTGTCTTGTCTTCTTTTGGGATCCAGACACAGTTTGCCCTTTCTGGAATGCAGAGCCCATTTGCAAGAGCAACGGATTAGCATCCAGGGGGTTGGGAATTCGAAACTCGGTCCAGTCAAACCCCGTCGTTTCCACGAGGACTGGTGCAAGTTCAATCTGTCGTGACCTCAAATGGCCTCACGTTGGCGTTGTGTGGAGAGTGGGGTGCCAGCTCAGGTGTGACCTCGTCATCTGATCGTGGTTCCAAATGACGAGGGGCGTTGTCCTCTGATCTTTCCCTTCAGGATGGAATATCCCGTGTTGTTTCAGTGCGAAGTTAATTAAAATACCTACCATGCAATATATTTTTAATTATTTTAATATTTTATATCTGAATATCTTTTAACATTTTATCTTGCGCTTGTTGGATTTTGTTTTCGGAAAGTGCGTCATTAAACCCAACCACTATAACTATAACGTTACAATACCGTCAGGAAAATGAGCTTTTACATGACGGTATTGTTAATTTCTTTTACCTACATTAAAGCAAGAACTATTAACGTCTGATTACCTGCAGTGATTGAGCTGAGTTCTAGAGCTCCACATTTTCTTTAATTCCTACAAATTACGTCTTTTATCCAGATCCTCCACTCAACTCCAACGAGGGAATCGCACTTAAAATATTCATCGCGGAAAGGTTATTTCACCATTGTCTTGAATCACGTTATACGGGACAATTTCCATTGAAACCGCTCCATAATCCAATGAAAAATACATCCCGTAATTATACCATCTTTATTATCAGTTTCCTTTGAGCGCTGTTTTTTTTAATGGAGGCACTCATCAAGTGAGGAAAAAGTCCTCGAGTCATAAAAGTGATGGACGATAGACGAAGGGAAAAGTTCTGGGTATAATTCATTTTTTAGTTTCATACATCACGACGGGGATTAAATTTGTGAAGGATGAAGATTATTAATAGGGTATTAATCAGGAAGGAAACTGCTCTACTCGCCGATCGATACTCTCCGGACGTCTCAGTTGCGCCTTCGAACGTAAACTCTCAGCTTCGAGCCTTTCGAACGTAAAGAGTTTTTCTGTCCAGGTAAATGTATCCGAATAAGAAATCTCCCCTCCACGTCAGGTAGGTAGCCATGATTGAAATTAATGTATACACCCAAATTACATCGAGTAAACCAAACTTCTTTGACAAACTTCTTTACTTCAAGAGTTTCTTGACTTTTTATCGATACTCTTTATTTGACTGTTACGTAATTATAATAGGACACGTAAAAAAGACTCTTGCGTGAGTTTCTAGATTGTTTATTTTACAGTTAGCGTTTATTGCATGTATAATATAGTATATATTATATTAGCTTAACGTCTAAGGGATACGTTTTTGTTTTCGACGTCCTTCCTAATATTACATATCGGATACGAGAGATAAATAATATAAGACATGAAATTTAATTTAGATAACAAAATTACAATACAATCTTCCTTATATATGTGAAAATAAGACTTTTATTAACTTATTAAGACTTATATTGGCTTGAAGTCAAAGGGATACGTTTTTGGCATCCTTCTTAACATTACATATTGAAAAGGAAGGATAAATAAAATATGTAATTTAATTTAGATAAGAAAATAACGATAATCTTCCTTATATATAAGAATAAGACTTCTATTAACTTAGTACACAATTGACTAACATTGTCGATGTGAAGGGTGTGCTTCGTGATTCTTGATAAAACTAGCAATGTTGGGTTCGAAATGAGTCAGTTTGAGCCTTCAATCGCCACTGTTGAATCGCCACTCTTAACTGCTCTGTCATTGAGGACGGTGGTAATCCAAGTGAACCCAATTCAATATTACCCTTAGAATGATGTCTTACTTTTTCTATCGACCCCTAACCATTTTATATCGACCCCTGGAGTAAACCAATACTTAGTCTTGTTACTCTCACTGCCCTGCACACATTTTAAATGCCCAAAACGTTAGATCAGAACTTGGGTATATTTGGCATTTTTAAGACACAGTACTCTTTAGCGAAACAACTAAACCAGACAAGTTGTAAAACTAACAGCACTTTGATAAATGTCAGTACAGCAACTTATATAAAAATCAAATCTCAGGAAGAGACACAACATTTATTTACAGACAAGAACTAAAAACGGTACGCATCTCCAAACGGACACAGAACGATTGCCCTCTCGCTTCTTACAGAGCAGACACAGACTCTAGCACTTTCGAAACGGGGCACATGCGCAGAAGAGATCATGCGTCCTTGGAAACAGCTGATAAACAGTTCCTCGTTCCGTTCGGGGAGGAGAGAAGGAAAACACAGGTGCTCTGCTACAGCAGTGATTTTTATAGCTGGGTTTATATTGGTAGGTATTTTAATTAACGTCATACAGGAGCAACACGTTATTGGTGATGGTCCGGGATTCATCCCAAAGAAAAAATCCGAGGACAACACCACGTACTTCTGAACCACGATCAGATGAGGTCACACATGAGATGAAACTCTACTCTCCACACTTCCATAGAATGCTAACGTGATTACATTGGAGGCCACGACAGATTAAACGTGCACCAGCCCCCTTTGTACACAACGGTCTGGTGCGATTCGAACCCTCCGTTTGCTAATTCGTTACTCTTCCAACCGGATCACCGCGGCCCCGTGTTTATGTTGGAAGAGTTGCTCCAGTGCGACGTTAATTAAAATACCCCATCACGTAAATCAGAAGTAAAATGAACCAATCTCTACATCCAGAGCCATTAAGTCATGAGTCACGTAAGCGCCAAAAGCAAAGCAAGATATGAAAACCGCTCAGGGGGCGAGATCTTATTTTTAACCCACCAGGGTGTAGCGATTCCGTTGTTTCCGACTCACGTGACGCTCTTGGTCCCTGATCTACTTCCGAGGCACAAGAGCACGGAGGAAGCGATGGGGTATTAAGTACTTCCCGAGGATTCTGTTAAATCGTTGGGAATGCTTCTTTCTCTGCTATAGGTAGATATTTAATAACGTCCCACTTGAAACAACACAACTACTCCGGGATCAATTCAGAAGGGAAAGATCCACCACGTCATTTTGAACCTCGGTCAGATGACGAGGTCACACCTGAGCTGGCACCCCACTCTCAAAACATCCACACCACGCCAACCTGAAGACATTTGAGGCCACGAAGGATTGAACCAGCCCCTCATGTACAGGACGGTCTTGGGTTGGATTCGAACTCGCAACTCTCCGGTTGATAATCCGTTGCTCTTCCTATTGTGCTATCGAGGCCCTATATGAAGGAATACGATTGGAAGTATCTTGAAATGTAATGGTTCTATTAGCAAATGCTCGTGATGAAATGTTTTATATTGAGTCGATAATAAATATGGGTGGATTTGTGTGATGATTCGGAATTGATTTTACAGTCACTACTTTTTGAGCAAATCTCCAGCCAGAGGGGATTCAAACCGAGCGTAAGTATCACTCATGGAACAAATGTTTTTATATACCATTTTATTAACGGGCCGCGGTAGACCGGTTGGAAAAGCAACGGATTAGCAAACGGAGATTTGCGAGTTCGAAATTCTGTCCATGCAGACTCGTGTACACGGGGGCTAGTGCACGTTCAATCTGTCGTGGCCCCCAATGTCCTCACGTTCTCGGGGTCTGGAAGTTTGGAGAGGGGTGTGCCAGCTCAGGTGTTGTTCTCGTCATCTAATCCTGTTTGAGAATAACGAGGCGTTGTCTTTTGGGATGGATCCCCGACCTTCGCCAGTAGTCTGTTGTGTTGCTCCAATGCGACGTTAATTAACTACCTACCATTTTATTAACACTCCAAGTGGTCTCGTCCTCCAAGTTTCTACCCACTTTGCAAATGTTGCCGAATTTTTAGGATGACGAAATCAAGACTTGGTCAGTTTGTTCTTTAAGGACGAGATACTTCGTCGGGACAACCACCACCAGGAGGGTTAAAGAGATTATTTTTGTAGTGCTGGGTCGAACATTGGGGTTCACTCCCAGTTCGTTCCAACAGGTATCTCGTCTCAGCTACTCACACTGAAAAGTGGCAAAACACACACAATGGATGCATCCTGTCCCACAGGAAGGAACACTATTTCTTTTGTTAAAAGTAAAACTCTAAAAATCAAATTGGATACAATATTTTGGGAAGGGTATATTTTAGGAAATGGTTTGAATTCCAAGAGCATTAGACCATTCTATTAGCCTTTTTCTGCAAAGCTAAATGTAAATGGCGCTACTGTTTTTGGGTGAAAAGTGCTTCCTGTGCGTATTCGAGTGAAACCTTCGTCGTCCAATGGTTTGTTTACACCGGAAATCCCTCTTCTGCAGAAAGTGTATATCGATCTAAGTACGACCTCAGCACCTACGTTTGTTTGTTACATCAGACGTCGTGTGACAGATGTTCCGAAAGAACTCTGAAGCACGCAACAGGTGTTGAGTCATCTCCATTCACCATTGTTTGCGAGGCTTTACGATCGTAACGCACGCACAACTCAAGGGTTTCAGTCATTCTTTGGATAAATTCCATTAAAAAAGCATGCCATTTACTTTGTGGACTTTTAAAAGCTCACACGTACGCTTTTCTTGCAAAAAGTTTCTGTAATTGCGTAGTCATTCTTTTAATACTCATAAAAAGTTATAAAGCAGAGTAAAATCACTCATAGTTTATTTACACCATCCAATTGAGGGGCATATGTATAGGATTTATAGAATTTTAAACAAGAATATAAATATTGTGTTTATAGAAACCGGTATAAAATTAGAAAACACCTAAGTGAGGAAAAGAACGATCTTTTTATTTAAAGGCCCCGGTAGCCCGATTGAAAGAGTAGTGGATTAGCAACCGGAGGGTTGAGAGTACAAAGACCGTCGTGTACAAGGGGACTGGTGCACGTTCAATCTGTCGTGGCCCCAAATGTCCACATGTTGGCGTGGTGTGGAAGTTTGGAGAGTGGTTGTGCCAGCTAGGGTGTTGTTCTCGTGATTCAAAATTACGAGGCATTGTCCTTGAATCTTTCCCTTCGGGATGGATCGCGGATCGTCGCCAATAACCTGTTATGTTGCTCCAGTGCGACCTTAATTAACTACCCTCCCATATTAGGTATTTAAACATCTGACGCAGTAATCGCAATTGAAAAGTAGTGAACAACCCCAGTGGTAGGTATTCTAATTAACTTCACAGTGAAGCAATGCAACGGGTTATTGGTGACGGTCTGGGATCAAACCCGAAAGGAAAGATCGAGGACAACACCATCATTTTGAACCACGGTCAGATGACGAGGTCACACCTGAGCTGGCACCCCACTCTCCAAACTTACACACCACGCCAAGTGAGGACATTGGAGGCCCCAATAGATTCAAATATGCACTAGACCCCTTTGTACATAACGGTCTTTTGTTGGGATCAAACTCGCAAACCACCGGTTGCTAATCCGTTACTCTTCCAACCCGCACACGATGAAAGTTTTACTGACACAGAAGAGAGAAATGCATCTCACCCAGAAAGGAATGCATTTGACAGGAATCGAACCTGCGCCGCCTACAACACGAAGGTTGCTACAGCACGACATCCCATGTCCATCGCTGGATCTTACGCCATAAAACCCAAATCAACCAACCAACCAACCAACCAACCAACCATCAGAGTAGTGTCATCACTCAAAAATTTTGAACGAAGAGTCGCACGTCTTTTCATTTATTGCCAATTTAAGTTGTGTTTTATGGAGCAAGGGTTATATTTGAGCCAACTGTACCAAACTCAAGACAGGAAACGTAGAGCAATGGATGTGCATACGCAAGAAAAGTTTGACTGACGCAGAAATACACCCAGGGTATGTTAACTGTTTGACTCGAACGTCCGCTGTTTACGCTTCGCTCGTGATTTGCCCCTGCAGTTTCGTGTCTCTGTCCCTTTTTCTACTTTGTCCCAATTTTTTCCTCTTGTAGTTCAGACATTTCCGAACAGACGAAACAAATAGAAAGAAGAAATAGGTAAGTATAATAATATAAATAATTAATGATTTATCTTCTGTACCACAAGCAGATTTAAATTTCACTGCAAATAAATCCAAATTTTGCCTCCCTTAAACGTACCACTTTGAGCTACCGTCTATTTAATCTACTTAAAAATGTAATCAAAAGGCACAACTGGGTAAAAATGCTGTTACTTTTTGCCACAAACATGAAATGGACAGATTTTGATAACTTTTTGCAATAAATAACCAATTTGACTTCAATAAAGTAATAAATTTTGTGTCACATTTCGCTGCAAATAAATCCAAACTTTTCACTACTTTAAATGCGTTGCTATTTAAAAAAACTACTTAAATGCGGTCTATTTAAAAATACGATCATGTAGCACAACTTGCAAAAATGTCGTAATGTTTTGCAAGAAATAATAAATATTTTGTTTTACAAGTTTGCCTCCGAAGACAAAAGAGTTGATAAATGTTTTTGTCAAATTGAAATCGGAAGCAAATAGGTCGTCGGCGAAACGCAAAAATTAAACGAGAAAAAAGATGGAGGTACTGGTTACACTAAAGTCCTAAAAAAAGTTCCTCAGTAGGTATTTTAATTAATATCGCACTGGAGCAACAAAACAGGCAATTGGAAACGGTCCGGGATCAAATCAGAAGGGAAAGATTCGAGGATAACACCACGTACTTCTGAACCACGATCAGATGAGGTCACCCTACTCTCCACACTTCCTCAGAATGCTAACGTGAGGACATTGGAGGCCACAACAGACTTAACCTGCAAAAGCCCCCTCTGTACACGACGGTCATTTCGTTAGATTCGAACTCGCAAGACTCCGGTTGCTAATCCGCTAATCTTCGAAATGGGCTACCAAAAATTTCATCGGAATTCTGCGACTAGACACGAAAGGAAATGGTCACTTTCTCCGCATACCGATGCGCTTCAAGGGGAAAGTGGTTTCACAGAGACTTCCAGCAATGCATCTATGGGAAAGGTGGAATCACAACGTGAGTAATGGCACGCGTTCACAATCAAACGTCTCCCCAACAAAACGATCCAAAAGGGTTGTGATATTGTGAGGACAACATAGTAATAGAAAATTAGGCATAACATCAAACCTCTCAACGAAACGATCCTAATTGGTTGTGGTGTTGTGAGGACCACTCAATTTTAGAGAAATAAGCATAATATCAAACCTCTCCCCAACAAAACCATCCCAAACGGTTGTGGTATTTGAGGACAACTTAGTAATACAGAAATAGGCATAATATCAAACCTCTCCCCAACGAAACGATCCCAAATTTTTTTGTGGTGTGAGGACAACCTAGTTTTAGAGAAATAAGCATAATATCAAACCTCTCCCCAACGAAACGAACCTAATTGACTGTGGTGTTCTGAAGACCACTCAGTTTTAGAGAAATAAGCATAATAATATTAAACCACTCCCCAACAAAACCATCCCAAACGGTTCTGGTGTTTGAGGACAACTTAGTAATACAGAAATAGGCATAATATCAAACCTCTCCCCAACGAAACGATCCCAAAAGTTTGTGGTGTGAGGACAACGTAGTTTTAGAGAAATAAGCATAATATCAAACCTCTCCCCAACGAAACGATGCTAATTGGTTATGGTGTTGCGAGGACAACTCAGTTTTAGGGAAATAACCATAATAATATCAAATCTCTCACCAACGAAACGATCCCAAATGGTTGTGGTGTGAGGACAACTTAGTTTGAGAGAAATAGGTATAATATCAAACCTTCCTCCAACGAAATGATCTTAAAAGATTGTGGTGTTGTGAGGACAACTTAGTAATAGAGAAATAGGTATAATAACTCAGTTTTAACATAATAGGCATAATAACTCACAAACCTCTCACCAACGAAACGATCCCAAACGGTTGTGGTGTTGTGAGAACAACTTAGTATAAGAGAAATAGGCATAATAATATCAAACCTCTTCCCGACGTAACGATCCCAAATGGTTGTGATGTTGTGAGGACAAGTTAGTGTAAGAGAAATAGGCATAATAATATCAAACCTCTCCGCAACAAAACCATCCAAAACGGTTGTGGTGTGAGGACAACTTAGTTTAGAGAAATAGGCATAATACCAAACCTCCCTCCAACTAAACGATCTTAGAAGGTCGTAGTGTGAGGACAACGTAGTTTTAGAGAAATAAGTATAATATCAAACCTCTCCCCAACGAAACGATCCTAATTGGTTATGGTGTTGTGAGGACAACTCAGTTTTAGGGAAATAACCATAATAATATCAAAACTCTCACCAACGAAACGATCCCAAATGGTTGTGGTGTGAGGACAACTTAGTTTGAGAGAAATAGGTATAATATCAAACCTCCCTCCAACGAAATGATCTTAAAAGAGTGTGGTGTTGTGAGGACAACATAGTAATAGAGAAATAGGTATAATAACTCAGTTTTAACATAATAGGCATAATAACTCACAAACCTCTCACCAACGAAACGATCCCAAACGGTTGTGGTGTTGTGAGGACAACTTAGTGTAAGAGAAATAGGCATAATAATATCAAACCTCTCCCTAACGAAACGTTTCCAAACGGTTGTGGTGTTGTGAGGACAACTTAGTGTAAGAGAAATAGGCATAATAATATCAAACCTCTTCCCGACGAAACGATCCCAAACGGTTGTGATGCTGTGAGGAGAAGTTAGTGTAAGAGAAATAGGCATAATAATATCAAACCTCTCCGCAACAAAACCATCCAAAACGGTTGTAGTGTGAAGACAACTTTGTTTAGAGAAATAGGCATAATACCAAACCTCCCTCCAACGAAACGATCTTAGAAGGTTGTGGTGTTTGAGGACAAAACTTAGATTTAAAGAAATAGGCATAATATCAAACCTCTCCCCAACGAAAAGATCTTAAAAGGTTGTGGTGTTGTGAGGACAACTTAGTAAGAGAGAAATACGCATAATATCAAACCTCTCACCAACGAAACGATCACAAAAGGTTGTGGTGTAATTACAACTTAGTGTAAGAGAAATAGGCATAATAGTATCAAACACCTCCCCCAATGAAACGATCCCAAATGTTTGTGGTGTGAGGACAACTTAGTTTTAGAGAAATAGGCATAATAAGATCAAACTCTCCCCAACGAAACGATTCCAAAAGGTTGCGGTGTTGTGAGGACAACTTAGGGTAAGAGAAATAAGCATAATAATATCAAACCTCTCCCCAACAGAACGATCGATTACAAACGGTTGCGTTGTGAGGACAACTTAGTTTAGAGAAATAGGCATAATATCGAACCCCTCCCAAACGAAACGATCCTTATTGGTTGTGGTGTTGTAAGGACAACTCAGTTTTAGAGAAATAAGGATAATAATAGCAAATTTCTCCTCAACGCAACGATCCCAAACGATTGTGGTTTGAGGACAACTTTTAGAGAAATAGGCTTAATATCAAACCTCTCTCCAACGAAACGATCCCAAACGGTTCTGATGTTCTCAGGAAAACTTAGTTTTAGAGAAATTGGCATAATAATATTAAATCTCTCCCCAACAAAACCATCCCAAACGGTTGTGGTGTGTGTACAACTTAGTTTAGAGAAATAGGTATAATATCAAACCTCCCTCCAACGAAACGATATTAAAAGGTTGTGGTGTTTGAGGATAAAACTTAGTCTTAAAGAAATAAGCACAATATCAAACCTCTCCCCAATGAAACGATCCTAATTGGTTGTGGTGATGTGAGGACAACTTAGTAATAGAGAAATAGGCTTAATATCAAATCTCTCCCCAACGAAACGATCCCAAACGGTTGTGATGTTCTCAGGAAAACTTAGTTTTAAAGAAATTGGCATAATAATATTAAATCTCTCCCCAACAAAACCATCCCAAACGGCTGTGGTGTGTGGACAACTTAGTTTAGAGAAATAGGTATAATATCAAACCTCCCTCCAACGAAACGATATTAAAAGGTTGTGGTGTTTGAGGATAAAACTTAGTCTTAAAGAAATAAGCACAATATCAAACCTCTCCCCAATGAAACGATCCTAATTGGTTGTGGTGATGTGAGGACAACTTAGTAATAGAGAAATAGGCTTAATATCAAACCTCTCCCCAACGATACGATCCCAAACGGTTGTGATGTTCTCAGGAAAACTTAGTTTTAGACAAATTGGCATAATAATATTAAATCTCTCCCCAACAAAACCATCCCAAACGGCTGTGGTGTGTGGACAACTTAGTTTAGAGAAATAGGTATAATATCAAACCTCCCTCCAACGAAACGATCTTAAAAGTTTGTGGTGTTTGTGGATAAAACTTATTCTTAAAGAAATAAGCACAATATCAAACCTCTCCCCAATGAAACGATCCTAATTGGTTGTGGTGATGTGAGGACAACTTAGTAATAGAGAAATAGACTTAATATCAAACCTCTCCCCAACGAAACGACCCCAAACGGTTGTGATGTTCTCAGGAAAATTTAGTTTTAGAGAAATTGGCATAATAATATTAAATCTCTCCCCAACAAAACCATCCCAAACGGCTGTGGTGTGTGGACAACTTAGTTTAGAGAAATAGTTATAATATCAAACCTCCCTCCAACGAAACGATCTTAAAAGGTTGTGGTGTTTGAGGATAAAACTTAGTCTTAAAGAAATAAGCACAATATCAAACCTCTCCCCAATGAAACGATCCTAATTGGTTGTGGTGATGTGAGGACAACTTAGTAATAGAGAAATAGGCTTAATATCAAACCTCTCCCCAACGATACGATCCCAAACGGTTGTGATGTTCTCAGGAAAACTTGGTTTTAGAGAAATTGGCATAATAACATTAAATCTCTCCCCAACAAAACCATCCCAAACGGCTGTGGTGTGTGGACAACTTAGTTTAGAGAAATAGGTATAATATCAAACCTCCCTCCAACGAAACGATGTTAAAAGGTTGTGGTGTTTGTGGATAAAACTTATTCTTAAAGAAATAAGCACAATATCAAACCTCTCCCCAATGAAACGATCCTAATTGGTTGTGGTGATGTGAGGACAACTTAGTAATAGAG
Source organism: Meta bourneti (assembly GCA_933210815.1). Lineage (NCBI taxonomy): Eukaryota > Metazoa > Arthropoda > Arachnida > Araneae > Tetragnathidae > Meta > Meta bourneti. The sequence goes on along the minus strand of OW119923.1, from coordinate 116,625,424 downwards.
AAATAGACTTAATATCAAACCTCTCCCCAACGAAACGACCCCAAACGGTTGTGATGTTCTCAGGAAAATTTAGTTTTAGAGAAATTGGCATAATAATATTAAATCTCTCCCCAACAAAACCATCCCAAACGGCTGTGGTGTGTGGACAACTTAGTTTAGAGAAATAGGTATAATATCAAACCTCCCTCCAACGAAACGATCTTAAAAGGTTGTGGTGTTTGTGGATAAAACTTATTCTTAAAGAAATAAGCACAATATCAAACCTCTCCCCAATGAAACGATCCTAATTGGTTGTGGTGATGTGAGGACAACTTAGTAATAGAGAAATAGACTTAATATCAAACCTCTCCCCAACGAAACGACCCCAAACGGTTGTGATGTTCTCAGGAAAATTTAGTTTTAGAGAAATTGGCATAATAATATTAAATCTCTCCCCAACAAAACCATCCCAAACGGCTGTGGTGTGTGGACAACTTAGTTTAGAGAAATAGGTATAATATCAAACCTCCCTCCAACGAAACGATCTTAAAAGGTTGTGGTGTTTGAGGATAAAACTTAGTCTTAAAGAAATAAGCACAATATCAAACCTCTCCCCAATGAAACGATCCTAATTGGTTGTGGTGATGTGAGGACAACTTAGTAATAGAGAAATAGGCTTAATATCAAACCTCTCCCCAACGAAACGATCCCAAACGGTTGTGATGTTCTCAGGAAAACTTAGTTTTAGAGAAATTGGCATAATAATATTAAATCTCTCCCCAACAAAACCATCCCAAACGGCTGTGGTGTGTGGACAACTTAGTTTAGAGAAATAGGTATAATATCAAACCTCCCTCCAACGAAACGATCTTAAAAGGTTGTGGTGTTTGAGGATAAAACTTAGTCTTAAAGAAATAAGCACAATATCAAACCTCTCCCAAATGAAACGATCCTAATTGGTTGTAGTGATTTGAGGACAACTTAGTAATAGAGAAATAGGCATAATATCAAACCTCTCCCCCAACGAAACGATCTTAAAAGGTTGTGGTGTTGTGAGGACAACTTAATAATAGAGAAATAAAGATAGTAATATTAAACCTATCCCCAACAAAACGATCCTAGACTGTTGTGCTGTGAGGACAACTTAGTTTTAGAGAAAGTCATAATAATATTAAACCTATCCCCAACAAAACGATCGCAGACGGTTCTGGAGAATAACTTAGTTTTAGAGAAATAAGCATAATATAAAACTCCGCATTTCTGCTAAAATTTTTCAAGATACTAGAATTGAGCTATAACTTGAGATTTGCTTATTATTGGTTTTAATGACACCATCTCGAGGAGTGCACTAAAATTCGTGACAAAAGGTTTGCAAATGCCGTCGACAGTGTTCTTAAGCCATGTTTTTTTACTTCCGAACTATATCGGACTGCTCGTCCATTAATGGCTGTTTACGTGCGTAGGATAAGAAAATTGTTAAGATAAAAGACTGCAATTTTTTAAATCAGTAATTTTAATATTTGTCCACTATAGAAGGTTCGATTATGTTTGATCCTTTGAGAATATCTAGTTAGGCTGGTTTTTATTTGGTAGAGTTTCAAGATTTCTGAATAGGCAATGACCCCTTTATTGCGTAATGTTACTCTCAAGTGCTGAGTTTTTCATAATAGTCAATTCTTTAAATTTTAATTTCCGTCGATGCACATTGCAGTTGTTCAGTATAATTTCCATTTAATTGCATGCACTATTCCAGCGCGAAACTAGTTTGTTTACACCGTCTGAAAGAGTTTATTTTATCTACTGGTTTACATCTCATTTTAAGCCCTGAAATCCTTTCTCTTTCCGATATACCCTGATTAATCCCTCTTTCCAATATATCCTTAAATCATTCCTTTCCTCTACCCTGATTAATCCCTCTTTCCAATATAGCCTTAAATCCTTCCTCTTTCCCTCTACCCTGATTAATCCCTCTTTCCAATAAACTCTTATTAATCCTTCTTTCCAATTTGCCCTGATTAATCCCTCTTTCCAAAATATACCCTGAAATCCTTCTTACTAATGTACCCTGATTAATCCATCTTTCCAAAATATACCCTGAAATCTTTCCTCTTTCTAATGTACCCTGAAATCTTCCTCTTTCTAATGTACCCTGAAATCCTACCTCTTTCCCTCTACCCTGATTAATCCCTCTTTTCAATATATCCTGACTAATCCCTCTTTCCAGTGTACCCTGATTAATCCCTCTTTCCATAGAAAGACCCTGAAAATTTACACGGTATTCCATAGTTGCAATATTGATATTTAAAACGCATCGTCTACATTCGCCAAGCGGCTCAATCGTATTGCACTGTCTAACATCGTTGAGAAAAACTATCTGTACCCGTAAGTGATTGACCCTGCAGTATTCGACCGGATCGCGATGCGCACAACTTTGTAAACTTTGTATTTCGTATGTTCAATACCAAACCCTCAATAACATGAATCATTCATTCCTAACAGTACAGACATGAACCGATCCGATATTTTGTTACGATACCCAATATTGAAGCACTGACCTAACATTAGGTAGAAACATTTTATGGGAGAAAATTTAATTGTTCTGTAAAGTATGAATATCTTATGGCTCGGTATTGAATAGCAAATGGTAAGAACCTTTTGGAAGCAAATAAGTGGATATGCCATAATCAGGGTGACTGCTACCTTACTTTCAACAGCGCATCATATTGATAGTCAATCGACCTTCTAATGAAATAGACGGAGCAATGTGCCCGCAACTTCATGTTATGGCGTCCAGTTGCTCGGTTTGAACATCTGTCACGTGGTTGTGGGTAAAAGCATGAATCCTAAATTACTAATTGATTATTCACCGTGATCAAAAACACTAGTCTGCGATTTGACAGCCGATCGGCTTTGTCAATTCGTATGTCCACGTGATTTACCCTTCAGAGATCTTACGACCGCCCACATGGTCCGTCTATTTCATTCGAAGGTCGATGGATAGTTAGCATCTAAAGCTTTGCATGAAACACACATCCATGAATACTGACGTACACAAGACAAAGATAAACATAGTACGTTCGTGCTTGAACTATGCGTAACTTATAAGGTACATTATCAAATAGGATGTGCAAAACAATGATTCATACTCACCATCTGAAAACTGAAATTTAACATTATCATAATGCGTCATTGAAAAGAATGCAAAACCTTTAGTGACCATCAAAACAATTGCCTCGTATCCATCATGCATGGACAATTTGGCCAACAGCGGACTGACCACCTATTACCGGGAACACGTGCTTAAGGATAAACCAACTTGAATGTAGACAATCTGATGACATTGGGTTTTCTCAGGCTCTGGGGCAAATAGACGGTGGTGTCGTCATTTCCATTGATGTAACATTTGTGGATATGGATGAGCACATGCTAACTCATCGTTGCCGTAAGAGGTTGGTAGGTATTTGAATTAGCGTCCCACTGGAGCAGCACAACGGGCTATTGCATTGGCGATGGTCCAGGATCAAATCCAAGGACGGAGGACCACGTAATTTTGAATCACGGTGAAATGACGAGGTCAACACTTAAACCTGCACCCCACTCTCCAAACTTCCACGTCCTGCCAACATCACTCGGGTCGTGATGCCCGTACACACCCTTAGGGCGAATTCTACAGAGGTTTCTACAGGTAGTTTAGTTGGTATTTTAATTGACGTCGGACTGGAGCAACACAAAGGGTCTGTTGGTTCGAGATCAAACCCCAAGGGGAAAGATCCGAGGACCACACCACGTAATATTGAACCACGGCCAGATGACGGTAAGAAGTTGGATAAAGGAAGAGTGAGAAATGGTACAAAGAGGCCTGCGGAGACTCACCGAAATTCACTCTCCTCACGAATGACAGTGGGCATCGTCCCGAATCCATTTTGTATTAGATGGAAGACATTTTGGAAAACAGTATACCTATCCACATTTTGTGAAATGGGTAAAATCAACTGTTGTAACCACAATTCAAGGAGAGAAGGAATTGCAGCATATTCCAATAACGCCTTGTGGTAACATTATGACATCAAGGTAATCCTAACCTCTGTATGTATTCCTACCTTGGTGTATTTCTCTCTTTTCTGTGTCAGTAAAACTTTGTGTGTGTGTCTACTACTCGATATTGTATGTCTTGTGTCTGACACAGCGTGGCCAAATATGGTCCTTGCGCCATACAACCCCAAAGCCAACCAACCCAACCTCTGCGACTGATAGGGATGCGATCACTCGTCCATTATAAGACGTGTATGCTAATATAAAATGTGCAAGTCATTGGAAGTAAGGTCTTCAATATTGAGAAATAAGAGTAGTGATACACAGGAACATGAAGCAATACCATTGTCCAGAACCCACTTTGTGCATTGATTGGAAAAGCTTACAGCTATAATGAGCTAATTTATATTTACAGCCTTGGGGTATAAACATCCAGGCAGCATATTCCAATAGACCCTTACGGCAACAAGTGAGTTCGCCCATGTTTACCATATTAGTTGGCGTACGCATTCTGGGACAAAGCGAATGGCAACATAATCCACTTGACGTTTGGACCTCTGAGTAAATGGGGATGGATTTTCACAACTCCAAGAGGATGGTGCTGTGGGTCAGTCCACTGATGGTATGGAACGGCAGAGAAGAAAGCACATGGACTCACCCTAGTGTCGTCATGGTGACGATTGTGTACCAGAATGCCGCCGGAATGGAGGTGAAGGTGGTGCCCTCGACGTTCTTCTCTGCGTAGAACATGACGGTGGCGAAGATGATGATGGCCATGGCCAGCGAGAAGACGAGGAAGCCGAGCTCTGAGGCACAGCTCTTGAGGGTGTAGCCGAGGATGCGCAGGCCCTGCGAGTGGCGGGAGAATTTGAAGATGCGGAAGACGCGGAAGACGCGCAGCGTCACGAAGGCTCCGGACACGTCGTCGTTGTCCTTGATGCCCAGTCCGATGTAGTAGGGCAGGATGGCCACCACGTCTATGATGCACATGACGCTGCGCATGAACTTCCAGCGGTCCGGGGCCGCATACAGCCGCAAGAGGTACTCCGCCGTGAAGATCATGACGCAGGCCGTGTCCAGGCAGAAGAAGGCCACCTTGTAGTTGGAGCCGCACGAGCGTCGCTCGCCCGTCGACAGGTCCACCGCACAGGGTAGCGTCTCCACCACGTTCGCCATGACCGACACGGCGATGAAGAATCCCGTCACGTAGTAGAAGACGAGCGCGGCAGTGCCCGTGTGCGGGTTCTCGAAGGCGCGCCACATCTTCATCCGCATCGTGCAGCCGCTCAGGTCCAGCTGGTTGTCCACCTCGGACATGCGGTCGTCCATCAGCCGCTCGGCGTTCTCCCGCTTTCGGTCGCGGTAGTCCTCGTAGCAGCAGTCGCCGATCACGTCCGGGATGATGCCGAAGAAGGCCAGCTCGTCGTCGTACGACATCAGGCACTCGTGCTTCGGGTAGTGAAGTTTGCCCGTCCGGTAGTAGTTGAGGATGTGCCGGAAGATGTCCGGGTCGCGGTCGAAGAAGTACTCGCGCGACTCCTCGTCGTAAAAGAACTCCCGCTCGTTGGAGCCGAGCAGCGTGTCCGGGTACTTCTCGACGGTGTTCCGCCACGTCTCGAAGCGACGGCCGCTCACGTTGATCACGAACTTCTCGTCCTCCTTCTTGCGCTGCTCCTTGGTGACGGGCGGCGCGGGCAGGGGGCTGTTCGCGATGGGCACCCACCCGATGGCCGCCGCCCGGGCGAAGGGCAGCCAGGCGGCCACGGACGCCATGCTAAGCCGCCGCGCGCCGCCCCATCGCACCTGTTGGCCTCACGGCCTGTCACTGCCCCCGCGGAGCGACCGGCATCGCCCGACTTGTTGCGCTCGCACACACACACACACGCGATAGGGACGGCGGGCACTGGGGGGTCCACTTCACCTCCGGGGCAGCGGGACACGTGATTGGCTGACGACCTTACCCTGGTGCAAGGGCGGAGAATCGGCGGGCGCCCTCATCGCGAGAGCCGATGGCACGACCGGCGGGAAGCCATCTTTTTCATCTTCTGAGGAGGAGAAGTCGCTTCCGAGGGGAGAAGGAAACCGGCGCATGCGTACGGCCGCATCCGCAACAACCCCCGGTATCTTCTATCCCGGCGTTACCTTGGTGATCGTGACGTCAGGGCTCCGGAATAAGACGGGCCGGCTCCATTTCCGGACACCGATCACCTGGGAGCTCCCCCAGAACGACTCCAACTGATCCTTCATTCGGTGGGTTGATTCACATGACAAAGAAACCGACATTAAAATTCTAGTCAAATGCATTGGTTGAAACTTAATGAAATGAAATTTTTAAAATGTGGTGAATTACAAGCATGGTAAAAATCCTGACGAATGCGGACCCAACATATCCGATAATATTGGTGATGAGGTATTGAAAAGCTTGAGACGAGAAAATATGTCATGCTCCGAAAGGTTCTTTGGCAATGATGTTTACCCATTCATAAATATTTACGCGTGAATGGCCAATGGTCATCTGACTGTGCTTCAAAATTATTTGGTAGGTAGGTATTTTAATTAACGTCACACTGGACACAGCGGGCTATTGGTGACGGTCCGGGATCAACCCTCGAAGGAAAAGAACCGAGGACAACACCACGTAATTTTGAACCACGGTCAGATGACGAGGCAACACCTGAGCTGGCACCCCACTCTCCAAACTTCCTAACACCACGCCAACGTGAGGCCATCGCAGGTTTAACGTGCCCCAATTGTACAAGACGGTCTTTTGGTTGGATTCGAACTCGCAACCCTCCGGTTGTTGGACCGTTACTCTTCCAACTGGGCTAACGCGGCGGAATTCGTGACAAATGTGCATTTGCCAAGAGACTAGGCTATTTTTGCAAATTACCGACTTTCTCATCAACGATAAATTACTAACAGAAGTTTTCAGTTTTAAGATCTACTTTTTTTCCTTATCGAGGTAGCCCTGTTAGAAGAGTAATGGATTATCAACCGAAAGGTTGCGCATTCCAAACTCGATTCAACTGAAGACAATCGTGTACATAGGTTTTTATACAATCGTGTTGATGCACGTTCAATCTGTCGTGAACTCAAATGTTCTCACGTGGGAAGTGAGGTGCCATCTCAGGTGTTGTCCTCATCATTTGACCGTGGTTCAAAATGATGAGGTGTTTCTTCGGATCTTTCCTTTGGGATGGATTCCCGACTTTCGCCAGTTGTGTTGCTCCAGTGCGACGTTAATTCAACTACCTACCTCATCGATTTGTTGCTTAGCCACATATGGCGCTTACGCCACAGAACCCTAAAACAAACCTCATCGAGTAGTTTTGAAGCACATATCCTAAGAAACGGAAATTACTGTCATGCTCAAGGCAAGAGAATTTTTTTCGACGTAAATATTCGCAAAAACTTTCAGCACAATTTGTTTCGTTGTCTCTAGAGAAGTTAAGCAGAATCGACAGAGAATGAATTTTTCTATGTGCCTCAATAATATAGAAAAGAATATGACTTAACCCTTTCGCCCCGATTTTTGCATGATTAAAATTTAACTTTGAAAAGTAGTTTAATTTAGTAGTTTAGTAGTTTTTGCTCTTTTTGACGGACGACCGTACTTTCGCGTTCTTTTTGTGTTTGCTTCCAACATTTATGAGTTGCTCAGCTAAGGGGACCATGAATGATAAGAGTGGTTTATGTTCCACATCACACTTCGTAATCCATGCATTCACAACAGAAATCATAACTAATCTTTTTCCACCACTTGTCTGATTTTCTGCAATGACCCTAAAAAGTAGCCATTTCATCTCAACTCCATTCATGTACATAGTGTAGTGGGAAATGGGCAACTAACGTCTCATTTTGTACCATCTTTTTGTTTGTCCTTTTGTCCATTTGTTTGTTTGCACGCCCATCATCAGAATGAATGGGCGTGCTCAAACCATAAGTCCGCCATTTGCAATCTGAAAGTATTGCCAGGTTTCTTGAGTCCTATTTTTATTCCCTAATTCCTTAAGAACACTGAAAACGTAAAAACCCATTCAAAAGTGGGATTTATTGACCCAATAGGGAATGAAATCTAATCTCTGGGACGTATATGCCCATTAGGCCCGAAAGGGTTAACCCCGTTGAACAAAAATTTCATAATCTAATTCCTTCAATATCTTGAGGCCGCGGTTGGAAGAGTAACAGATTAGTAACCGGAGGGTTGCGAGTTCGAATCCAACCAAAGACAGTCGTGTACAATAGGGGCTGGTGCACGTTAAACCTATAGTGGCCTTGGATATCCTCACGTTGGCGTCGTGTGCCAGTTGGGAGAGGGATGCCAGCTCAGCGTGATCTCGTCATCTGATCGTGGTTCAAAATTACGTGGTGTTGTCTTCGCATCTTTTCCTTCAGGTTTGATCCCGGACCGTCGCCAATAGCCCTTTGTGTTGCTGCAGTACGACTTTAATTAAATACCTACCTTCTACACACTGGAGTTTGTAAAACCTTGCCTACAATATCCAAGTGCTTCCATTGCTCAAAGTGACATTTCAAATCGATCGCTGGAAAAATGGTCATTGCCAATGTTTAAACTTCAAACACGCTTATAACAATTTACGATTGTTTTTAAAGATACTAGCTTCACTACCAAACTCTTCCCGAGACTTTTTACTGCTTCAGGCAAACCAAGGCGCACCGCTGTTCCTTCAACAGTTTCGTTGCGTCTGCTTTTTGAGCTTCGTCCGCTTCACGCGCTGTCTTCCAATTGCTCGTGACAACTTTCGACTTTGGGTTGATTGGTCTCTAGAGTATTGTTCTATATTAAATTTTACTGCTATGGTTCTAAGGGAACGAAGTCACGAAATTGAAATAATTGCTTTGACTTCCAGACAAAAATTTATACCTGAACTAAACATTTGTTTGTTTTCTTGCTTTACACATAGGATGCATATGAAAGGTTATTAGAGTTAGGAAAATTATTTGCATTTCAAATGCAATGAGCAATTTTATGCCTATCAGGGAGTTTTTTGATGACACTATTTAAATCAAGCCTAACTTTACGTGTCAACATCTGCCAAGAGAGTGTAAGACAAATATTCGTAATAGCCAATTCTGAGGATACCTTAAAAGGTTTCTAAACGTACATGGTGTGAGCGCTTGCAAGCGATCCGAGAATTTTAATTTTTGCTGCATGCCCACAATTAAAGTTCTCGGATCTCTTGCGCATGCTCACACATGGTACCAAAATGTAACCTCCCCCTTTTTTTACATGAAAAAGTATCGAACTTCCCTCCAATTTTCGTATGAATTTTTTTAAATCATGATTTTTTTAAAAATAATGAGCAATAAGGTGAAAACACACCTACAGACCCATAAAGTAGGACCGAGATTTCTGTATCTGCAGAACAGGAAATTAGGCAGGTAGGGGAGGTATTTCAATGAACGTCCCACTGGAGCAACGCAACGGGCTGTTGGCGACGGTCCTGGGTCGATCACGAAGAGAGAGATCCAAGGACAACACCACGTTATTTGGAACCAAGCCAGATGACGAGGTCACACTTGAGCTGGCACCCCACTCTCCAAACTTACACACCACACCAACGTGAGAACATTGGAGGCAGATTGAACGTGCACCAGCCCCCTTTGTACACGACGGTCTTGGGTTGGATTCCAACTCGGTTGCTAGTCCGTTACTCTTCCAACCGGGCTACTTGGAAATTAGGAAACACGTCGAGGATATAAGTTTGCAAATTTATCACCCACACTTTAGCTTTTCGTCAATATGGCGATTTTATTTTTCTGTATGATAGCATGAATTTCAGCACCCTGCAATAACGTGTTTAAAGTAGTGCCTCACCCGTGACAAGCTTTCCAAGGATGAATTTTGTGTTTATTAATAACATTGAGAAACATGGCAGTATTTTTTGCTCAACCCCTTTTCTTTCCAGTTTGGTACGAAGTGTACAGAGATCGAATACAGAAATGCTCACACAACCCCCACACGGGCCGGAAGTAGCCGGTGGGTCGCGAATTCGAATCCAACCAGAGACTGTCGTGAATATGGGGAATAGTGCACGTCAAATCTGTCGTGTCCTCACTATGGCGTGGTGTGGAAGTTTGGTGCCAACTCAGGCAGGACCTTGTCATCTGACCGTGCTTCAAAATGACGTGGTGTTGTCCTCGTATCTTTCCCTTCGGGATTGATCCCGGACCGTCGCCAATAGTTCATTGCGTTGCTCCAGTGCGACGTTAATTGAAATAGATACCTACATGAGAGCAATCACACGATCTGTTGAATACGTATTTGACTCAGTGTGGACATTTGAACTACATTTAATTGAATTCGAATAACATTGCACGTGGGTAATGAAACTGTCACTGTTCATCGATCGATTCTGGACTTCTATCGATTTAATACTGCTTTAGCTGTGTTCCACAATACTAATACTATTATAGAAACGTTTTCGCCCTTTGAAACTATTTATATTAGTTTCATATGAAATTAAAATGTTTTCTCTTTATTATTTTTTATGCGCTACCTACTGGTAAATAGCTTATTCCTTGAAAGGAGCTATTTATCCTAAATATAAATTACCCCCATTTTCCCTCTAAAATTATTACTTTATCTATAGATAAAACTATATTTCTCATGTTACATAACAATTTTATGTGTTTCATCTATGGATAAAATTATGTTTCTCATATTACAAAAATATTTTATATGCTTTATGTATAGACAAAATTATGTTTCTCATGTTACATAATAGTTTTATATGCTTTATCTCTGGATAAAATTATATTTTTCCTTAGTTTATTAGTTTTATATAGATATAAAATTATGTTTTTCTGTTACATAACTTTTTTACTTCATCTACCGATTAAATTATTTTCTTCCTTTACATAATAATTTTTTAGATTTACCTTTAGATAAAGTTATATTTTAGATTTAAATATATAGTTATTTATTGTAGTTTTATGTAGATATGAAGTTGTGTTTTCCCTCTTATAAAACCACTTTAATAGTTTTATACAAGAAACTTTTTTATCTCTGATGTCGATATTTTTTATTTGTATGACCCAAAGATAAAATTTATTTTACCGCTTGCTGAACTATATTTCATTGGTTTTATCTAGAGAAAAAAATCATTTTTAATCTCCTGAAACAGAATTTCTATTAGTTTTATCCAGAAATAAATTGTGTTTTTATCTTACGAAATGATTTAATAGAGCTGTCTAAAAATAAAGTTATATTTTCGTTCTTATAAAATTTTTGTTATTAATTTCATTTAAAAAATGAAACATGTTTCTCTAAAAATCTATTTCATTTATATAGTTTTATTTAGAGCCAAAAAATTTTCTTTCCTCTGAAAAGGGAAAATGTATTTCCGTTTGTAACTTCGGGGTTTGTAGTTGCGGGGATAAAAAGTACTGCTTAAGTTTTAAAGCATGGACTATGTAGGTTTTTTTCTTTGGGAAAGTAGGGCGGATACTTTTTATATGTAAGTGTTCGCGATTGAATATTTGAAAGACAACTTTCTGCTGTTCTAAATAAAGTCCACCGCATTCAGAGAATAAAACGAATGCACCCCTCGTTGTACTCCGCATTTAGGGACAAGGAAAATAGGTTGTTTAAGGGGACCAGCCGCTTAAGACGTAAATCCGTTGTAACGTAGGTGGTTCAAAATTACGTGGTGTTGTCCTCGGATCTCTCCCTCTAGGTAGGTAACCCAGTTGGAAGAGCAACCGGAGTGTTGAGAGTAGGTCCAGCGAAAGAGCGTCGTGTACGAGGGGACTGGTGCACGTTGAACCAGTTGTAGCCTTAAATGTTTTCCCGTAGAGGTGGTGTGGAAGTTTGGAGAGTGGGGTGCCAGCTCAGGTGTTGTCATTCGACCTGATTCAAAATTACGAGGCGTTGTCCTCGGATCTTTCCCTTCTGGTTTGATCGTCTCCAATAGCCGGCTGTGTTGCTTCGGTGCGACTTTAATTAAAATACCTACCTACCTTGTAATAAACCACAATCAGATGACGAGGTCAAAACCTAAACTGGCATCCCACTCTCCAAACTTCCACACCATTGAGGACGTTTCATGGCATGACAGATTTTAACGTGCACCAGCCCTCGCCCCATGTACCCGACGGTCTTTGGTTGGATTCGAACTCGCAACCCTCCGGTTTCTAATCCGTTAAGGGGACCCTTAAAATGACCAAAATATCGAAAAACAATTTATTGCTTTATTTTAACTATACAACCCTTCTGAATATGCGTGCAAAATTTCATAGCTCTAGCAACATTATTTTAGGAGTTATTCAAGTTTTTTTCTCTTGGATGTAAATAACCGGAACAAAAAATTAAAATTTTAAATGACTTTTTCTCAGCTTTCTGTTTTTGATGACTATGAAGTACTCAAATTGCTAAGGTTTTTTTTTAAATTTAATTTAGAGGTTTGAACCTTTTTGTAGTTATTCACAATAGTACATTTGACAATTCTGTACATGGGATAAGAATTTGGATGAAAAGTTTTTTTTTAAATTGACAAACTAAAATTATCTTGATTTTTACAGTTTTTCACAGTATTTTTTAGAAAAAAAATCTAGAAAAATGAATAATCAGAATACATGCAAACCCATGCACAGAATTGTGTAAAATACTGCAATGAATAGAAAAGTGTAAAAAAAAATTTAAAAAGATGATATTTAAAAAAGTAGTAGGTATTTTAAATTATTGAATTTTCTTTCAAAAAAATTACATTTCTGAATTATTGCTCTTGTAAAATTAATTTTTTTTGCCTGAAATATTCATTTTATGGGTATTTCAATATAGTATGCTAAAAGGTTTTGCTACGCATATGAAAACAAAAAAAATTGTTCAAAGGGTACCCTTAATCTTCCAACCGGGCTACCGCGGCCCCACTGGCATACAAGATCAGTAACACCCTTCCTTTGAATTGGAAGCCAAATTCACTTCCTACTCAGCGGCGAAAGGGAAGTAGGAAACGGGGAAGAGAATCGCCTCCGAAAGGTGTTCGAGGGGAGAATGTTTCCGTGAGAGACGAGTCACGATGAGATGGAGACGCGGGCAGCTCGAAATTTGAAATGGAACTTCTCCCGCGGCAGGCGATGACGCTCGCCATTTTGGGACACGCTTCTTCTCAAAACAGCCCACACTAGCTGAAGGCATTTCGGGTAGAAAGAAGGTCCTCACGAGAATCGTAGCCCTGTTAGAGGTAGGTATTGAATTAACGTCAAACTGGAGCAACACAACGGGCTTCTAGACCCACCTCCTCCCAGCTCACCGATAGGTGTAGAGCATTTCCTGGGAGGAGGGGGAGACCCCCAGCCAATCAACAGACCAACATTTATTTTAAAAAAATTACAGACACATAGGTCAACAGGGCCCAACCAAAAACATGTAGAAGACGACCGGCACAGGCCGGTTTACAGTGTCGTTAAAACTATATAAAACATCAAAAATACAAAGATGAGACCACAAAATATAGGCAATATTTATAAAATAGTTAGACAAAACGAAATACACAGCAAATGAAGATGATAATTATATTTGTACAGTTGAAAATGACAAACACGTAAAATAAAATAAAAAATATGGTATAATAAATAGTAAAACTTTTAAAATTTTTAAAATTGGGCCGGACCTAGTCCTTGGCCCATTACTTACGAGGGGAGCCAGGAAAGGGTTAGGGTTTAAAATTTGATTGTTTAATTATCAGGGGGCGGGTCCGCAGTCACCTCCCCGGCCGCCAGCACACTTAATCTAATTTTATTGATTGATGTTTTATTATTTATTATGTTGGCACATCACTTTGATAAGTTTTGTACAGAAGGTTTTGTGATGTGGTGTGCCAAAGTATGCGGGCAGTCGAAGAGATAATGATCTGTGTCCCCCAACCCCCCACAGGAACACAGATCTGAATCCTTCAGCTTGAACCTGTGGAGGTAGGCTATATATGAACACAACGGGATATTATTGACGGTCCGGGATCAATCCCAAAGGGAAAGGTCCGAGGACAACACCACGTCATCGGATGACGGTAGCCCTGTTGGAAGAGTAGCGGATTAACAACCGGTGGGTTGCGAGTCCGGAACTCGATCCACCGTCGTGTACATGGGGGAGGTAGGTGCACGTTCCTGTCGTAGCCCTCAATGTCCTCACGTTGGCGTGAAGTTTGGAGAGTAGGGTGCCACCTCGGATGTTGACCTGGTCATCCGACCGTGATTCAAAATGACGGGATATCCTTGGAACTTTCTCTTCGGGTATGATCCCATACCGTCGCCAATAGCCCGTTGTGTTTCTCTTGTGCGACGTTAATTAAATATCTACCATAGAATTCGCCCTGAGACACATCTTTAGGTGTGTCCGGGCATCACAACCCCGAGGTGCCCGAGTGATCTCTCCTCTCTTTCATTTTTACCGTCTCGCCTACCCTTCTACTTTGCTTTTCCTTCCCCCTCAGAGTGTTGCATTTGGCGCAGCTGGGCCAAATATGGCCCTTGCGCCATAAAACCCGAAAGCAACCAACATCTGTAAAATTTCTATAGAAACTCATTTCTTTTCTACGCGACTTTACTTTTCTATAGAACTAGTCTAGAATTCTATAGAACTATATTTCTGTAGAATCTCATCTCGTCTTCTCTATAGAATTCTAAAGTTTTTCAATAGAAACGAAATTTCGTTTCTCTATAGAATTCAATGAAACTAAAATTTTGTCGTAAGGGTAAACTTGAGTATCGCTTCCAGTCATTGAATTTTCAATTTTATTTATTCGTACAGGGGAAAAAAGTTTACAAGTGATGAAGAAACCACTTCTACAGTTATTTTAGACAAAAGTTCGGATTGTTTTCTGAGTATTACAGAAAAGTTAATTACTAATTCTAAAAGATGTATTCAAATAACGGTTGAAACACTAAAACGTGTTTGAATGTATTATCTCGGGTTGGAAACTTGGACAAAAGTAGGGGGACTCGACCAATCGTTTATTACCAGGTAGGTGGTCCCGTCGTGGCTCAGGGGGTATGTAAACTGCGCTAACAACCTTCGAGTTGTAGGCGACGCAGTTTCGATTCCTGTCAGGTGCATTTCTTCCTGGTTGTAGTTCTGAAGAGAGAACTCTTCCGTGTGTCAATAAAACTTTTATTGTGTCTATTACTTGATATTGTATGTCTTGTGTCTGGCGCAGCAAGGAAAAATATGGCCCTTGCGCCATAAAACCCCAGAACCAACCAATCATTACAAGGTAGGTAGGTATTTTAATTAACGTCACACTAGAGCAACACAGTGGGTTATTGGCGACGGTCCGAGACCAACCCCAAAGGGAAAGATCCGATTTTGGAGAGTAATTTTGAACCACGGTCAGATGACGAGGTCACACCTGAACTGGGTCCATTCCAAACTTCCACCCCACCCCTACGGGAGGATATTTGAGGCCTCCAATGTCCTCACGTTGGCGTGGTATGGAAGTTTGAAGAGTGGATTGCCAGCTCAGGTGTGACCTCGTCATCTGACCGTGGTTCAAAATGACGTGGTGTTGTCCTCGGGAATGATCCCGGACCGTCCCCAATAGCCCGTCGTGTCGCACCGGTGCGGCGTTAATTAAATACCATGCAACCGGGCTACCGCAGCCCACGTTTATTACAAGATAAAAGAAACAAATTGCGCCTCTTAAACACTTTTTCAACCACTTTATCAGTTTTATTTTCTCCATTCCGCGAAGCCCTAGCAAACCGCCTTCCTCGTCTAATTTTATTCGGTGTCGTCCCCGTCTGGGGAAACACCCCACCACCACCTCCCGCTCTCACACCAAATAAATTTCTATAAACCGCTCCAGCCACCGCTATTCGTAACTTTTTCTTCCCCTGCAATTTGTCGCAAAAATTTCCCATCCAGAACGGGGCATTTGTTTTGGAAAGCGGAAGAGACGAGGCGCAGGTGGTGGTGGGCAGAAAAAGAATCCGGCTGACGTCGTCTGTTCTTGTCGATCGTGATTGGAACAAAGGGGAATAATAGAATGGCTTCAAAACGGAGCGACGACGGGGAAATTAGCCTCCTTTTTAGAGCGAACAAAGGGAGCAGCAGCCTGCTAACAAGTTTGGAAATTTCGAGTTTTAACGAAGTAACCTGGGATCGGACTTGTGCTCAATATGAACCGATAATGAATATTACATCGAAATCCGAAAGCGCAGATTTTAAGGTATACGTACACATTTTTGACGTGAATACGTCTTTAAAATCGGTCCGGGTGTCTAAGGCGCATGCATGGGTGTCATCAACAGAAACTTGTGCGTCACGAAAAGTGTCGATATCTCAAAGCCCTATAACTCTAATGGGAATCAGCCTATGGAGATTAATAACCTACCATCGTGTAGAGCAGGGGTGTCAGACTCGATTAAAACACGGGCCACTTAATGCAACTGGTAAGATTCACGCGGGCCACATCACATTTACAAATTTTCTTAAAATTATATTTCGAAGTGAGGATTCAGGAATACGGATAGGATAATTAAAACATATAATGTAATTAAGTAAATTTAGGGTAATAATTTATAATATTGCTATATAATTGCTTTTATTTAAATGTTTATTTAATTTAATGTATTTATAAAACTAAAATTAACTTTTTTACCGGAAACTTGCCAGCGCTTTCCTCCTACAAGTTTTCCAATATTTGGATTCAAAGACTGAGAACAGACGATCTTCATTATGGCAGATAGATGTTTATCAATCTTGATCTGTAGGCTGTTTTATTTAATTTCATGGACGAAAATAGTTGCTCACACATTTTTAATATGACGAAATTGCGTGTACGGTATTGCCTCGATCTCCCCTACGTGCTATTTTCTTCATAACATATTGCCCTGTTTTCATTTTATTTCAGAGCATCGTGGGCTACAAAAAATTACCTCGAGTACCACATGCGGCCCGCGGGCCGCCAGTTTGACACCCCTGGTGTACAAGAAGATGGGCCGCATCGACCAAGTCGGCCACTAATCCACTCCCCCTTCTGACCTTTGTACCGCATGTTGAGTCGCATTTCGGGCGCATACGCTGGCCTGTTTAACCGCTGTAACTTCAGTTCTAATCGACGGGTCGCGGCGAGTAGGTGCTTAAATTGAAGAGGACGACAAGTTCTATAATTTCAATAGACTAGTTGACAATTTAAACCATTTGTGTGAAAATTGTGTACAGTGGAAAGGGACTATTTGATGAAGATTTCACTATGAAGCCAAAATATCGCACTAAAGTTCAACTGCGGCATAGGAAACGTAAACAGGTTGAAAGAGCAGTTCGAGACGAACAAAATGATAGCAAGAAGTCACAACTATGACAAGTGTGGAGAGATCTAGAGCTTGTCGAAGACGCAAGTGTTCACGAACCAAACCTTACGGTACAGTGGGGATTGTGCCTAAACGCTTTTTTTCTTTAATTTTGAGGCCGCGGTAGCCCGGTTGGAAGAGTAACGAACTAGCAACCGGAGGGTTGCGAGTTCGAATCCAACCAAAAGACCGTTATGTATAAAGGGGGCTGTTGCATGTCCAATCTGTCGTCGCCTCAAATGTACTCACGTCGGCGTGGTGTGGAAGTTTGGAGTGCTAGCTCAGGTGTGTCCTTATCGTCTGATCGTGATTCAAAATGACGTGTTATACTCGGACCTTTTCCTTCATGTGCTGATCCTGGACCGTCGCCAATAGCCCGTTGTGTTGCTCTAGTGCGACGTTAATTAAATACCTACCTTTAATTTTGAATTTAAAAGTCCAATTCTTCTAACAATAGGTCATTGGTGTATGCTTAAACTCATTTTTGTCTGCAAAAAAATCAGATTAAACGAATCATTAATTTAATTTAGATATAATTAGCTAATTAGCATGTGTTTTTAACAGTGATATCTCATATCCTAATTTGTTCAGAAAGACAATTCCTATTGGAAATTACTCATAACCCGACCTCACCTTTTCGACATTTTTATAATTTCTACAACCTACTTCGGACACAAATCCTACACTCGCATATCCATCCATGTAATGCATTTAACATATATCGCACCCCCTGCTAGAGGTACACTCTAGAACCAGGTTTGCGACATTTTCGAATTTCACCATCATTAAGGGAAAGATAACAAATTAATTTCATAAGATATTTAACATTAAGTTTGTTTAAAAGTGGATACGCATTGTTTCTTGAAAATTCCGTTTTGCGGCACGTGCAATAATAAAAGAATTTGTTTTAAAATTGAATGTCTTCGGTACAAAGTTAACCTATTACCATTTTTTAAATGATAAATCGATTTGATAGTTTCTTCTAAAAAAATCATTGTTTTAAGAAAACCTTCCTTATATAAATTGCTTAAGTATAGCTTCAATTCGTAAAGTAAATCACCTTGACCTTCTGTCGCTATATGACAGATTTTGTAATATTTCAAAAGTCCTAGTTCTGATTTTTTTAACATTAACGATCTTTTAATGACAAAATTCCACTTAAAATTTGCTTTAATCTAACTTGCATGCCGCTTTAAAACAAATAATTTGCGGTGGTGTTGCGTGTGATGAAAAGGAATCACTTTATTAAAATAATAAATATTTAAAACAGTAAAGCAATGCAACAAAATAAAAGATGACGGGAAAAAAGTGGTTCTAAAGATACAATTCGAGTTTTTTCCTCTTGATTCGCATAGTTGCCACAACTTACAACTAAAAATTAGAAAAAATTCAAAAATACGAAATTAATTCCGAGCGAAGGAAACAGAAAATATAACACTGCACATCGCAACGAACACGAGTTTTCGTTTTGTTGCAAATTATATCTCCCAAATATTCGGAAATACTTTATAGTTCGCAAAGAAAATAAATAAGGCTCAAAACACAAAAGTGTAATTTAAATTCCATAAAAATAGTTGAAAAAATAATTAATTTTTCAGCATTACTGGTAAAACAATTCAAGTCATTGTAATGCTCAATATACCTTCCAGCTACTCCAAAATTATCAAATTATGGTTGATTTAAGTATAGTTACTCAGATGCTTTAACATGCAACTTGCCTAAATATGTAAGCAAAGAAATTTTAAATAATGCATTCACTAAACTAAAATATGGTGTATTGAACATAAAACATCAAATTAAAATATGTTGAACAAATCT
This sequence comes from Meta bourneti, assembly GCA_933210815.1. NCBI lineage: Eukaryota > Metazoa > Arthropoda > Arachnida > Araneae > Tetragnathidae > Meta > Meta bourneti. The sequence goes on along the minus strand of OW119923.1, from coordinate 116,606,284 downwards.
TATGTGATACTTGTACAAACACAAAATCGAACATAGAATGGAAGGACAGACAGACTAACGTAACCAAGTTCAGTCACTAAATGAATGTAAGTTCTCAGTATACGAAGTTTCATGAAAATATATGCAGCCGTTTGGACGAAGTACGAGCACATACAGGCATACAAATGGACGGCCAGACAAATAGACGAATGGACAGACAAATGGACGGACAGATACCAAACGCGCAAGAGACGGATTTTGCATCAGAAGAGTCCAAAACGTACAGAAAACTTGAAATGGGGGGTCGAAAACATTCAATGTACAAAAAAACTCCATTTTTATTTATATAGATATTATTCGTTTTGACCCTTCATCAAGTTCGTAAAGGGAATAAGCTTTTAACTTTTTCCACCAAGGAAATCTATAAAATGATGATTTTTTCAGTAACTTCAAAATTTAAAATTCAAACATCCACTGTATTATAGAGATTATAATGATGCAAAAATAATTATGATAGATCAATTCATTGTTAAGTTATCACTGTTTGAACAGCTTCATATTGCAAAATCACGATTCTTCGGAAGTAATGCGCCATCGAGTCCCGGCGGCGCAGTTGTCAGCGCCTCAGCCTCGCGTTCGGAAGGTGCCCGGTTCGATACCCGCTCGACGCGTTCACCAACACACATTAAATTTAGTTTCACTCAATTAAATAAATTTCACACCATTAATTTCACAATTCCGCCATGCTGTCACTCACACTTTCCGCCAAGTGGCGCTATTCGGAATTTCCGCTCGAAAAACAAATAGCCTGGGCTCAAAACTGTCTTCTCCGGATGTCCGGCAACCCGCTCCCGGGACAACGGCAGCGTCGGGGGTCTTCGTACACTCCCCCGACGTTGTCGTAGGTCCCGGGGTCAGTGGAGGTTCGATCGGCTTCCGCACGAGGAGGCAGTTTTGCTAAGTTTTACAAACCCTTCACGTGACAAATAGCATAGCGCCCTCTGGTGGAATTTCGTCCAATTAGTAGTCGTGCTCACTTTTGTTCGGTCGTGTGTTCACGCTTCCTGAAGAATTCGGCCCTTTGAAGGAAGCAGGCTGAAGTTGTGCGAGTATATTTTCGACTTTCAAATAAGCAAGTATATTTTCGTTGCCTTCTTTCTTTGTATCTGTATTCTAGTGTTCGGCATTGGTTTGATCTGTTGTATCAAGCTTGTCTTTGCAAGCTTACTTCAACGTGGTAGCCTGGTGAGGAGAGTAACGGGATAGCAACCGGAGGATTGCGAGTTCCAATCCAATCTAAGACCGTCGTGTGCAAAGGAAGCTGGTGCAAGTTGAACCTGTCGTGGCCTTCAATGTCCTGATGTTGGCGTGGTGTGGAAGTATGGAGAATTGAGTGCCAGCTCAGGTGTTGACCTCGTCATCTAACCATGGGTTCAAAATGACGTCTTCAGAAATTTCCCTTCGGGTTTGCTCCCGGGCCGTCGCAATAGCCCGTTGTGTTGCTCTAGTGCAGGGGTGTCAAACTGGCGGCCCGCGGGCCGCATGTGGTCCCCGAGGTAATTTTTTGTGGCCCACGATGCTCTGAAATAAAATGAAAACAGGACAATATGTTATGAAGAAAATAGCACTTAGGGGAGATCGAGGCAATACCGTACACACAATTTCGTCATGTTAAAAATGTGTGATCAACTATTTTCGTTCATGAAATTAAATAAAACGGCCTACAGATCAAGATTGACTGATAAGCATCTATCTGCCATAATGAAGATTGTCTGTTCTCAGTCTTATTGTCAATATTGGAAAACTGATAGGAGGAAAGCGCTGGTAAGTTTCCGGTAAAAAAATTAATTTTAGTGTTATAAATACATTGAATTAAGTAAACGTTTAAATAAAAGCAATTATGGAGCAATATAATAAATTATTACCCTAAATTCACTTAATTACATAATGTGTTTTAATTATCCAATCCATATTCCTGAATCCTCACTTCAAAATATAATTTTAAGAAAATTTGTAAATGTGATGTGGCCCGTGTGAATCTTACCAGTTGTGCATTAAATGGCTGGTGTTTTAATTGAGTTTGACACCCCTGCTCTAATGCTACGTTGATTTAATACCTAACTACCTTCTATAATTGATCCTGATGTCAGATTATGTGTTTGTCATCTATTGTCTCATGAATGTAAGTGCTCTTCTATAACCCCTGATCTCTCTACAGGTTCAGTGGAATAGGAATTCAGCTGCTTTGGATGATCTCGAAACTTCTGCTTCCGACTACTGCCTGTATCGCCTTAGTCTGAATAAGAGGAAAATCTACTGGAGTAAAACTGTTTCCGAGTTGCAAGAAATACTTGATAATGTCAAGTCAGTTCGGACTATTCTTGGTGATTGAGAACACAAGCTGATGATTCTTTAATCCGATGTTGGACCGCGGTAGCCCGGTTGGAAGAATAACCGATTAGCAAGCGGAGGGTTGCGAGTTCGAATCCAGTCAAAGGCCGTCGTGTACAAAGGGGGCTCGTGCGCGTTCAATCTGCCGTAGCCTCAAATGTCCTCACGTTGGCGTGGTGTGGAAGTTTGGAGTGCAAACTCAGGCCTCGTCGTCTGACCGTGGTCCAAAAATTCGTGGTGTTGAACTCGGATCTTTCCCCTCGGGTTTGATCCTGGACCGTCACCAATGGCCCGTTGTGTTGCTCCAATGTGACGTTAATTAACTACTTGCCATCCACCTAGATATACCAAATTACAGAGATGTATTAAAGCAAGATTATTACTCCGGAACATTCAATGATGAACAACAAATAAGAGAAAAATGGACTACTTGTACGGGTATACAAAAATGTATAAATTTATTTTTGTATTTACATATTGCTATAAACGTGTTAATTGAAATACATGTTTGCTCCTTTTTTTGCTCTGTGATGCAGTGGTATGTGAAGACATTCACAATTTTTAATTATAATTTTATAGCTAACAAGAAAAATCAATCCTGCGATACATTACAATTTCAAGCTCAGTTTTTACTTGGAACGAAATTTTATTTTATTGATCCCATTTCCAAGACGTAAATATTGCATTTACACGCATGTTTTATATAGCCATTGTTAATGTGCAATATTGTACGTGATGTAGTTTTTAGTCATTTGAATTCAGCATCCAAAAACTAGTCAGAAATATCTTATTTCGCCCATGTTATGAGAAAAGGTTTAAAATTTTTTTTTTTTTGCCAGTTTTTAATTGTAAAAATATATCCCCCTTTCTGTGTAGCCACTTTTTCTAGTTAGGTGTTTAATAAATTACAAAATATTTTCTGTAACGTTTGATTTAGTTTGGTGTCTAGTTTGTTTCTAAATAAAAAAGGCAAAAACCCTTGTTTACTCATTTATTCATTGCACCAAGCCAGTTTATTTAGATTACGTTCTGGACCGCGGTAGCCCGGTTGGAAGAGTAACGGATTAGCAACCGTAGGGTTGCGAGTTCGAATCCAACCAAAGACCATCGTGTACAAGGTGGGCTGGTTAACGTTAAATTCGTCGTGGCCTCCAATGTCCTCACGTTGGTGTAGTGCGGAAGTTTGGAGAGTAGGGTGCCAGCTCAGGTGTTGGCCTCGTCATCTGTCGTGGAAATTTGGAGAGGAGTGACAGCTCAGATGTTCTCGTCATCTGACCGTGATTTAAAATGGCGAGGCGTTGTCCTTGGATCTTTCCCTCCGGGATCGATTTCGGACCGTCGCCAATAGCTCGTTGCGTTGCTCCAGTGCGACGTTCATTAACTACCAACCACCCTCCGAACCGAATGCTTACTTTACAATCCAGAGCAATTACCGATTAATCGGGAAAAGAATCCGAGATCGAATTGATTAATTGTTGATAAAAGAATCGATTAACTCGTGAGTATTGGAAGAATTTGGTCCTTTTCCACCTTCTGAGCCTCTTTGGGTGTTTCAATTAACGTAGCACTGGGTGCAACACATCAAACTGGAAGGGAAAGATTCGAGAACAGCACCTCTTAATTCTGAACCAAGGTCAGATGACGGTTTTTGGAGAATAAATCTCTTCGCCATTTTATAGATATCGATTTAAATTAATTGATTAAATCGATAGCAGAATCAATTTGAGCTGGTTAAAATGTTGCAAAATATTGGAATCATTCTACCTTCTCGGCCTCAGGTGTTCCCACGAGCCACTTCGCCAATCTCTGATCTTCCTTTCGGGTTTGATCCCGGATCGCAGCCAATAGCCTGTTGTGTTGCTCCAATACGACGTTAATTAAAAATACCTACCGGTTTCCGAATAATCGATTTTAGCGATAATGTATTAAATCAATGTTAAAAATATTGAAAAAACTTGGCAATTTTTTTTTTCCACCTTCTGGACGCCCCTGGGCTCTCACATTCTTGACCACGATTAAACATATATCAATTAATCGATATAAATTTGGCCAAAGAATAGTGAAGTATCAATTGCTTATTGCAACATTTTTACGAGCTCATATCGATCGTTAACTTTATTAATCGATTGCATCCATCGATTATAATCGATACATAGATGTATTAATGGTTAGTTTTATCTATCGATTATAATCGATATCTTGAAATGGTAAAATTTGAATTTCCGAAAGGCTCAGAAGGTTGAAAGTTCATATCGATCTGTTGCAGAAGTTTCAATTCTAGGTAGGTATTTTAATTAATGTCACACTGGAGCAACACAACGGGATATTAGTGACGGTCCGTGCTCAATCCCAAGGGAGAAAATAAATATTTAACTGAGATAACTAACAATTGTACTTTTCGGTATATTCAACTATTTAAAATTGTTTTCTTTCAGTGAAGAGCCAGTTTTAGTTTCGAGTGCATATTTATTTATATAATAAATGTATTTTTTCAACTTATAAAATAAGATGCATGACTTTATCTTAGAATATTTTTCAGGATTATTTAAACTGTTGTCGTTAAATTGGCAAAATCTCTTTTGGTGAGCAGTTTCCAAAGGATTTAATTCTTCATAATACTTTTCACATGGTTAGTTAAAAAGTCGATTTGTATTTTGTCGATTCACAAGCTAATCCATAATAGAAAGAAATTGCAATGGAAGTTTTAGTGAATTCCATTTTTCAACATTCGTAGCAAATGTGATTTTTAGAAACTAGTTTAGCACATACACAAACAAGATTTTGTTGCACATCTTTTTATTAATAAACAAAGCATAAACATCACATCCCAATCAAAACACAATATTTAATGTTACACATTACCTAACGTTACAAAATGTATAACTTTTCTGTGCAATAAAAAAGCTCTTGTAAGAGAGAGGTAAGTAGTCAATTAACGTAGCACTGGAGCAACACCGGATCAATCGCAAAGGGAAAGATCCGAGAACGCCTGGTCATTTGGAACGAGCATATGACGAGAACACCTAAGCTGGACCCCTCTCCCAACTTCCGCACCCCGCCAACGTGAGACATTTGAGGCCACGACAGATTTAATGTCCACCAGTACACGACGGTCTTTAGTTGGATTCGAACTGGTAGCCCTCCAATTGCTAGTCCGTTACTCTTACAACCGAGCTACCCCGGCCCTGCGCTTTTTGGGGATCAGAAAAAGTGATTTATAGAAGGGATTGGATGTTTGGGTTTTATGGCGCAAGGTCCAAAAGTGGACAAGCTATACCAAACACAAGACGGCGTATGACCCAGTAAAATTATAAAATATTTAAAAATTAATAGTCTAAGATAAAAGGTAGATTTAAAACATGTAAAATGTATGGATGAGAATAAAAATATTCAAACAAGAGTCAGATGATAAAACAAGATCATCGTCTGTAGTACAACTAATGAAACTGAAGAATTTTATTTACATAAGTATAAAATGTTGAGTGAATTTCAAAGATGGAAAAAAAATTAGATGAAGTTTAAAAAACCAACTGAACGTAAAAACGTGAATAGGTTTGAATGGGGATTTTCCCCAATCAAATTTAGCAGATTTAAAATCGTACTTTTGAAAAATGTGATACGTTGGTGATTAAAAATTCGACAAACAATTAAAATGTGGAAAACAGAAAATGGAGTAGAGCATGAGTTGCAAATGGGTTCGCTCTCTCCTAATAGGAGATGACGATGGGGGAATCCTGTGTGTCCGATATGCAGGTTTTGACATCTGTACTTGACACTGACGAATGATGGGTCTTATAGAATGCAATTTAGTGCACGACTCTTGCCACAAGGAGTGGACATCTTGGTGTCACTGATTTACCGAGGAGAATGATATATCGTGAAAATAACAAATTTAAAGGCACAAATACATTAAATTAAGCGTTTATTTAAAATCATGTACAACTACAAGTTTAACCCTTTCGCCCCGACTTTTGCATGATTAAAATTTAACTCTGAAAAGTAATTTAATTTAGTAGTTTTTGCTCTTTTTGACGGACGACCGTACTTTCGCGGGTTTTTTCTTGTGTTTGCTTTCTCCCTCCCAACATTTATGAGTTGCTCAGCTAAGGGGACCATGAATAATAAGAGTGGTTCTGTTTTATGTTCCACATCAGACTTCGTAATCCATGCATTCACAACACAAATCATAACTAATCTTTTTCCACCACTTGTCTGATTTTCTGCCATGACCCTAAAAAGTAGCCATTTCATCACAACTCCATTCATGTACATAGTGTAGTGGGAAATGGGCAACTAACGTCTCATTTTGTACCATCTTTTTGTTTCCGGTCACTCATTCATCAGAATGAATGGGCGTGCTCAAAACCATAAGTCCGCCATTTGAATCTTTGCAATCTGAAAGTATTGCCAGGTTTCTTGAGTCATATTTTTATTCCCTAATTCCTTAAGAACACTGAAAACTCATTCAAAAGTGGGATTTATTTACCCAATAGGGAATAAAATCTAATCTCTGGGACGTATATGCCCATTACGCCCGAAAGGGTTAACACAAAATCGATGGTAAAACTTAAAATTCTGGAAAACATTCTGAAACAGAAATTTCTCACCCGATGGACCGAAATCTTTTTTCAATTTCTGACTGCGTTCTCTTCATAAATAGATATAAGGCTGCGGTAGCTCGGCTGGAAGAGTAGCGGATTAGCAACCGAAGGGGTGCGAGTTCGAAACTCGGTCCGACCAAAGACCGTCGTGTACACGAACGTTAAATCTGTCGTAACCTCAAATGTCCTCACGTTGACGTGGTGTGGGAGTTCGGAGAGTGGGGTGCCAATCCAAGGGAATGTGCACGATCATGTAGCTGGTATGTCCTACGAAAATCAGTTCAAACAAATACTAAACACGAAAACACAGAAAATAACAGACTCTATTGGCTTACTTTTACTTCAGTTTAGGGCAAGCTTTCGTAAGCTTGCCCTAAACTGTGGATACCACGACCAATCGTGCACATTCATTTGGATTTCTGAAGCAGTAGCAGATCTTCCCTGCAGAGAAATTGATCTGGGCAAACTTCAGTGAGCACCAGCTTCCTTTACACAAGACATTCTCTGGTTGCAATCGCCATCCTCCGGTTGCTATTCCGTTTCTCTCCCAACCAGGCTACCATGCAAAGGAATGCAAAGACAAGTTTAATACAACAGGTCAAACCAATGTCGAACCCTACAATACAGATACAAAGGCAACGAAAATATACTCACACAACTTCAGTCTGCTTCCTGACCGACTACTAATTGGACGAAATTCCACCAGAGGGCGCTATGCTATCTGTCACGTGAAGGGGTTGTAAAACTTAGCAAAACTGCCTCCTCGTGCGGAAGCCGATCGAACCTCCACTGACCCCGGGACCTACGACAACGTCGGGGGAGTGTACGTAACCTCAAATGTCCTCACGTTAGCATGCTTTGGAAGTTTGGAGAGTGGGGTGCCAGCTCAGATGTCGACCTCGTCATCTGACCATAGTTTGAAATAATTACGAGGCGTTGTCCTCGATCTTTCCTTTCGGGAGTGATCCGTCGCCAATAGCCCGTTGTGTTGCTTCATTGCGATGTTCAATACTGGTACGAACTCAATTTTGCATCGATATCCGGTCAGTGCGATTTGTTGCTCCTTCTAGAGGTATGCTCGTCATCTGACCATGGTTCAAAATTACGTGGTGTTGTCCTCGGATCTTTCCCTTTGGGATTGATCCCGGACCGTCACCAATAGCCCATTGTGTTGCTCCAGTGTGAGGTTAATTGAAATACCCCCCCCCCTCTAGAGGTATGCAGGTATTTGAATTAACGTCGCTCTGGAGCGACACAGCGGGCTACGGACGACGGTCCGGGATCAATTCCGAAAGTATCGATCCGAGGACAACACCTCGTCATTTCGAACCACGGTCAGATGACGAGGCAGCACCTGAGCTGGCACCTCACTCTCCAAACTTCCGCACCTCGCCAACATGAGGCCGTTTGAGGACACGACGGATTTAACATGCAGCAGCCCCTTTTGTGCACGACGGTCTTTGGTTGGATTCGAACTCGCAACCCTCAGCTAAGCTTGCTAAGCTCAGGGTTAAGATAACGATAGTTCACTAACCCAATCCTCCTGCATTAGAATTTCGTTGAATTTAAGGTCTTTGGTAGCCCGGTTGGAAGAGTAACGGATTAGCAACCGGAGGATCGCGTGTTCGAATCCAACCAAAGACCGTCGTGCACAAAAAAGGGCTGTTGCACGTTCAATCCGTCGTGGCCCCAAACGTCCTCACTTTGTCGAGGTGTGGAAGTCTGGAGAGTGGGGTGCAGGCTCAGGTGTGACCTCGTCAACAGACTGATTCAAATGTTGTCCTCGAATATTTCCCTTTGTCTTTGATCCCGAACCGTCGCCAATAGCCCTTTGTGTTGTTCCAGTGCGACGTTAATTAAAATACCTACCTTTCTGAGACGGCACGTGAGGGAATAAATTTATTTTTAGCGAATTACTTCTGCTATAATTACTTCAACATTCCAATTGTTAGCTTTCCAATTTTTCCAGATATTAAGTTTACTCTTTCGTATAATAAAAGTTTCCACCCTTTAAAGTTTGGCCAGGGAATTTCGAATCCCTCTGTGGATGCAAATGTAAATTCTGGGCACAACACTGATTGAAATCTTCGAAAGGAGTCACGAGCTGCATCAGAATCACCCTTTCTATTGTTATTATGAGAGTAATGGGAGTTTAAATTTTTAATGTGCACCGCGTTTCTGTGGAGGCTTTCCCAATTTCAAGTAACGCCCATTGCGTGAGGGACAAATAAATACTTTTCAGTTGAATAATTTACCCTAGGTTGCACAATTATAAATCAATTACTTATACGCGTCCCTATAACTGGAGAAAGCATCACACCCAAACAGTAAAATTGGACTCAAAGGGGATAGTCGACTTTCAAAACCAATTATTATCCAATTATAAAATTTGACCAGACCGTTTTCAATCAAATGCGTATAAATAAAGTTTCGTCCAAAGATATTAAGTTATGCGCAAATTATTACATGTTGCTGTCCGTGTCCACTCCTGAGTCATATGTCGCCATGTGTATTTTGCACTGCTTTGGAAATGCCGATTATTTTCACACTGTAAAGCTGTTCTTCAGATGGTAATCTATGGTTTGAAGAGCAGTTACTATTGCAGGGCAGGCGAATGTATGATGAGATGTGGAGTTCAACTTCCAGACAGTTGTTATCACGTTCTGGTTCCATCCCAGTTCATTTTCATGCCTTTAAAATGTCCTATTTTCAGTCAAAAAATCATTACATAAAACGTGGTAATTTTTTTTGATAAATTAGCAAGAATGAGATAGGCCCTTGAGAATAACCATTACAAGGATTATCCAAATGTTGCAAGGAAATCGATTAAAACGTAATGAACATTTCAAAATCAGAAAAATACCGAAAAGAAGAATGTCTGATCCCGGACCGTCGCCAATAGTCCGTTGTGTTACTCCAGTGCGACGTTAATTGAATTACCTACCTACCTAAAATTGTTTCGACCCTCAGCTAAATGTTGGTATTGACGTTGACTCCTAATGTTAATACTAACCTTCGATCCTAGGTCAGAAATGGTTACATTAATTCAAGTGTTAACATGTTTCAAATGGGAATTTGAATACCATTGTTTCAAATGTTAATATTAATACAAATATTTAATTTTGTTTCAGATGTTAATATAAATATAACTAAAATTCCAAAGGTAGGGATAAAGATTTACAAGAATTTTTCTTGTCTGAATTTGTTACATTTCTAAAATGCGTTCAACTACTTCATTACAATACGAAGTTTTGTGAAATATTAAACGTTCCATAAAATAAACTAAAAAATACAAGTTACAAAATACGAAAAGCCGAAAATTTCCCCCTAAAATATACCTGAAGAGTCTCTAGATGTTTTCAGTATCCATTTATTTACCTGGTTGGTTGGTTGGTTTTTTTTTTCTTGAGACTTTTAGCTGCAGAGTCAGGCTTTTGTCTCCAATCTTCCTAAATGATCTAAATTTAAGAGAAAAGTATGAAGAGATTAAAATTTTTCAATTGATATGAGAAATCTAGTTATTACTCTAGTTTGTTGTGGTTTATTTATGATGCTTTTTATGAGATTTTTAAAGGTGAAGTCTTGAGATTGGAATTTTATTTTTTCGATGAGTTTTTTTCTATGGCGTGAATACTTTTTGCAGACGAAGATGATGTGTTGAAATGAGTCGATAACTTTACAGCTGTCACAGAGATTTGTGTCTGCCAGATGGAATCTAAAGAGAAGATCCGGAGTGATTAACATTCGGGATAAAAATATTGAAAAATAAACATCTTCTTTTCTTGACATTAGTGTTTTTTATATCATATATGTTTGGAAGGTTGCCTGAGATTTGGTAGTATTTGCTATGATTGAATATTGATCGATCAGTGAGGTCCAGCTTGTTTCCTATGTATTTTGTCGTATCTTCCGGCGATAACCATTCAAGAAAGATGTCTTCTTCTCTCACTGATTTGGCGAGTTGATCTGCTTTTTCGTTTATTTCAATGTCTCTATGTGCTGGAACCCAGATTAATTTTACATTTGTAACGAGTTTTGCGGTGTTGATTAGTTTGTTTTTAAGTCGTAGGATTACTTTCGATGATTTGATGGAACAGTTTTGTAGAGCTAGTAAGACAGATTTGCTATCGGTGAAGATACAGATATTAGAGTTAAAGTCAATAAGCTCATCTAATGCTTGACATAGGGCTAAGGCTTCCGCAGTAAAGATGGAGTTGATGTTGCTGATTCTATATTTGATTATTAATTTGTTTGAATATCCTGCAATTGCTGTAATATTGTTTGTTTTAGATGCATCTGTTGCTATTAGGCTATAGGATAGCTATAGAGTAGTTGATCAGTCACATTTTTAAAGAGAGCCTGGATGCAATTATTTGGTAGGGATTTTGTTTGGAAATCCAAATTTTCGATAAAAAACGAGATGTTAGGTGGGAATGATTCCACTGGAAAGATGAACATGATGAGATGATCTGTCTTAAAGTCTTCTTCAAGTAATTCAAAACAAGAGATAATCGACGAACTATTTTGTTCGAGTAAATTAATATTATCTTGAATAATGGAATGCAAGGGGGAGAAAGTTCCCAAAGAAATGTGTTTTATTCAGAATTTATTACTTATTTTTTTTATTTGGGTTTTAATTTGGATTGTGTCTGTGATTTTGTGGAGAATAATATTTGGAGTCCAGTTGGGGAGTCCGCATGCAGTTCTCAATGCCATGTTTTGACATATTTCTAAATGATTTATGTTTGTTTTTTTTGCATGAGTTTAGAATTGTACTGCTATAATGGAAGAGATTACAAATTGATGTTTTTGCTAGGTGTATTAAGTGATGTGTGCGAGCACCGTAATTTTTATTTGCTAGGGCTTTAAGGATATTTATGCGTTTATATGCTTTTATTTTTAGTTGTTTGACGAAGTAATTAAGATTACCATATTTGGAGATTGTGATGCCGAGGAATTTTAGTTGATCTGTCCAATCGATCACGTTGCCATTCATAGAAAAGCACCAGTCAAAAGTAGTTCTTTTTTTTGATAGGTTTATAATTGAACATTTATTATGGGATATTTTAAGATTCCAATAGTTGCACCATCTACTGATATTTTCTATTGTGTTTTGTAATTTTTTTTTATGTAATCTGGATTGTCGTGGGTACAATAAAAAAGGATATCGTCTGCATAGATTATGTAGTTAATACCTATTGGTATTGTTTCATGAAAATCTGCCATGAATATTGTGAAAAGAATTGGGGAGAGAACACTACCCTGAGGAACTCCTCTTCTCATTTCAATTGGGTTTGATATGGTGTTTTCCCATTTTACCCTTATTGTCCGATCTTGAAGGAAGTTATGAAGCCATTTGGAGATATTTCCTGAGAGTCCTATATTGAGACATTTCATTATTAGGCCATCTATATAAATTGAGTCATATGCAGATTTTATGTCTAGAGATATTGCAATTAAGAATTTTTTTTGAGAATGGGCGTTTTTTATTGTCGAAAATAGTGTTTGGATTGCTGTTTGACTGTCTCTGAAAGGTAAGAAGCCAAGATGAGTAGGTTCAATTTTATTATGTTTAATTAAGAAAGAGGAGATTCTTCGGGATAAAATTCTTTCGAATATTTTTGCAGGTACTGAAGTAAGAGATATGGGACGGTAAGAAGTGACATTATTTTTTGGTTTCTGTGGTTTATGAATAGGAATTATTAGTGCTGTTTTCCAGTTATTTGGTATTTTGAAGTTAAGCCAGATATCATTAAAAATAGATTTTATTATTGTAGTTGATTCTTGGTTTAATCCTTTGAAAATTTGTGCTGAGATGCCATCTTCTCCAGGTGTTGAAATTCGAGTATTTTTTATTGCATTATTTAGTTCTGTTGATGTTATTGGTTTGTTTAAATCAAAATTTTCTATATTATTATAGTCGATAGGAATAGGGTTGTGATTGTCGTTTGTAGCAAAGAATTTGGCGAAGGTATTACTTTGGTCTTTTATTGACAAGATTTATTTGCCGTTGAGTTGTAGAACGATGTTGGATTTCTGATTTTCATTCGTTCTTCGAATTAATATGTTGAAGATACGAAAGAGAAAGTAAGGGTTTTGCTGCATTCTGCAGACGTCATCCCAGTATTTTTTTTTGCTGTCTCGAATAGTTTGTTTGAGTTTTGCAGAGAACTTTTTGTATTTGATCCAATGGTCATCCTTGAGAGAGATTCTAGCCTTTTTTAAATAATGCTTTTTTAAGAAAAGTAATTGATTGCATTTAGTGTTCCACCATGGTGTTGTTATCTTTTCGCAATTTAGTTTCGTGAATCTATTTCTTGATTTGGCCTCTTCTATCAGATTTTGTAGTTGATCATAGTTGTTACAGTTTTTTTTGGTAATGCTAGTATTAAGTTGTTCTATGACTCTGTTCCATCTGTAGAAAAATTTTTTAAATGGTGAGTAAGTTTCATTTTCGATGTTTATTATGATTGGGAAGTGGTCACTTTCATAATTGTCATCTTCGATATGTAAATTGCAGATAGGAAATATTTCAGAAGAACAAAAAGATAGATCGATAAGAGTAAAGGTTCCGTTTGGGGCAATGTGGGTTGGTTTATTGTGATTGATAAGGCAAAGGTTTTTTTCTAATGCCCAATTGAACAAGGTTTGGCCTGCAGTGGAGTGTGAATTGCCTCCCCAGAGGTCATGTTTTATGTTAAAGTCTCCGAGGAGGAAACTATTATTTTTTATGTTATTTGAAATATTGTTTAAAGTTTTATATTCAATTTTTCCATTAGAGGAGTAGAAATTAATGATCATAAAAGGTCTATTTTTTTGCATGTATTGGACAGCCATTATTTCATTTTCATTGTTATCAGTTGAATTGTCAATGTCAATTATTTTTGATTGAATGTTCTCTGATATTGCAATTATTAGGCCTCCTCCAATTTTGTGTGGTCTATCTCTTCTGTAAGTTATTTTATGTGGAATATGGAAATTTTGATGAGGTTTTAGAAAGGTTTCCTGAATTACTATTATTTGAGCTGTCTTAAAGATTTCTGTGTCCAGGACCCATTTTTTATTTTGAATCCCCCTTGCATTCCATTGTATGATGTGCATGCTTTTTGTTTTTTTGTTTTTGTTTTTTTTAGCTTTTTCTTTTTGATTTATCTATTCGACCTTCCTTGTTGCTAAAGTTCAGGGAATTATCATTGTTAAGTATCGTTGGGGGTGTAATTGTTTTATTTTTTGTTCCATTATCTGTTTTCTTTTTTTTCTCCTTTGGTGGGCTTGAATCTGTTTTATCATTGGTTTGAGATTTCAAGTTGCTAATGTTCATTTCTGCCATTGACATGAACATATCAGACATTTTTTCTAGCATTTGGTCTAATTTATCTGAGAATGTTTCGTAAAGCTTTCTTGTCAGCTGATCAAAGGGATTTTTCAATTTGGCTTATTTCATTGTTTTGATTTGATGATGTTATTTTTGTCGAGTATGTGGTTTTTTTGGTGAAATATTTTCTTCTGGCTTCGCTGTAAGTTAACCTGTTTGATGATTTATATTGAAGGAAATCTGCTTCTCTTATTTTGTAAGGGCAGTTGTTATAGTCAGCTCTGTGGTTGTGTCCACAGTTTATGCATTTTATTGGTTTTTGGCATGGATCGGTATGTTTTGTTTCTGCACAGGTTACGCATATATTTTCGGTTTTACAATGGGTGGAATTGTGGGAGAATTTGAAGCAGGTAGTGCATTGTCTTGGTTTGTCTATGAATTGATTTATTTTTTGATTTGTTAGAAATATTTTAATTGATTTGGGAATAGTTGTTCCCAAGCAAGTTATTAGTATTGGATATATTCCTTCTTTGGAGCCTTTTTGAAATCTTCTTAGTTCCAAAATGCAGATGTCATTTTCAGTAGTGAGTTCTTCTGCAATTTCTTCCAATGTGGTTGAGGTGTGAATATCAAATATTAAGAATTTCGTAGTTAGGCTTTCCCATATAACTTGGGGGATTACCGGTACTCCTTGTATTTCTGTTATGTTAACAAGGTTACTTGCTACTGTGGGATCGTTTGTTGAAATGAATAGTTTACCGGATCTTGTGAAATTTAAGTCTGTGATTTTTTTATAATCTGAAGTTTTGTAAATAATCTCTTCTTTGATTTTTTTTTGGATTGTTTCTTGGGATAGTATTGGTGTTAGATGGGTTGAGAAATAGTTTGCAGGAGGTGGCTCCTTTTTGAAATGCATGATTTATTGAGTTTTCAATTTTATCGTTGGTTTTTAGGAATTTAGGGTTGAACGAAATTGTCGGATCTACGTCGGGTTCCTCCATAAGGTTACTCATTTCTTCGGTAACCCTAAATATTGAAGACGTCATCTTGCTACATCTTTTTAAAGTTGTATTCGGGTCTAGACCCCTTTTTTTCGATATTAGGTAATATAAAGTCACTTACCTTCTCTTCAGGAAAGTGAGAAATGAGGAAAAGTTGTATATGAAAAATGAACGAGCCTTTCGTTGCTTGAAGGGAAAAAAAAAAGAAAAAAAAATGTCGTCCGTATTATGCTGCTAAGTCCGACAGCAAAAATAAAGAAATTCGTGAAGAAGTTCTATAAGTTCATTCTTCAATATTGTAATAGGATATCTTCTAGCGGTGTAATTCCAATTTCAAATATCTGGTTCGTAAAGTGTTTGCACTTCAAGAAAACTCTAGTTTCAGCATCCACTCCACCGTTTTGTCTCGTACGGGTTGGTTTCATTTATTTACCTGTTCATCTTGTTTCAAAAGCGCAGCACCAACATTGGAATCTGCGGCAGTGAAGCCCAATGCTTACCAAATAATTTATTATTATTGTTATTGTGACTAAGTCATGGAAACTGGATTGTTTCATGAAAGACGGAGAATTTCTTCTCCTCTATGAAATGGTGATTTAGAGTCATCTCTGGGTTGTCTTGTAGAGAAACAACACACGTGCATCCTGAAAATAAACCGGGGCCGCAGTAGCAAGGTTAGAAAAGTAACGGATTAGCAACCGGAGGGTTGCGAGTTCAAATCCAGCCAAAGACAGTTGTGTACGTTGGCGTGCTGTGCAAATTTGTGGAGGGGGTGCCAGTTAAGGTGCGACCTCGTCATCTGACCGTGGTTCAAAATTACGTGGTGTTGTCCTCGAATATTTCCCTTTGTCTTTGATCCCTAACCGTCGCCAATAGCCCGTTGTGCTGCTCCAGTGTGACGTTAATTAAAATACCTACCTACCATACCTACCTAAATATTTATTTGTAGTAAATAAATTGCAATAGATATTTTATATTAAAGAGGAAACCATTATTGATATATTGATATTGTGTTTTGAAAAAGTGGTTTCAGGAGGTAGGTATTTTAATTAACGTCGCACTGGAGCAAAACAACGGCTATTTGTGACGGACCGGGATCAATCACAAAGGGAAAGAGCCGAGGACAACACCACGTCATTTTGAACCAAGGTCTGATGACGAGGTCACACCTGAGCTGTCACCCCACTGTCCAAACTTCTACACCACGCTAACGTGAGGACATTTGAGGCCACGACAGATTTAACGTGCATCAGCCCCCTTTATACACGACGATCTTTGGTTGGATTCGAACTCGCAACCCGGTTGCTAATCCGTTACTCTACTAACCGGGCTGCCTCAGCCCAAAAAATTGTTTTAGGAGAGGCGGTCAATTTTGCTTTGAATGTAGTTTTTAATATGTAAAATTGCGTACAAAAGAGTAAAGAGTGGAAGGAAGTTGAATTAACTTCGCATTGGCTTAAAGCAACAGGCTAGGCAGGTTACGGCAGAGAAAGACCCGAGAACAACACCTCGTCATTTGGAACCACGGTCCGATGATGAAACGATTTGATCCCGGACCGTCTCCAACAGACCATTGTATTGCGCCGTTGTGACGTTTATTAAGATACCTTCCCAACATACCAATGACGAGACATAAAAAGTAAAGAAACTACTGTGTAGGTCATTGATGACGAAGGTAAAACAGTCTAATCTCAACAAAGAATCATATATCGTTCTATTGATAAATTAAACTCGAAATAGTTATCAGGGGGTACTGATTAGCGAGCGATACTGTCTCGTGATTTTATTCTTGTAGATCTGCGCAGTCTTTTTCAATCGAGACATCGAGCGAACGGTTTGACGTAGATCGAGGTACTACACTAATTCAATTATCAGCACTTGCTTTTAATATTAATACTTTTCTATCAATCTTTTTACAAGAACTGAGAAAATACTCAAAAACAGCTAATCGGAATTTGATTGTGAGGACTCAACTCAACTCCTTCTGAAACTGTTATTTGTTTATTTGCTTTACAGGTGGTTGTTAGCAATGACACTCGCGTAACTGTAAACACATGATTTCCAAAGTCCAAACGTAGCCTCGCGGTTCGAAAAACCAAGTTTCAGTGCACATTGCCGTGAAATTTGTCGTTCCTTAACAAAAATAGCAGTTCAGGAATGTGAACTATTGGATATGAAGATGGTCACACCAAGCAATGCAGAGCAAGCAGGCTATTACGACAAGGTCGACGACAGAAGGCTGGATTACAAGTCGCCATACGTTGAGATATCGGGAGACAGCAACCTGTGCGAGTCTTCGTCCTCGTGCAACTATGATGGGAAGGGCTCGATTAACAGTTTCCTGGAAGAAGCTGAAATCATCACTCAATCTGAGGAGCACTCCCTGCGACATGCGAATCAACACATGAGGGTTCAACTGAATTCTTACTTCATGAACCCCATACAGAAGTGGAAGCTGAGGAGCAGGTTTCCCTGGAAGTTGTGTGTCCAGCTGATCAAGATCATCATAGCCACTTTACAGATGTCCCTCTTTGGCCACCACAGTTTTGGATACATGAAACAGCATTTAGATATGACAACGGCCTTGAGCCGAATGCTTCTCAAAGACTGGAGCGCTGATGTCTCTGTGTACCCACCCAGCATTGGACCCTATGCCGTATACACTATACCCGAATTCTACGATAACATAGACTATGTTATAAAACAATACACCAAAATCAGCTCCTTGTCCATTGGACCTTTTGCGTATGACAACGAGGATGATACCTTGTCATCAATGGAATATTGTTCCAAGCAATACAAAGGGAGCGTTTTCGCGGGCAACTCCACAATAGAAATCAATGACCGGCCCAAAGAGAAATGCCTCTTGATCCCTGCTCTTTACCCCAGTGGCGATCCATCATGGGACAACTTCTCGATGGAACATTTCTTGCACCAGTCTAATTACACAATGAACTTCAGAACTCTCGTCTACTCCAAACTGAAACTCCGGCTCAAGACCATTTTCATAAAATCTATGAACAAGTTAGATTTTCCAGAGTGCTACCGACTGAAAATACTGGTCAAATACGACAATTCCGAGCACGATGGACAGCTGATGATTTCGTTGGCCATCAAGTCCACCAAGCTCTTGTGTCACATCAATTCCCGCATGGGAGACCCCAATGAGGAGATGTACTTCCTGTTGAGGCAGATCCTGAATATTTTGGTCATTGTTGTGAGCGCAGGCTCCATTGCTTTGTGTGTGCGGTCCCTTTTCAAGGGTTACTCTCTGGCTCGCGAAACTTCTGACTTCTTCAAGCAGTATTACCAGAAGGAAGTGCCCGTTTGCGAACTCATGGATTTCATCGACTTCTGGTATGTGAACATCCTCATCAGCGACATCTTGCTGATTATCGGATCGTCGATCAAGGCCAGCATCGAGGAGCAGAGTGCAGAGGGTTCAGAGTATGCAAAGTGTTCGATCCTTCTCGGAGTCGGAAACTTACTGATCTGGATCGGAATCCTCCGGTACTTGGGCTTCTTCCCCAAGTACAACATGCTCATTCTGACGCTGAAGCGAGCCCTGCCCAATGTCCTCAGGTTCCTCATCTGCGCTGTTCTGCTGTTCCTGGGCTCCTGTTTCTGCGCGTGGATCGTACTAGCACCCTACCACATCAAATTCCGCACTCTGAGTAGGACGGCAGAGTGCCTGTTTGCCATCATGAATGGGGACGACATGTTTGCGACGTTTGCCCTCTTGGACACGCGGCTCGACCTGATCTGGTGGTTCACCAGGATCTTTTTATACATTTTCCTGCTAGTGTTTGTGTACATTGTCGTGTCTTTATTTATTTCTGTGATAATGGATACTTTCGAGACTATCAAGCATATTTATGTGTATGGCGCACCTCCTAGGACCACCGTAGAGGTTTTCCTTGCGGCTGCTGAAGGCCCTGTTCCTCTCACACCTCCCTCACCCAGCGAAAGTAAAATGAGCTACATCCAGCAGTTCTGGAACTGGCTGAAATACCACACCTTGATTTTCAGAGGCCAATTGTAGTTATTTTAAACTCTTGAGTGTATATTTCTTCTTGAGACTGAATAATTATTTTTAAGCCAAAGATGGTTAAAATTCAATGCAAAGTTTTTAACTGCTGCCAATTTATTGCTATTATCTCAAATTTGCTGACTTTTAACTTTTTTAAAATTGAAACATAATTTATCTATTTTATGCTAAATTTCTAAAATGGGGTTTTCTAAATGTAGGTCTTATTTAAAGTTTTTCGTTAGTCAATGACCTTCATTGAAAATTTTTTGCCTCAATGTCTAACCTATATTTTTATGGATCTCTACAGTGTTTTCCGAGCTTCAAATAATTATAAATTCTTTTCCCATACAATACTTTTTAATGATACAATACTAATATTGTTTTAAAGAAAAAGCATTATTTCCTACCTTTTATTATTTTTTTGATAAGTAAAAATGTAAATACTATGAAAAATTGTATATTCTGATATCATGTATTTTTCTTTTTTTGTTGGCAGACTAAAATATTGGCAAGAAACGATACCATTAAAAATTAGTGTTTTTGGAGTTCTCTAAAAAATGTGCATGAAAACCAAACAATTCTAAAGGCTAAGAGCTTTTTTACCAAAGAGTACTTAATGTCATATATTAACATTTGTGTCAGAAAGTTTTAAATTTACTTAAAATTGGTTATTTCATAAAAACCCTGATATTAACCACACAGTTTTTGTTTTAACATAATATATTGCATCGAAGATTATCTTAAGGTTTTATTTTTTTAGTCAGCCCTAACTCCTTCAATGTAAACCAGTATAATCTTTAAGAAAATTTCAATTAAAAATAAATCTATTATAACTGACAAGAAACACTAAACAATTTTAAAAGGAAAATAGTTTTTACATGTGTTATCACTCAATGATCATCCATTAAAAATATGTCACATTACCAAAATTCATATCTGAAGTATTCCTAAGTTGCCCATTCTAAGTTTTTATTGTGCATGAAACTGAACTTGTCAGCTCAATTCATGTATTCCATGTGTAAAAAATAATCTTTTTAGAAGTTCATAAACTTAGCACATATTATGGTAAAAATTCTGTTTAATTCCTTTTCGTTAAAAAGTTTCAATACTTTTTAAATGCAGCATTTGTTCCAAAGAAAATTACCTACAAGACTGACTGTATCTCACTTGTGTCAATTCATAATTTGTTCTAGAAATAGTTGCAGGCAAATTATGTCTACTCAGTTAATCATTCTTCAAAAGTAAGAATTTCTGAGTTTGAGAATTGTTTTCTTGGATATGTGAATTAATTCTTAGTTTACTTGTCAGCTCATCAACTTTTCTGTGATTGTTTTTCCTACTATAATCTGTTAAGTTTAAGTATGAGTTCCTAAAATGTATGAGAAACTTTTCCAAAGTTGTGCTATATAGTTCTGTCTTATAAATTTTTTACTTTAATATTTGTATATTATGGGGCAACTGTTCAATATAATTTCCACTTGACTGTATACATGTGTCCCAGTACAAAACTAGGTTAAACAACTTTTGGGGTCTTTCCTATCCTGCTTTTTTGCTTGTTTATGTCATTGTCCTGAAATCATACACCATGTAGAAATTTTTTTCAATTCTGGAAACAGTGCCCCTCTTTCCAGAGAAAGAAAATGGCTCTGAGAATTTACAGCATCTTCCCCAGTTACAAACTTAAAAAACATGTCTGTTCACCTACTGATCAATATTATGATTAACATTGTTGGAAAACCTGTCAACCTGAAAGCATTAGGGCATTAGCCCTGCATTATTCAGCAGAATTAGTTTCCAACTTTGGGAACAAGTTTGATGAGATTGACAAAAACGCTAGAAATTGATTAAGAGCTGTTATTCGGCTGGGAAGTATCTCAATATTATTAGGTTGATGCAAAAGTTTGTCCCATTTTTTTGACAAAATTTTTATTTACTATAAATTACGTTTAATCAATATAGTATGTGCCATTCTGTTTGATGCCTTTTCTCCATATCTCCGGTAGCTGCATCATCCAGCGCTCATAGAAGTTCTGAGGTTTCTGGCCAAAGAATCTCAGATCCAGGTGACGAAACTTTCCGAACCACTTAAGGCATGTGGAATTGTCACCGACACCCTCACCCTACACAACACATCTTTTGTATCTACGAAGCATTCTTGCCCTTTCAGAAATAAAAAAGCATATGTCGCGAAAACGCTCCTTATTTTCTGCCATTTTTAATGCTTAAAATTTAAAAACAACCAATAACAATATTTTTTCCCAAGTACTCGCCGAAATTCCTCCTTTCAAACATCAAAATTTTACGCGTATGAAATAGATAACACTTCGGTTTTGCGATGCAATGCCATCTAGCAGCAAAAAACAGGATAAACTTTTGCATCAACCTAATAATTCAAAGATTTTGAATCAAAATGTAGGTTTATATATAAATTTAAAATTCTGAACAAGAACGAGAACATTTGATTTTTGAGATCTATCCCTGAACAATAGTATCATTGTTATAAGCATATCTGGCAATAACATTCAATATTACATGCAATACTTTTGCAAGATACTGAATGAAAACTCATGTGATGCGACTTTTTAGAAACTTAATATTTTTAATCTCTTGAGGACTTTTAATTGCTTTTTTAATCATTATTTTTCAAATTAGTACCTGTCGCTACTTTTTTAGTTTAACATTGAATAATTTATATCTGTGTTTAAGAACTCAAGATATAACTTTCATTCTATAGAAAGCATTTTATTTTGCAATTGTTTACTGGTTGTATTAGAGGAAAGCATGTAACAAATTGCTGAATTCAATCCATTAATAATAGGACTTGGATGATTTGTATAACCGTATGAATCTATATAAAATTCCATCTGCAATCCAAATGGAACAAGCAAGTTTTTCATGATTTGTTTTCTTTTTATATGTGCTAATTAAAATGTATTCATTCCCTTTAATAGCATTGTTGTGTTTATATGTCAAGCAAGGTTCCCATAAAGAACTTAAACTGAGTTTCCTTAGAGGACTTATAATTCCGGGTATAGAATTTTAAGTTGGCAGTTTCCAAAAAACTTAGTCATGAATAGGCTGAAGAGAAATCAAGCCAACTGCTTAGTTTATGAAATTTAAAAATACACCATGTGTTGGGATGAAAACATTATAAATTGTTTTACTCTGATTTTTCTCATGAGAAATTTTGTTGAGCACTTAATTTTAGAATGTCTTCATGCCGTGTAATATTAAGTCCTGCGATCCCTTCGTGAAAAAGTTGCAGAATATTTCACAGCAATTTATGCTATAAACATTAACAGTAAAAGAGAACAGTTATGTGTTGTTTTTGCTTAAAAGCAGGTAATTTTAAGGAGCGTAAAATAATCTAATCTCGCAAATATTTGATAAATGAATTCTATATATTTGTGTACATATACAAACTTGTTTTGTTCTCATTTCGTAAAGATGTATGATCTGTATTTTACAAAGATCTTGTATGTTTATTGTATAGTAGAGAATTAAGTAAGATAAGTATAAATCTGAGTTTCCAATGTGATAAATTTATGACGAAATTTTAACATCAATACATGCAGATTGGTCTTTTGTTTAAAAATATTTTTATGCATCAATTGTGCCATACACTTATTGATACTTAATTTTATGTCTGTTTATATAATGCCAATCTAAAAAATAAAATGTTACTTTTTTACATTTCTGTGATGTTAACTAACACTTCAAACTGATAAATGTTGTAGTTCTGTTATTTCGTAGAGAATGAATGATAGGCTACTTAATATGAGGGAGTCAAAAATTATCTGCACTTTATTTTTTCAATCTATTAATACAAATATAGGGGTTGAACAAGTTTCATTTTCTAGCCTCCTTCCTTTTTGATGCACTCGGTCCACAAGCTTGCGTATTCTCTCCAAGATTTTCTGTGGGTCATCCAACCATTTAATCTGCAGAGAACATGCTACATTATCGACGATAACTCGTCGGTTTGCCAGTGTCATTTCTCGAGCTTGCTGAATCTTCTCGTCAGTTGTGGAGGTTGACAGGCGTCCTGCTCCTTCGTGCATCACACTTGTACAGTCTCTTTTAAGCTTTTTGATCCACTCATACACTTCTACGTGGTAGAGCACTGTTCCCGTGTATTGTGCCGTAAGCCTCCGATGAATTTCAGCCCCTGGAATCCCAATGAATTTCAACACCTTCCGACCCTAGAAATCGGATCACTGCTCTTTATTCCTCCTTGGTGAATGCTGTTAGTGGAGCGGCCATCTTTACACTGAAGCAGAAGCTATCAAAATCAAACTTTGGTAACGTGACCACAGCGGCATCAACTCTAAGCATGCATGCGCAGAAGGGAGTGTGACAGATCTAAAAGTGTTATAGCGAAAGTGAGAATAATTTTTGAATTACCCTACCCTCATATATCTGGGATAGATATAAAGTTTCTAGGGCATCAGTAAAGATGGTAGGCAAGAAGGTATTTTAATTAACGTCGCACTGGAGCAACACAACAGGCTATTGGCTACAGTCCTGGATCAAGCCCGAAGGGAAAGATCGAGGACAACACATAATTTAGAACCATGGTCAGATGACGAGGCAACACCTGAGCTGGCACCAACACCAAAGTGAGGACATTTGAGGCCACATTTAACATGCACCAGCCCCCTTTGCACACGACGGTCTTTGGTTGGATTCAAATTCGCAACCCTCCTGTTGCTAGTCTGCTACTCTTCCAACCGCGGTCCCAGTAAAGATGGAAAAACCAATGGTATATTTTTAAATAGACTGAACCTTTGAGACAAAATTTTAGGGTGAATTTTTGCAGAAAGCTGAATACGTTTAAAATACGCAAATTAGAATAATATGTAATAAAAACAAGACTCAAGTCGGTGAATATAACCAGTACAAGGGGCAGGTTTTTAAGAGGCTCTATTTAAGTGGTTAGAGCATTTGTTTGGAGTGGTAAATTGAAGTGCTTAGTTGTCAGTTCCATTCTCGCATGTTAGTCTGGCTGCCATATCCACCTAAATGGTTTAGTTTTAGAAGTGACATCAGCACAAGTAATCCAGGAAAACATTGCCAAACATGAACTTAAAAGTACTCTGCTTATACAGAACATCAGTTTTTAATTTTGCAATACATTTTTATTTAATTAATATCACTTGTCAACTTGCATTTGATAACTTGTTTGTCATTTGGTACTCAGTTGAATTTAGGAACTTTAATTCATAATTTATTGAAACTACTCAGTTGAAACAGGACCGGTTACCAAAGAATTTATTTTCTCTGTATTTAAAACTTATACATTTTGTTTTCAATTCAAAATCATGTAGATTTTGGAATTATTAATGTGCATGTCTACATGCTAAGGAATGATTTATATAAGTAATCCTGTATTAATGAAAAGATAAATTCCTGGATAGATGGAAGATATTACAAAATTATCCTTTGATTTACTTTGGAGAGTGAGGTGTGACCTCGTCATCTGACTGGTTCAAAATTACAAGGTATTGTCCTTGATCTTTCCCTTCGGGATTGGTCCTAGATCGTTGCCAATAGCCTGTTGTATTACTCCAAGTGCGATGTTGATTCAACTATCATCAGTTCGTTACCCAAGGGAGTGATAGTGTAAATATAGAATCAGGTTTTATATGGGACATGAAAGGGGAACCATCGGAACAAAGCAGTTTCTGTCATCTTGTAATTGCAATGCAGAATAAATAATCGAATTAATCCCCTTTATTTAGTTGTCAGTCAGAGTTAAGCAATTTCAAACATACCATTCAATAGAGAATCGCATATCTATAATTTTATACGTACATAACATTTGCATAAGGGATTCTTCATATCAAATTGCACACAACTCTAATTAGAATTTCTAATCACATTGCCAAATTTGGATTCTACATCCAAATTTAACCTTGGATACCAAGTTCGAAGCTATTTCTGGATTATATTAATAATCAGTAATCGGTCCTGAATCAATCCCAAAGGATCCGAGGACAACACACATCATTTTGAACCACGGTTTGATGACGAGGCAACACCTGAGCTGGCACCCCTCTCCAAACTTCCATGCCAGCGTGAGAACATTTGAGGCCACGACGGATTTGACGTGCACCAGCCCCCTTTGTACACAATGGTGGTTGGTTGGATTCGAACTCGTAACCCTCAGGTTGCTAATCCGTTACTCTTCCAACCGGAAACTTTATATGAAAGTTCATGGAAACAAATAAACTTTAAATATGCTTTATTTACTATTAAGATCAATAAATATTTCTGATATAGCAACAAATTTGAGACAATAAAATCTCTAATCTCTTGATTGGGAAAAATGTACAGCATACATGAGAATTTAAGCACTATTTACAGCAAAGTAAAAGTAGATTTGTATATCTGCTTCTAAGATTCCGATCCATATCACAACATTCGCAGTAAAAAATTAAAAATATACATTGCATCTCATAAATTTTTTAAAAAAATAAGAATGTTTTTAAATATGGCAATTAGAAAAATACAAACATAAACATATTCTTTAAATAGATCGTAAAAATCAGTATTTAAAATTGCAAATATTCAAGTCCAAGTGTCTAGCTTTGTTCTAAAACACTGTGGATTTCGTCGTAACTTTTGTGCAGTGCCTGCGCGAAAGCTGCCCCATCTCTGTGTGGTGAATAGGAGCTCACCAAACAGCCTAAGGAATTGTCCATGAAACCGTAACCCACGCCGAAACCGTCCATCACCACGGGAGCGAAGCCGCCCCCGCTGAAAGCGGTCCCAAACAGAGTAGAGGTGGACAGTACGAAGTGGTTGGCTTCTGCATAGACTGGGTCTTGATAGATGTCTGGTATTTTCATGCCTTTTTTCTCTGCAATGCATCGTAATCCAAACAAGTGACGATCGAATCCTTGACCTGAATAAAATGGGAGTTGTTATAACCATTGTGGATTGTAAAAAGAAATAGAACCAATTTCAACTTTGTGTTTTTGTCTTCTTTCTTATCCCATTTTTACATGGGTAGAATGCATCTGCTATTGATCCTAAGATCTGGGAGCCATCTCCGTAGCAGTCCGACTTAGCCACCCATTCAAGACAAACAATATCAAGTAATAAACACACACAATAAAAGTTTTTACTGACACAGAGAGAGAATTACAACAGGGAGGAATGCACCTGACAAATCGAACCTGCGCCGACTACAACTCGAAGGTTGCTAGTGCAGTGGACATACCCACTGATCCATGACAGCCCCTTGTGTTTTTGTAGACGCCGAGAGCAGAATGCAATTCCTTGAATTTTAATTCCAAATAACAATTGAATCCTTGATCTACATAAAATGCAAGTTGTTATAACCACTGAGTTGTAAAAAGAAATAGAACCAATTTCAAAATGTAATAAAACACTTTAACTTTGTGTCTTCATAGACGCCAAGAGCAGATGCAATTACTCGAATTTTAATTTCCATTAACAATTGAATCCTTGACCTAAATAAAATGCAAGTTGTTATAACCACTGTGGGTCGTAAAAAGAAATAGAACCAATTTCAAAATGCAGTACAACACTTCACCAACTTTGTGTTTTTGTAGACACCGATAGCAGAATGCAATTCCTCGAATTTTAATTTCAAGTAACCCACGAGTTTCTCATACGACTCCTTATACCAGTCTGCTGTAATGAATATCCTTTCAATTTATAATACAACACAACTTTTGAGTTCAAACTTGGAGGTTCACTTCCATATCTGCCAATACATCAATTTTGGTAGGTAGGTATTTTATTATCATCACACTGGAGCAACACAATGGGCTATTGAAAATGGTCTGGAATCAAACACGAAGGACAACACCACATAAATTTGAATCATGGTCAGATGACGAGGTCACACCTGAGCTGCACCCCACTTCCAAACTTCCAGACCATGCCAATGTGAGGACATTGGAGGTCAAGACAGATTGAACATGCACCAGCCCCCTTTGTACACAATGGTCTTTGGTTGGAGATTCAAACTTGCAACACTCTGGTTGCTAATCCGTTTCTCTTCCAACTGGGCCCACATCAAAGTTTATAGATAGTTTATTTTATAGTTACAGTGTTTATTGTATGCAATATATATTATTATATTGGCTTAATGTCAAAGATGCTTTTGTTTCTGATGACCTTCTTAACAACATATTTGATAGGAGGGATAAATAAAATAAAAAATTTAATTGAGATAAAATAACATGATCTTCCTTATATATATGGCAATAAGACTTATTAACTTAGTATACAATTAACTAACATTGTCAATGTGAAGGCAACAAAATTGACAATGTTTGGTTCAAAATGAGTGAGCTTCAGCCTTCAATCACCACGGAATTCTATATCTAGCTCATTTGTTTTATTAAAATGTAATTAACATGGCTGAAACCAGCTTCAACCCTGTATGAGCTTGGAAATGCAAACAAAAAGGGGAGTACCACTTCAGAAAATTTTGGATACTTTTCTACGTTTATATTCGTCCAAAAGTAACTTAAAATCCTATTTTTAAAAAGCATCTTACCTTCAAGATCAACTGACAATTCAATAAGTTCATCCTGTAAGCTACATTCAATATTTTCAGTATCTGCAGAAAATGGCTTGATAACCCAATCTGGAATGTGCATGTTTTCAAAATCTGCAAAGCGCAATTTAAAATCATCGCTCAACTTTTGAAGAGGTTTTGTGTATATTTCAAGGTCTTCATCATTTACTTCCAATTGCCGTAAATTCAAAAAGTACTGAAAATCTTTTCGTACCAATGATGATTTAAATAAAGCTTATTTAATTGGAGGCCTAAAAGAATCGTCAGAGCTTTAATAATCATGACATCTTTACCTTGTCTAAGGGTCTGTACGTCATTATATTTTTTAAATAAGTCCACCAAGTAGAAAATGATTCTTATTTCTCTTCAGTTCAACACTCAAAAACAAATTAATATCTGTAAGAAACAAATTAGGGTTGATTCGAACAACAACAAGTCTTTGTAGACTTGCACTTATAGACAACCATCTTATTTCAGTATGCAAGAGTAATTGGTTTGACACTTCAATTTTTTTCAAAGTTTGGCAAACAATCGCGATTTAAGAGGATGAGATTTAATTTGATTAATACACTCTTAGAGTATCATGCAGTTCGTCACTGAGAGTTTTTGCCACTGAATGGTTTCGATGCAACACACAGTGGATAGAACATACACTTTGAAATTTTTCTTTCAGAAAGGCAGCGGAACCTCTAACTGCCCATCATAGCAGGTTTTTTTCAAATTGTTTAGAAAGTGCTCATAAGACTTGAATTAATTTTAATTGAGATATACACATTTTTAGACTAGTAGTTATAAAGTTATGTGTAAAATTAAACACACCTACATATAAACAATATCTTAGGATTTGAATATTTATTCTATAGAGAAACATCTCGTTGGTTGTCAACAGAACCTCAAAATACCCCCTGCTTTGCAGTATGTGTGTGAACAGATTTATCCAAACGGTAACTAATAGTAACAAAGCATGTGTAATTTACCCATAGCAGCTTCCTTGGTGAGTTGATTGTGGACCTTAGTGCAATCTTGAAGCATCTTCCTCAACTCGCCGTTGGATAATCTGCTGCTTTTGTGAAATTCTTCTACGCATTGCTTGGTGGCCATTGTGAGAGGCCTAACTGTTTCCGTTCTACCATGCTTGAATGCAGATGTACTACAGGATTCATAGGTTGCCACAAATTTTCCAAATAATTTATAAAACGCCATCTGAAAAACAACGTTTTCATTAGTATGCTATCAGCCATTTAACACAATCAAATTCTCCAGAATAAATTCATATCAATGAAACACTGTAAAGGTAGGTAGTTAATTAACATCACACTGGAGCAACGCAATGGGCTGTTGGTGCAGTTCGGGGATCCATCCCGAAGGGAGAGATCCGAGGACAACGCCAAGTCATTTTGAACCCTAGTCAGATGACGAAGTCAACACCTGAGCTGGCATTCCACTCTCCAAACTTCCACACCATGTCAATGTGAGGCAATGACAGATTTAATGTGCACCAGCCCCTACATATATGCCAGTCTTTGAATGGATCAAGTTTTGAAATCGCAACTCTGCTTGCTAATCTGTTAGTCTTCCATCTGGGTTACTGCGGCCCTCAAATACTGCAAAATTGCTAGCAAATAAAATTGACAGTATTGCTCATAGAAATGAAACATTTTAAATGTAATTTACCCAACAGAACATGGTCAAAAATATATTGATCATTTCTCTGCAACTATTCAGCTAAGTGATTGGGGGATGAGATAACTGACAAATTGATGAAGATTACTATAAACCACAACCAATGAGATCTCAAAACACTTGTAGGCCACTAAAATTAGTGATAAAATTAGAAAAACTTGACTCTTTCAGGAACAGTGAAAGATTAGACAAAAATTGTATTTAAGGTTAAAACTTGATTTCAGCATTATATGCAAGTTTAGGTAGTGATTAATGTACATTCCAATGAATGTGTTTCTTTGGGGACAAGATATATGATTTAATGTGCACCAGCCCCCTCTGTACACGACAGTCTTTGGTTGGATTCGAACTTGCAACCCTCTGATTACTAATCTATTACTCTCACAACCGGGCTACTGAGGCTCTTAAAGGTTTAGGAATTTGCTCTAATGAGCTGCTGTAAATTAGCTCCCATGAGCTGTTATTTAACAAAATGAAAGTCTACTACAGACTAGTTAGTTACATAATGCATCAGGCACGCACCCTCTCGATGGTCTTGGAATATTGCCATACCACCAATTCACATGGAAAGATTAATAAATAAAAGTTTAAAAATTGTGAGTGACTATTTCAGAAGGACGTTTCAGTCTTGATGATGGGCATACAGTTCTGCAAAAACAGCCATGCAATCTGATCCATGAAGCCGACTCGTTTTATGCTCATTTCGGACACCCATAATCTACGAGGGCAAGTCAAAAATTATACCATTTCCCTATAACACATTTTTAGGATTTCCACATTGCCTTCTGTGCATGTGTGTTTCAGAGTTGATACCAATGTGGTCACGTTACCAAAGTTTGACCTTGTTATTGTAATTTTTCTTGCTTCTGCTTCACTGCAAACATGGCTGCTCCACTAGCAGTGTGCATCAAGGAGGAACAAAGAGCAGTGATCCAATTTCTAGGGTTGGAAAGTGTGCCAGGGGCTGAAATTCATTGAAGGCTTACAACACAATACGGAGACAGTGCCACATAGAAGTGTGTATGAGAAGCTTAAAAGAGGTCGGACAAGCATGATGCGCGAAGGAGCAGGACGCCTGTCAACCTCCACCACTGATGAGAAGATTCAGCAAGCAAGAGAGATAGTACTGGCAAACTGGCAGAGTTACCATCGACAATGTAGCGTGTTCTCTGCAGATTAAATGGACAAAGAAGTGGGGGAAGAAGCGGTGCATGAATGGTTGGGCGATCCACCGAAAACCTTCTAGGAGGGAATACTCAAGCTTGTGGCTTGCTGGGCAAGTGGAATTGTGAAAAGGAAGGAGACTAGAAAAATAGCAAACTTGTTCAACCCCAACATTTGTGTAAAATAGATTGAAAAATAAAGTGCAGATAATTTTTGACTTTCCCTCGTATGTTTGTAGGTAAAATCTACTCGTACTTGGCACTGGCGAAAAGATTTCAGCTTACAGAAGAACTCACAGTAGGCAATCTTGAAAAACTGTTAGTCATGTCAACTACTTGTTTAACTAAAGAAAGTTTACTTAAATAAATGAGTGATTCAATAAAAACAGTAGATGAAACATACTTGGAATCCCAACTGAGCAATCGAATCAGGACTTAGCTTGTAGCCTTTAATGCATTCTCTGTGTAGAATATGATGCTGTGAAATGTTCAATTGTAATCTACCAGTAGATTGCTTCAAGTTCTCCTGTGCCTTCTCCACAGCCGATTTTAGGGATTCATCCAAAATAAAATCTATACAAAACAGAAATAAAGATCAGTCCAGATGCTCATATACATGAAAGTCATAATGAATAGCTTTTTTCCAATCCAAGTTGTTAACTTAACGGGCTAACAATTTAGCAAAGTAAGGTCGCAATGAAGAATGCATGGTTTAGCACAGTTGAAAACAAACACAGCACTGTGAGACTAAAAAATTTATTAGTAGAATAAAATATACATAAAAACCCAGCATCAAAAGCCATACATAAAATACTGCATGCAAATTAGAAACGGGAGCCAACTTGGCCAAAATCATCAAATGGACATGACCAGTACATTGAACAATCTAACTTAAGATCCAAACCAACTCCGCTTATATATCTGTCTCTGACCAATCAGAATATAGGGGCATTTCATATGCAAAACTAGTCCGATTTACATATCCATTGAAAGATCCGATCCACAGAGCAAATAGCTACGCATGCGTAGCCACCCACTCTGTGATCCGATGGATCAAGAGTGACATGATCTACAAACAGTCAAGAGAACAGAATATCTGACACCTGTGCAAGAGACGCAGGGAAATGCATACCAATTGAGATCAAAGTACACAGGGGCAGGGCTTCCCACTGTTTGGCCCATCCAGTCAATCATTGGGGTAAACTCTGAACAGTGCATTAAACTAAGGACTATCATTGATTATACCACAACAGCAGCAATATAGACAGCAATTTGTTTCAGAGGGTTCAGTTAAGAATCGTAGGTAGGTATTTAATTAACATCGCACTGGAGCAACACGAGCTACAGGTGACGGTCTGGGATCAACCCCCGAAGGGAAGAATCGAGGACAACACCATGTCAAACTTCCACACCACGCCAACATGAGGACATTTGAGGCCACGACAGATTGAACATGCACCAGCCCCCTTTGTACATGACAATCTTTGGTTGGATTTGAACTCGCAACCTTCCGTAATATTTTATTTCTAGAGATAATCAGAAACCAACACTTTAGAAGGGAGAACCGCCTCTGCATGAATCAAAGAGAATTGAAGAATTCCTACACATTTAAAAACAGTTCAAAGAATAAAGCATTTTGAAAAGCACTGACCTAACCTTTTCACCCTATGGGAAGCATCTATGTTAGCAGGCACAGTTTTCGGACCAACAAAGTGGTTCTTCGTCGAGTCTGTAAAAACATCGTTAAAATACCTGAGGACGGCAACTCCATCTCCCCAGGCGTGCTCAAAGTTCACGGCGGCCTTTCCGTCTTTAGTCAGGATCAATGTAAAGCTCTTGTCAAACCATCTGTGCAAAGGAAACAATGAAAAGAAAATCTAAGTCGTTTTTTAAATTCAAAATTGCTAGTTTCCCACCCTTCTTTCATGAAATACCAGTCAGGAAGTGAATATTATATTTCATGATTTTTTTAGACAACTACATGCATTTGACATAAATTGAATCAGATTCAGTGTGTATTTTTGCTTCTACGACATTTAAAATAATTTGGGGTATTTAATTAACGTCGAACTAGAGCAACACAACGGGCTATTGGTGATGGACTGGGATCAAACCCAAAGGAAAAGATCCGAGGACAATGCCTCGTCATTTTGAACCACAGTCAGATGATGAGAACCAAACCTGATCTGACACCCCACTCTCCAAACTTCCACACCACCCAACATGAGGACATACGAGGCCACGACAGGTGTTTAACGTGCACCAGCCCAGGGACACACGACGGTCTTTGGCAGGACAAAGTTTTGAACTCTCAACCCTCCTGTTGCTCTTCCATCTGGGTTACTGCGGCCCTACCTAATATGGATTTCGGAGATATAAATTGCAAATAAAAAGGTAGGTAGAGGTAGGTATTTAATTAACATTGCATTGGAGCTATACCATAAGCTATTGGCGACAGTCCGTGATCAATCCCGAAGGGAAAGATCCAAGGACAACGCCTCGCCATTTTGAACCACGGTCAGATGACGGGAACACCACCTGAGCTGGCACTCTCCAAACTTCCACA
The DNA here is from genome assembly GCA_933210815.1 of Meta bourneti. Taxonomy (NCBI): domain Eukaryota; kingdom Metazoa; phylum Arthropoda; class Arachnida; order Araneae; family Tetragnathidae; genus Meta; species Meta bourneti. Next base: position 116,572,998 of record OW119923.1, on the reverse strand, counting down.
CCACACCAACGTGAGGATATTGGCCATGACCGATTTAACATGCACCAGCCCCCGCATTCACAATGGTCTTTGGTTGGATCGAGCTTTTGAAATCACACCCCTCCAGTTGCTAATCCGCTGCTCTTCTTCCAACCGGGCTACTGTGGTCCTACATGAAAGGTCTTCCTTTTCTTCTTTCTTATCCCAGTGTAAAAAAGTCATTGAGCCTGTTTAAGTTTTTGGGCAATGGCAGATGGGTCCTTACAAATGTCTTCATGTATGACTCCAATGCAATTCAGGATGTGTGAGGCTGGAAATAAGCTGCATTTTATACAGGTGGGACAGAATTTCTGGCCATCAATGAATATCATCTTTTCCAAATGGCCATATCGGAGCCTGGCAAGCATACAGTTTTCTGGGGCAAATTGAAGGCAAGCAGCTCTCCTGGTGTTTTACTGAGTGATGAAAAGGTACTGAAGATGATCTACGCAATTTCCTTTATATGGACAAGTTATCATCCTCTGAGCAGGACGGTACTTCCTCTTGTGCCAGGTTGTTTATTTGCTCCAGCTTTTGCTAATAATCCCATTCTCTCATTACCCGGAATGCCAACATGTGATGGGATCCATTGAAAATTTATTTTAGAATTTTCATGAAAACTTAATATTAGAAGGACTATTTTTTTCAAAAGGGGAGCAAAACTGGTGAAGCATTTTTTAATGGCTAGAATTGCTGCCTGCGAATCTATGTAAATATTTATTTTAAGGGGCTGACTTTTAGGGGAAAAATACTTCACATGAAAGGTAGAATAAAAGAGTATTTGCCTGTTGTGAACAGGTCCATGGAGCATATGGTGAGCCGATTTCACCAGATCTGTCCCCAGAGATTCATCGTCTAGAGCCAAAACAAACATAGCACTGTCAACGAGCTTCAGTTGTTCATGGTTTCCGAGTTTCTCCAGATGGGCTCGGGCCTCTGCCCAAGTGTCCCGGTTCTCGGTAGTGAGCACTGATATGGGATGGGAAGGAGGTGTTTGTTCGTCCGATAAAATGTACTTGATGTTGCTGTAAATATGAGCTGGAGGAAGAATGTTCCCTGTAACAAGACAGTTTCATTTAAGATTGTTATAAAAGCATACTTGATAAAATTCTAGTAAATAAATTGCAATAGATATTTTATATTAAAGAGGAATCCATTATTGATATTTGTTTTCTAAAAATGGTTTAAGGCAGGTAGGTATTTTAATTAACATAGTACTGGAGCGAAACAACAGTCTATTGGTGACAGACCGGGATCAATCCCAAAGGGAAAGATCCAAGGACAAAACAACATCATTTTGAACAATGGTCAGATGACGAGGCAACAACTGAGCTGGCACCCCACTCTCCAAACCATGCCAACATGAGGGCATTTGAGGCAACGATGAGTCTTACACACGATCATGCGTGTTTAACATAATTGTTGTATGAGTTTTTTGTATTATTTCAACCTATGCACATAACTAAATTCATCAAAATATGTCCAGTAGTTCTGGAGATAATCGCCCAAAAGTGAAAATTCTCTTAATTTTGAAAGCCAGTGTACACAGCATTCATATACCATGAAACAATTTCTCACAACAAAGGTGATAGGCAAATATTTGTGGGAGGCATTTAAATGTTTAGCTCGAAAACTGAAAATACAAAAAAACTGAGTTTGTTAGTCACCAAGTAAATTTTATGCTTTCTGGAGAGCTCATTAGACCTGTGGCTTAAAGTGGATTCTGTAGCATTCATACCATACCAGAAATTGAATACTGAATCCATTAAAACAAGTGCTAACCATTCAGTTATAAGGTCAGTTGAACAGCTAAGGTTATAATTCTTTTTTGTATAAAATGAACAATCTGATACTAAAATAAGTGAGAAATAACATTAACCATGTGTAACAATAAAATACATTAAAGATGTTTGAAGAAAAAATGGCAATTCCAATTATCTCAAACCAGCATGTTTAGGAACTGAAATTTTATCAAAGCTTTCGTTAGTTATCCAGCAACCATTGGAATTTATAGGAGCTATGAACATACTGCATATATAATACAGTTATTAGAGCACAAATACCTAATGTACTTCATCTTGAAATGAATTAGGCATAACTTGAATATCAATAAGCAAAAACATAACCTTACTCTGATAAGAGATCATGTTTCAAATTAAATTATCGGGTTTTATTGAAAGATGTACTCAACAGTCAAATAACTACATATATAATTCTGAACAGGTGTTTCCATTCAGAAATCGAATCTCTAAATTGAAAAAAGTGCCGTATGGATTCAATTTGAACTAGCATATCAGTTGGATTAAGAGAAATTTTAAAAGGAAACTTTGCGAGTTTTGGAAAATTATTAATGTTAGAAAATATCTGAACAATGACTTTTTTTAATTAAAAAAAAATGACAGAATGTTGATGCTGCTTACTTTATGAGTATGCAACTTACCTGTAAAAGTTGCTGTTAATCGCCTTATCTTTTGGGGAAAATTCTAATAATTACCATTGCTTTGTCTGGGTGAGGGATTATCAGGGAAAAGAAACAAACAGCGGAAGATAAGGGTTTTACTTTTGAACCCAGTAATACCCAGTATGGAATATGCACAGGAAGCATGTTCTACTACAAAACACTCATACCATCAAAATTTAGCTACACATAAAAAGCCTTACATGGAAGACATTTAATTTAAAACAAGCTCTTAGTTATTTTATGAGCCAGTGAAGGGTAGGTAGGTATTTATTTAATGTCGCACTGGAGCAACAGAATGGGTTATTGGCGACAGTTCAGGATTAAACACAAAGGGAAAGATCCAAGAACAATACCACATAATTTTGAACCACGGTCACACCTGAACTGGCACCCCACTCTCCAAACTTCAACACCACGCCAACATGAGGACATTGGAGGCCATGATAGATTTAACATCCACCATCCCCCTCCCATGTACATGACGGTCTTTGGTTGCATATGAGCTCGCAACCCTACAGTTGCCAATCTGTTACTCTTCCAACTGGACTATCGAGGCCAGTGAAGGGAATTTTCAAATGTATTTACTTCAAAAGAAATTAATTATGAACATTGAATCAAATTTATCCATCTGGTAAAGATAATAAAATTCAGAAATACTGCAAGCAAGAATATTGACAGAGAAACTAAGTACAAGACTATTCATTGTAGGTATGTTATTTCAGCCAGAGTAGAGCATGGTAACATCCTACTACTACAATTATAAGTTAGGTTAGACAAAAATATCTTTTCTTACCATCCCCATCAATAGCATCGAAAACATAAAAATAGCCATTTCTCAAGACAACAATGTGGCGAGCATCGGGAAAGACTTGAATTTCATCTTTTCCAAGGCGTGGTATCCTTGTTGAGTTGAACAGATTATTGAACTGACTCATGTCCAGAGGAAAGGCTTTGAATAAGTATGCACCATACCAAGCAAAAGGCCTAGGAATCAACCTGAAATCGTAAACATCTATGCATTTATATCACTAAGGTATATGGCACAAAAAATCAGCATTACTTGCATACTGGCACAGCAACAAACATTTATCTATTCACAAAAATAAAATATGTGCTATCTATCATTAGCATTACAGAAAAACTATGCAACGAAGAAACCTAAAATTTTGTACAAAGATAGCTTACAAATCAAAGGTAGGTATTTTAATTATCATCGCATCACAGCAACACAACGGGCTATTGGCAATAGTCCGGGATCAACCCCCCGAAGGGAAAGGTTCGAGGACAACACCATGTCATTTTAAATCAGATGATGAGGCCACGCCTGAGCTGGCACCCCACTCTTCGAACTCTCACACCACGCCAACATGAGGACATTTGAGGCTACGACAGATTTAAAGTGCATCAGCCCCCTTTGTATACGACGGTCTTTGGTTGGATTCGAACTCGCAAACCTCCTGTTGCTAATACGCTATTCTGGCAACCAGGCTACCACTGCCCCAAGTATATCGAGGAGCTACTGTTTTAATTACATTTCATATTTGGACTTGTATTTCCACATTTGGTTTAGTTGATAGCTTCCAGTTTGGCACCAAATGTTTGGAGAGAATCATACACTAGAATTCTTACCTCATTGTTTTCCTAAAAAAAGGTGTGTCACTCTTATCAGGATTCAGATGAAAAACTTCAGGCTCCAAAATACCTGCCCTCAGTGATTTCAGAACCCTTAAGGAGGACACAATCATGTTTGTTGACCGCAACAACTAGAATCAAGAAAGTTTGTTCAATATTTGATACCTTGAATTGAATACATGCACACAACATCTGTGAATGACACCAAACTACTATTTTGATCTACTACACATCTGAAGTGCCTTTTGTAGTCAAACGCATCTCCCTTGATTTTCTGTTTTGTAACAGAAATACAAGTAGGTTAAAGATAATTTAAAAAATTTAGATCCCAAAGCTTTTTGGCTCCACCCTTTTCAAACAAATTTTTTCGGTTCCCCTCTGGAAACTAATAACAAATTGTAAGTGTCGCTGTCCCTATAATTTTGTACAGCACTCCCTTGAAAATTGCAGTCTTATTGGAATATACTTTGGGTACTCTTCCATTATTGCCATACCACTCTTTTCTGTAAAAGCCACATCACTCATTTCCATTAAAGCATGGAATGTCTTATTCTTAGTATTAAATATGTCTTTTTCTAAGTATTTGTTTTTATTATCGTTTTTGCCCTTATTCAACACGGATAGTCAAAAATTATCCGAACTTTCAATATAACACATCTTTAGGTTATGCTTGGAGTTAATATTACTGTGGTCAAGTTACCAAAGTTTGACCTCGATAGCGTCATTTTTTTTGCTTCTGCTTCAATGTAAACATGACTGCTGTGCTAGCAGCGTGCAGCAAGCAAGAATAAAGAACAGTGATCTGATTTCTCGGGTCGGAAGTTGTGCCAGGGACTGAAATTCCTCGGAGGCTTATGACACGATATGGGGACAATGCTCTACCATGTAGAAGTATGTACGAGTGGATCGAGAAGCTTAAAAAAGGCCAGACAAGCATGATGCATAAAGAAAGAGCAGGACGCCTGTCAACCTCCACCATTGATGAGAATATTCAGCAAGCTCGAGAAACGGTACTGGAAATCGGCGATTTACCATCGACAATGTAGCATGTTTGCTGCAGATAGATGGACAAAGTGGGGGAAGCGGTGCATATTTATGCACCGCTTCACCCACTTCTTTGTTCGTCTAATCGGTTGGGCAACCCACCGAAAACCTTCTTGGAGGGAATACGCAAGCTTGTGGACCACTGGACCAAGTGGATCAAAAAGGAAGAAGACTATGTAGAAAATGACCAACTTGTTCAATCCCTACATTTGCGTAAATAGATTGGAAAATAAAGTGCAAATAATTTTTGACTTTCCTTCGTAATTCTTATGACAATGCAGGATTGTAGTGAGTGTGTCAGGTCAAGTGGATATGTTTTTGCTCAAAACATTTTAAGGCATAAAATATTTTCGGCATCTTGTTTTAGTTCAACAAAAAGTACAAATAAACTACAGAAATACAAATTCTGACATGCTTTATCAAATTTTCAGAATTTCTCACAGGTGGGATGTTACATAACGAAGAACTTCTATATAGAAGTATTTGTAGTGAGTGTATATAAGAAATAAAAATTATTATTTTAAGAAATATCTTGAAAATGGACAAAAGGCATTTTAAAATAACATACAGTAACATTTAATGAGTGATAAGATAGTGATATCAAACAAAATTACAACATTGCCCATGCTATATCAATAAAATAATAAAAAAAATGTTAAAATCTAGATCATAACACTTACTTGAGTATTATATTGTGATTTGGGGTCATCTTTAAAAGACAGGAAAGGATTGAAGTTCAAAACCAGTGGGCTTCGGGATTTCAAATACATATCAAACCACGGACCTATAGAAAATAAATTACATTTTATCAAATACAGATCTTGTAATCTGAGTTTCATTGCTACGTACAAAAACTGTAAGGTAACAAATAGTTTTTGGCTTTACAACACAGCACTTCTGATGAATACATAGGCTTAGTTTTTTGCTCTACAGCTACATTTTGCTAATTTGACAGGACTTAATTATTGTTCAAGCTGGACAACACCCCACTCTCCAAACTTTAACAGAGTGAGAACATTTGAGGTCACAACAGATTTAACATGCACCAGCCCCCTTTGTACATGAAGGTCTTTGGTTAGATTTGAACTCGCAACTCTCCAGTTGCTTCCAGCCGGGCTACCGTGGCACGAACCCCAAACAAAAGCTTTGACTTTAAAACAATGTAGAAAGTGGAGACTGTAAATGTTTAAGATGTGAAAATTTTTATTCTACACATATAAATAGAGGGCCATCTGATTTCTATAGTAAGGAGAACCGCATACTTCAAATACTTAACACAGAAGACACACAATATGTAGTCGTAGAAAAAAAGGAGTCACCCTCTTCATTCAAACAATTTTAATGGTAAAGCAAATTCAAAGATGGCATTCCACAGGGAATAACGTCTTCTATAAATTCATATGCATAAAATTTACTTAGAGGGCCATCTTCATATTAAATTGAGTACCAACTTCATAATTTCCGATAGCAAACCCCTATTTTGACACAAATTTTGAATTTATATCCTAATTTAACTTCAGATACCAAGTTTCATGTCTTTCATGAATACAGAAAGTTTGAAGCTCCTAATGTTAAATCAGTTTCCCAGACTTTTATTGTTATATCTTCCTAATATTCCTATAGCGCTGACATTTTGTAGCATGTTCTTTTAAGGTAGGTTGCTAATTAGTTAGGATGTTATTATTTTAATAATGTAGAAGTATTTAAAAGGGTAAACAGGAAAATTTAAATCTTCAAAAGCTATAAGGTTACAGAAATTTTGGGTAATAGCTGCAAAATCAACTTTCCATACATATTTTATTGTACTTGTCTGTATTATTATTTTACTATATATATATATATATATATATATATTGTAATTGACTGTAATACAAGCAACTTTGCCTGAAAAAATACTTACCAGAAATGTAACTTGTGTGTTTATTTCTGGTATTGGAGGTATTCAATTCTTCTTGAAGCGCTGAAAGATATTTTAGAATACTTCAAGTTAACATAAATTTGATGAATAAATCGAACTTTTAAAAATATTTTTGTACTGATGCATATGCACCAAGTGTGGATAGAACGCATTTATTAGAATAGAACACATAGCACACACAAAATATTTTCTAATACTTACAATTATTTTGAACAAGTTCAGTTAAAATTTTCCATAAAAATAAAATAATTCTTTAAAACTTTTACAAAATTCTAACTGCACAGGTAGACATTTTATTATCATGACTTGTGAAGGTTGATAGAACAGTTTTAAGGTTCTATCAACCTTCGACCATGAATTAGAAAATGCAAACATCTTTTTTTTAGAAACTTTTAGCAAGAATGACTCAGTGGTAAAGTTGTAACTCGTTCCAGGAGAATCAAACAGATAGTTTTCAAATAGATAGGTTCTGAAACTTATTTTTTTTTAGCATTTTACAACTTTTTTGTTTCATTATAAATGTATTTTCAGGTAATTTCTTTTGTAACTAGGGCACTTCTGTAATTTTTGAGATAATAATACATTTTAAAGAACATTTTCTAGCAATTTTAACTCATCAAAATCCTAGATGGTAGGTATTTTAATTAACAACCCACTGGTGCAACACAACGAACTATTGACGACAGTCAGGGATCAAACTCTAAAGAAAAGATTTGAGGACAACGCCACGTCATTTTGAACCACAGTCAAATGACGATGTCACACTTGAGCTGGCTCTTCAAACTTCCACACAACGCCAACATGAAGATATTTCAGGCTATGACAGATTTAACATGCACCAGTCCCCTTCGTACTGATGGTCTTTGGATGGATTTGAACTTGCAACCCTCCAGTTGCTAATCCGTTACTCTTCCAACCGGGCTACCATGGCCACTTTCATATGATGGCAAGAACATATTTTAACATGAGATCTGAAGGTGTTATCGAAGAGAGTATTTGTGGTATGAATTTGATATCACATTATTGGGCAATGAAGTGACAATGAAAGCTGAGACTTATTCAAGACTTGTTGACTTATCCAGGACTTGTTAACTTGTTGAAGTGAGATGGGTATGAGAGAGGAAAATGCAAAAGGATTTAGGGTCAGATTCAATTGCAGCATTTCATGATAATTTCGCCTCGAAACTCGATGGGTCGTGGCTTAATGCCAATGTTTCAATGTAATTGTACTGAAACGACTCGATTGTGTATACTCGATTCACTGATCAAGGATATTCTACTCCTTTCCGTGTCATGAGTTTGCTCGATGCAATCATTTTCTGTTTACATTTCTTCTGGACATGGCGGATATCATTCATTTTTCAAGAAGGCGAATTCCTCAATATTTACAAGTTTGAGGAAATCCTTTTGATTCGCCCAGACCCACAAGCATTTAGCTCGATGGCCACTTCGTTCCATCCATGCCACTGTTCGGCGGCATAAGCACCACCAAGTTTTCCACTCACGAGATCCAGGCAGAAGTCTAAGATTCTAAAAACCAAAACTTCGCTTTCTTTGCCCATTCTATAATTGTTAAAGGAAGGTGGATTGAAATTAGGAGATTGTGAAAAGATAGTTAATGCTTAAAATTGCGAGAGTGAAATTAAGGAACTGGGTTTACCAACTTACACAATGGCGTTCATAGAACTTTCAGAGCGACAAACTGAACTGCTAAAAAATGGGTAAATAAACATGACACAACTTCACATTCTCTTATAGATAAATTAATTGACGATCATGTGACGTCACAACCATTTGAGCAATCAATCATCTTACTATTGTGGTAACCCTAATAGCCTCAATCGTATTTAGACAGGGAATTCCAAAATAAAACTCGATTGCAGTGCTTTCAGTTGATCGAAGAAATTGATCACCTTTCAGTTTATTCAGACCCTTAAGCTGGAAAACATGTTCTTACCTTTTCCATCCTCACACTTAAACTTCTCGACTATTTGCATCGTCCTTTGAAGGCTCTCAGGTTTAATGAAAGGTTTTAAGGCAGCTATGTAGCGTTCACACGTCTTGTCCAGCTCAGGAATGGGGAGCCGAGGTAGACTGTCCTGAAAATGAAAGGTCGGGACAATGCTCCTCTGATAGAACTGGATGTCCTTTTCTGGAGCACTAAAGAAACAGACAAAACAAACCCTTGATATACAACAATGCTTCCGTTTTCATTACGATCCTTTTTCAATTGACTGAAAAATGAGTTGAAACTTTTTCTTAAAATCAAGCTACATAAGTATTAATTTCTAAATTTAAAAATGAAATAACTCGCATAATATTTTGTTTAAGTTTTCATTTGCTCAATTTTAATTTTGATACATGTATGGGGATGCATTCAATGGTTCAGTGGTTTTGGTTCTTGTCAATAAATCACCTTTAGTACACATAAAGGATTCATCACGGGTTCGCATAACTTGTTTTTATTTGCAGAATATTTACACGCACTATATATACATGCATTGAGTACAGAGGAGGAGCTAAGCCTCGCTCCCCGTATTTCGTTTCGAGTCGTTTCAATCTGAATGTCCAGGCGAGGTTACAAAAACTCTAGAATTGCAGCGCCATCTAGCGGTACAAATTGATTCATATGAATTTCCCACATGTTGTAAAATTCATTATGTGTTTCATGGTTTTTATAGTATCAGTAAATGACTAGAGTACTAAATAACAGGAAACGAGCATCAAATCACCAGCAGGACTAATAAGTTAGATCAGCATGGGAAATGTGCACTGGCTTCCTGAAAATGTTAAAAGTAAACTATGGAATGTTAAGCAATGAAGCCTCATAAATTAACTGAATTTGGGCATAGGATTCAGTCAATATATGAAATAATACTCAATCTGGGTACAGCTGTATTATATGCCTCTTTTGGTGGCAATGCTCTTGGCACACTTTTAGTAGACCATTATTTTCCAAGTATTTCTGCTAATTATTTTACGATAAAAACATGTTTTTTCAAACTTTTGTATTTTTTCCTGTCAATTACTTTCCGCTAAAGCTTATTATTTTCCGTTTAAAAAAAAAGATTTTTTCTAAGAATTCTTTCCTTGGCAACATGAAAAGTGTGCCAAAAAACATTCCAAGAGCATTGCCACCAAACGAGGCATATGATACAGCTGTACCTCAATCTGTTTAAGTAATTATTTTGTGAAATTGGAAAAATGAAATGAGAACTTCTAGTCTTGGTACTATCGATTGATTTGACAACCAGTGGTTCCTAAACTTTTCAACCCTGCATAAGACCATAATGATCGTAATTTTAAGGCTGGATGAGTTTTCATGTAAGGGCCTAGTTGACACAAACTGCACCGACAACACATAAATAACTTACATTGTTTAAGTAAATTATAAAACATTATGACTTCACATTAAGAGCTAGAGATGACAATTTAAAGATCTGAAACAAAAAAACTAAGGGCTTTTAATAAAAAAACAGTATATATTACTACACTATTATACAAACTATTATTTATTAATAAAAATATATTAAAATTAAAAGGCTCTCAATTTGTAAAATTATATTAATGAGATCAAAATATATACTATAATTCTCAATGTGAACAATGAATCTGCTTCTCAGGAATGTTTGTTTAAATATCTGATTATCTGAATTCCAATATTAAGTACACTCTCAACTGCCAAGTCTTAACTTAGATTTCAAATATGAGCTGGGAGTTACACAAAAGCACTTGAAAGCTTTTCTTGTGAGTTCTGGATAGTCAGCATTACAAATATAACCCAGCAATAGTACTTGTGAAAAATTTAATTTTAATGTACTTCCATCAAAACATCTGGTAGCCTAAGAGAGGTTAGTGATAGCCTATTAGCAAATATATTCATTTTCCGCATATTGCACCCCAATTACAATGCGGGCATGACTAAAAATTGAATGTCTAGTTTTACCTGCGACTAAATACATGCTGCACAGCCCTCTCTGGAGTCTACAGTTGTGGTAATTTTGCAGCATCTGTTTGCAATTTTTCAACACATAAAACTATTTTACTAGTTTATGGTGGTATTGCAGTCACTGGGAAATACTCCCTTAGCTGCAAGTTGAGTAGCTCATTTTTTGAACAAATAGACTTTCCTAAAAAGCATTTTTTAAATGTAAGGCAATTAGGTGGGTACGTATTTTAATTAACATCACACTGGAGCAACACAATGGGCTATTGGTGGCGGTCTGGGATCAAACCCAAAGGGAAAGATCCGAGGACAACACCAAGTCATTCTGAACCACGGTCAGATGATGAGGTCACACCTCAGCTGGCATCCCACTCTCCAAACTTCCACCCCACCCCAACATGAGGACATTTGAGACCATGACAGATTTAACATGCACCAGCCCCCTTTGTACATGACGGTCTTGGGTTGGATTCGAACTGACAACCCTCTGGTTGCTAATCTGTTACTCTTCGAATCGGGCTACCGCGGCCCTGTAAGGTAATCAGAAAAAGGAATGGAATATTTTATTTTTTTGTTGAAAGTGCCTCTTTTTTGGCATTGAAATATAGAATGTTTTCCCCTGAAACTTTGTTATGAACCCCTTTTTGGATACCACTGATCTAAACTGCCTCTATTAGTGATGATTTTCAATCATAATAGTAATAATATAGATGGTCCTATATATCACGAGGTTCAATATTTCTCCACTAACACCAGTCTCTAGGGAATTTCTTGATTTCCTGGTGGCCTTGTCTGTCACCGTTACAAACAATCAACGAACTTCACTTTCCGGCATAATTGACAAATACATTTTAAAAAACTGAGCACGTATATTTCAAATTAGGTCTAGGTAGCTCCTAGCAGTCAATATCTTGATTTTGAAAAAAAATTTCTTTCAAACAAACCATGCAACAGAATAAATCGTTACTAAAATATCACTTACTCATGATATGATCGATTCTCGAAGCTGTGAACCTGAAAAAAATTATAAATTTTTCATATGAATGACCATTTTTCTTTAATGACAATATTTTAACGTTTTTGAATTGTTTGAATTTATTGTGCAAAACAAAACAGCGAAGTTAATAAAAATTGTATTAGTTGCTAGTCTGGAATTTGGAAACAATTCGCTTCATACCAAAGCCTTTGGAATATCAGGAAATCGCTTTTCCGAGCACAAAAATTATCGTGAATGTTTCAAATTTAAATTATTAAAATGACCGAACATTCCAAAGGAAAATACATTCACACACAAAAATCTTTCCATAAAGCACATTCAAGAAAGACGTTCCTATCAAAATGATGAGTTAACAGTCAAAACACGAACACATATGCTAATCCACACATAAGGAAATAGAAGAGGAAGTACTCTTTGGTATTTCGCAACTTACCTTCAACGAAATGACGTTTTTCCCATTCAAGCAACACAAACTTAATTGTGAGGAACTACGAATTGATTTAAGACTACGAAACATGTTTATTACCGATGTCTTGATAAATTATGAGCCGCCGTCACCTTGTCTGCAAACTTTATGAAAACGATAAACAAACAAGATATGCAAAATAAAAACAGCTGATAATGATGCCACTCAACAGGAGAAATATTCGTCCTTTATAATGAGTTGTAAAAATATATTCTTGCTCTTTATTTCTAGTTAAATTAATTTAATTGTTAAAAGCTAATAACAATTATAAAAATAAGTCATACAATTTCAAGAATTTAATGATTATATATATCTTTTTGTTTCTCCTTTGCACAATCTGACTATATACTCTGTGTTCTGACCTATTTCAAAATTCAAGGACGTTAGTTTGTTAACATTTCAGACCGAAACTTCATGCATACTTGATGCAGATAGATCTTATAATTTAACAAAACAGTAGTAAAAATCCTGTGTAGTCTTTAAAACTAGGGTACAAACAGGTACGGGAAATCAATAAATTTTGAAGAATCAAAAATAAGTAGGCTTCGTAAAGAAAACTAAATGGTATTACAGAATATCATTTCAGTTCTGCTAGTTTATTTTACACTGATTTTGAGAATATGATCAATTATGTCAGAAAAATGCAGTAAATTAAGTTGTAGAGAAGAAATAAAAACAAAATTTTGGAAAAGAAAATTTTGTTTTCTTAACATAAAACATTAAAAATATTTTTCATTGATTGAATGAAATTTGTATTATGAACATGCCTTATTCGCAAATGGTACAGAAAAGTAAATTTTTTTTGCACATCATTTCCATGCACGAACACCTTTGGTTTGTTGCTTTTCCATTATAGTTTTTGATTTTGCATAAGAGAATTTTCTCGGACTGAATCTGATTAATTTATTTCGTGCTTATTATGTAGTTTGAATGCAGTTCATTTTCTAATTTCTGTATATAATCATTTATGAATCCAAGAGTTTATTGCTGCAAGATCTAAACTATTGTAAAATGTATGAACAGGCCATCTTTTAGATAGAGCTTGCATAGAGTTCTTCCTTGCCATTTGATCGACAAAGCAAAAACCTCACTTGGTTTCATTTCCAAAACTTACTATTTCAGGTCTTTTCATTAACTACTATTGCAATACTTGAATGAGGGGTGCTCATTACTATAAAATTTTTTCCCTCTTACCCTGGGGGCCGCAGTAGCCTGGTTGATAGAGTAACGGATTAGCAATCAGGATTGTGAGTTCGAATCCAACCAAAAATCGCTGTGTACAAAAGGGGGCTTGTGCATTTAAATCTGCTACCTCGAATATTCTCACGTCGGCGTGGCGTGGAAGTTGGGAGAGTGGGGTGCCAGCTCAGGTGTGTCATCTGACCTTGGTTCAAAATGACGTGGAGTTGTCCTCAGATCTTTCCCTTGGAGTTTTATTCCAGACTGTTGTCAGTAGCCGTTGTGTTGCTCCAGTGCGACATTAATTAAAGTACCTACTTTTCCAAGTGACATGTGTATCCAAATTGTGCTTGGTATAGTCAGCATCATCTCACTTTCTTTGAAGTCATTTTCATATAATCCGGTTTCATTACCTGGATAACGTAAAGGCAGTAAAATTTATTTTAAATCTGATTTATAAAATTTAATATTAAATCCTCTCTGTATTAAACGTTAGATGTTATGGATTGGTGTAAAAAAATTCAAATGAAAGAATAAATGTGACTACAAGGCTCAAGAATAATTTTATTTTTGTCTTTCAAAAAATTTGCCTTCATATTTTTTCTAAATGATCACATTTAGCGTAAATCATTACAAACAAGAAACTACCCATCGATTTGCATGTCTCAACTAGTTTAAACTGATAGGGGCAACAAATTAAAATTATTAAAAAATCTGATTTAAATCAAATAAATAAATGATTTTTTCGCACTCTGGGAAAGGTATGGTACAGAGAATACAAATTTAAGAAATATGAATTACTCCATTTATTTTTTTTTTCAAAATTTATTTTTTAGTGAATTCAAAGAGATGAACCCATGATTGGATTATTGTGTTTGATTATCATCAATATATATTTTATTTTCAGACATGCACCATGCACTTAGAGCAATATTAAAGACCCACTATAGGAACGCACCTACAGGAAAAATATTCGAAGCCTTTGAGAAGCCTTGAATTGTTTTTTAGATTTGTGGATTGCGTTAAATTCAAAATGTTGAAGTAAGAAGCATCTTAACTTAAACATGTGTGCTCTTGTTTTGGTTGAAATTTCCCATTGGTATTTTGTTTGATATTTTTTATCTATTTGTTTTCATTAACTTTAGATTTCTGATAAAACTCTTCATCTTGTGTACACTGTGTGCAATTGCAAATGGCAAGCCTAATATAATCATCCTTGTTGCAGATGACTTGGTAAATATATTTCCTGCTAATCTTTTTAAGGCAGTATTTCATCTATTATATAAAAGCTGAAACATTTATTTTGTAGTAAATTAGGGTTTATTCGTACTGTATGATTCATAAGTATTTGCATATCTTTTATTCTTTCTTTATCTAAAATATAGGTAGATTGTAAGTAAATTTTCCCTTGTCAAAAGCTCTTTGTGAAATGTGACCGAAATTTGTACGGGTAATATTCAAAGAATAAGAAAGATTCCAAAAACAGTTTTTAGTTGAAAAATTTTGATACAATAGCAATATTTCACAAACTTACTGGCAAAGTTGCATTCCTTAAATTATAGTTCTTTGAAGTTGAAATTTTTTGCTTAATGTTTTAAATTCTGATTTTCCTGAAGTGTTAATTTAGACAGTACATGTTCTGAACATGCATGGTATTGTGTATTCAGACAGCAATATTTTTAACTGTTTAACGAAATTAAAATGACTTTATTCTGATGAACGGTTTGCTTTGAATTCATTTCCTAGCTATTTAGTTTCCAACTTGACTAGTTTTTTCGTACCAGAAAATGATCCTAGAGTGAAAATGCAAACTGCAGCTTTCGAGTTGTAGGCAGCTCAGGTTCGATTCCTGTCAGGTGCATTCCTCCCTGGGTGTATTTCTCTCTTCTGCGTCAGTAAAACTGTCATTGTGTGTGTATGTCTATTACTTGATGTTGGGTTCGCAAAATGAGTGGTTAAACAAAGCTAGAAACATCACTTTATTTTACATGGATAATTAACAATAAAAATACACAATGAATAATGATAACAGGGAGAGCCTACTGTTATAGACTTCCTCCAATAAGATCTCAGCCGCAACTGAGGATGATGTAAGTGGTTAGTGACATCAGACAGTGATGACGTAATGCATAGGAGGTCGTCAGACTGTAATGACGTAATGCTTAGGGGAAGAGGAAATGAGTATTAATTTGAATTATTTCCAATACACTTGATATTGTATGTCTTGTGTCTAGTGCAGCATGGCCAAATATGGCCCTTGTGCCATGACCCCCAAAACAACAACCAAACTGCAGCTATTTATAAAGTTGAATTCTGTTTCAGGGCTGGAATGACCTGAGTTTCCATGGCTCTCCACAAATACCGACTCCCAATCTTGACTCTCTGGCTCACGACGGGATCATATTGAACAACTATTATGTCTGTCCTGTGTGCTCCCCTTCACGTGGAGCTTTGATGACTGGCCTGTATCCCATTCACACTGGTAGGTCTTTGTTTTACCTCATAGATACTTCTCAAACTGTTAATAATTTTAGCAAGCAATATGCTCTGAATATCAGGGTACAAGCATGTAGGTAAGGGGTAGGTGCAATGGGTTCAAACCCCTCCCATTATACATGGTAATATAATGGCCAAAGTTAAGAAAGTCAAGTAAAAAATTGAAAAACAAATTACTGTAAAAATAAATTTTAAAAATGAGAAAATTTGAATTTTCTATGTAATACTTGTTGAGTTGTATGTGGGAAAACCTGGTATTTGAACAGGCAAAAATGTATATGTGAATTTGAAATAATATATTTATTGAGATGCGATTAAATGGTGCTTTCCCTATGATGGGCAAAGAATGGTAAAAAATAGTGATTCAACTTTTATATTCAACAGAATAAAAAACAAAAAAGATCTTTGAAAAGCAATAAAAAATATAAAAACACTACACGAATAAAAAATGTGAAGTGAGGAAATGAATGGGTTTGACCAGCAGAAACTGATGGGCTTAGCTCTGATGGCAGCTCACAGGGACATCATTTCTGCAATGGAAATAATTGATAAACTCACTTCTAGCGGAAAAGGCTCAACTTGATTTTATAGTTTTTTTATAAATTTATTTTTGAAGTTTCTTTTTTATTTTCTTTTTGAACCACATCCTCTATCACTACATAGCTGTGTCTGCATTATGCATTTTAGAAAAGCATATCAATTTTGTTTTAGCTATACTGGGGTGAGAAGGAAATAAGATACCTGAAGAAATCAGTTGCTCAGTCACCGAAGGCACCCCATAAAAAATCTATACCTACATAGTTGTCAGGGTAAGGTTCTAATGTCAACACTTTGAAGTTTGGCAATGCTAATTGAAAAAATTATTCACAAAACATACTGATAGGCATGTCTCGGCAATTGTCAACCTTTTTCATACTCACTTTTCACGCATAAACAAATTACTAAAATTCTACTGCTCACCAAATAATACATATTTTGGCAATCTGAAAAAAAATAGGTAAAATTTTGATTGATTTACAAAAAAATAGTAAATACCTAGCTTTTTTCTTGCTCCATAGTGGCTTTAAATAATCTTTTTGAAACAATTTATTTGTGATACTTTATAATAAAAGTTAATACTCAAAAGTATTTATATGGGTATTACTTAAAATTATTTGTCAACACACTAGTCAAAACTTCAAAGCTAAACACTGAAATAAAATAAATCTTGCACAATTTAAAACATTTCACCATCAAACGTAAGGCACACCAATACCATTGTTGTGGTACACTAGTTGATGCTCTAGATGGTTTTATTGATGAAACATTTTCACTATACAAATTTGACCTTCCTTATAATCTGTTTTTCTTTTGTACTATGAATAATGATTTCCATGAAAGAGTTAAAAAGTTTTTAACACACCATTGTCAATAATGTCTGCTTTTGTCCTCTGGCCATTAGGATTAAACCTTATTGTAGGATATCTAACTATTTTATACATCCATTGACAAGTGTGAAAGATGCTAAATCTTTGTTAACTTTAAAATGTACTTATTTTACTTTTCTTTAATATTGCATGGGATTACCCTGGAAATATTTACTTCTGTTTAGTATTTAGTATTATTTTCAATGGATCCCATCAACATGTTGGCATTCCAGCAATGAGAGAGCTGATTTATTGGCAAAAACTTATGCAAATAAACAACCTGGCTGAAGAGAAAGTACTGTCCTGCTCTCAGAGGACGATCACATGTCCATACTTAAAAAGAAATTGCACAGATAATCTCCAGTACCCATTCTTCACTGGTACCTCAGTGGAACACCAGGAGAGCTACTTGCCTTCAATTTGCCCCACGAAAACTGTATGCTTGCCAGGCTCCGATCTGGCCATCTGAAAAAGATAATATTCATTGATGGCCAGAAATCCTTTCCCACCTGTATAAAATGTGGCTTATTACCAGCCTCACACATCCTGAATTGCATACATGAAAACATTTTTGCACAGACTCAATAACTTAGTGTAATTTGTTTTTTTACACTGGGATAAATAAGAAAGAAGTATCTTGAGTTAATATTCAGTTAATTACTTAATGAGAGAGGGTGACAGATATACTGTAATTCTTCCTGTCCAATTTCTGACCCATGATTTCCATTTATCCCTAAGTAATCAACGGTGTCATTTATAATTTGAAAAAAAATTTAGGGAACTTTAAGGAGTTGTCAAGAAGCCTAGAGTACCAAGGAGCAGTTTGAAAAAATGCTACTATAGCTTATCTTTGTGATGAAGGTTTCAGGAGTTATTATTATCAGTAAAAATGTGTATCTGAATTTTTCAAACTAAATCCTTTTTAATTAAAGATTAGTTTTGAACTTCGTTTTGTTTCATAACTTTTAGGCCTTCAACATGGTCCCATTCCCACTTCACATCCTTATGGTCTACCGCTGCATTTCTCTTTAATGCCTGAGTGGCTTAAGACATTGAATTATGAGACCCATGCTGTTGGAAAGGTTAGTGTAGCACTTTCAGCATACAATGTCTTTTTCAACATTGCTGAAATTGGACTAACAAAGTAGATGTCAATAATGCATGGAGTGTTTAAAATCTTCCGAGGTAGGAAAAATAAAATTAACACATGGGTATGCAATTACACAAAGGCCACCTGGATTTGCTAGAGGGTACAGTGCCATGGTTGGCCAATTTGGGCGTCATTGTTTCAGATTGTTTTTTGCTGACTTCCTACGAATAACCTATATCATTTTCTGAATGCACCTAGTGTGTCATGTGGCTAATGGAAAACAGATGAGCCGCTGTGAAATTGTGCAGTTAACGATACCACGACAGTTGTATGTCAAATCATCAAACATTTGAGCGTTTACACCAGATGACTGATTGACTGGCGATGACTTTGTATGAAACAGATAGAATAGTATTTGGCAATGATCTATGTTCACTGTCAGATCAGATGTGCCTGTTGGTGGTTGCAATTGGAATTACCTGCTGTGAGGGGCCATGGTAGCCCGGTAGGAAGAGTAACGGACTAGCAATTGGAGGGTTGTGAGTTCAAATCCAACCAAAGATTGTGTACAAAGGCGGATGGTGCACATTCAATCTGCTGTGGCCTCAAATGTCCTCACATGGAAATTTGGAGAGTGGGGTGCCAGCACTTCGGGTTGGATCCTGGACCGTGGTCAATAGCCCCATTGTGTTGCTCCAGTGCAACGTTAATACCTACCACCTGCTGTGAAATTTTGTCAAAGCATAAAATTAGGGCTGGTAAAAATGTGGTTGGCATAATTGTCTTCCAGTGCATCCAGATGGTGCTTGTGTGAATAACTGTATTTACTACAATTCCTGACAATTTAGCAAAGTAAGGTCACAATGGAGAATGCGTGGTTTAGCACAGTTGAAAACGAACACAACACTGAGAATTAAATATTTATTAGAATAAAATATACATAAAATCCCAGCATCAAACATTGCAAAACCATGCATGAAACATTATATGGAAATTAGAAACAGGAGCCAACAGAGCTCACAAACAAATGGATATAACCAGTATATTGTAGAATCTAACTTAAGATACAAACTTGGAAAACTGGCCGTATTTACATATTTATTGAAAGATCCCATCCACAGAGCAAATAGCTACGCATGTTTAGCTACCCACCCTCTGATCCAATCGATCAAGAGTGATGATCTGAAGTGAACTCAGACTGTTTACAAGTTGACTGTTACAGTCAAGAGAACAGGAGAATATCCAACACTTATTAGGAAATAGTTCAGAAGATATATCAAAATCAGGGAGATTTTTTTTTTATGAAACAACAATTTTATAAAAATACAAAATGCTCTAAATTTTACCCAGAAGTATCCCCTTACGAAAAATTTCTATAGAATTATCACCTGTTTTTCTATAAGCTCTATAAAGTAACCTCTAGAAACGACTATAGAATTTTATAGAAGCTCACATTTCTTTAGTTTCACAACTTTACTTTCTTTTCTATAGAATCAGCCCATTTTCTCTATAGAAATCTCTTTAGAATTTTTTCTGTTCAAAAGAAATTTAATTTCTCTACAGAATTTCTATGAAACTATAAAATTTTTTCGTAAGGGTCTACTTCTCAATTTTCGTCACAGAACATCAAATGCAATCTTACGAAACGGCTTTGGTTATGTTGTTACCATAGTTTTGTGACACTTTGCAGTTCTGCATTTTCTCACTTGTTCTTTCAGGATTGCAGCATGAAGTTATTTTTTCAGACCAACCGTGGGGCTTGCCTTTAAGTAAAAACCTTCTTCCACAGCATCTTGGAAAACTGGGCTATGCCACGCATGCTGTTGGAAAAGTACTGTCTCTTTCTTCTGCTTAATCTCGATATTGAACTAACTTTTGCTCCCTCCTTTTGAGCTTAATTTGTACATTATTGTTTTTGTAAATAAAGTAACCCAGGCCTAATGCCTTCTACATTGCTTAACCCTTCGAGTGGTTTCGATGAGGTATCTCATCTATCAACATCTCACCCATTTTGCTAATTACGAAATATCTCAGTTGACAAAGTGGTCGATATTAACCCCCAGGGGTCGATATAACATTGTTAGGGGTCAATTCGGGCTCAGGGATCGATAGAAAAATATGACATCATTGTACGGTTAAGATTTAATTAGGTTCACTTGAATTACCTCCATCCTGAATGACAAAACAATTAAGAGTGAATATAGAATTTAAGGCTGAAACTTACTCATTTTGAACCCAACATTGCTAATGCTAATCTTGTCAAGAGTCACACCCTTCACGTTGACAACCTCAGTAAATTGGATACTTAGTTAAAAGTCTTATTTTCATATATATATAGAAGTATATATATATATATAATATATATATATAATATATATATATTATATATATATAATATATATATATATATAATATTATATATATAATATATATATAACTTAGATAACAAAATAACAATAATACAATCTTACCTATATATATATATATATATATATATATATATATATATATATATATATATATATATATATATATATATATATATATATATATATATATATATATATATATATATATATATATATATATATATATATATATATATATATATATATATATATATATATATATATAGGGAAGATTGTATTATTGTTATTTTGTTATCTAAGTTATATTTTATATATTATTTATCCCTCCTATCCAATATGTAATGTTAAGAAGGACGTCGAAAACAAAACGTATCCCTTTGATGTTAAGCCAATATATAATATATACTATATATAATACGTATAATAAACTCTGTAACCATAAAATTAAACCATCTAAAAACTCACTTAAGCGTCTTTTGCTTGTCCTATTATAATTACGTAATATTAAAGTAAAGGGGTCAATAAAAAGTCAAGAAATCCTTGAAGGAGTAGATGGTCAAAGAAGTTTGAAAACCCCTGATCTAGATATTGCAGATTTATTATGACAATGAGTTCAAGATCTGGTCAGTTTTTTCTAATGATCTCATTAACTATAAAGATCTGGTCAATTTTGCTCGTTGTTTCGAGATACATCACTGTGACAACCACCAGGAGGTCAAATGAGGAAAACTTGATGTACATTTTACTGCAATTTAATTTTTATAGATGCTATTTTTTTACCTTACCATCATTTAACTATCAAAAGCTTTTGTCCAATGTTTTGGTTTGTGAAGTTTAAAAAAATTTGGTTACACACACAGAGATATGCTTACTAAACTTGTTTTAAAAACTTCTACACTGTATCAGTTTTAAAGCCCTCTATTAATCCTAATACCTCACAACTATCTAAATGAGCTAACTGTTTCTTTCACTCCTCACAAGTTGTGATTTTGAGACTTACGAAGTTTTGATAAATTCATTAGAGTTGTAGATATTTTAAACAGCTGAATGGTTAACCTTTTTTTCTGCTGATATAATTAAACTACGTGATACACTGACAAACTTTTTGGAAAAGTAGAGTTTTAAAAGGTTTATTATTTTGCATTATTCAAATGGCCATCCAGTTAAAGCGTGTTAGCTCTAAGATGACTTCATAAAAATTTCAAGTGATAGCTTTATTTTTTGAAAATGTACTTCATGTGCCAAAAATGATCACTTTTGAGAATCAGCCATTTGAAAGTCTCCAAATAGGAATGTTTGCACCTTTAAAATATTTTTTAAATAATTTCCAAACAGTTAAAAGGAATTTTCAAAGCTTGAAAAGTAATTAAAAGTAATAAATCTCAGTTGATTTTTTGGTTATTTTATTCTCTGAGTTACTTTAATTAAATCGGTTTTATTTAGTTGTGTAAATTTTGTATGCTTGTTCTAGATTAATTTCCTGTTTGCTTCATTTGTTGCCTCTGTTCACATGAAATAAAATCTAATATTTCTTACTACTACTTTTTTAATTACATTTTTAGTAAACTTAGTTCATAAAATTTATGTTAAATAGGTTATTTACAAAATTAAAAATGATATATTTCTCTCTTTAACATGGAAAATTATCTGAATTGTGCCATAAAGATTAATCAATATTAACACAATTATGATCTTGTATGTAATAAAATTGTAAACTACAGTTAGTAAATAACTAGTAAATAATAGTTTTATAAATTATTTCCAACAATTGTTAGTTTCCAAATTATTTACAATTTTTCTTGAATGTTCTTTGTTTACTTATGCATTTACAATTGATATGCAGCTTAGTGGTTGATGTGTGAAAACAGCCTTACTCAATCTACTTTTCTTTCCCTCAGTGGCACTTAGGTTTCTTTCATAAGGAGTACACTCCAACATTCAGAGGTTTCGTCTCTCATTACGGTTATTGGAGTGGAAAAGAGGATTATTTCGATCATACCCAACAAATGGTAGGTGTCTCTTAATCTAACAAGTCGGGATTTGATTTGGCATTATAATTCTGTTTGATTTAAATTGGACTAGTAGACCAGGGCATAGCATCATCTGAGCTAAACTTTCTCAGTTCCTCGTATCTATTGTAGGGCTGCTTTAGCCCGGTTGGAAGAGTAACGGATTAGCAACTGGAGGGTTGTGAGTTCGAATCCAAAGCCCGTGTATACAAAAGGGGCTGGTGCACGTTCAATCTGTCATGGCCTCAAATGTCCACATGTTGGTGTATTGTGGAAGCTTAGAGAGTGGAGTGCCAGCTCAGGTGTGACCTCATCATCTGACCGTTGTTCAAAATGACGTGTTGTCCTTGATCTTTCCCATTGGGTTTGATACCTGATGTCGCCAAAACCCCGTTGTGTTGCTTCAGTGAAACGTTAATTAAAATACCTACTTATTGATGGCATACCCTGCTCCAGTTTATGATGTAAATTCAATTACTACCGTCTATTAATGGTACAGACGTCACCCCATTTCATGTTTATTGTTATTCATTTTTAATGAATATATAGAATCCATATTCACATGGATATCATACCTCTAAACCAGTGGTCGCCACAGTGGTTGATATAACATTGTCGATAGAAAAATAGACAAAAATATCCAAAACTTTGTGAAGTGGTACTCCCCTTTTTGCTTGCATTTCCAAGCTTGTACAGGGTTGAAACTGGTTTCAGCCATGTTAATTCCATTTTAAAAAACAAAGAAATAATCTAGATATAGAATTCTGTGGCGATTTTAAGGCTGAAACTGACTCCTTTTGAATCCAACATTACTCATCTTGTCTAGAGTCACGAAGCACACCTTTCAGATTGACAATGTTAGTCTATTGTATGTTAAGTTAATAAGTCTTATTTTCATACATATAAGGAAGACTATTTTTGTTATCTAAATTAAATTTTATACATTATTTATCCCTCCTATCCAATATGCAGTGTTACCAATAGCACTTTATGTTGCTCCAGTGCGACGTTAATTACCTACCTACCTGATTTCTATCTTCCAGATTTGTCATCGCTTTCTGTCATCACACTGCTGTTTTACTTAGACTAGTGTTTGTTTAGCTAATTATATCAAACAATGTAATGACTATTTTAACAGTGGTGGCTTTTCAGGGGAAGGAAGTGCCACTGCTCCAAAAATTTTCATCAAATTCATTTTTCAAATTACATTTCTCAAATTAGTCTTTTTTCAGTATTTCATATATATACACACATATATATATATACATATATATATACACACACATATATATATTTATTTATTTATTTATTTTCAATATTTCTATGTGTAAAATTTCTCCTTTTTTTTCTTTTACTTATAAATTACTAAAGTGTTTACAAATATGAACGAATTTAATTTTGCAGAATGTGTTATTTAATGCACGGAAAATATTTTACAATGCTTACGACTGTAGACAGCAAAAGTTTAGTATGGAAGTTTTTTGCTGAAAAATAGCTGCACATATTCCATAAGCCAGATGGTTGCTATGACAACACCGCCGCTAGCAGCCGAAATGCATTTAGACTGTCAGCTCCAAAGGAAGGCAAATGCTAGAAACTGCGATTTCCCTTCCTCTATAGGGTTGCCGGTTGAAATCTAACAATAGATGTCCCTCGTTTCCCCTTGCGAGCAGCGACTACAGAAAACTAATAGAGGGAGCGTTAGCTCCAAAAAGCCGATCGCGCCGAAACTGGAGATATCATTACATGAAATTGAGTAATGATTTTGTTGACCATTTTGTTTTAGATTTTTCAGCAGAATGTATCCAATTAATGATATAGTGTGTAATTTACTGGAAACTCCGTTTAGCCTGTGGAAAAACGAAGACAAAAGGGTCGTATTACGTCAAGCACGTCCAACGGATTTATTGACTACAGCTAAAAAAGAAATAAAAAAGAGTGGTATGTTGTACAATATTAGTTTTCAAGAGTGTTGGTTTACTCAGTATAAATGGATATGCAGTAGTATAACCTTAAAAAGATTATTTTGTTGGCCGTGCTTGCTTTTTAGTAATAAACATTCTGCTTGGAATAAAAACGGATTCACAGGCTTATTTAACATAACACGAGCACTCCATAGGCACAATGATTCTGCTGAACATCTGAAGTGTGAATTAATGCTAAGAAATTTTTTTTTAATCAACACGATTGCTGATGCCTTGAGGGAGAATGCTAGGCTTTTAAAAGTGCATTTCAATGAAAACGTTCATTTGAATAGACTGTTTCTACAAACAGTGATTGATGCAGTAATATATTTGAGAAAACAAGAAATGGCATTCAAGGGGCCATGATGAAAGCAGTGACTCCATAAATCGCAGAAATTTCAAGGAATTACTAGGATTGTTGATATCAAAAGTCCGTTAGAAATTCAAAATCATTACAAAAAGATCAAAAACGTCTTCACTGGTGACTCCAAAACTATTCAAAATGAAATGATTGAATGTATTTCCTATTATATAAATGATCACGTCAAAGATGAAATAAACGGGGCTAAATTATTTTCTATTCAAGAAGACGACACCACTGACGTAAATCAAACTTCCCAGTGCTCCTTAATATTAAGATTTGTGAAGGTGTATTAGTTGA
The DNA here is from genome assembly GCA_933210815.1 of Meta bourneti. Lineage (NCBI taxonomy): Eukaryota > Metazoa > Arthropoda > Arachnida > Araneae > Tetragnathidae > Meta > Meta bourneti. The sequence goes on along the minus strand of OW119923.1, from coordinate 116,547,342 downwards.
GTGATTTTTGGGTTTCTATGATGTAAGTGAAGACAGAACGTCAGAAATGTTATTCAAAATTTTGAATCCGTTTGATTATCAACACACATTAATGGGACAATGTTAGGATGGGGCCATTGTAATGTCTGGACACTTGAATGGACTCCAGAAAAAAGTCAAGGATAAAGCTCCTCAAGCCGTTTTTGTCCATTGTCTTGCACAGTGGTCTCCAAACTTTTTCACTTGAGGGCCAGATTGAAAGATCCTGGAAGTCAGGTGGGCCAATAATACACACATATATATATTGCATGCTGCATCGGCCGGGTTTCCGCGGGCCGGACAATGACCCTTCACGGGCCGGGTCTGGCCCGCGGGCCATAGTTTGGAGACCCCTGGTCTAGCACATCGTTTCAATTTTGTATTGCAGTAAAGATTTTCTAAAATTTCTGTGTTTAATTTTTTTGCAAGCCTGAGGGCATTCCTTCATTTTTTCATCACTCTGCGAAGCGATCTTATGCTCTTGCATCAAATTTCATGCGCGCTCAAGACACATACCAACCATAACACAAACCCAATGGTCTTCCAATTCAAAATTAGTGAATGTGATTGTTGAAGATTGAGATAAATTAAAAGAAATATATTCTAATTTATGATAAACCGAACATTCAGACAAAACGATGATGTTTTTAAAACACTCTTTGAAAACATGCATAAATTCATAGAAAGAGTCCAATCTAAACGGGAATATGCCGCTCTTTCGCTTGAAACAAGTTCTCAAAATTATAAACAGTTATATTTTGAAATTTTAGACCATTCTTATGGAAATAAACACAAGATTGTGAAAAACTTCAATTTATTTGTCTTTCTGATACAACGAAATTCGGACAATTTAATTTACATTTTCCATCTCGGGCACTTGAAAATCTTCCAACAGTTCAATGGCGATTTGTTTAAAAAAACCCAGCGCCTTAAAAATGAACTATGTCTTATATATGCCGATTGAAAATTCAGGAATTTATCGACACAAGAACTTCTTTGAATGCTTTATGATAAAAAAAATTTCACAGAAGCTTATAATTTTTTTTCTCTCGTCTTAACAATTACATCTACAAGTGTATCAGTGGAAAGGAGTTTTTCTTGCCTTAAAGGAATAAAATCTTACTCAAGAAATACTATTTCTCAAGAGAGACTTTCTTTAGCATATATTTCTATTCAAAAATATATTAGTGATGCTTATGAAGAAACAGTCATTTTACGATGACATATCAGACAGATTTGCAGCATTAAAGGACAGAAGAATTGATTTAATTTACAGAAAATAGGTAAATCCTCATGAACTAATTTTCGGAACTGCTATCTTTTCATATCACTGGCATAGCCAGGATTTAATTTTTTTGGGAAGGTGATTCTCGAGGAGGCCCTTTCTCTATTTTTCCAATCACGGGCCGCCGCTGTATTTTAATGAATCATTGAGGTTTCCAGACAATATGTAAAAAATGTATTACATTTGAAATTTTGCTGTCACTGATAGGAAACTAGAATTGTGTGGAATGCATTGCATTCTTGAGAGTATTTTAAATATTTCTGCTATTTATTTTTGTTTTCTTGCAGGGTGATTTGTGGGGTTTGGACTTTCATCATGACATGAAATCGATTACAAATATGCTGGGAAACTATTCCACTTTTGTTTTTGCTGATCGAGCTGTGGACATCATAAAACATCATAATAAAACACAGGTGAGTCTATACAAGCAGAATATATTTGCTTCGATACATGACGGTACTTTGGGGTAACTTCACTTGATGGCACAGGCCTTCATGGCTCAGTAGTATGCCCACTGCACTAGCAACCTTCGAGTTGTAGGCAGTGCAGGTTTGATTCCTGTCTGGTGCATTCCTCCCTGGATGTATTTTTCTTCTGTGTCAGTAAAACTTTCATTGTTGTGTCTATTGATATTATATGTCGTGTCTGGCGCAGCATGGCCAAATGACCCTTGCTCCATAAAATCCCCAAACCAACCAACTTGATGGTACATATTTGTACTCTAGAGTGGATCCTTCCGCCATAAAATATAGTTCATCATAGATTATGATTAAATTTTTGGTGTTAAAAGGATTTTGTAGATTCCAAGTTATTTCAGATCTTTTTTAGACACAAGCCATTTTGAGATTTCATAGATCGTAACCACCAACCACGGGCTTTTCAAAGTACCCTAGTGATCTATTCTTTTCCCATGAGGTTTACTGCCTCTGGTAAATATGGGGATCGCAACCTCAGGATGTCCGAGTGATCTTTCTTTACTTTCTCCTCTCCATCCTTTCTTACAATTACTTGATATTGCCTGTCTTGTGTTTGGCACAGCTTGGCCAAATATGGCCCCTGTACCATAAAATCCAAAAACAACCCAACTCATGAAAATATGTTAATATATTTGTGAAATAGAGTGCATCGCCATCCATGACTTAAATGAGGACATATTTGCTGTTGTAAGGGACTTAAGCCCAACCCCTGTGGATTCAATTGTACTTTGATTATTTTGTAACTTGGTACAACTTAGCACTTGTCTGTTCTTATTGAGTTGTCTTCAACAATTTCAAAGCAGATTTTATGTCTGGTATCAAAAGTTTCAGTCAAGTCACAGAAATCTTTTTCTCTATTATTTCGCCCATTATTATATATCATTATTATTCACATTTATTTTACTTATAGCCCTCACTATTTCTCCAAATTTTTCACTTAAAGGGACCACGTTACGCCGGTTGGAAGAGTAACGGATTAACAACCGAAGGGTTTCAATCCAACCAAAGACCGTCGTGTATGTGGAGGACTGGTGCATGTTAAATCTGTCAGGACCTCAAATGTCCTCACATTGGCATGGTGTGGAAGTTTGGCGAGTGGGGTGCCAGCTCAGGTGTGACCTCATCATCTGACCATCATTCAAAATTATGAAGTGTTATCCTCGATCTTTCCCTTCGGGATTGATCTCGGACCATCGCCAATTGTCCTTTGTGTTGCTCCAGTGATTCAACTGCCTACCCCATGTTAACTTCCCTTTAAACACATTTACTTGGAGCTATGCAATAAGTCAAAAAGCATTATCTTTCATGTGAAAGCTCAATACTCTTGTTCAAATAACTGAAGATTGGCATTTTTACAGCCTCTGTTTCTGTACGTCGCCTACCAAGCTGTGCACAGTGCCAATTCCTATGCTCCTTTGCAAGCCCCTCTCGACTACATTAAGCGCTTCTCCCACATCAAAGATAAGAAGAGGAGAGTTTTTGCTGGTATGCTTTTCTGTTATTTATTAAGGAAAGTCGTTTTGCTCCTTTTCAATAGGAGAGAAACTAACTAAAAGACAAGCTAGTTTCTATAAAAAAGGCAATTGTTTGTGATAGCTTTTTTGTTTAGTTTCATTATAAACATTTTCAAACATCTGCTTATTAGCTAGTTTCAATTAACTTCGAAAATTAATTGAAAAATGAATTTCAATGCACTTTTCAATATTAAAATGATCCTATTTTAAATATTTGTGTTCTTTAATTAAGGTATACATATACACTAGAAAAGTTTTTAAAATTTTGACTTCAAAACAAGTCATTGGCTTATGCTTAAAATCATTTCAGTGAGAAAAAATCAGATAAAATTAATTATTAATTACCTAATTTAGGTATAATAAGGTAATTAGCATGTTTTTTTGAACAGTGATATCAAATTCTAATGTGTTCAGAAAGAATATTCCTATTGGGAATTATTCCAAATATTATTCTTCATGTTTGAACCTCCATCAAGTTCCCAGAGGGAATATGGTTTTCTCTTCAATTTTTTCCACCAAGGAAGTCTAAAAAAATGAAGATTTTTTCAGAAATTTTGACATTTAAAAATCAACTAAAAATGAAGTTCTTAACTAATAACTCTGAGGTCCAGAACATCCACTGTATTACATAGATTATAATTGTTAGGGAAAACTGTAATATACAATAGTTTTTCATATTTATACACTTACTGCATTCGGAGTTTCCTGCGAAGCCAATCTGAACGGCCATTTTATCTTTTGCAAACAAATCTCCGTGTAAGTACTTTTCATTTCAGCTCAAATACGCGGATATTTAAAGAAGTACTTGCATGTTTATTTCAGATATAATATTCAAATATGTGGATAGCAAGCAGATCGAGATATGCAAATGTACGTACTATATAAACTGTAACTTACTTTCTCTCTTTCCTTTGAACGTCTAGCTTGCTGTCCACATATACTCGCTTATTATTGAGTTGATTATGTGTGATTTTTGGTCATTTGACCCGACTATTATTTTATATTGGTTGTTATTTCGTTATGGGGCCGCGGTGGCCCGGTTGGAAGAGTAACGGACTAGCAACCGAAGGGTTGCGAGTTCGAATCCAGCCAAACACCGTCGTGTACAAAGGGGGCTGGTGCACGTTAAATCTGTCGTGGCCTCAAATGTCCTCACGTTGGCGTGGTGTGGAAGTTTGGAGAGTGGGGTGCCAGCTCAGGTGTTGCCTCGTCATCTGACCGTGGTTCAAAATTACGTGGTGTTGTCCTCGGATCTTTCCCTTTGGGATTGATCCCGGACCGTCACCAATAGCCCGTTGTGTTGCTCTAGTGTGACGTTAATTGAAATACCCCCCCCCCTATTTCGTTATGTTTGATGTGTGCTAGATACGCATACGAAATGTACTTTTTAAAAGTTTAAATAAATAACTTACTTTTAAGTCTTCAATCAACTTATTTCGAGTACCGATTTCTGGACTTTTTAAGGCTGGCTGAATTTTTTTTATAAGACTTACAATAATGATACAAAAATAATTATAATAGATCAATTCATTGTTGAGTTATCACCGTTTGAACAAAGCATCGTATTGCAAAAACAGTTCTTCAGAAATTGAGTTTAAAGTTTTGGAAACATGTTATTGTACTTGTGACAGCACCTAACGAAAACCCTTGTAACCAGAAAAGTATTACGAATTGTTACAAGATCTTAATATCGTTTAAAAGCGCAGAAATTGGGAAATATTTTGAAGAAATAAAAAATAAAATCAATATTTTGGTGATTTTAGTGTATACATACACCTTAAATCAAATACTTGAACTGATTACATTTTAGTTAACCATATCAATTTAATTGTATTCAAATAACTACATTTTGTTCTTAACATTTGCATTTTAGTTTTTTAAGATTACATTTTAATGAATTTATAGTGAATTTTTCATTTTTAAAGTCAATGAGGATAAGTTTGCTCCTTTATCATTTATTCAATTCTAACTGGGAACTGCAGTTTGTGCATCTCTTTCTCTACATTTAATTGTGATTCAGATCTCAACAAACGAAGTTCCTCATGCAATTTTCGGGGCCGCTGTAACCCAGTTAAGGAAGAGTAATGGATTAGCAACCTGAGGGTTGCGAGTTCGAATCCGACCAAAGACCATCGTGTACAAAGGGGGCTGGTGCAAGTTAAATCTGTCATGGCCTCAAATGTCTTCACGTTGGCATGGTGTGGGAGTTTGTAGAGTGGGGTGCCAGCTCAGGTGTGACCTTATTAAAATAATCGGTATCTTTAATAATACGGTATCCTTATGACCGTCGTTCAAAATGACGTGGTGTTGTCCTCAGATCTTTCCCTTCGGGTTTGATCCTGGACCTTCGCCAATACCCCGTTGTGTTGCTCCAGTGCGGCTTTAATTAAATATCTACCTGAGTTTGCAAGAAAAGTTATCAAGGGATTAGCTGTGTTCCACACTACCTTTGTGTAACTGCGTTTTCTCACCTCCCGTATTTGAGATCTAAGTTAAAAATTAGACTTGAAGTTGTGAGAGTGATTGAAATTATCCCATTAAAACAAACATTTCTGGGTTAATGGTACTTTCGTATTAACCGCATGCCATTGGCGAATATCAGCCAAGTTTTGTTTCGGTCGGGAAATGTTTAGCAATTGCCCTTAGGATGGCATCAAACATCATTATCATTATAAACTGAGAGTAGGGACTCGAGGTGGTGGCGAGATGTTCCTCGATGTTTTTTATTTTGCCATCTTGCACTTCCCCGGATGCGTTCTATGTTCTGCGTGCGTGCCAGTTTCAGAATCAATGAAATTGTATTTGTGGGTCACTTAGCAGTGAATATAACCAGATTGTTCCAGTTCTTCCGTCCTATACCCCTTCCAACAGTCGGAAAAATGGTCGATCCATCTTTAATGTGTTGTTTTATTTCGTTCATTAATGTGGTAGCACTACGATCGGGGACCATAACAAGAAATGTTTCTCTTGTTTCGCGACAAATGACCCCAAATATCCAGCATTATTTCATAACGATCAAGCGTTACGTAAAAATTTACTTTGACGTAAAAACAGAACACGAGTATCTAATGCAACTACACACCGAACACTGAACTGTGGTTCTAAAAAAAGTTTTGCAAAACAATCAGAATCAATGAAATTGTATATGGTTCATTTGGCAGTGAATATAACCAGATTGTTCCAGTTCTTCCGTCTTATACCCCTTCCAACAGATCTGGCGATTAATCGCTGGCATGCGGTTAATACGTAAGTACCGGGCTAATTGCTGAAAAGCAGCTCTATTGTTTTCATTTAGATTATAGTATATATTTTGATCTCATTGATATAAGTTTGCAAGTTGAGAACCTAATAAGAGTCTGTGCTAAGAGTTGAGAGAGTGTTTACTGTTTATTTTATTTCAGAGCTATAGTTTTCTTGTATGTTTCAAAACTTCAAACCGTCATCACCAATCCTTAATGTGAAGTTTTAATGTTTTATAATCTATTTATTATATATCTAAATATTTAACTCCCGGCATTAAGGATCGTTATGGTCTTATGCAAGTCTACATATGCCCTATTTAATTTTATAATCTCAAGGGATCCATAAAAATTTTAACTAAAAAGTTTGAAAACCACTGTCTTAGATTATTTTCAGTACATTGATTATCAGTCAAATTTCTGCAGCTCCCAAAGAAGTCTTCAGTATCACTTTTTGTTGGATACCTAGACACTTCGGAATTGTTGGTAACGAACTGGCCGATGATGCAGCGAGAAATGCAGTGACTCCTTTAAATATACGTATTCCATATGATGATCTACGTCATTTTGTTTGGGACATCGTGTGGAACAAATGGACTGGAGTAAGCAGAGCAACAATCTCACTCCTACCGTCATTAACATCTCGACGGCTAGACGTTATTTTAACACGTCTATGCATCGGCCATTCACGAGTCACGTTTTATCGGTCGCGGAATCCGCTCCATTGTGCCAGCATTGCCATGAACCTCTCCATAAATCACACATTTTAACTTTATGTACATTTTTATCGACTCTTTTAATATTTCATCACCCATTTTATCAGACTTATTGGGTCATCCTCCGCATGTATCACTCTTTGCTTTCTTACATCACTGCGGCATTTTACCATTGTTATAATTCATTTTTTTAATTACATTTCATGAGGATTTTAATAACCGACTAAGATGAGGAAACCCCATCTTATCACACGTCTCCATTTATTTTTTTATTTTAGCCTTCATACTTTGTTTTTACCAATGGTGACCAATATACATTTTACATCTTTTATATCATCAAAACTACATATCTAAGAATAAAATGTATAATTAAAAGCATATATATATGTGTGGAATATCCTAACCACTTTAGGATGAGTTTGCATACAGAATCTCTACTTTAGCAAAAGGGATAAAAGCGACATAATTAACAATTAAAGAGTTTATTTACAAATAAGGGGGAATATTTACAGATTAAAAATAGTTAACAATTTCACTTCATCGGGTATTCGTTAGACATGGCCGTATGCCATCCTCTTCTTGCGTCATCGTTCTGCAACTGTCCCTGGAATCTCGGAAAATCGTCCAAAGCCAGTCTGTCTAGACTTGGCGACGCTTCTTCATTTCCTGTATTACACACAGGGAGTGGCAGATGGAATGCTAGTCTTTAAAATATAACCCACATATATGAATCACCCTAAGTACAATTCTCACCCGAGATCAGTCCCTTAGCGTTCTCTTTGTCTCCTTGGCTAAGTGGTCAATATATCTTGCCATCCCTTCCACCTTTGAACTCAAGCCAACTTTGACCTCTCACAGACTCCCTCTTTCAAATCGCCTATGTAAGATCAAATTACTCCTTCGTTAAGCCATCGGCTTCTACAATGAACTTTTTTGATAGATCCCCTGGTCCAATAATCTGTCTCTTAAGCTTTATCATTGTAGCAAGTTCATTGCAAACTATTCATTCTGTTACGAGCCCTTAGGAGCTCTCAGAGCCATCCCAAACAACCAACACCTCCATACATTACGTCACCACTTGTTTGTTGTTGAAGTAAATAACTTATTGTTACAGAACTTTCTGCCTCCCCATTTGTGGAATCAACATTACATTCAATCTCAATGGATCATTCTCTCCGGTTGCGTTAGACCACTCTCGCCACGACTGCAGGCTTATAATTTCTGTTATGTATATATATATATATATATATATATATATATATATATATATATATATATATACACTTGTTGATGAGACTATTTTAACCTTTTATTTATTTTTACTGGTTTGCATCATCTTGTGTTTGGCGCATCTTGTCCGTTTTTGGACCTTGCGCCATAAAACCCGAACCAACCCAAATAAGCCTTAAAGTGCAGTTTGAAAACCTGCTAGCTAATATAATCCGTTCATTCATTTGTTTTATTGTTTCTTTCCCTTGTAGCAATGGTGTCAGCCATGGACGATTCAGTCAAGAGTATCGTGAGTGCTCTGAAATCCCAAGGCATGCTGGGAAACTCCATCGTTCTCTTCAGCACTGACAACGGTGGCCCTGCGGCCGGATTCAACGACAATGCTGCCTCCAATTGGCCACTGAGGGGCGTCAAAGCCACACTCTGGGAAGGTGGTGTGAGGGGCATCTCCTTCATTTGGAGTCCTCTGCTCAAGGCTAGAGGCAGGACTTCTATGGACTTGATTCACATCTCTGATTGGCTGCCAACACTGTACAGGGCTGCAGGTAATACATGCTCCAACTTGTGTGTTGTCTTGTTAAGCAGAGGTGGCAGTAGCCCAGTTGGAAGAGTAACGGATTAGCAACTGGAGGGTTTGCTAGTTCAAATCTAACCAAAGACCGTCATGTACAAAGGGGACTGGTGCATGTTAAATTCATCATGGCTTCAAATGTCCTCACGTTGGCGTGGTGTGGAATTTTTTTTTAAATTTTGACCTTAAAAATCCAATTTTTTTATAGGTCATTTGTTTGCTTAAACTTCAGAATCTCAGATTAAGCTAATCTTTAATTGTCTAATTTAGATATCATTAACTAATTAACATGGTTCTTGAACAGTGATATCTCAAATTCCAATGTGTTCAGAAAGACAATTCCTGTTGGAAATTATTCTTCATGTTTCGACCCTCCATCAAGTTGCTAGAGAGAATACGTTTGTTTAATAATTTTTCACCAAGGAAGTCTAAAAAATCAAGATTTTTTCAGGAATTTCGACATTTAAAAATCAAATCAAAATTCATTTCCTTCCTAAGAACTTTGAATGAGGATCAAAACATCTACTGTATTACATAGATTATAATTACACAAAAATAATTATAGATAATTTCATTGTTGAGTTATCACTGTTTGAACCAAGCATCTTATTGCAAAAACAGTTCTTCAGAAATAGAGTTTAAAGTTTTGGAAACATGTTTGTCTATGGTGACAATACCTAACAAACCCTTGTAACTAGAAAACCATTTCGAATATTTACAAGATCCTAGTACCATTTGAAAGCTATGGAGTTGGACAATATTTTGAATTAATAAAAAAAGTACCGATATCCTGGTCAATTTTCGGGATTTCTAGTGTACTCGTATATGTTACTGGCAAAGCAGGCACTGTATAGAATGCCTAGGCAATATATGGAATGCCTGGCGTTTTGGGACAAAGTATGAAGCGATTAACATTTCACACATTTCCTAGGCATTCCATGTAATGCCAAGGCAAACCGGCAAAGTATAAAATACTCCCGCTAATGACGTTTCCTAAAGTCACGTGGCAAGGCACGTGACTTTGGACGCTCGCCTCAGACGGAGAATTTCCCATTTGTATTTCAGTCTGTTCGGAAGTGACGAAACACGCTACTTTGAACTTGTTCAGCAAAGACTAGCCCGTACTGTGCTGTAAGAAGAGCAAGGTGTAGTGTCCGAGAAGGAATCATGGCATGTTGACATGCAACGACGATTCTATGATGAACTCTCTAAACCTTTTCATAAGTCTTTTAATACATTGCCTAAATAGCATTTGTCATTCTATATAATCCCTAAGTATTACATACAATGCCTAGGGAAAGTATAATATTAAAATAATTAGGATATTTCATACTTGGCCCCAAAACGACAGGCATTCTATATATTGCCTAGGCATTCTATAACAATGCCTGCTTTTCATACATTGTCGGTAACATATACATACATCAAGTTAAAAGAAAAATTAAAGCACTGATGATATGGAAAATTTGCTTTTACAGGTGGCAATGTCTCGGCTCTCGGTAACATCGATGGCCATGACGTGTGGGACACATTATCCTTCAAGAAGCCATCTCCACGCTCTGAAGTGCTGCTGAACATCGATCCCATCAACAAGGTGTCGGCCCTTCGAGTCGGGAACTTCAAGGTGGTACAGGGGACCGTGTATGGTGGCAGCTGGGACGGTTGGTACGGCCCGTCTGGAAGAGACAACGGCTCATCCGTTTCCCAGTCGGAGCTAGTGTGCAAACAGAAACCCGTTAACGCTTCCGCCAACTGTAATCCAGCAAAGACGCCCTGTCTGTTTGATGTGGAAGAGGATCCCTGCGAGTTTAACAACTTGGCAGAGGAAAAGCCTGAGGTAATTTGTGTGTTGCTGATTTTGTAGAAATTAGCGGGCCGCAGTAGCCTGGTTGGAAGAGTAACAGACTAGCAACCAGAGGGTTGTGGGTTCGAATTCAACCAAAGACCGTCATATACAAAGGAGGCTGGTGCACGTTAAACCTGTCTTGGGCTCAAATGTCCTCACATTGGCGTGGTGTGGAAGTGGAGTGCCAATTCAGGTGTGACCTCGTCATATGACCTTGGCTCAAAATGACGTGTTGTCTTTGGATCTTTTCCTTTGGGATTGATCCCAGACCATCGCCAATAGCCCGCTGTGTTGCTATGTGACGTTAATTAAAATACCTACTTACCTTTCGTTTGAAATCAGCATTTGCACGGCAGTTTGAATGAGAATGCTTAAACTGAGAAATGTCGGTAACCTAAGCACTCAGAATTCAATGTTTTAAACCAGGGGTCTCCAAACTACGGCCCGCGGAAACCCGACCGTTGCGGCATGCAATATATATATATGTGTGTGTGTGTGTTGTTGGCTCGACTGACTTCCAGGATCTTTCAATCTGGCACTCAAGTGAAAAAAGTTTGGAGCCCACTGTTTTAAACCATAAATGAAAACACTGCCTGTCTGTGCTGCCCCTTGGTCGATAGGTATTTTAATTAAGTCGCACTGGAGCAACACAAATGGCTATTGACGACAGTCTGGAATCTGACCCGAAGGGAAAGATCAGAGGACAACACCACGTCATTTGGAACCACGGTCAGATGACGAGGTCAACACCTGAGCTGGCACCCCACTCTTCAAACTTCCACGACAACATGAGGGTATTTGAGGCCATGAGAGATTTAATGTACCCCAGCCCCCTTTGTACACGACTGTCTTTGATTGGATTCAAACTCGCAACCCTCCAATTTGCTAAACCGTTACTCTTCCAACCGGACTACAGCAGCCCAATTAAGAGTAGAACCTTAAACTTTTGGAGCGATTTCAATTTAAAATAATTTGGCCCTGGACGGGAAATCTTTCGTTGCTAACACCTTACTGTGTGCTTTAAAAAAGAACAAGAGGATTCTGTAAGTTTATTGAATTGGGAAATACATTCTTTTCCAGGTCCTTGCAGTGTTGCTGAAGAGATTGTCCGAGTATAACGCCACGGCTGTCCAACCCGGCAACAAGCCTCTGGATCCGAGGAGCAATCCCAAGTACTATAACTACCAGTGGATCAACTGGATGGACTACAGTCCTGAAACGAATTACATTTAAGCTACCCTGCTCTTTGAGATCTACTGCTGACGCTTAGTTAAGAAACGGGATATTTATTACTGCTGTGGGGATTTATACGATGTGCAATATTTTATAATCAAAAGAACTATTTGAATTGTATAAATAACCGGTGTGATTGTGGAAATGTCACGATAAAAATTTGCATGAGGAAAGTTAAAAATTATCTACACTTTATTTTTTCAATCTATTTACAAAAATGTAGGGGTTGAACAAGTTCGTCATATAGTCTCCTTCCTTTTTGATGCACTTGGTCCAGTGATCCACAAGCTTGCGTATTCCCTCCAAGAAGGCTTTCGGTGGGTCATGCAACCATTTATGCAACACTTCCCCTACTTCTTGTCCACCTAATCTGCAGAGAACACGCTACAGTGTCGATGGTAACTCACCGGTTTGACAGTACTGCTACTCGAGCTTCCTGAATCTTCTCGTCAGTGATGGAGGTTGACGAGCGTCATGCTCCTTCGTGCATCACGCTTGTTCGGCCTCTTTTAAGCTTCTCCATTCACTCATGCACACTTATACGTAGTAGAGCCTGTATTTTGTTGTAAGCTTCCGATGAATTTCAGCCCCTGGCACACCTTCTGACTCTAGAAATCGGATCGCTGCTCTTTATTCCTCCTTGGTGCACACTGCTAGCGGAGTGGCCGTGTTTACTCTGAAGCTAGAAAAATGACGCCATCAATGTCAAACTTCGGTAACATGACCACAGTAGTATCAACTCCAAGCATTCATGTGCAGAAGGCAGTGTGACAAACCTAAAGATGTGTTATAGCGAAAGTGTGGATAATTTCTGACTTACCCTCGTATTTTGAATTTTCCAATAGCTCAAAATGCAATTTCATTCAATTGAATGAATTTTTTCAGTTAATGTGAATGATTTTATTTTTTGCCTTGAATCCTTTATTAGAAGAGGAAAACATTAAGGCTATCCATGTAATAACTCCTTCAAAGGGTAATAAAATTCACTAACAATTCGATTGAAGATGTGACATTAGAATTATTATTTTTATATGTGTAATTAATTTGGTTTTAGTAGACTTGTCCTTTTTCTCATGACAAAACTCGCCAATTCTGTGAGGTCTGTGTTTTTGATTGCTATCAAACAAGTGCCAAATATATGTTATTGATTGTTCACTAAGCAATGTTTGTTAACTTTGTGGTTAATTCAGTATGTGTTGTATTTTATTTGAACTGTATTTAAATGTAATTGTTACAGAATCATTAGATGTAAAAGGATGTATATTTTGATTACCATAACATCCAAAATTTATGTTGTCTAGTTTCATTTTCAATAAAACGATTCCAATGTTATTTTTGGTTATTTCAAATCCATTAAAATTTCAGTTCACTGATTCCAAATGGACATTTCATCAAAACCTAAAGCACTTCCATTGCACATTTGGAATATTTCATGTGAAGAATATTAGCTTTTTCTCTTGCATAGATTTTTCATGGCATTATCTATCAACCACAACTACAGATCCTGCCACGAAGTCTGGGTCCTCGCTATAGAAACAGGGCTCTCTCATTTTGAGCAAGGACTCTGGAATAACTTAATTTTAGTTTCGTGCTCCAAAACCTGCACTCCTTGTGCGGTGTCCGCATGTATGTATTTTTAATAAACGTCGCAACGGGCTATTGGCGACTGTCCGGGATCAAACCCGGAGGGAAAGATCTGAGGATAACACCACAAAATTTTGAACCAGTCAGATGACGATGTAACACCACCCGAGCTGGCACCCCACTCTTCAAACTTCCACGCCAACGTGAGGACATTTGAGGCCACGGCAGATTTAACGTGCACCAGCCCCCTTTGTACACGATGGTCTTTGGTTGTATTCGAACTCGCAACCCTCCGTTTGCTAGTCCTTTACTCTTCCAACTGGGCTACCGCGACCAGTACTAAGAGTAGAGAAAAATTGGGGGTTCCAAAAGGGGGTCTGTCTGGGTGGCTATTGTATTTGTTTTGATTATTGCGTCCTGTAATGGAAGCATATGAAGTCCCACCTTTTGGAGTTCGAGGCTCCACAAACTTTCGGGGAAAGAGATCTTTTGAAGTGTTTTAACTGATTCTCGAAAGCCCATTAGCAGGTTTGAGAGAAGGCCAGGGTGTTCTTCATTACAATTTATACAGTGGGATGGCGCATCGCATGGATCATTATTATGGCCCACTTCTCCACAATTAGTGCATTTAGTGGGGCTTCTACAAGATATTTTGGAATGTCCGAGTTGAAACAGTGCTGGGGTTGGGAATAAAAGGACGGACAGGACAGCAAAAATAGGCAGCCTTTACACGGGACGGCAGTGCGGGTGTATCAAAAGTTAAAATGAGGTGCTTCGTCGGAACACCTTGCGATGAATTCCACCACACATGCTCATCCCTTAAATTTTCCAAAATTTCTTCTTCAAATGAATGGAGAAATAACACCTTTTGAAAAATTTAATGAATTGTGTGGTGTGGCAGAAACAGTAAATGAACCAAGAGTTGTTTTTGAAAGATGTAAAACCTGAGACTCTGAGGAAACCTCAATAAGAATGCCCCCAGACAGATTTTTTTATTGTAAAGTTTTAATGATTAAAAATGGCGAAACACGAGAAAAATGTATTCAAGTATTTTAATTAACGTCTTACTGGAGCAACAGAACGGGCTATTGACGACGATCCGGGATCAACCCACGAAGGGAAAGATCCGAGGACAACACCGCGTCATTTTGAACCATGGTCAGACGAGGCACCCTACTCTTCAAACTTTCACACCACGGCAATGTGCATCAGCCCCCTTTGTACACGACTGTCTTTTGGGTGGATTGGAATTCGCAACTCTTCCAACCCGGCCCTCTTCTGGAGGAAGGAAGAGAATTTTCATTATGAAGAAAGGAGTTCGGGCCCAGCAGCACCACCAATAAAAGGATGCAGATAACAAATCACCCCTGAAGCAGCCACCACCCTGAACGGGGTGCCCAGATTGCTTGAACCGACGACGAAGTCCAATCGTCCAGCCGATTGATGTACAAGGGACCAATGCACACCTTCCGTTTACCTGAAGCCAAAGCAGTGTATTGGGTCAGTATATCGCCCCTCAACTGCCAGGATCCCCTTTTCCAGGGACACGGGACTCCAAGCAGGGCAAACACGTGGGTGATATATCCCCAAGAGAAGCTGAAAGCTAGTATCGAAAAGCTTCTCAAGGGGAGTCAGAAAATATATTCTACCTATTTTAAATTAAATTGCCTGCAAAGTAAATTTTGGAAATATGAACAATCACTAAATACTATTTAGAATCCATTATTTTCCTTGGGCCGCGGTAGGAAGAGTAACGGATTAACAACTGGAGGGTTGTGAGTTTGAATCCAACCAAAGACCGACGTGTACAAAGGGGCTGGTGCACGTTAAATCTGTTGTAACCTCACGTTGGCATGGTGAGTGGGGTGCCAGCTCAGGTGTCCTCGTATCTTTCCTTTCGGGTCTGATCCCGGACCGTTGCCAATAGCCCGTTGTGTTGTTCCCCAAAGCGACGTTAATTAAAACACCTATCCTCATTTTCCTTACGTAAAAAACATCCCAAGTCAAATCGACACAAAGTGAGATTTTCAACCCCTTTTCGATTTTCTTTAAACTTCGCTCTTTTATCTCGTCACAAAAGAAAGTGAAGCATGTTAACCTCCTACTTGCAATAGCCTTTCTTTATATTAAATTTAAAAAATCGGGTCATTTTTCATGACTCACAAAACGCATTCATATTTTGATCTAATGGTCCAATCGGGCTTTAATTTGAGATTAATTTATAACCCTTTTATCTAGATATAAAGCAGAGTTGGCCTGTCTTCCTGTTCATACAAATCTACATCGTTTGACCAATCTACACCAAATTTGGTACTTATTCTTTGGAACCCTGCAGGTCAAGTAGGCTACATATTAACCCCCATTCTGTTTGTCTTGGGTGTAACGTCCCGTCATTCTGGACAGAGCACTTGCTAGGGGCGCTCTCACGGTCTCGGTTGCACCGAAAATCGCTCAGAAAAATTGTTCTTGTTTCCCGTCTGCAAATTCTTAAACGGTAGCCTTATTATTGAAATGTAAATTTTTATAATATGAGATTATTTTTGTAGAAAGTGGTCTTTTCTTTATCATCGATATGGTACAGGGGGCTAAAGACAATTCGAAATCCTCATAGGAATAACATTGCGCATTTATACAATCAATGTCTGATCAATTCACACTCAATTTGGTACATTCATCCTGCAAAATTCTGCGGTACACATAGGCAATATATTAAACCCGTTCGATTTGTCCTGGGTCTGCAGGGGGCTAAAACAATTCGATATCTCCATAGGAATAATATTGAGTAAAATTATGATGAATTATAAGCAATTCAACCCGAGCAACGCCGGGGAAATCAGCCAGTATATTATGAAACTGTATACGTACAAGAATATAGAAAAAAATAAAACTTCAATTCAACAGTAAAATTTATTAAAATATCTACATCGAAACTCATGCAAATGAAGTCTTATGTTCTCTATAAATACATGATTGGAGACTAGAACAGTCCTATAATGAACTACCACCTTCCTAAAAAAAGAAGTTAAAAACATCTTGGTGGAAAACTACTTTCTCCATATACTTGAAGAATAACATACTAGTAACAAGATATAGTAAGTTGGATCTGTAAATGATCTCTTAAAAGTGTTAAGTCAAATTTTTCAGAGAAAATGTATGTACTATAATCCTTTGGCATTCCCACAGTTGAATTTTGTATGGATAAATCCGATTCCAGTGAAGAGGTTCTCAACTTTACACTCTAGAACCACATTGGCAATTTTAAATCATGTGTATTTACTAGCAAAAGTATGTACCCTACCTCACTCGGATTGAATTGGTTAACTATAGTGACTAGAAAATAATCCCTTTACTCATTCGTAGAAAAATTATTTACGTATGAGTAAATTAATTTTTTAACGCCTTTTCAACATTTTTATAATTTCTACAACCCACTTTGGACACAAATCCTATACATGCATATCGATCCATGTAATACATTTCACATACATTGCATCCCTGCTAAAGGTACAAACTGATGAAAGCTGAGACACTAAGGTAACTACCACTACAAAAGTCGATTTTAAGGGAGGATTAGAATCCAACCAAAGACAGTAATGTACAAAGCGGGCTGGTGCACGTTCAATCTGTCGTGGCCTCCAATGCCCTCACGTTGGCGTGAAAGTTTGGAGAGTGGGATACCAGCTCAGGTGTGACCTCGTCATCTGACTGTGGTTGAAAATGACGTGTTGTCCTCAGATCATTCCCTTCGGGTTTGATCCCAGACCCTCGCCAATAACCTGTTGCTCCAGTGCGAAGTAAATTAAAATACCTACCCTATTCACCCTGTGATCGCTATTATACTTCATAAGTACATCATCATCTAAATGTAATCTAACACTACTTCATATAGTCGTAAAGTACCATGAAATATTCATTGATATCTTGTGTCCTATAATGGGCTGTAGAAACTGATAAATCGATCGCAAGAAACATTGGATACTTCTTTGATTTTGATCAGTCTAAAACTTAGAAAAGGATCTGATGCAAAGAAACTTGATGATATGTACAGAAAACTATTTATCGAATAGTCAATTTTGCTATAAATTCAACATTGTGATCCTATTTTGCTGGTTTTCCCATGGTGCTGATTTCAGATACTCTTTAAAAAGAATTATGGGAAACAAAGTACTCTGGGACTCTTGATTTATTAGAAAACGTGCAGCTGGTCTTTAAATTAGCTCCGAGGACCCAAACAGTCATGCTTAAGAAAATGTGTATTATTCAAATTGAGTACGTAAGCAGGTACAAATATTCCATTCTTCATTGGCTTAATGAGCCTGAACTGGAGTACAGGTAGGTATTTAGTTATTGTCGCACTGGAGCAACACAACGGTCTATTGGAGAGAGTCCGGGATCGAAACCGAAGGGAAAGAACAAAGACAACATGTCATTTTGAACCACGGTCAGATGACGAGATCAAACCTGAGTTGACACCCCACTCTCCAAACTTCCACACCATGCCAACATGAGGTCATCTGAGGCCACTACAGAATTAACATGCACCAGCCACCCTTGTACACGATGGTCTTTGGTTGGATTCAAACTTGCAATCCTCTGGTTGCTAATTCGTTACTCATCCAACCGGGCTACAGCAGTCCCCTGAACTGGAGGGAGACGATGATTGCAGAAAAGCTGGATGGTGCTTGTTTCGTGAACTTAAAAAAATCTGTTCTTTCTCAGGATTCAAATTTTTTGTAGGAACATTTCTAATTAGAGTTGCCATTGACAAACACGTCGCTTCATCTGGAGCTCTTCCAGACTTGATAACTCTGGATCATTTGTCTGATTATGATCCTCGTAAGCAGCAATTTATAAATTTATGTTTTCCACGTTATTCATGTGATATGTGTTAACACGTTATAGAAAGGGAAAAGTGTGATTTCTCTTTTTTTAAAAAAAATGTCACTTATGACAGAAACTACAGCAGAAATGACCAGTCAGAAATGAAATGCCAAGGAATATGCAGTTTCAGTGGTTTCTGAAGCAAATTGAGGGCCCCAGTAGGGCGGTTGGAAATGTAACGAATTAGTGACCAGATGGTAGTGAGTTCGAATGCAACTAAAGACCGACGTGTACAAAAGGGGCTAGTGCACATTAAAGAAGTCATGGCTTCCAATGTCCTCCCTTTGGCTTGAAAGTTTGGACTGGGGTGCCAGCTCAGGTGTGACCTCATCATCTAACAGTGGTTCAAAATTATGTGGCGCTCTTTTCGAATCTTCCTATCGGGATTGATCCAGGATCATCACCAATAGCCCATTGTGTTGCTCCAGTGCGACGTTAATTAAATACGTACCTGAAGCAAGTTCAATGGAAACAGGTCAGTGCAACATATTTGTCTGATACTGAAATCTATTTTTGAAAGCCGAGAATCTATTACAGGGACACACACAAAATTTTTCTCGTAGAAAACGCACAAAATTGGTTTCGATATTTCTGAATTGTGTGAACCAATCTTGGTTTTCTCAGGAAATATGATATCTTATTGTGTGAGTACAAATAGATAATTGACATGACCTATTCCCTCAGGTCCAAGGGAAAAAGTTGACATGAAGGAAGGTCCCAATAAAAAAATAAGCTAAGAAATAGCAGAATATAACTTTTCCTTGTATGGAAGACTTAAGGAAGACTTTCTTGGTGAAGTGCAGACTGTCCAGCAGCCAGCTTCTGTGGGAGTGTTCCTTGAGCAACTTGAACCTGGCTCGGTCATCATTTGGCAGAATGGCTGTTGCAGCAACCCAGTACAGAACAGGACTAGACGAGCACAACATTCGAGTCAGGACCTAAATATAAATAACATTCTCGAGTAAGGACCTCAATATAAATAACATTCGAGTAAGGACCTAAATATATATACTAGATTAAACTTGAATTAAAATTATTTAAACTGCAATGAATATATCACAATGCCATAACCTAATTGAAAAGGAAATAGATTAGGTGTTCTGTATTTTTTAATTAACGTTGCACTGGAGCAACACAACAGGTTATTGGCAACGGTTTGTGATCAAACCCAAAGAGAAAGATCCAAGGACACACAATACCATGCCATTTTGAACCACGGTCAGATGACGAGGTCACACCTGAGCTGTCACCCCACTCTCCAAACTTCCACCCCACGCCAATGTGAGGACACTGGAGGCCATGACATAATTAACATGCACCAGCCCCCTTTGTACACGACGGTCTTTGGTTGGAGGATTAAAAATTGCAATCCTCCGGTTCCTAATCCATAACTCTTCCAACTGGGCTCTCTCTCTCTCTCTCTCTCTCTCTCTACCGCGGCCCATAGAAAAAATAACAGAAAATAAATAAATAATAAAATCAAACAAACCTGTATGTGTATAAAGAGAGTGCAGAAAATTGTTGCAAGACATGCATGAAGGAAATACGGGAAGCACTTTGTACTATTGTAGATATCACAGGTGCTGTAAGTACTCCTCTCCAATAGACCAATGTGCCACAGCTCTCTTCTGTTTCTGGCAAAATACTTTATACATGAGAAGAGGACTATAAAAAAAATGGGTGCAGCCAATGCAAAATTAGGAATTTGTTTGACTGTGTAGTAATGCAAGAATCCTACATCCCAATACCGTGACTGGACGTAGGAATAGGAGAGTGGGATGTTCCAGAAACACCACTTGCTGGGCTCAGATGGTATCTTGAGATCGTTTCTTGTCAGGAAATCCAGCACGACTTCGGGAACCTCCTTCTCTATGAGTGACGAGGTGCAGAACAACAGGTAACAATAAGTCTGGTAAGCGACAAAAGGTAGACTGAAGACACACAGGCAAATTATGATCTTGAGCACCATGAAATACCCCCAAATGACCCGAGCCGCAACAGGATTGCGGCGAGACGCACCCTCGGAATTCGCATAGCTCTTGAGGAAAGCATACACCAAGAAACCGGAGGCCAAGGTGCCATTGGACCGTGCAGCTGCACTCAATGACAAAGTGAGCACTGCAAAGAGCAGCTTGTCTGTCTCCAGAGCCCAGAGACCGAAGAAGGTGAGGAGAGTGAACAGGCTCTCCGAGTACAAGGCGGAGAAGAAGACGGAAGCCGGGTTGATGCAGAAGAGCAAGGCACTGGTGAAGGCAAGCAGTTCTGACTGGAAGACGACGTGAGTGAGCTTGTAAAGGAAAACGGCTGCTAACGAGGCGAGCAGAGCGTTCAGGAGTACCCCAGCAACAAGTGTGCAGTGGAGGGGGCCGAAGTCGAACGGAAGAACGATCGACACGAAACTGGAAGCTTCTCGTAGAAGGATGGGGAATAGAGGGAAGAAGGCAAGAGTGTTCTCGTGAGTGTACCCATATAGAGTTACGTGGAGGAAATACTGAGAGTCCCAGCGAGAAAAGCCATCCAAAAGGAAAGACGAGGCAGAGTTGGCAACACCTGCTTCGTTTTCGTGTGGAAGACGAAAAGCATCTGCGTCGTGGTCGGGAACAGATCGATTGAAGATCACCTGAAAGTATAAAACAGCTGAAAATAGTTGGATTCGATATAAAAAGTACATAATTTTTGAATTACTCTAGTCATGGACAAGATCAAATTATAATCAAGGGAATAGTTGTATTTCTAAATACAACTGAAAACATAAGTAGGCTACAGCCTAGAGCAGAGAACCTTTTCGCAGTGAAATATTAATCTTTCTACATATTACTTTGTAGTGCAAAAAGTGCATGAAAAAATTAGTTTTCATTCAACAAATGCAGATGTAACAAGTAATTTAGCTGATGAAAATTGGAGTAAGATCAGGGGGTGGCAGGTTCTAGGTTAGTTTAAGGGCAGCAAGTGTTAAGTGCACATAAGGGAAAAATTTAATTAAAATCATAAAAATTGGACAAAAATCTGATCTGAATCAAATAACCCAATTTAAAAAAGAACCACGATTTTTTCACATTGTCTCAGGTACCTCATTTGTAATTGGGGAAACTCCTTTGTATTTTAATATTAATGTAGAAGACTGGAAAGCCATTCATAAAGACTTCACCTTTGCTACTTCCGTATTTATATAAAGAATATTTTCAACTTAACAGTTTGACTAACCTTAATAGTTTTTACACTTAAAACTAAGTTTAGGTTAATGAAAAGGCCAGAAAATTAAAATTGATTTGATTATGATAGGAAAAAATTCATTAAAGTTAAAATTTTATCTTTCCAAATATAATGCTTATTTTTTAATATAGAATTTTAAGTATAATGGATTTATATCATGACACTGAATTCAAATTACATAAACCAAGACCCAGGGATGATTTTTATTGTTTTAATCTTTCAAAAATCAGTCCTTTGATATTTCCTTAACTCTCTTATTTATTGATATATCCATATATATTTAACCCTCTTGTATATTAATATATAACATAATACTATCTAGACCTACAATGTGATTTGCATGTCTCATGTCTGACACTTTTAAACATAGGAATAAAAATTAAAATCATAAAAGTCCTATTTTAATTTTAAAAAAAGATATTTTAATTATCTTTTTAAAAATAATCATGATTTTGTCACACCCTAATTTTGTTGCAAGTTTTTTTTATTTTATTTTCCATTGATGTGTGACATGGTTTTTCTAAAAAAACAAGTCTTTAATAAATTAATTACTTTACATAAAAATAACTAAAGAAATTTTATACATTTTATTCATGTATGATAAATATATAATGCAAAAAAGTTCTGAAATTTTTCTGATATTTTACAATATAAAAAATTTATAATATAGTGTTAGTGGGATCCTGCAACCTTATTTATCGAGGTCCAAAAATTTTTCTGCCACCGATTAGGGATGAAAATCAAACTAATCTAAATCGCTCGAGAACCAGTTGGGAAAACATTGCTTATGCATGGCATTTGTTGTGCTGTTCTGTTTAATTTATCATGTGATTAACTTTGTTAATTCCTGTATCGAGTTTCAATCTTTCAAAAATTTATCCTGCTACACTTTCTTAATACATTAATGTTATTCATAAATATTAATATTTAACATAAATTAAAACTATCAAGAAACTACACTGTGATTAGTGTCTCATGTCCAACAAGTTTAAACTTGTATGAGCAAGGGATTAATTAAAATAATAAAAATCCCATTTAAATAAAAAAAAATCTGATTTTAATCAAATCCAATTTTTTTTAAAAAATCATGATTCTTTCATATTCTGATTTAAATAAATAACAAAAATAGCTTTCAGTTAGTTACAAATATTTGTAATATTTTTCAGTTATTTTTTTCAATTCTTAAAATGAAGCTATTTTTGCAGGCGAATTCCATTTCTCATACACAACTTACATGGATGCATGCTTTTACATTGACTACAAATACTGTAAAAGCTGTACTTTTTATTGCATTAATCAATTTGACAATTTGTATTCATTGGATAGGTAGGTATTTTAATTAATGTCACACTGGAGCAACACAACAGGGTATTGGCGACGGTCCGGGATCAGACCCAAAGGACATGTCATTTGAACCATGTCAGATGACATGGTCTCTCCTGAGCTGACACCCCATTCTCCAAACTTCCACACCAATGTGAGGACATGACAGATTAAACATGCAAGAGCCCCCTTTGTACATAACGGTCTTGGGTTGAACTCGCAACACGCTGGTTGATAATCTGTTACTCTTCTACAGCGGCCCTCTATTAATTGGAAGTTTGGTTTGAAGTATCCAATCTTTTGTCAATAGTCTTCAATTCATGCGACTGTGTGAAGACCCATTTCTTTCATTTCTATATTCTTTCACGAATAAACATAACAGGTGCTTATTGCATGAGCTTCAGGTGGCAAACAAAACAAAAATATTATTGTCTGAGCTGTTATTGAAATACTGTAGCATGTTTGTGATAAAATATGAAATAAGTAAGTCTGCTCTATTGATGGATTTAGATATTTTAGACATAGTACTTTGAAAATTGTAATGCTTAATTGAAAACAAGCTGGCATATCTTGGCAAAAGTCAAAGTGAATTCCAACAAAAGCACATTATTAGTTTCCATGATTTTGAAGCTGACATAATCAGGTTTTTATTTTACGAACATCACAGCACATACAAAACAACAAAGCATACTGCAAGCAGGCAAGGTAGTCAAGCAGACAAGGTAGTCAAGCATAAAGTAAGCAGACCTTATATATTGCAAGTAGACAAGGTAGCAAACCTTATATGATGCAAGTAGACAAGATAGCAAACCTTATGTTGCAAGCGGACAAGGTAACAAACCTTATACTAATGCAAATATTCAAAAAACCAATTTAAAACAAGAAATTTGAAATCTGTTCGAAATCTTGAAGGGTTTGGCTGTTCTAGTCTTAATAAAGCAATTAATATGCCATTTCCAAGAAATGTACCTTCATACTTTTAGAAACAAGATAGCAAATTAAATTCAATCTGTTACCATCAAAAAGGGTTCTCTCTTTGCTGTTTTGGTGCAGCATGGCCAAATATGGCCCTTGTGCCATAACCTCCCCAAAAAAACAACCTCCTTTGCTATATGTTATCCTTTCTCTAGTCATCGTTTTACTCGTCAATAACACATGATACAAGTTGAAATATATATTGTTTGAAATTTGATGGGAGAACAGTCACTTTTTATGAACAAAACTTTTATATGCATTACGGTAGTCCTTAAAAATCCCCAATAAAAAAACATTTATTACTTTTTCCATTCTTGTCAAAATCGACCTTGTATTTACATTTTACTCACCCACTATATTTTCCAAACTCGATGCTGCTTCTAAAAATATTACCTTGCGACCTGACAGTTTGGTTCAACCAAAAACCTGCATAACTAATTAAACTTTAATAACTGATGCAATTAATTTTAGATGCTTTGTTAGCAGTTACAAGTGTTTAGAAACCTAACATGAGGACTTGTGGGATAAAAATACACATCCCCAAACAGCAGAGAAACAAAAGCTCATTTCAAATTCGTAATTTTGTTTCAAGCATATTGAAACAAAACTAGTTAGATCACAAAAATTGTTCTTTGCAAACTAAGGACAGTCGAAATAATTTTTGTTGGATAAGCATTGGTTGATGTATTAATCTCAGTGAAAAGATATAAAACGAAGCTTGTTTTACAATTAGAAAAACATCTTAATGATTACAAACTTTGATAAAGCATTCGTTTCAAAATTTACCTGAAGTATGATCAGCACCACTCGCACAAATACCGAAAACTTGAACAGACGACTTTCGCTCATTGTTTGGGTTCCATTCCACCCTATTATATTTTCTGCCGATTCATGTCTTCGCAGAAATTTTAGGAAAAATTGTTTGGCCTTAGATGTGGATCACAACAGCGCACGTTCTTAACCAACGAATACTATTTTTATAAATTTCACACATTATGAATGAATAACAGAATTTCAAATGAAAACCAATACTGTTTGGATACAGTTGAACGACATTCAGCATTTCCCTAAAACAAGTAAAGAAGGGGAAATGTAAGTAGAAGGTATTGCCATGCATACTGTTTCACAAAAGAAATACATTTTTATTGAAACTGTAAGGGGGGGTATTTCAATTAACGTCACACTGGAGCAACACAATGGGCTATTGGTGACGGTCCGGGATCAATCCCAAAGGGAAAGATCCGAGGACAACACCACGTAATTTTGAACCACGGTCAGATGACGAGGCAACACCTGAGCTGGCACCCCACTCTCCAAACTTCCACACCACGCCAACGTGAGGACATTTGAGGCCACGACAGATTTAACGTGCACCAGCCCCCTTTGTACACGACGGTGTTTGGCTGGATTCAAACTCGCAACCCTTCGGTTGCTAGTCCGTTACTCTTCCAACCGGGCCACCGCGGCCCATTGAAACTGTAAGAATTAAATTGCTTTGAAAAAAATAAAATCGGACGAAAATTTGAATGTGCCTGGTTTCGTTCTATAGAATTATAATTTTTCTTAGATTTGTTTTCAGTCTTTCACACTTCAGTGAGGTGGCCGCGGTATACCGCGGAAGTGTAACGGATTAGCAACCGGAGGGTTGCGAGTTCTAATTCATCCATAGACCGCTGTGTATGTAGGGCTGGTGCACATTTAAATCTATTGTGGCCTCAAATGTCCTCTCGTTGGCTTAGTGTGGAAGTTTGTAAAGTGGTGTGCCATCTAAGGTATGACCTCGTCATCTGACCATGGTTCAAAATTTCGTGGTGTTGTCCTCGAATTTTTTCCTTCGTTATGCGAACCCGGACCGTCGCCAATAGCCCGTTATGTTGCTCCAGTGTGACGTTAATTAAAATACCTACATACCTCGATCTTTCCCTTCGGGTTTGATCCCGGACCGTCGTCAAAAACCCGTTATAATGTTTCAATGCGACGTAAATTAAATACCTACCGCTTCAATGAGATGGGGATTTAATCCCTATTGAAGAAGGGGAAAATTCAGCTCCTATTGAAGAGATCTATTCTCTCTGCATGTAGAAGTGATTCTTCGTTTCAACGTTTAACTAAACAGAAAATAAAAGTAACAAATCAAAATTTGTACTAAACAAGTAGAAAGATGTCTCACTACCGAAGGAGTCGTTCATCCCGCCATCATCATGAGCCATATTTAGATAATCAAGACAGCAATAGCAGTAATAGTGCAGGTATAATTAATATAATAACTTCTAAAAAGCAAGGTATCAATACTTTTGCGAACGATGGGAGTTTTCTGGAATTATTTAAGAAAAAAATGGAGGAGGAGGCCAAAGGCGAGACCAGTGGCACGTCAGATGGCGAAGGTAGCAAAAGTGCCGATGAAAAACTGAAGAAAATAGAAAGTGCTGTAAGTTTGTTTACTTATTTGCAGTAGTAGTAGCACCTTGTAACTTTTATTATCTTAACGATGTTATGGAATTGCTAGATCGTGAAAGGGTGCATTCCTACTAATTAATTTCTCAGCTGATAATATCGAACATTTTAATCTTTAACCGAAGTTATTGCCATGTGTTATTTGCAGTAAAAGTGCAATTTCAATGTTAAAAATATAAAAACATTTGTACCTCACTAATCATCTCAGGTGTTCATTTAATGGGCACAAGATGGGAGATAGATCACAATATATTTGTTAATAGAACTTATATTTATTGTGATTCATCTACTGTATCCATTAGAGTGCAATTTTGAAAAGCTTTGTCATCTGTTGTAGGCGTATACTTCACAGAGAAAACTGTTCTTTAGTTCTCTTTTATACAAAACTTTTATGCTCTTTGGTAAAAAATTGGTGGTGTGGAGCTGATAGTATTGGCAAATGAATGGTTTTTCTTCATAGTTTTTATAAGAAAATAAATTTCACAGGTTGTGCAAATCTTAAAACTTGCCGCAAGTGTGTTTTGAATTCACATTTTCATGAAAATATTCTCGCTGTATACTCTTGTTCAGCCTCCATGACTTGGCAGTTCTTTCTTATCCCGGTATAAAAAACACAGTCATTGAGTCTGCAAAAAGAGGTTTTGGGCAATGCATATGGGTTCTTAAAATGTCGCCAAGGAAATCTTCCAAAATTGAATACATACTGCATACATATGGATTAAATATATCAATCTTGATAAGACAACATTTTGACTAGTGAAACACTGCAAATCTGGATTAAATATGCAAAAAATATTTTTTAACGGAAATCACATCTTGACTAGTGAAACATTGCAAAACTGGATTAAATGTACACAAATATACCAAAAAGATTTTTAACGGAATTAAATGTATAAATCTTGATTAAATATAAAACATTTTGACTAGTAAAAAATTTTTCTTATTGTGTTTCCACAAAATCGGAAATTACCTCGTTCACAAACTGCCGCCAATCGGCTAAAATGTGGGATGCAAAAAAATACTCTCCCGCTATATCCTCACTCTTTGTGCTCTTTAAAATCTCATAAGTTAAAAGAAAAATCTCCTCCTTCAAATTGCTGTTGTGAAACCATGACCTGTGTCTGATCGATTTGTTGCTACAACATGGCTTATTATCCCGACGATTCCTACAAATCCAAGTGTATCTATCGCTAACTGAATTCCTCGCAGAAAACGTCATTTCCCCGTTGCATTTATCGCAAGAAAATTTTGATTTAATTAATCCTGATTCCTTTAAAAAGTCGAAAAAAGCTCTTTATCGCGACACAACTCGTAACAAAATAAACGATTAGCAACTCCCTCACTCCCGTAAGTTTGCTTACCACCAGAAAAACTAAACTTTACGTTTCGAGAAAAATTCTCTTGAAACTTATCAACTACACTAAAAACAAAGAACAATCTATGCAAGAGCACTTGACCATGTCGGAAATAAATAAAACAATCTCGAAAAAAAGAAGGATCTGGACGCTGGCAAGGTTGCCATAAAAACACGAGAACCCTAACCATAAAACCAGAGAAAAATTCGAGATAAAATGGGTTACCATCAGCCGGCATTAGTTGCTTAAAAGTGCGTCAAGAGTCGTTGCCACTCCCTGCGGCACAGACTGCAGCTGTACCTCATCTTTTTCAAATGACCAGATCAGAGCCTGGCAAACATAGAGAAAGTTTTCTGGTGCAAATTGAAGGCCAGCAACTCTCCTGGTGTTCCACTGAGGCACCAGTGATGAAAGGGTACTGGAGATCATCTGTGCACTCGGCAGTATATTAGTCAAATCAAGTGACTGGTGGTGATAAAGAAATTGCTTCTTTAGTTAGCATCTTGAGCACAGATTCTGACTGTCTCTTGCTTTCTTTGGGATTAATGATAGAGTATTTACATTTTTATCTGCCAAGTAATGAGGGGCTAAAAACATTCAATAAATGTAGAAGTTGATCATAAATTGAAGTTTGTGAATCATACAGGTGAAAAGAAATGTAGAATATGAATGAAATGACATGAATAAATGTCAGTTTATGAACTTAATTTGATTAGTTGGATTTAGTTTAGTTTTTTAAGTCTCAATAGATTTAATAATTGGAAAAAAGTACTGGAAGAACGTTAATTACAACACACTTAATTTTCATAACTTTCTGTTTTAAAACAGAAAGTTATGAAAATTCAGCGTGTTGTAATTAACCATCTAAATCTAGAATTTATATAGAGAATCTCAATGTTCTTAATAATTTTATAAATTATCTTTAAATGGACTACGAGGTTTCTTTATACTAGCACAATGCTTACCAAATTCAATAAATAATTTTAATCATAGTATTTTTCCAAACAATGGTTTGTTTGGAAAAGCATTACTTTCATCTTCATGTTTTACTTTTCATTTATAGAGTGTATAACAAATCTTTTAGAATCCTTTTGGATATTTTTTCCCAAAAAGGAAGTAGAAATTAACATTTTGTTATCCAAGTATTGATTTCATAATGTAATTAATCACTGTAATTTTTATTAATTATATAAGTTTACTTAAAAGTAATAAATTCTTAGATGCGGTGGAAAAAGTATCCAAACAAAAGCATATGATTATTTTGAAAATAATTCCAAAACTACTATCACAACTAATGTAACTGAAATATTTACAAACGATCATTATAATTTCTACATTTATTTGAGAATGATGAAAAAAATGACAAGATATTGTTATTTTCTTCAAGATCAAAATCAGGGCTCCCATTGAGGCCTTGTCCTGATTTTATATTTTAGTTTTATGCAAATGCAAAAGTGAAACCTTTTGCAATTTCCTCTTTAGTATCCATAAATATGTAATTTCTAAAAACATAAATTTAATGTTTTAGTTCCAGATGAAATTCTAAATTATGTTTTATAGCTTTGTTTTTATAAGCTTAAGTTGTATATACCTATATATACACTATAAATCACAAAAATTGACCTGAATATCAATAATTTTTTATTAATTCAAAATATTTTTCGGGGCTGTCGTGGCTCAGTGGGTATGCCCACTGCGCTAGCAACCTTTGAGTCGTAGGCAGCACAGGTTCTATTCCTGCTAGGTGCATTCCTCTCTTCTGTGTCAGTTAAAACTTTCATTGTGCGTGTCTATTTATTGATATTGTACGCTTGTGTCTGGTGCATCATGGCCAAATATGGCCCTTACGCCATAAAACATCAATACCAACCAAAATATTTTTCAACTCCTTAGCTTTCAAACGAATGATACCAAGATCTTGTAAATATTCTAAAGTTTTCTGGTTTCTGTTAGGTACTGTACATATACAAACATGTTTCCAAAACTTTAAACTAAATTTCTGAAGAATTTTTTGCAATAGGATGCTTTGTTCAAACAGTGATAACTCAACAATAAAGTGATCTATTATAATTATTTTTATATCATTATAATCTATATAATACAGTGGATGTTCTGACCCTCAGTCAAAGTTATTAGTTAAGAAATTAATTTTTAGTTGATTTTTAAATGTTAAAATTCCTGAAAATATCTCGATTTTTAGACTTCATTGGTGAAAGCAATTGTAAAAAATAACCTATTCCCTCTAGCAACTTGATGGAGGGTCAAAACATGAAGAATAATTTCCAACAGGAATTGTCTTTCTGGACAAATTAGAATTTGAGATATTACTGTTAAAAAATGCTAATTAGCTGATTATTTCTAAATTAGATAATTAAAATACTTAGCTTAATCTGAATTTTTCACACTGAAATGAGTTTAAGCACAAACCAATCACTGATTGTTAAAAATTAGATTTAAAGTCAAAATTAAAAAAAATCTTCTAGTGTATATGTACACCTTAGGTAAATGGGGCAAACTTGAATGGCATTTCTTCAAAC
This sequence comes from Meta bourneti, assembly GCA_933210815.1. Classification (NCBI taxonomy): domain Eukaryota; kingdom Metazoa; phylum Arthropoda; class Arachnida; order Araneae; family Tetragnathidae; genus Meta; species Meta bourneti. The sequence continues at coordinate 116,516,892 of OW119923.1, read as the reverse complement.
ATCCCTTATAAATATGAGATAAAGTCAGTTTCTATGGCAACAGACAGGCACACATTTAGTAGCTGGGGCAGTTCTTGTGGTAGACAGGGATTACTCACTTGTGTTACAAACAATAGTGCATGAACTATATTCATGTTACACAGGGTTCCCATGATCCTTGAAAATTCCCAAAATTTCGTTCAGTCCTTGATTTTTTCTCCATGTTGATTTAAAATTGTTTTCTGTAACCTAAGTATCTTAACTCATGTTTCATTAACATTTTCCCTTTTTATTATAGTGTATCTTATTTTTTATTATAGAGGTATCTAAAATTGCAAATCTTTGTGAAGTCTCAGGTGAAATGCAAAGTTGTTTTATTTTTTCTTGTAAATAATAACCTTATGCTAATAAAATTGTTACTTGTCGAAAGTCCTCCTGAAGCCATTGAAGATTGATTTAAATGAAAATCCTAGTTGGAAAATGTTTGATTTTTGGATTTTGAAATTTGTTTTTGTGTATGGTATATCTTTGCATTTGTTTTTAAATTTTTTAAAAATTACTTTTAGTTATGCCGTTCTTTTAAAAAGTAAGTTTTCAAATTTAGATATGTATTTCTTACTCCTAAAGTATGATGCAATGTTTGTAAAAAATAAATAGTTGAAGATTAATAGTTTTAAAGCAAATCGATTGGCTGTTTTTGTTTTAATTTTAGTTATTTTAAGCTTTTTCTTTGCTGAGTGCACTTTAAGCCTTTTTAATTTACAAATGTATTCTTTCTAAACTGGAAAGATTCTTCAAAAGTTTGCTTATAGGATTTTAATAGGCATGTCCAAACCTGTGTCAATCTATTTTTTGCATGGCAGAAACTTCTCAATGCAAGGATGGAATAGTTTTAGATCTTGAGGATTAGTGTTAGTAATAATAGTTTGGCTCCTACAAGAAGGTTCAAAAAGAAATGGAAGATAATAGTGGCTCCTAAAGGAATGATTCAAAAAGGAAGGAATTTCAAAATCATGCTTTGTTGGACTGAAGTTATTTTTGGATGAATATAAATGTTGTAGAAAAACAACCAAAACTTTCTGAAGTGGTACTCCCTCTTTGCTTGCATTTCCAAGCTCGTACAGGGTTGAAGCTGGTTTCGCCATGTTAATTCCATTTTGACAAACAAAGAAATTAGCTAGATATAGAATTGGCGATTTAAGGCTGAAACTGACTCATTTTGAAGCCAACATTGCTAATCTTGTCAAGAGTCATGAAGCACACTCTTCATATTGACAATGTTAGTAAATTGTATACTTAAGTTAAAAAAAGTATTATTTTTATATATAAGGAAGATTATTGTTATTTTCTTATCTAAATTAAATTTTATTTATCCTTCCTATTCAATATGTAATGTTAAGAAGGATGTCAAAAACGTATCCCTTTGACTTTAAGCCAATATAATATATACTATATTATACATACAATAAACACTAACTTAATAAACAATCCAAAAACTCGCATAGGGTCTATTTTGCTTGTCCTATTATAATTATTTAATAGTAAAATAGAGGAGGTCGATAAAAGTCTAGAAACTCTTGAAGGGGTCGATGGTCAAAGAAGTTTGGCGACCCCCGAGTTAGTAACCTTAATTATTTAGGTGACATGTAACAGCATGATTTATTGTGCGGGTCTAACTAGAAGGCAGTCAACCTTAGGTCGGTCTATTTTTTTAATGGGTGTAAAGACCATTAGGGGAGCTGCCATATGCTGAGGCGAAATGGTGATCACAGTGGGTGGTCGCCCATTGCCAACGCTATTGGTCATGGTACCAAACGATAAACTTGGAACCTGAATCATACCCCAGTAGTAGAAGCGCTTTGTTTATGTTCCAACCTATCACCTTATAAAAAATGGACTTCCAAAACCATGTAGCTTGACTGCTTTCTCATTGGAGCCAGACTATAGTGGGAATGTCCGACCATCGCGAGAAGACATTGGCACTCCTATTCTCAGGGAGAGTTCATTTCACCCAATTGAGATAATCCTTGCCGATATTTTGTTCTTGCCTTGAGCTATACCTGTTATGTGAACATCCATTCTTAGTTCCAGCTCCATCCAATTGGTTCTGTGTGGTAGATAGAAGTGGCATAGTGAGATCCTTAACAAACTCAAGCATGTCTTCTGTGAGGTGCACCTACAGTGGATCCCTTCACACTCAGGGGAAACGAATTAGCCGATCATTTGGCGAAGGATGGACCATTGTCCGCTACTCACACATTGACGTTTCTTGAGTTTTACTTTATTAGAAAAAATCTCGATAAGAAGGCATGGATTGGTAATCGCTCTGAAAGATCTCGCTTTCAATTGCGACAGACCTATTCAGACAGCGCTCTCCCGCTTTTTCAGTGGCCATCCGAGTTGTCTTGCATTTTGCTGTGGTCGCAAGATTCATCCTGTTTGTCTTAAATGACCAGGCCTCCCCAGCGCACATTCTCGAGTGCCCAGAGTTGTCCCTGAGACAACCTGTTTTCTGAATATCTTTTGGTGTATGTATTTGTGTAGGTGAATGGACATTTGCTAAAGCTAGACACAGCTAAAGGTAGACATGGAAATTAGCAACACATCCATTCTGTATTCGAGACTAAAAGACACTAAAGATTGAATAGAGCAATGGTTTGCTAAAGTTGAGTTGACATTCGCCGAAAGCAATGTTCAAAATTAGTAGTCATTGGTAGTATTTTGCACCTTTAAAATCTGCTTTGAAGACTGTTTAGACCCAGCCATCATTTTGATGCCTTAATTGTCTAAATATTTGTAGATGTAGACACCCCATCCAATTAACTGTTTCTTCTAACAATCTAAATTGACTTACTATCAAAACCCCACAAGCCCAATTTTTGTTTGATATTTCATTATTTGGTTAAAAACATGCTTACTAAACTTTCAAAAGTTCCCCAAGTCTACATCATCTATAAAACCCGTATCGGTAAGAATTTTAAAGTCGTATCTCAAAACTGATCTACCATTCAGTATCTAGTTTTTATCATTCCCGAAAAATTTTGATTCCACGATTTGCGATGGTAAAACTTTGAAATATAGCAATCTAAAGAGTAAGTACAAAACACAATGACCCCAAACAAAAAGTTCTTTGAGAAAAAGGCTCACAAATGCAAATAGCCAAAGTTCAGGCCCTAGTCATTAATTACACTATGCCTCTACACATGTATGTAAGGAAATGTTTTGAAATAGCACCCGAATGTTTTTGCAAGTTTGACTTTCTAAACCTGACCTAAAGCGAGGTGTGACGTAAAAGTGGCTTTCTTCTCGTGATGGTCCCACCATAACTGTTGACTTGAAAGTGATTGAGTAGCTGTCTCAAATGTATACCTTTATTTCTGTATGCTGCTATTGGTTGACCTCTTATTAGGAAGCTGTAATGTAAGAGTATGGAAAGAAGTTCCCCGTATGCTAGTGGTGCACTGGATTTTGCTAATGGTGGAAGTGCTTTATTTCTCCTCAGGTGAAGCGACGTGGGAATAAAGTGCTCAAGACGGGCATGGTCAAGAAGCAGAAGCTGGAGGACTCCAATGAGGTAACCATTGCTCTATATTCGTACTAAATGCAAAGGAAATAGGTAGTTCATGTTGACAGATCACAGCTCATAATATAGCTTCAATTTTCTTCCTAGTGAATCGAAACATGAAGTTAAAATCCATGTATTGGTTTGATGCAAAAGTTCGTCCCTTTTTTGACACTAGATGGCATTGCATCGCAAAACTGAAGTGCTAACTACTTCACACGTGTAAAGTTGTGATGCTGTTTGAAAGAAGAAATTTCAGCGAGTACTTGGGAAAAAATTGTGTTATTGGGTTGTTTTTTAAATTTTGTTAAGCATTAAAAATAGCAGAAAATAAGGAGCATTTTCGAGATGTTAGGATTTTTTATTTCCGAAAAGGCAAGAATGCTTCACAGACGCAAAAGATATGTCTTGTGTAGGGTGAGGGTGCCATTAATGATTTGACATACAGCAAGTGGTTCAGAAAGTTTCGTCATCTGGATCAGTTCTTTAGCCAGAAACCTCGTAACTTCTAAGCGTGGGATGATGCAGCTACTGCAGAGATGGAGAAAGGTCATCGAACAGAACGGCACATACTATAGTGATTACATGTAATTTTTAGTACTTAAATTTTTCTTCAATTTATGTAAAAAAACTGGACAAACTTTTGCATCAACCCAATATTTTCAGACATCTAATTCAGATTAGTGCATATCTTGTATACTTTCTTGATTTATGAAGCCATTATGTAACATTTGCTTGAAAATTTAATTTCTAGATTCTTATTTGAATTAATTATTTTATGTTTTATTGACTGATAATTTTTATTTAACAACTTCTAATCTTAACAGTAAATTTTGTACATTTAAGTTTTTTTTGTGAAATAAGATTTTCTGCATTTGTTTAATTGCTAACTTTTGAGCAATCAGATTGCAAAGCTATTCTATTACTATAAAATTTCCTTTTTCTTTAACCATTGAAACAAATGAGTATTTAAATGTCAAACAAAATTTGAAAAAATTAAGCTTCTGGATTTGTAAAAATTACATATTTGTTACTTTTACTCTAATTTTATTTATAGAATAACTTGATTGCTAAGAGTCGTACACCTTTAAAATATAATTTTTAAAATTGATTTTGTTTTATTGACTTTGATACAAGCAAGTGAATTACTTCAAATAATTATTTCCTATTCCTTTGAAAGGTTTGTGCTGCTTGTTTCTTAACATCTTTCATTTCAGAAAAGATCACATTCAGAAATTTGCTTCCAAAGCAAAGATAGGGAAATTAAAAAAACACACACACACAAGAGCCTATGGCTAGAACTGACTTCCATTAATATTTGGCTGTACAAATTATTTGAAAACTTTTCATTCAAACAATCCTATGCATCCTTTACACAAATGAGCATTTTCCCTGCTGTATTTCGGGCCGCAGTAGCCCAGTTGGAGGAGCATCGGATTAGCAACCAGAGGGTTGCGAGTTCGAAACTCGATTCAGCCAAAGTCAGAAGTGTGCACAGGGGCTGGTGCATGTTAAATTTGTCTTGGCCTCCAATGTCCTCACGTTGGTATAGTGTGGAGATTTGGAGAGTGGAGTGCCAGCTCAGGTGCTGACATTTGACCGTGATTCAAAACGACAATGTGTTGTCCTCGATCTTTCCCTTTGGGTTTGATCCCGGACCGTCGCCAATAAATAACTCATTGTGTTGCTCCAGTGCGATGTTAATTAAAGTATCTACCTACCTTATAATCTGCAACGTATGATTAATTTGACATGGAACAATGATAAGAATTGAGCGTTTTCCAAGTGCCTAATTGCGTTTGTCTTTGTAGGAGCCTCCACCCACGAGTGATGCCTGGACTCGTTACATGGCAGAAGTGAAGAAATACAGGCAGCAAGCTTGTGATGAGGATGGGAAAACACGTCCCCTTGTAAAATAATGTCACAATAGGATGAACAAGACGTTTGGATGTACATATATTTTTTGTAATGGTCTGTTTTGTTCATATTGTCCTGTAGTTGCTAATTTTTTACTATATTTAAATAACCCTGTGTTGTGAATGTTTCTCAGTCTGTAGATAAATAAACCACCTCCCCTTATATTGTCTGGCTCCTTAGTGGTTGTGGCCCTTGCGTCATAAAACCCAACCAATCTTAGGGGTCTTGAAATATTTAAATTCATATTAATTTAAAATCATTTGCTAATAAAATCAGATATGATTGGACGAGTTGGTAATTAAGTTGCCCTTATAGGTTTGGATGAGACTATTTGTTAAATTAAGGGAGATGTGAACAATATTTTTCTGCAATTCGTCTTTTGCTTGATTTCTGGCTCCGATTCAATCGTTCAATGCCAGAGCAATGCTTGAATTGGTGAATTATCACCCATGGTGACATGTCCAAGGGCCGAAAAGTTGTTTTGTACCTGTGTGCTTGCCTTAAGGTGTGTATACACTAGAAATTATGAAAATTGACCAGAATATTGTGCCTACAAAATATTTCCCAATTTCTGAGCTTTCAAATGATACCAAGATCTTGTAAATATTACTTTCATAGTTACAAGGGGTTTTTTTGTTAGGTACTGTCACCAGTACAAACAGGTTTCCAAAATTTTAAACTCAATTTCTAAACTATTTTTGCAATAGGATTTGTTCAAACAGTGAAAACTCAACAATGAATTGATTTATTATAATTATTTTTGTATCATAATCTATAATACAGTGGATGTTTTGAACCTGAGTTATTAGTTAAGAAATTAATTTTTAGTTGAATTTTAAATTTTCTGAAACTATCTTGACTTTTTTAGACTTCCTTGATGAAAACAATTGTAAAAATAACTTATTCCCTCTAGCAACTTGATGGGGGGTCAAAACATGAAGAATAATTTCCAATGGGAATTGTCTTTCTGGACAAATTATAATTTGGGATATCCCTGTTAAAAAACATGCTACTTATCTGATTATATCTAAATTAGATAATTAACTTAATCTGATTTTAAGCATAAACCAATGACAGAAAAACTGGATTTTTAAAGTCAAAAAAAATCTTGTGTATATGTATCCCTTAAGCAGATTCCACCTCCAAGCTTGTTGGATGCAGATATTATAGCCCAGCTCTGGCTATTATGATTTTAAATATGGCAGTCCTTTCCCCTGCAAACTTAACCACCTATGTTGATATGGATTTTCCTTGTCATCTGCCTTCTCACAGAAGAAGCCCTCAATATGTTGTGTTCCTTGGAATCAGAAAAATATGAGGATAAAAACCAAAGGGCACAAATGCACATGAAAACATTAATTTTAAGCAAATAGCTTGTATTAACCATTGAAATATTGCTACAGCTTAAAGATGATTTCCAAACTTATACCAAGTTCAATTGTTTGTTAAAGCCCATGTCACATCTTGGTTTGTTATTTGATTTTATTTCAGTACTTTAATTCCCTGCAATACTTTTTAAAATTAATCAACTTTTGAATATTTTCATGCTTTTGTTTCATTTCATCCGTAACATATTGGCACGTACATTCACACAAAGTTGTTTCTTTGTTCTAAAATACTTAATCCATTTACACTGAGAAACTCAAATTTAGTACATAAAAACATTACATCATAATCCAGATGCAAATATTTTGTAATACAAGTGTTACAAAATTTACTGTATAAACTTTGAGGGGAGGTAGAGGAACACCAAATGAAACTGTTCCATACCCTCCTTAAATTTGTACCAATTTCAAAACGCTCTAAAGTTAGAGCTGTACAATTCCAAAAATCTATTTCTGCATAAAAAATAAGATATTTAGGTTTCGAAAAGATTAATGGAAATATTAAAAACTGAATAAAATGCAATTGTTTGATGCAACTTTCTGTTTTCCCATAAATCATGTAATACCTAAAAATAAAATCAAAGTTAAGCTCATTATCACAAGGAAATGAAACGCTGTATGAACAATTTTTTAACCAGAACTGAGGACATTTTCTAAAATTGCTTTGCATCTAATTCACATCCAGAACACTTTACCATTGATGCGACTAAAAGAAATAACTATCTAACTTTAATGTGATTTTATTGATGAAAATTAATAAAATTTAATTTACAGCACTTAACATTAGAAAATCAGAAGCATTCTTGCTGTAATTCTTTTCAATATATGCACATTCTTATTGTTATGAAGATGAAATGTGTAGTTCAGTGTTGCCACATACCTCGAGAAAGTGTTTGAAATTACACTAAGTACAACATTTAAATAATTTAATTATCTGAAATAAATTATACAATACAACACAATGCAATCCTATTTTACATGTGAAAATGAACTGGAATGTCCAAATTTTGTTAGCTTCATGAATCTATCTAAAGGATATGAATCACTGGTAGGCCAACATTACAATGGTACCTAACGATGAACTGCCACAAACATCAATTCCTGGATTACATAGGATGAGCTGGAGTAAATGACAACACTTAAAAAACACCTACTGCATTTTGTCTCCCATCTTCACCTTTGAGTTCTAAAATAATAGAGGTTTTTATTCCATTATATACTAACTAAAATCAGAGACTTCAAACATTACATTACAAATTTATCTCTGAATAAAATTTTACTTACATTTGAAACTAAGGAACACTTATTTAAAAATTAAATGCTCTTTACTATTTTACATTGCTTAATATTGTACTTTTTTTAATAAATAAATTGGCAACACAGACAGCACTTCCTAAAGTGGAGCTTGTTTATTCATCTTTTATAATCCTAAAGGTGAAACCAAGATAATATCACTGATGCAGTTATGGTACAGCTTTGATATATGCCTCGTTTGGTGGCTACAATCTTGGTGCTTTTTTGGCACACAGAAAAATTGTCTTTTTTAACAGAAAATAACCTATAGCGGAAACTAATTAAAGGACAGTTAGAAAAACATGCTTTTTTAGCGAAAAATAATTAACACAAATTACAATTCTTGCACAAAACTACGTCGGAGTGTTGAATTTTTCGCACAATAATTCCGATTTCTTAAGGAAATTTGAAAAATCATGCTTATCCTGACAAATGTATGCAAAATAAACGATTAGCCACTCACTTTTTAAAGTTGCCCTACCACCAGAAAAATTATACGTCAAATTTCGCGAAAGAATACCCTGAAACTTATCTATAACACTCAATACAGAAGGCATGTTCAAATAGAAAAGGTAACGATTTTCAAAAGAAAATAGCAAGAAACAATACAACCTGATGACTGCACTGGACTGTGACTAAACTCTAATTCTTCCAATTTACTTGAAACAGAAAAGAACCAATGAAATCAAAGGACAATTTAATGGAAAAGAACATTCTAAATGAAAATTTAAATTTTCCGCTTGCCATGAAAATGGGAATAACCCTACTAAAGATGGGTTGCCCTCATTTGCCATATCGCTACAAAAAGTGCACCAAGAGTGTTGACATCAATCGATTCGTATATGAAAGCTGTATCACAATTTTCCCAGAAATGTTCAAGTATTTGAATTATTAAGAATGTTGCTCATTCAGGCAAATATCCAATTGGCAGATTGATTGTTTCATTCGTTATGCATTAAAAGCTAGAGGCGTGGCAAGCAATCAATAATTAAAATAAACGAATGGAATTTCGAATTTAAGCAGTAATTGTGCCAAAGTAGCAACCCCAATAACCAAGCATTATCCTTTTTCTTTTAACTTATCCCAGTATAAAAAAAAAATCACACTATGTCATTGAGTATGCAAAAAAAGTTTTGGGGCAGATGGGTCCTTAAAAATGTCTTCATGTATTGCTCCAATGCTATTCAGGATGTGTGAGGCTGGTAATAAGCTGCACATTGTACATGTGGGAAAGGATATCTGGCCATCTAAGAATATTATCAAATGGGCAGATCAGAGCCATCAATGAATATCATCTTTTTCAAATGGCCAGAGAAAGTTTTCCAGGGCCAATTGAAGCTAAGCAGCTTTCCTGGTATTCCACTGAGGTATCTGCAATTTCTTTTTAAGTACAGACAAGTGATCGTCCTGAGAGCAGGACGGTACTTTCTCTTGTGCCAGGTTGTTTATTTGCTCCAGCTTTTGCCAATAAGTCAGCTCTCATTGCCCAGAATGCCACATGATGGGATCCTTTGAAAATTTATTTTAGAATTCGGACTTGTGCATTATCCCAAAATGGATAAATAATATGCAATATTCACATAAAATGTCTACTTGATATGTGCATTGTTTTAGCATCAAATTTCCCAGCTAGAATTCTCAATATGAAACAACCAGTCAATTAGTCTGCCTACCTTATAAGCCAATAACAAATGCAGAAATTTCTGCACAATTGAATGAAAAAATAAATTATATCTGGCTCCTAGTGAACGTTTGATTGGAAATAGTGATAAATCTTGAGGTGTCAGTCTTGAAAAAGTAGTGTCTTGAGCAGAAGAGGGACAATATTTTTAGAAAGAAAAAAAACAATTACTATTTTAGGAAGAAAAATTAGTCACATTTCTGAGGTTTTTGTATTTCCAAAAGCAGTAGGTCTGGGGTATATGTGCCATAATACCATCAAATGTATTTATCCGCTTCTAAGAAAATCTTATATTTATATGCTTCTTAGAAACTGCAGTTGAACAATTTTTTCTGTTTACCACTTTTGCATTATATACTATTTTAGTTAAATGCAATTAATTATGGTCCCAAATTTAATTTAAGTGCAATTCTTTGTGGAAAGGGGGAACACGAGATTTGCTTTAAATGTATGACTAGGTTTGAAGTTCTTTTTTAAATGTTCAAATTGTACTATTTCTTTATAAAGTACAACATATAACACATTATAAACCAAACTTTATAATTTATTAAAAAGTTGGCAACAAATGGAAAATTTAGGTAAAAACATTACAACTGAAAAACTTGAGTTGAAAATTTTGCATAAAGTCTCCTAAATATATGCCAGGGCCAAACTAAAAGATATGCAATATTCCCTTCCACTCATGAGATATTGAGAATAATGTAGATGAATTTTTTCTTATTCCACAACACTGAAATCCCTAAAAAGCTTTTTCCTTCAAGATAACTCTTATACCCTAGTTCAGGCCCTTCAAAACAAATATAAAAGTCAGTACACCTAAAGTCATTCAAAAATGTAGACTGCATTTTTAGTTATCACGTTTCTCCTGCAAAAATTTATCACAAAATGCAAAGATTTGAAAACAAATTAAAAAACAGCTGTCAAGATTTATTCCAATTGCCATATCTCCCGCTTCTATTCAGACAAAATAGAAAAAGTTCTGTACAGAAAAAAGTAAATATTAATATGCAAATTTAATCTAACATAGTCAAGATACCTTAAGAATTGTTTAAGAGTGAGTTGTGGACTTCAAAATAGTTCGAAAATGCTATCGTTACCACCACGCCATAGGCACCAATCTGAAAAATTGACGTTTCTATGAAAACGCGTTCCAAGTGTTGTTGCTTCGGGAAAAATTGAGTTACAACTCAAAGGTTGTTTTCTCACAAAAATCGGCATTTCCACTAAGAATCGAGCCCATTCATGGCTTTGACATAGTATCAAACATGAAATGGTGACTTGAAAAATGCAGTTAGGTGAAAATCGCCAAAATGCAGACGGCTGCCTTCGGCGTGGTAGTAACGATAATACTTCAAACGAAGTGTCTCCAAACATGACTTACCATAATAATAGCAACTATCAGACCAAAGAGCCCAATGGCACTAGCAAAAATCTCCACGATCAAGATCTTGACGAAGAGCACGGGATTAGCAGCATCTGCCAAAGCTGCTCCAGATCCCACAATTCCTACAGACAGGCCACAGAAGAAGTTGCACAGACCAACAGTGATGCCAGCACCAAACATCACGAATCCTATTGGTTAAGGGGATATTTTATTATTTAGTTGGAAGGCATTTTTAATAAATGGTATGCAAAATACTGAAGGTAAGGCTGGTATTTCCTCCAGAGGTCGGGCCCGGTTGGAAGAGTAACGGATTAGCAACCAGACCGTCGTGTACAAGGGGGCTGGTACACGTTCAATCTGTCATGGCTTCAAACATCCTCACGTTGGCATGGTGTGGAAGTTTGGAGAGTGGGGTGACAGCTCAGGTGTGACCTCGTCATCTGACCAGTTCAAAATGACATGTCATCGGATCTTTCCCTTCGGGTCTGATCCCGGACCGTCGCCAATAGCCTGTTGTGTTGCTCCAAGTGTGACGTTAACTAAATACCTACCTGTTCACAATAGGTCATTAACCTCTGTGAAGGATGGGGCAGTAACTGTTATAACATTAGAAGTACCAACAGATGAGATATGCCTATTTCTACCAAACTGGTCATAATTAGACCAATTAGTGCGTAATAATCAGAAAAATGAATTTCAAATAAAAGTTTTTCGTTTGAGTATTGAAATGCATTTTTTCTTTTACAATAATACAGTGGACTCCCTCTTAACCGGCCACTTCTGGACCGGATAACGATTTGGCCGGTTGAACCGCCGTTGCCTTAGTAGCATTAAAATACACTCCCGAAATCGTTTTTATTAGAATAAAACTAAGTATATAGCCTACTTTATTGTAATATGATATATATAATCAAGAAAACTTAACCTGGAAGAACTTCCTTTGTTGAAAAACTAAACACGTGTTACTGTATTTATAGTACATAATTGGTCAGTGGAAGCCGGTTAAGAGGGAGTCCACTGTATAAGTCTTTTTTCATAATTTATCACAATTGCTATAAATAAGTTTTTTAGTGTACATCTTCCAAACATTTTTTACAACCAAGAGACATTCATGATTTTACTTTCATTACAAAAACCTACTTGACAATATTTTCGTATATTAGAACTTTCAATTGTCTACCAATAGTTCATTCAAGTTTTCTGGTTCCCACGACTCTTCCGACTCAAGAATCTTGAAAATTTTTTTAACTGGATAAAAAAATACAAAATAAATTTTCTCTCACAATTTACTTACAATACGCCAAAGAAAGAATTCGAAGATATTAAAAGTAATTTTTAATTTAAAGCAACATTACTGCAGCTGTCGTAACATCTGGAAATGTTCCTAGTTTACTGAAATTTTAAAAATTGAAAATTTTCAAGGTGCTTTGAGAATGCCTGTCATACTAAAAAAAATAAATTTCATAATTGGTCAAAATATCTGGTCAGTACATTCAAATGCATACCACATTCTCAGAAAAACATGAATGGTAGGTATTTTAATTAATGTTGCTCTGGAGCAACATAATGGGCTATTGGCGACGGTCTGGGATCGAAACCCGAAGGGAAAGATTCGAGGGCAACACATAATTTTGAACCATAGTCAGATGACGAGAACACCTGAGCTGGCACCCCACTCTCCAAACTTCCACACCATCCCAACGTGAGGTCATGACAGATTAAACATGCACCAGTCCCCTTTGTATACGACGGTCTTAGGTTGGATTCGAACTCGCAACCCTCCAGTTGCTAATGCTTTACTCTTCCATCCTGGCTACCACGTCCCTGGTGAATAAGAGATGCTTAGAATTAGAGAAAAGTTCATTTTACTCCTTGATTGTTGTTCTAAGTAAGGAATTTATAAACCATACATTTAGGTATAAGAAAGAACATAAAAACATGTATGCTTACAAAGATATGGAATAACTAAACTTCATTCCATGCATTCTCCATAAGTTAAGTTTTTCAAGACTGAACTCGATGCATAAAATGAAAACCCAAAATCACATGAATTAAAGTTATTCTTAATGTTGATTTACCTAAACGGTAGGTAGGTAGATTTAGGTATAAAATCGGATGTTTTTATGGACAATTGCATTAGGTAGGGCTTTATTTCCTCGAACTGCTTCAGTGCCTCTAAAAGTATTTTTATAAATTTTCGTTATAAATATGCAAAAATGAAAATTATGAAAAACCACTCACTCACCTGACATGTAGTTCATGCTTATAAGGGCTAAATCATCTTGAATGGTTTCATTGCTGTAATACTAAACAGAGAATTACTTTTAAGTGCAATTACATGAGGGTCATTTCATGTGAAAACACCCATTTTGAGAAAAAGTTGTTACACTATAGTCACGGATTGTTTTCAAATTTTTGCCATAGACATGGCAGTTAAACCCATAGATCTAAATTATTTAAATATTTTGTCCAATATTAGCTGAGATAGGGGAATTTAAAAATTGTTGAACTTTACAAAATGGTGGCCATCTTGAATTTGCCACTCTATAAATGACCCTAACTTGAGAACTAATAGTTCAAATTTAGTAATTTTAGTACCAAATGGTAGCCATTTATTTCAGAAGTGTATATTAGACACAAAAACAATGAAAATTTTACATTTTAGTGGATGATGTAAAGTGAAAAAGAATCACTGAAAAACAGTCGACTTTAAAGGGCTATAGAAAAAATGAACCCTCTTATTTTTTTCTGAAACTTCGTGGAAATATTAACTAACATGTACTTGAATCTGACAAAAATTCAGAGGTAAAACTCTTTGTTTCTGAATAAAAGCTATTGTGATGATTGCATATGTATTTTGAAACTGGTCATCTACAGTGCAAAAATGACCATAGCTTAAAAAAATATGGTCAAATTTCAGTTTTTATGAAGTACTAATTCAAAAAGCACGCTTATGTTAAATGTAAAAAAATCAATAGAACATCAAATTACAGTCCTATGTATTTTTTTAAATTTATTTTATCACATGGTGTATTTGGAAAAGTATATTAAGTACCATTGAAGAAAAATTGTTTTTATTCATTTAAATTATTTTTAAAAAATACTTGACAAAATGTTATGTGTTTTATAACACTTTTGTCAGTAAAATGATCATATTTTCAATATAGCATTTTATCAATGCTAATTTGCTTGATAAACTCATTGCTTTATGTACGCATCACTTTTTGCAAAATCTCAATGCCTTTATTAAGAAAAAGGATGAATTGAGTCTGGATACTGCTATCATAGTGGCAGATTTTTCTAAAAATTATACCTGCATTATACAAGATTTTCTATTCAAAACATTCATTCAAATAACAAGCAGGCTAAAGGATCTTTTCACTAAGCCTGCTAGCTATTTGAATGTGCTATTTAAATACAATTTTCATGTGAAATCTGCTTCTATGTGTGTGATAAGTGACAATTTAGTGCATGACACTCAATGTTTTGGACTTTTCAAAAAATAATGATCAAACATTTAATCACAAGTTCCACAAATTAAAATACAAAGTTTCAGTGATGGGAACTCAGACCAATACAAAAATAACTTTTAAAACTATTATTTTTACCATAAAAAATCATGGTGTAAAAGCTGAGTGGTACTTTTTTGCTTCTTGTCATGGAATAGGAGTTTGTGATGATATTGGTGGAACAATAAAGTGTATGGACACTAAGAAACCTTAAGTGTTAGTGCAAGGATGTAATATTAAATACTTTTGGAGAACTTTACAAGAGTTCATTAAAGAAATAGATACTTTTTCGTAGTGAAATTGTAATTAAAAATAATCAATTAGCAGATAGGTATGCAATGGCAAATACAATAACAGCATCAACTTATCACTGTTTTACACCAATAAAAAGTGAGATATAGGTTTCCAGTTTCAGCTTCCTCAACAACATTTGTTGCTACCATGGGATCGGAGAAAACCATCAAATTACCAACACTCCAAAATGAACAATATCTTGCATGTTTGTATGGAATTAATTGGTGGATAAGGAAAGATTTGGGATTATTGTGAAGAATATGATTACAAAATTATGTTCATGCTTCATCATGGACCAAGTGCATCCTCTATATTGTCAGTCTTTAGATGCATGTTGAATTCCTTATGAATACATAATGAAAATCCTATCTTTTCTATAACTACAACTGGATGAACATGTTTCTACTGGTGAAAATCAATTGAACTATTGTTCCAAAACTACAAGGCAAATTGGATCATGCTATAATTCTTTTAACTTTACCATTAATATTAATGTGGTGGACTTTTTCATTTGTGCTTAATATTTGTCTTTTAAAAATTTCTTGATAATGCTATCAATGCATTATTCACATTCCTTTGAAATTTTCTTTGACCTTTAAAGATTTATATATGTTTAAAAAGAAATTTCCAGTGCCCAGAAATTTATATTTTATTTTATCAATGTAAGTAAAGTACATGTGTGCTTACATTTTCAACAAAGCTTCTAAAAAATATTAGATCAGCTTGAAATATTTCAATAATATCAATTGTAATATATTTTGTATTATAATGGTCCTATATTTATTTATGTATAATGGATATTAGTATTATCAATACTTTTGTATTTATAATTAAGTTAAGAAACTGAGAAGTTACAAATTTTCCTGTGTAATTTTGATACAATGTACCGTAAGCATAATGTAAATATATTTAACAAAAGTATTGTGATTGAATATTATAAAACAATAACATTTTGTAAAGTATTTTTTTAAAATAATTTAAATGAACAAAAACAATTTTTCTTCAATGGTACTTAATGTACTTTTTCAAAGACGCCATGTGATAAAATAAATTAAAAAATACATAGGACTGTAATTTGATGTTCCATTGATATTTTTACATTTAATGTGAGCCTGCTTTGAATTAATACTTCATAAAAACTGAAAATTAACCATATTTTCTAAGTTATGATCATTTTTGCACTGTAGATGATCACTGTTTCAAAATACATATGATATCGTTAGAATAGCTTTTATTCAAAAACGAAGAATTTTACTTCTCTGAATTTTTGTCAGATTCAAGTACATATGTTAGTTAATACTTCTACAAAGTTTCAGAAAAAAAAAGAGGATTCATTTTTCTATAGCCCTTTAAAGTCGACAGTTTTTAAAAGTGATTTTTTCACTTTACATGTAAAATAACCCACTAAAATGTAAAATTGACCCATTTTTAAATTCCTGCATCTCAGTTAATATTGGACAAAATATTTAAATAATTGAGATCTATGGGTTTCACTGTTGTCTATGTAAAAATTTGAAAAGAATCCATGACTATGTGCAACACCCACCAGGTGTCTCCATATGGAATGACCCATGATATTAAATTTATTTACATCAATTTAGAAACATAATTAATTTTGCAATTAGTATATGGTTCCAAGCTCTGAGTTTATTGTGCGTTGTCAGAAGTGATTTCAAGTTGGAAAAACAAATAGTCACTTATGGCTGTTGTCATACATAATTTTGTGTATAGCAGACCCTGGCATACTTAACTTCCTTTCTACAAAATGGACTTTCCCTATGTCATGCACCTTCTCTCCACTCAGTAATTACTTTACAAGCTATATCTGGTATTGAGATGGCAACGTAAAGCAATTACACACAAAAACCAAGTACAAAACAATTGCCTTTTATTAAAGGTAAAACAGCAGAAAAAGCAAGGTATCTCAATTTTTTTAGTTTATCTCCAAAAGCCAATTTCTAGTTATTAACTGAGTAGATATTGGCTAGCATAAGGCCTTTCTTGTTTATAAAATCATCACAATTGATCAATGAATAAAATAAAAATTGAAAGTTATAGAGAAGAATTCATTTCCTAAACTATATTCAAATTTGTATGAAGACAAAGTGAATTCAATTCATAAGATGGTGTTTTGTTTCCGATTCCTCAAAGTTGAGCACTAGCTAGCTGAAGTCTACACTACTCACTAAGACTAGGAGATGCAAGGACTCAGTAGAAATGAGTACCAGTGAAATTAAGTAATTTGATATGGTAAGAAATTTGCATTAGCAAGAATAAAAATTTAACGAAGATATTTTCAATAGGAGTGAGTCATAATAATGCTTAACCATGTATATTCTGAGCCTGAATTATTAGAACTATGCTAAAGTTACAGGACATTTTTATGTCATTAAATTCTCAGAACTAGCTTAACAGAACAAAATATGAAAAGAAAATTATTGATCACTTTTATGCACATATAAAAATATTGAATAGAAGAAAGAGAACGTTTATTTTCTAGGAGCAGAATTACCCGGCATTACTCGAGTTGAATTGGTTAACTGTAGAAATAGTTACCATAATGACTTTTCTTTCATAGGAAAATGCAAATATCATTTAAGTGTCCAGAAAATAATTTTGAGTGCCATTTCTCATACATCACACCCCTGCAGTTAGACCAAACAAGAGGAGACTACTACAAAATTCAGTTTTAGAGTAATTATGAATACTTAAGTTCGTATTTGGTAAAATCAGTGTTACCAGTCTTGTTTTAAGGTTTTGTGCTGTATATTTTTACTTTTTCCATAAAATGGATATCTACAACTACATGTGTTAAACCAAGGTCTAGAGGAAAGTTGATTGAAATATTGTCAAGAAATTACCACAAGATTGTTAAGTGAATTAATATTAGACTAATAAATCATTACTAAGGTTCCTTAAAATATGGTATAAAATGGTAACAATGCATTGTAGTTAGAAATTGATGTTACAGTTGAATCAGTCTCCCTAAGGTCAATTTTTTCTACAGGAGTGAAAGTGTCGTCAAAATGGGGCATACAAACGCAACAAAGCTGAAACACCACAATGCAGAGAAACACTTCCAACAAAAACTGACATTTACATCTATTTATATTTCACAAATGCATGTGTTATGGAAATCTACACTATTTGTATGTTCGCAATATAAACAGATATAAAAAACAGCCACGGGATTCATTTGCCAATTAGTTTATATATACTTAATTTAGCTATTGAGCTAATAATATTGCCATAAGTACGCAGACAAGCTTGCTGCTTTAACGAAATTCTTTAGCAGTCTGACTACAGAAAGTAATAAGAAATCTGCAAGATAGAAATCAGCGCAGATAAGAAAATGCGAGTGGAAGCGAAAAGAGGTGTTAAAAACATACAGAATAGCCTTTGAATGAGTGATTGGGATGTAACTGAGGTGGGCATTCAGAAGCTAATTGCAGTAACATGGCTGGAAGGTATTTTAATAAACGTCGCACTGGAGCAACACAATAGGTTATTGGCGATGGTCCGGGATCAAACTTGAAGGTCAAGATTTGAGGACAACACATCATTTTGAACCAGTCAGATGACGAGGTCACACCTGACCTGGCACCCCACTCTCCAAACTTCAGCACCACGCCAATGTGAGGACATTTGAGGCCATGACAGATTGAATGTGCACTAGCCCCCTTTGTACATGACGGTCTTTG
The DNA here is from genome assembly GCA_933210815.1 of Meta bourneti. NCBI lineage: Eukaryota > Metazoa > Arthropoda > Arachnida > Araneae > Tetragnathidae > Meta > Meta bourneti. The sequence goes on along the minus strand of OW119923.1, from coordinate 116,498,187 downwards.
GTTGGATTCGAACTCGCAACCTTGACAGGTGGTAATCAGTTACTCTTCCAATTGGGCTACCATGGCTCCTACAAGATAGAAATGAGCACAGAAAAGAAAATGTGAGTGGATGCGTTTGATTGAATTTTTATAGCATAGGGCCAGGGTGAGTGGATGCGAAAATAGGTTTTAAAAAACTACAGAATAGCCTCTGAACAAGTGAATGGGATGCAACTGAGGTGGACATTCAGAAGCTAATTGCCGTAACATTTCTCAGGCAAGCACTTTATGCCATGCATTTTATTAGAAATAAGAACTAACACCAGGAAGAAACATAGGAATTACAGAAATGCTGTTTTATATTTTTCATGAATTTTACTTCATTTGGAGGAGTGAAACAAGTATATTGATGCTTATATTCATCATGATTGGTTGCTTTGGGGTTTTATGGCACAAGGGCCCTATTTGGCAATGCTGCACCAAACATGACATACAATATCAAGTAATAGACATACACACACAATGAAAGTTCTACTGACATAGAAGAGAAATACACCTAAGGAAGAATGCACCTGACACGAATCGTACCTGCGCTGCCCACAACTCGAAGGTTGCTAGCACAGTAGACATACCCACTGAGCCACGACAGCCACTATTTTCATCATGAATGAATTTAAATAAGGTATGAAATCTGAGAACACACCGCTATCAACGGATATAATCGATTAAGAAACTTTACACTGGTCCGCTAGATAATTATAATACATCATTATTCTCCTTGGAATTAAAAAATAGTTTTAAGCAATAAAAGAGCATTTCTTACTCGAAGTTGGTTGACCAAAACAATGGCCATGATGATGCCGTAAATGGCCACAGCTTCGCAGAAAATTATGCTGACAAGATTTTTGGTCCTTATTCTAGGAGCCTTCACACCACCTCCAACTATACTCACACCTGTGGTATAAATACCCCTACAAAAGACAAACTTCACATCAAGCTAGGTTAGCAATAAAAAAATATTTACATTGAGTTTTTTCAACAAACATGTCAATGCATTTATTTGCTAACAGTGTTTGTATTTTATCAGCAATACTTTAGTAGAAAGTACTTTCCGAGTATAAAAAAAAATCAAAATTTAAAAAATACTTTATATAGTATATTTACTGAAAACAATTTTAAAACAAATCTGATCAAAATTACAGTTTAATAATTTATTCACTCTTTAAATATTAACATTTAATAAAATAACTACTTATTTTGTTCTTACAAGAATTGATGCATAAATACAAAATATTTTCATTAAAGTGCCAAGAAAATTTGATAACAAAATATTCATAATATTTTATTTATTGAGTAAAGGTAGGTATTTTAATTAACGTTGCACTGGAGCAACACAACGGACTATTGGCGACGATCCGAGATCAAACCGGGAGGGAAAGATCCTAGGACAACACGTCACTTTGAACCACGGTCAGATGACGAGGTCACACCTGAGCTGGCACTCCACACTACGCCAACATGAGGACGTTTGAGGTCACAACAGATTGAATGTGTACTAACCTCCTCTATACACGATAATCTTTGGTTGGATTAGAACTCACAACCCTCTCGTTGCTAATCCGTTACTCTTCTGACTGGGTAACTCTGGCCCTTTATTGAGTAAAGAAACCAGTTCAATATTCCTTCTAAAGTGGTACTAACTCCCCTTCAAATGAATTTTCGGTCCTCCATTTTGAAATTCCTTCTTTCAGTCAATTAGCATTGGTAACAAAAATTTAAATCACACCAGGTTGCACCAGTAACTAGTATTTTACCCATTTATTATTGCATACAGAATTATGGCACAAACTGCACCATTCCACAATGAAACAAAAAAATAAAACAATTCCATACAGAATTTTGCAATTCCTATGCAACTGATTCAAAATATAGTAAATCCTTAATCACCAAGCTTTTCACGAGACAAGAAAAAGTGATATATAAGGGTTGATAAATTTATTTTTGAGAAAATAGGCATGTAACCAAGAGGCTGAGCTCTATCTATTGTAATATATTCATGTGCAGTAATTGTTTCTAAACTGAAATCAAAGTGGGACTAATAAAACAGTGCATATTTAAATTAATTAGACAAATTGTATCATGGACTATGGAATCCGAGTATATTTGTATTCTTAACTTTTTAAATCTAATAAATAAGTTTACTTTTTATAAGATTTGGGTTCAGGTTCATGTCTAAAGTTCGCTTTGTGACACATACATTTATATATTTCATGTACTGTTATAGTGGTATCTTAAGCATGACTGATGACTGTACTCTTGTTGCTAATCTGCACGTCTAGCTTCAGCTAGACTCAATCCACAAGTCTATATACCAGCACAAAGTCATACACCAAAAGAGATTCAGAAAACAGTTAGTCTCAGGACAACCCCCATGCACTAGAGAATGTGAGCTGAGGAGGCCTGGTCATTCAAGGCAAACGGGATGAATCTTGCGACCACAGCAAAATGTGAGACACTTCGATGGCCACTGCAAAAGCGAGAGTAATGTCTGAATATGTCTCACAATTGAGAGCAGGAGATCTTCTGGGGCGATCCCCACGATCCCAAGAGTGTACTGATCCATGCCTTCTTATCAAGATATTTTCTAATAGAGTAAAGCTCAAGAAACATCAATGAGTCAGTAGTGGACTGTGGCTTATCCTTCGCCAAATCATCCGCTACTTCGTTCCCAAGGTCCACATTAAAGGAATCCACTGTAGGTGCACCTCACAGAAGGATGAGACATGCTTGAGTTTGTTAAGGATTGCTGTGCTGTATACTCTAATTCTATTGACAGAGTTCATGAACAAAATTAGCATTTCAGACACAAACTAAATACAGGGCTGCCAAAGAACGTAAAACAGTAGTATATATTCGAAAAAATAGTAAGAGTCACATTAAACCCTATTTCAGTTGCTCAGAAACAAAATGAATCAGCTGCATCATAGAATGTGTTAAGTATAAATTACATGTTGATGATCTTGCCAAGAAATTTAAATTTAAAAAACTTTCATTTTCTTAATAAGGTTTTCATGATAATCAAGCAACCAGATTCCAATGCTTTCCTTTCAGAGTTGCCATGGTTTGGCACAGAAACTTCAAAATCAGAAAATTTTTTCAAAGAAAAATATTTTTTCCATTGAAAACGCGACTAAATTTTCGTTGACCTTTGATAAATTTTCAAAAAGAGTTGCCAATATTTTCAGTCACCACTATTTTGAAATGAGTCGTTTTTGAGACAATTTTGCTTCAAAAGGTTGCCATGGTTGCAAAACAGTAGTGAGAGTGCCTTTAAGTTGCCTGTGGCAGCCCTGTAAATATAAATAAAAACTTGAATTTCAATTCTATTGAAATATCAGTCAATACTTACAAAGCAGCCCCTACCACGGAGAGGGAAATAGCCAAACCTATTCCCAGACTAGCCCACATAAATGGGGACAGTTCGGATAGTAGCCTGAAAAACAAAAAAAAAGTTTTTTCCAAATTTAAGGAATGAAGCTTGATTATAAAAATAAATTCACACAAAATACATCATAAAATTGCAGAAGAGTTTTAGTTAACTTTTACACATATCGGTGGATTTTGTAGTGCCTTGTAGTCACCACCAACTTTTGTAGTGCTGACAGCTATGTTGGTATCCCACTCTTCATATCATTAGTACCATTTGCAAGCTAAGTTACAAGCTTCGTCTTTTTCACCATTCTCTTTTCGCTCTCACACGCACAAGCAAGACGCTCAGTCTCCTGTTCCACTAATTAACTCTTTGGGGTTAGGTGGGTCAATAACTGTCCCACCTTTTGAAAAGCTTTTATGCACGGTGGGATATTTTTTAACCCACCTCAAAAAGTTGAAATGACTCAGTCATACAAATTAATGTTTTATTGAAAGTTTTTCATTGTGTTGGCAATGCTATGAACTAACGATAAATGTGTAAACTGAAAGTCAACTTACTAATGTGTTTTAACACTTGTCAAAACACATTAGGAAGTTGTTGACACTGTTGTATTAAGGTTGGCAAATTGTCTGTAGTGAATTTTTGTCTTTCATAATGGTAAATGGTTTTTTTTTCGTAAAAATTTATTATGAGTGAATAAATTGTTTTATAATAAAAAACATGTTACTTGATGTTTTATATTAATTTTGAAGCTGAATAAGTGAATAAACAATTCTGGGCATCTTGATTTTTCTTTAAAATCATGTGCCTCAAAGAGTTGAAGGAATTTCGTCTTCAAATAATCATGCAACCTTTTTGTAAATTAAAGCTTTGTAAATTCATACTTTAAGAGATATTAAAGTTAATTATTAAGTCAAAATGAATTGATCTGGAACTTTGTATGTAAATTACTATTGTATGTGGATCGAATTAGGTCAGTGCGACCGCATATGTTAATACCATGCCAAGTTCGGAAGAAATGAACACATAACTAAAAGCATTCCAGTTAGAAATACACAATTATATGGTTATGCAAGTTTAATTGTGGAATAATTAATCTAATTCATTAGATCGATCAAATTTTTATGGCACAAAGACCAGGTTTGGCCAAGCTGCACCAAACTATCAGTAATTAAATAAGTTTTATCGATTTATCCATAAATTAACCCAAGTCTGATATAAATAAGGTGGAGATGTCGAATCCGGGGCACTAGCGATTTATCGCCAAACATGGTAGTCTTGATGTTTTGATCCAACTTTATGGCAACCCTATGCAAAAGGTTTTTCACATAGGAAAGTCCACGGTTTTTTTTACTGGCTTTGGACGCCATCTTGATTTGGCGACAAACATGCCCCGGATTTGACATCTTTACCATAAAGAAAAACAGATTGGATGAGGAGGATCACATAATAAATCAGCAATACTAGGAACAGAGTAGTGATTGAGTCTAATAGTATTTAAATCAGGACAGTCACTTAAAATGTGTCTAACAGATAGGATTGAATCATACATCAGACATGTCACAGCAAAAGCAAGAGTTAATTCAGGTCAGTTGGTTGGTTTGGGGTTTTATGGCACAAGGGCCATGTTGCACCAGATGCAAGTTAATTCATCAGAATAAAAGCAAGTAGCAATTAGCATTTGCATAAGGAGCAATGATACATTTCTAAATTTGCACACATAAACACTTACAGCATTAACACAGGAAGTATGAAAAAAATTTAGAGAAATCAGCCTTACCATCCAAAATCAAAACGTTGTCCTCTTCCAGTTAAGATGTAAAATAATGCTAAGGAGAGAAAATCCAAATTGTAAATTATAACAATGCAAAAATGTACATGCATTTTAATTAATACAAACTTTATTAAGTTGGAAAGCTAGATTAAAGTAGTCCCACCAGTCGTCCTTCAATATACATTACATCATTCACCAGATGAGAAAAACTTTAAAATATGGATAATTTTTTCCAGAAAAAGGTACCGTATCAATAGAAAGTTAAATAGGCACACCCATCCCTTTATGGTAGTTTCAATTGAATTCAGGTATTTGTGATGTGTATAGAATATATTTCAGTTAGGGTTGGGTATTTCAATTAACGTCACACTGGAGCAACACAATGGGCTATTGGTGACGGTCCGGGATCAATCCCAAAGGGAAAGTACCGAGGACAACACCACGTAATTTTGAACCACGGTCAGATGACGAGGCAACACCTGAGCTGGCACCCCACTCTCCAAACTTCCACACCACGCCAACGTGAGGACATTTGAGGCCACGACAGATTTAACGTGCACCAGCCCCCTTTGTACACGACGGTGTTTGGCTGGATTCGAACTCGCAACCCTTCGGTTGCTAGTTCGTTACTCTTCCAACCGGGCCACCGCGGCCCTATATTTCAGTTAACTATTACTTTGATACAAGGGGTGTCAAGGGCTCAAATCGAAAACAATTACAAAACAACACAGAAAATTACTTTTAAAAAGCAAAGCGGACAATTAAATAATTGACTAAAAAGGTATCTTGCAAAGTTCTTTTGAACTCAGATTTCTCATCTAATGCAAATTTTGATGTTGAGCTTTACGATTAATGCTTCGCAAAATATAAATTCATTTGGCGAGGCAGTAACTTTGCCTTTGACATTTCAATTTTCACTACTCACCACTAAAATATCACTGATATCCATCAAGAACTGATAATTAAGAGGTGTGATTAATTTGAAAACGTTCCGACCGAATTAATACTCCGCCACATTTTCTGAAAAGCAAGTTATAGGCTGTGCAGATAATCTCGAAAGTATGACTGAAAATATTTCAGCAAACACTATCATCTTCAACGTTTCAATGATAGATCGCCCAAACCCGCGAATCTTTTACGACACAAGATGCTTTCAAAGGCTTAAAAGATAGAAATACACAAATTATTTCAATTGTGAGAATAAAAAAGGTTTAAAATACTCAATATGTCTGATATTTAATAAAGGAACAAGGTAGTGCTCACCTATAAAAGTAACAATGCTAAGGAAAGTGGTATATACAGTATATTGGGCACTTGCTAAAAGCCCCATGTTTTTTAATTATTTGTTTAGCTTTCGAAAAGCATAAATGTTAAAAGAACTTAATAAATCCCCTGATAGCAAACCTGACTGAAATGAAGGTTTGGTTTTCAATCATATGATACAGCTCACAGTTGCCGTTACATTAAAGAAAACGCATAAAATGTTTCTTACTCATTTATAAGTACAGTTTTACTTCTAATATTTCCATTAGAAGGAAAAAATTTTTAAAGGGAAATTTTTTTTAATGTACAGTTTTGTGCTTTTTTACACATTTATAGACAAACAATAAAGGATTAATTTTTTAAATAATTAAGAATGATAATGCTGAAACTGGCAATACCTGATTGTTTGTTTTGCAAATTCACGTTTTTCGGTGTTTGAAACATTTTTCAACAAGTGAATCGCGAGTAGTTTTAATTATTAAAAATTTCTGTCAATCCTCAACAAATCATCATGCACGGAAACTAACTATTTCGTGGTATGATCTGAATTGCAGGGTAATGAAGCGTTTCTTTTTTTCTGTGTTATCAAAACTAATAAAGAAAGTTATTTTTCGCGCATGTTTTATTCCATGGAACCTTGACAATATTGTGTTCAGTCGAAATTGTTTATTAAGATTTTAAAAATTGTTCTTGTCCGATAATCAATCGTAAAAGAATATTTGTAGCTCATGTATGTCAACACTACCAGAGCATCAAGTCACATACCTGGTATAAGTGACTGCTTTTATCAGAAAACAGATTACCTTGGGGGACTTCACTATTGGAAAAAAAGGAAACTTGCCAGGGGTATGGGCTCTGCCATCATGTATGGTAGCTATCGTTAAAAATTTATTTCGGCAGCTTGTAATCAGTGCCCTCTTCCAGCACCTAACAGTGAACTTGGTACCAGAATCATGCTCAAGGTGCCAAATGTTGAAACGTATGGATACAGTTTTGATATATGCATACTTTGGTGGCAATGCTTTTGGCACACTTTAATGTCGCCAAGGAAGAAATTCTTAGAAACAGCTGTTTTTCTTAACAGAAAATAATAAGTATCATAGGATACTAATTAACGGAAACAGGAAAACATTGTTTTTCTTGATGGAAAATAATTAGCCTTATCATTACAAACACTTTTACAAATCCAAGTTTAACGGTCTGAAATTGCAAACTTCGGAACACTGCTTGCCGAGGTTGCCATAAAAGTGGAAATAATACTAATAAAGCTACAAAAAATATGCCATAAGCATTGCCACCAAAGTATGCATATATCAAAGCTGTACCATATTTTCTTTTGTTTAACCTGTCATCTAACCTAGCACATCGACCAGGTAAATCTCTAGTTGACAGTACAGTCTTGAGTTTGACAATTGTATGGGTGATGCAGCCTTCATTCTGGAGTAAGGAGAGTGACCAGACTGCTTCCCACTTTGGTGATGAAAAATAATACCATTTTCAAGACCGTACCATCAACTAGATATGTAGATTCATTCAAAAGCATATGACTGAAGTGCCAAGTAGCCAGTCCCGGATTATTGCAGAACTTGAATTACCCCTAATGTGCCATGGAAAAGCTTCATACCAAGATTTATTACCCAATTGGATCGAGATATTTCACCGAGATTTATTATCAAGAAACTATCCCTGGTTTATATAAAGCTATCTCAAACATTTTCCTTGGTAAAACTTTGTTCACAAAACAATAGAAGTTTGAGATATTCCTTTAGTAGCATTGTTTTTTGAAATGTTGAAATGGAATCGTATCAATGTTTTGTATACAATTTTAGTATACAGAAATTTAAGCTTCCGATTTCATGCTTGAGCTTGTGTATGTTATTCTTAGTTCATTATATTCATGTAGATTATGTATGAAAAATTTCTCCACTCATTGATTGAGATCTTAATATTATCTGTACAAACCATTAATTTATTAAGGCATAAACGAAAAGGAGCAATATAAGTCAATGTTTTATCTAACTCTGAATTTCTGTATGCATTTTAATTTTGAAACCTTTATAATGTATTTTTGATTAGCCTTTGGGCAGAAAATGGGACCATAGTACTAACACAAACCTAATATTCTTTTTGTTTTCCCTTTCTTATATAAAATCATGCAAATGTTTTAAGTTTGTCACAAATTTGTTAAATAACTCTAAAAAAATGCATTAAATTGAGAATTCACATCAAATTGAGAAAAATGCTTACTTTATATATACAATTTGTGTACATTTAATTAATATTCTCAAATATTTCACCATTAAATGTAAGATTCTGAATTTGAGAGTGGATATGGAATGATTAAAAAACATTTCTTTTTCAATTAACTAGTGTCTTCCTTTTATGTTTTGTGAAACTTTTTACTTTTTGTCTTCTCATTTTTTGTCTTTTTAGAGTAACCTCTTCAACAAAAGAAGAAAACAATGTTACGAACTATTTTGAGGAAGCAAGCATGCCTGAGATTAATCTCTCTGGGAATAAACAGGTCTGTATAGGATCATTTATATTTCTGGGTGTTCTTTCTTATCCCAGTGTAAAAACCAAATTACACTAAGTCATTGAGTCTGCAAAAAAAAGGTTTGGGGCAATGGCAGATGGGTCCTTAAAAGTATCTCCATGTATGGCTCCAATGTAATTCAGGATGTGTGAGACTGGTAATAATAAGCTGCACTTTGTACAGGTGGAAAAGGATATCTGGCCATCTAAGAATATTATCAAATGGGCAGATCAGAGCTTGGCAAGCATAGAGTTTTTTGGAACAAACTGAAGGCAAGTAGCTCTCATGGTGTTTTACTGAGGTACCAATGATTACAAGGTACTGGAGATAATCTGCACAATTGTTTTTTTAAGTATGGACAGGTGGTCGTCTTCTGAGAGTGAGACTACTTTCCAGGGACGTAGCTAGGCAGGAAGACGGGGCATATGCCCCGGGCGCCGGATTGGGAGGGGGCGCTAAACTGGCCGAGTATTTTTTATATTTACGTATAATAAAAAATTAAGGGGGCCTCAAGGTGAGTTATTGCCCCGGGTGGAAACTAGCCTTGTTACGTCCCTGCTACTTTCTCTTGTGCCAGGCTGTTTATTTGTTCTAGCTTTTGCTAATGTCAGTTTTCTTATTGACCGGAATGCCAACATGTGATGGGATCTATTGAAAATTTATTTTAGAATTTGAGTGTTCTGAATACTTGGTCTAGTTAACTATTGAAATGGGAATGTTTCAAGGATTTATTTTGGGGGTATCAGGGGTTATAAGAATGTTTTGACAACACTCTTATATCCCCTGAAGGACTGCTGTAGCCCGGTTGTAATAGTAACAAATTAGTAACCAGAGGGTTGCGAATTTGAATCCAACCAAATACCGTCATGTACAAGGGGGGCTGGTGCATCTTAAATTTGTCGTGGCCTCAAATGTCCTCATGTTGGCATGGTGTCGAAGTTTGGAGAGTGGGATGCCAGCTGAGGTGTTTGCCTTGTCATCTGACCGTGTTTTGAAATTACATGGTGCTGTCCTCGGTCTTTCCCTTGGGGATTGATCCAGGACCGTCACTAATAGCCCATTGTGTTGCTCCAGTGCGATGAATTTAAATATACGTATATAAACTTATAACCCGTATTCCACTAGATATGCGTTCTGTGATATAAAACAAGAAAGAAATCATGCACTTGCTGTTGAAAGTATTTTATAAAAATCTGCATTTGATTATGAAACTAATGTTGGTTGTGATTAGATTTTGTTTAAACTGAGACAGGTACAGGCTGTGACCTTGAAAAATTAAAGAGGAGTTGAGCTGATGGGATGATTTGGATCCTAGTACAAAAAGAACAAAATAAAAAATTAATGAACATTTCCATTCTCAAAGGAAAAATAATTGTTTGGTTTTTGTACTTCTGAAACAGTATGTCTGGACTGTTGCCATAACACTACCAAATCTGGATGTTTCTGGGGAAAAATACTGCAATTTACAATCACTTTTAGCTATCTTTTTGTTCGCGAATTTTAACTCATTATAATTTTTTATAATTGAATTGATTGAATCTTATATTTATGTTTCTGAGAAAAAAATATTGCTGTTTACAATAAATTTTAGCCATCTTTAGTTCACAAGTTTTAGTTACCATTTTTACAATTTTCAATAGTTAAATTAATGCTAATTTCTAAAACTATGGAATTAATTATATTTATATTTTTTTTAAATATTGAATTTATTTTAAATTAAATTTATTAAAGTGTAATTTTTTTCATATGGAAAGGGCTGCTGAGATTTATAATGAGGAAGGTAGGTATTTCAATTAATGTTGCACTGGAGCATTACAAACAGGCTATTGGCAACGGTCCAGGATCAAACCCAAAGGGAAAGATTCGAGAACGACGTCACGTAATTTTGAACCACGGTCAGATGATGAGATCACACTTAAGCTGGCACCCCACTCTCCAAACTTCCGCATCATGCCAATCTGAGGACATACAAGGCCATGTCAGATTTAACATGCACCTGCCCCCTTTGTACAAGGCGGTCTCTGGTGTGATTCTAGCTCACAACCCTCCGTTTGCTAATCCGTTACTCTTCCAACTGGGCAACTGCAGTCCGATTTACATTTAGGTAAAGGAGCCTTGGACTCCAAAAAGACTGCTATTAGTTGACTGCTTTGGAGATACTTACAAGAATTTCGTATCATTGTCAGGTGTTTAAATATCAGTGGCATATGAAATAAAATAATTGTTTTTCTGCAGTTGATATGAATTCTTATTTTGTGGTCACGAATTCTGTGATGTTTAGATTAAAATTTAATTTAATTTTTAAATTTAAATCAATGATTTGTTAACATATTTTTAGTAAGTTATTTTCTTGTGATGTTGAACAGAGAAGGTAAACCATCTTGCATATTGATGACGCTACATAGACACTAGAGGAAGCCTTTAGCCCAGTTGGAAGAGTAATATCACCTTCAGTTGCCAAAATATTGCAATTGAGTGTAATTTCAAAATTATTTTGCTTTGTGAAAACACAATGTAATGATTAGGATTGGTAACTGATGATATTTGCATTTTCAGGGCACTTTTGAGGTTATATGGTGCATTTTACAAAAAAGATAAAATTTTGTTTTATGATTGGTCAAATTCAAATGTAATTATAATTTTGAAAAATGTAAGTACAAACTGTTTTAGGGGACTTTTTCTTTCAAACTTAAAGGGCAGATATTTTATCCTAAAGGATCTTTTTTCGATCATTTTAAGAACAATTTCTAAGAACCCTTATACATTCAAAAAGTTTTATTCAAGGTTTTCCAAAGCAGTTTCCATGGTCTAGGTCACCACATAAATACTAACAAAATTATCTGGAAACTTCAAAAATATCGACTGTCTAAAACAATGGTCGATATTGACCCCCAGGGGTCAATATAACATTGTCAAGGGTCAAATCAGGCTCAGATGCCAATAGAAAAATATAAGACAAATATCCAAAATTTTCTGAATTGCTATTCCCCTTTTTACTTGCATTTCCAAGCTCGTACAGGGTTTCAGCTATGTTAATTCCATTTTAACAAGGCAAAGAAATAAGCTAGATATAGAATTCTGTGGGAACTTAAAGCCGACTCATTTTGAACTCAACATTGCTAATCTTGTCGAGAATCGCGAACCACACCCTTCACATTGACAACATTAGTAAATTGTATACTAAGTTAATAAAAGTCTTATTTTCATATACACAGGCGGGAAAAGTTAAAGGAACAATTATAAAAACTCATGTAACTTGAATGAGTTTGCAGCTAGAAACATGGAACTTGCAAAATATCTTTATTGTGTCATGCCTGACATATCTTCAAAATGCAGAATATCCTCTTTCTGCAAAAAATAAATTTAAATAAGGGAACATAGGAAATGTTATATAAAGTAGGATTGGGGAAAGTTGGTGTTTCAACTTTCTAGAGATACATAGAAAAGATTAATAAGGTGTGTGGTCACCCCTGACCAAAATGCAAGTTTTACAGCGATTTTCCATGCTGTGTATTAGATTGTCAAGGAGTTCCTGCAGCAACAAAGTGTATCCACGATGAATAGTGCCTTGAAGCTCCTGAAGAGTGCTAGGGGCTGCAGTGATGCAAGTTGGCATCCTAGTGCGTCCCACACATGTTCTATCGGATTTAAATCCGGAGAATATGCTGGTCACTCCATTTGCTGGATTCCTTCGCCTTCAAGATAATCGGTCACTAGTGCAGTGCGATGGGGTTGAGCATTATTGTCCATTAGGAGGAAGTTATTACCAATTGCACCCCTAAACAACTTGACGTAAGGATCAAGAACCTCATCTCTGTATTTTTCGGCATTCCTAGTTGCTCTGGTAAAAATGTGTAGGTCAGTGCTGCCATTCAAAATTATGCCCTCCCATACCATGATTCCACCACCTTTGTACCGATACCTTTCACAGATTTTTCAGGCTTATTGCGTGTCTCCAGTCACGATGATCTCTGCACCACTGCAACCGGGTGCGTTTTGCAGCTCGAGTTAGTGGGACACAAATCATGGGTTTCCTTGCATACAGCCCTCTTTTATGCAGCCTGTCACTCACAGTATATCTAGATAGTTGAGTTCCTGTAGCTGCAGCGAACTCCCTTGAAATCTGGGCTGACGTCAGTTGCCTATTTCTTTTAGCAATCATTGCCAAATAACAGTCCTGAGAGTCTGTTGTTGCATGTTTTCGACCTTGACCTGGTTGTCTGCATACATCACCAGTGTCTTTAAACCGTTTCCAGATTCTTGACATGATGCTTTGGGCTACTTTTAGGTCTTTACAGACCTGTGTCAGTCCTCCTTCCATTCTCCCTATTAAACACCATTTCTCACAATCCATCAAATGCCTTCACAACGACATGTCCTGCCTTCCACATGCAAAAATTTCTTCCAACTACTCGTACAATCCTCGACATTCGAATTTTAAGCAACCCCTTGCACTCCTTTCCACACGTTCTGAAAGAACGGACGCAAAAATTTGCATATTTCTGTGTAGCGAAGGTGAATCCCATTGGACGATGTGATAACCTTGGCCTTGAGTTACCAACCAACTACCTTTTATTGACTTCCCTTAATAGAATTAACATACAGCACCGTTTTATAGTAGTTCCTTTAATTTTTCCTGCCAGTGTATATAAGGAAGATTGTATTGTTATCTAAATTAAATTTTATATATTTTTATAGCTCTTATCCAATACATAATTTTAAGAAGGATGTCAAAAATAAAAACATATCCCTTTAACATTATAAGCCAATACAATAATGTATACATACAATAAACAGTGTAGTACAAAATAAACAATCTATAAACATACATATGTGTCTTTTTTGCTTGTCCTATTATAATTACATAACAGCAAAATAGAGGGGGTCGACAGTCAAAGAAGTTCGGCGACCCCTGATCTAAAAGCTTGGTAAGAAAGTGAAATTTATGCAAATATTACCAATAACTGCTAAATTTGAACCCTTCTATTTTTAAGCTGTTGCATTGTACTTCTACAATTTTATTTGCTGTTTTTATAGGATGTGTCAAACGGAGCAGCAGACTATGGTTTCAAAAGTTGTCAGTGACAGCAAAACTCCAAAAGTAATTGAGGAAGTTGCCCCATCTGTCCAGTGCAGACCGTTTGAAGAGTTGCACATCAAAGATGAGGAGTCGAAAGATCAACATTCCGATATCGGGGAATACGTGGATAACTTGACCCGTCCGTTGCCCATCAGCTTCAACCTGGCAGCTTACGTCAATCAGTCCGAGTCGCTGCAGAATCTCATTCGACTGGGAGTGGATCTGTCCGAGATAGAAAGGAAACCGGAAACAGCGAAATTCGTCTTGATGCTGGACTTTGAGAAGAATATGAAAAGGCACATTCAGTTTCTGCACGACCATGGCATGAAGGCCGAGGACCTTGGGAAGTGCATCACAAAGAATCCTTTCATATTCAAAGAAACTCTTGAAGACCTTGAAGTGAGGATAAATTATCTGAAGAGCAAAAGATTTGACGATGCAGCCATTTCTTGGATTCTGACATCGAATCCCTACTTTTTGAGTGTGGAAACTTTGAAGGTGGACTCTCGGTTGGGATTTTTCCAAAAGCAGTTCTCTCTGTCGGGTAACGAAGTGAGGTTCCTTATTACCAAACATCCAAAACTTATTACTTTCAACTTTGATATAATAAGAGTAAGTGTATGAGATATGTTCTCTTTTATTATTATAAAATGCACTCTTGATTGAACTGATAAACTGAGTTCCTCTATTCTTAAAAATTTACATTTTCCTCCTCTGAGTATCAGATTTCCGAGTAGTGTAGCATTGCTCCTCTTCTTTCTAAACCCAGTGTAAAAAGAGCCATGGTAGCCCGTTTGGAAGAGTAGCTTATTAGCAACTGGAGGGTTGTGAGTTCAAATTCAACCAAAAACCATAATACAAAGGGGACTGGTGCATGTTATATCTGTCATGGCCTCAAATTCCCTCATGTTGGAGTGGTGTGGAAGTTTGGACTGTCGTTCAAAATGATGCAGTGTTCTTGGATCTTTCCACCTTCGAGTTGTAGGCAGGTTCGATTCCTGCCTGGGTGTATTTCTCTCTTCTGTGGCAGTGAAATTTTCATTGAGTGTGTTTGTCTATTACTTGATATTGTGTGTCTTGTGTCTGGCGCAGCATGGCCAAACATGGCCTTGCGCCATAAAAATCCAAAAACAACCAACCTAGGATCTTTCCCTTTGGGATTGATCACGAACCGTCACCAATGGCCGATTGTGTTGTTCAAGTGAAACGTAAATTAAATACCTGCCCAGTGTAAAAACAAAACAAATTACACTACGTTATTGAGTCTTCTGCAAAAAATTTTGGGGGCAATGGCAGCTGGGTCCTTAAAAATGTCTTCATGTATGGCTCCAGTGCAATTCAGAATGTATGAGGCTGGTAATTAAGGCTGCACTTTGTACAGGTGGGAGAGGATTTCTGGCCATTAAAGAATATCTTTTTCAAATGGTCAGATCGGAGCCTGGCAAGCATTGGGAAAGTTTTCCTGGGCAAATTAAAGGCAATCAGCTCTCCTGGTGTTTGACTGAGGTACCAGTGATGAAAAGGTACCAGAGATGATCTGCGCAATTGCTTTCTGAGTATGGACAGGTGATCGTCCTCTGAGAGCAGGACGGTACTTTCTCTTGTGCTAGGATGTTTATTTGCTCCAGCATTTGCCAATAAGGCAGCTCTCTCATTGCCCGGGTTGCCAACATGTGATCCATTGAAAATTTATTTTAGAATTTTTATAGCATTGTTTTTATGTTGCAATGCACATGATGACAAAATACCACATCTATTGGTTGAAAGAATCCTTTGGAAAGATTCTAGTCATCAAGATCAAAACTGGTTAGAAGTCACAGAAAAATCTGCAGATAGCAGAACGGATATATGCGTGTGAACCCATCTGAGAGTTAATAAATAAGCTTTTTTAAGCCATACCCACAAGGTTCATGTCTCCGTTTTAATATGACAAAGTATTTAAGACCTATGTTTAAAGAGGATAACATGTGATTTTCAAAACTTTCATTATCTTATTGGGATATATATTTTGCCTCATTAATGTTTAAGATATTTCACATTCAAAAATCAAATTAATATACACTCAAAATAAGTAACAAACTGCTGTACTTAAAACCTACTGTGTAATGAAAAATCATTTTACCCCATATATTTATATTTTTGTGTATATAATGTTGCCATGTAACACATGTTTCTCAGTTAAGATTGCTCTCATTCCATAAAATATTTGGTTGAATTATCGATTACTTTCTGTTGATGTTTTGGTTCCAGACCTAAAGGACTTATGCTTTACATATTACATCAAGAATAAAATTGGTTTTCTGTGCTTATTTCATTTTAGGTGAATTTGTTTGTAATCAAAGAAGAGTTAGGTTATGATCATTATGAAATGAAAAAGTTATTGCTAATGAAACCTAAAATATATACATTAGGTAAGGGATTTTTTCAATGTGTTTTATCAGTCATTGTAATTCTTGTTTCATTGTAATTCTCTCTGAGAAAATTAATTTGTGTTAGAGTATGTGTATCCTTTCTATAACACTTATTTCCTTTTAGCTCATAAATTTTTTATTTCCATGACTGGAATTCGAATTAATTCGTACAGCTGTGGAGGAAAAATTGAACTGCCCCTCTATATTTATTTGTGCATTGTTCATGGTAGAAAGAGCCAATATACCATCACTTGCCATCCTGTCATGTCAGATATTTTTACCATCTTGCGTACCTTGCAGAGCAAGGGTTTCGATATTCTGGTTTTTTTGGGGTCCCAAGTCACAAAGGGTAACGAGCCTGCTGACAGTGCTGCGAAGGCAGCTTCCGTTCCATTGCAACAAGCAGTTCCTCCTAGTGACATCAAAATGTCCACAAAGAAGTTCGTCGACTCCTTGTGGCAAGAGTTGTGGAACCTGCAAGTCATCAACAAATTACATTCTATAAAACCCATCATTCATCACTGGTCAATGTCTCCAGTGCAGAAGACTCATGTCAAACTGACCCGTCTTTGCATTAACCACACACGATTCACGCATCGTCATTTACTAGGAGAGATTACCCAATTGTAATTCATGCTCGACTCCTTTTTCTGTTTATCATATTTTAATTTTTGTCCTGTCTTTAATCTCCAACGTCTTAAATTTTTTAAAGTATAATTTTGAGTATGCAAGATTTGGTTGGGGAAAACCCCATCCAAACCTTTTCGCATTTTTATGTTCAGTTGGTTTTTTAAATCTCATTGAATTTTTTTTCTAAATTCTAGGTGACTCATAAATCTATTTATCAAATTATTTTATAATTCAATCCTTTAAATTTCACGCTTTCAAAATTTTATGCATATATACATTAAATTCTGTTCTATTAATTATGCTTTAAACGATGATGGTCTTGTTTTATCATCTAACTATAGTTTGAATCTTTTAATTCCATCCCTGCATTTTTCATGTTTTAAATCTACCTTTTATCTTTGTCTTGAACTATTTATTTTTAAATATTTTGTAGGGTTATATTCTGTCTTGTGTTTGGCACAGCTTGTCTGCTTTTGTATTTTGCACCATAAAATCCAAACAACCAATCCAATCATGGTAGAAAAAAAATTCAAAGGCTCCATTCGACAGGGAATAACAACTACAAATTCATATGGCATTAAAATTTCATAAGGGGTCATCAAATTAAATTTAGCACAAATGACTTCGAATAGAAACATCAAATTATAAACTTCCTGGTGGTTGTCTTGACGAGACGCCTCTTCAAGACAGCCACCAGGACTTTAACCACGTGTAATGTTAATGATTAAAGAACCTAAATTAAATATGCAATGTTTTGTTTTTTAAGTTCATTTTTAATGTGCAAAACTAATTATGAAGTTCAGAAGAATATTCAAATTATGAACAGCAACATTCATATGTTTCGATGGAAATCGATTCAAAGCTTGTACTTTGTGGGATGTTTTCAAAGTTGATTAGTGTTATAAAATTTTTATTTTATTAATGTTCATCTATATGTATGCATTGTAACTTTTCAATATAATTTCCATCCATAATTGCATGCAGCACAAAACTAGTGATTTTAGTCCATCTAAAAATCTTTGGAGAATATCTTTTATCTCTGCTTTGCAGCTGATTTATGTCATTTAAGTCACGAAATTTCACCTCGTAGACGTGTTTTGAGTTCTGCAAACAATTGCAGTCTAGGAAGAAAATATGTCTTTTGAGAATTTAGGGCGTCTTCCATAATTGCAAAGTGGACACTTAAAAATCAAATCTCTATTCAACAAGCAGCTGAATGGGCATTGATCGGCATCGTTTGGAAAGCCTGTCTGGTTTTGGAAACTTTTTGTGCAGAATCCTTTTTTTACATGCTATGAATAGTTCATACATAATTTGATGCCAATCTGTTTATTGGTTAGAGCTACAGAGTAGGAAAACTTTAACATGTTGACTGCCAGTGTTTTAAGTAAACTTTTCTCAGATGCCAACCTGGATTTGGTGGATGATAAACTGTCAAAACTTACCCAAAGGTGATAGGGCGATGGTAGCCCTGTTGGAAGAGTAATGGATTAGAAACAGGAGGGTTGCGAGTTCGAATTCAACCAAAGACCATGATGTACAAAGGGGGCTAGTGCATGTTAAGTCTGTCATGGCCTCAAACGTCCTCACTTTGGATGTTTGGAGAGTGGGGTGCCAGCTCAGGTGTGATCTCCTCATCTGACCGTGGTTCAAATGACGTGCTGTCCTCGGTTCTTTCCCTTCGGGTTTGATCCCATACTGTCGCCAATAGCCGTTATGTTGCTCCAGTGCAACGTTAATTAAAATACCTACCTAAAGGTGTGACAAGAACTTTCATAACTTACAGCCTGTACCACCCACAGACACATGCACAAAACAACGAATGCTATGAATCACTATTTTTGTGCTGTATGCCCAGACTCCAGCTTTGGAAAATTGTTTTTAAGTTGCATAACCATCTGATATTACATGTGCTGAAGCATCATTTTCATTAAAATACCTAATTATTTTTGTAACTGTGACTATTTTTGTATGATTATTTCAGACACTTGTGATCTTTCCAAGTAAATTCTATGATTATACTCATACTCAGCAGTGGTAGAGGTATTTTGTTTACAATATAACTTGGTAACTACAAGTTATCTCGTAAACTGAAATATTCTGGCTTTCTTGAAAAACTACCATCTAGTTAACTTTCAGTGTATGTATTAATTATGATCACCCTGTATATGAGGGAAAGTCAAAAACTATCCACAGTTTATTTTTTCAATCTATTTACACAAATGTAGGGGTTTAACAAGTTTCATTTTTCTAGTTTTCTTACTTTTCGATGCACTTGATCCAGCAGTCCACAAGCATGCATATTCACTCCAAGAAGGTGGGTCACCCAACCACTTATGCACCGTTTCCCCCACTCATGTGTCCTTCTAATCTGCAGAGAACATTGTCAATAACTCTCCAGTTTGGCAATACCATTTCTCGAGCGTGCTGAATCTTCTCATCAGTGGTGGAGGTTGATGGGCGTCCTGCTCCCTCTTCGAGCATCACGCTTGTCTGGCCTCTTTTAAGGTTTTCGATCCACTCGTACACTTCTACGTGGTAGACCCTGTATTGTGTTGTAAGCCTCCGATGAATTTCAGCCCCTGGCACACCTTTCGACCCTTGAAATGGGATCACTGCTCTTTATTCCTCCTTGGTGAAAGCTGCTAACAGAGTGGCTGTATATACACTGAAGTAGAAGCAAGAAAAATGATGCTATCGAGGTCAAACTTTGGTAGTGTGACCTCAGTAGTATCAGCTCTAAGCATGCATGTGCAGAAGGCAGTGTGACAAACATAAAGATGTGTTATAGCGAAAGTGCGGATCATTTTTGACTTACCCTCGTAGATATAAAGTAATTGTTACTAAAAATTTTATAGAAATTCGTTTGTTTTGTAATTTATCCTTCTTTTTCCAGGAAGAAGAAGCCTCACAGAAAGATTTTATATACTCCACAACCTTATGAAACTTTCACACGAAGACATTTTAAAGTGCCCTAGTGCACTTCTTAGGAGAGGTTTTATCTTGAAGGAGAGGCACTTGTACCTCGAGCACCTCGGTCGTGTGCAGTACGATCCCACTCAACCCCTCTACGTATCCCTTTCTGACTTTGCTACTTTGAGCGACAGTGCCTTTTGTGAAAAATGTGCTAAGACTTCTGTTGAGCAATACAACGAATTTTTGAGGACCATTTGAAAAGTTATTGCAGAGAATCTACTTAAAGACTAGACAACAATGATGAAAAGTAAAATCATTTAAATAATGACTAATAAACAATATCACAAGTTAGAAAAGGGTCTATGGTAATTTTGATTGGACCAAACTCCCACTGTCATTCATAATCAAAATAAATCTGAAAAGGAAAATATAATAGTAAAAACATTTAGCAAATGGAATAGTTTAATTTGATTCTTTCCAACATCCATTTGGAGCTGTGGTAGCCTGGTTGGAAGAGGAACAGATTATCCAACCAAAGACCATAGTGTACAAAGGCGGTTCGCGGAGAACAGTCCAACAGGGGTACCCAAAAGAGCTGCAACACAGTTTGAAAACCTTTACTCAACAAAAATATAGTGACTTCGTGAAAACAAAGAATTTCTGAAATCATTTTCAGTGAAATCAATCTTAAAAAAAATGTGTGATGAAAATCGCTTTTATTACATGTAATAGAATTTATGCATATGATTTAAATCTTATGTCATTGTGTAAACTTCCTGTCAGCTTTCAGTAAGTCTTGGTCTAATAAGCCCTTGTGTAACAAAAACATGAGCAGTGACAAACCAAACTTTCCACTGTCATTTTTCTACTGCAATCAGCAGTAACTTTTCTGATGAAATTTTTTTTTAAATAGCATAAGTGAGCAGAGTTGATTGCACAATGATTATATTATTCACTTCCATGTTGAAAGCCAAGGAGGCTTGTGCACGTTCAATCTGTCGGTCCCTCAAATGTCTTCACTTTGGCATCATGTGGAAGTTTGGAGAGTAGAGTACTAATTCAGGTGTGACTTTGTTAACTGACCATAGTTCAAAATGACATGACGTTGTCCTTGGATATTTCCCTTCGGGTGTGATCCAGGACCTTTGCCAATACCCTGTTGTGTTGCTCCAGTGCGACATACTCTCCCTCACATTCTGAATTCCAGTGGAGCCATACATAAGAACATTTTTAAGGACCCATCTGCCATTACCCAAAAACTTTTTTGCAGACTCAATGATTTAGTGCATATCGTTTGTTTTTACACCGCGATAAGAAAGAAAAAGATATTGCAAAATTGATGAATGTTTGTGTAATCGCATGTCTGAACATTGTTGACCATGTTCTCTTTTCCATCTATAGATAAAAAATACTTTTCTTTTAAATAAATGGTTGCAGACTCAATGATTTAGTGCATATCGTTTGTTTTTACACCGCGATAAGAAAGAAAAAGATATTGCAAAATTGATGAATGTTTGTGTAATCGCATGTCTGAACATTGTTGACCATGTTCTCTTTTCCATCTATAGATAAAAAATACTTTTCTTTTAAATAAATGATTCTTTGCTGGTCCTGTTTATCACATTCAAGTTGAGCGATAACTATAGATTTTGTGAATGCAGTGAGGGATGCAATATTGCCATAAATAATTTATTTTACGAATATGTACAATGTATTATATACACAACAGTATTGACATCGCACCATATGATGTGAAATCCTGGGTACCAAACGGCTTCATGCTACAGAGTATACTTCTCTTCAACCTTGCAGTCTTTTCTCTAGGCTTCACAGGGCTGCGGATTAGTAGCCGGAAGGTTGGAGTTCAAAGACCGTTGTGTACAAAGGGGCTGGTGCATGTTAAATCTGCCATGGCCTCAAACATCCTCACGTTGGCATGGTGTGGAAGTTCAGAGTGGAGTGCCAACTTAGGTGTGACCTCGTCATCTGATCGGGTTAAAAATGACGTGGTGTTGTCCTCAGATCTTTCCCTTTGGGATTGACCCTGGACTGTTGCCAATAGCACATTGTGTTGCTCCAGTGCGACCTACCTACCTCTAGAATTGACATCTCACTATTTCTATTTCTCCCCTCTACTCATATTCAAAAGGTCCCCTATTGGTTGAATCATAGACTCGTGGTGCCCTTTGATGAAATAACGTGATTTGGGCATTTTGAGAAGACCTGATATCTCAAAAACCACATATCTGATTTAAAAGTCCCACCAGATTATGATTATTGGGAAAGTTTCCGATACATCATAGCGTAATTAGGGCCGAAATGGCGAAACAATGAGTTCTGTGCTCTAGTGCCCTCGTGAGAAAAAAATTATGAATCTCACTGTTCTGTTCAAAGAGCTTTATTTAATATTCTTTTCTCTGTTCTGTTTCCATCTCTAAAACATTTTGGTTAAGAAAACACTTTATACTAAAGCATAATACAAGATTAATTTAATATAATTTGTTAATAACTAAATGCAAGCACGTTTTTGACACCTTTCGAAACATGCAAAGAAAATATATCAATTAAAGTACATTATATATATATATATCTTATGAAACACTATTTTTATACAATAATTTTTTTAAACATAAATACATAAAATTCTTATTCACATATTTCATTCTTTCCATGCAACATAAAAGGTAAAGTGATGTTACGTTTACTAGACTCAAAAGTTAAACAATAGTTTTAACTTTTTCAACACTTCAACCTAGACTACCTTTCTGGTCAACTTAGGAAACATTAATTTGAAATAGCCATAACTGGTAAATGTTTTCAAATTTGGAAGTGTGTACATTCCATAGCTTCCATGAGTCCTCAGCAATAATTCAGTGCATTTATGGCAAAAAACAAGAAAAAAATGCCTTAAAAAATACAAACATTTAAAGTTGTAGTGAAACTTCATAAAAAGGAAAGGTGCATGAGAATAACACATGAACATCCCTTATGACAAGAAAGCCCTCTTACAAATGAAGCCGTCATCAGGCCATGGTTCAAAATGACGTGGTGTCGTCCTCGGATCTTTTCCTTTAGGTCTGATCCCAGACCATCGCCAATAGCCCGTTGTGTTGCACCAATGTGGCGTTAATCAAATCTACCTACAAATGAAGTTTTTGTTTTTATGGTTCCTCTGCCAAACAGTAAATTTTGTAAATAAACAATAAAATTTGTACATTAAATAAAATTAAAATATACAAAGTCAATTTACATTTTCTGACAGTTCCTGAGTTTAATTGAAAGTTTGAATTTTAATGACAAAAACGCTTAACTGAACTCCTTTAGTCTCTCTTGTTTGTTTAACTCTTATTTTGGTCAACTATAATCTGAGATTTCACCAAAATTTTCTTATATAAAGAACAAATATTGTAAAATGAAAGCAAAATGTGGAAGCAATTGAGAAGAAATATGTACCTTTCACGATTCAGGTAGTCACAGAACTGGTAATATGAATATGATAACCGCTCATACTGTATATCTCAATTTTGTTTTAGCTCCCTGAT
Organism: Meta bourneti; assembly: GCA_933210815.1. Lineage (NCBI taxonomy): Eukaryota > Metazoa > Arthropoda > Arachnida > Araneae > Tetragnathidae > Meta > Meta bourneti. The sequence goes on along the minus strand of OW119923.1, from coordinate 116,474,623 downwards.
GAATGTTTGGCTTGCGGGATAGAAATTTCAATCTCTTTAGAACTGGGACTTCAAAGTTCACCTGTTTCAAGCAACCAAGAAGAAAGCTGTGAACACAATTCCACATAATTTTAAACCACGGTCAGATGACGAGGTCACACCTGAACTGGCAATCCAAACTTCCACACCATGCCAATGTGAGGACATTTGAGGCCATGACAGATTTAACATGCACCAACCCCCTATTTACACGATGGTCTTTTGTTGGATTTAAACTCGCAACCCTCCAGTTGCTAGTCCGTTACTCTTCCAACCAGGCTACCGCAGCCTGAGAGTGAGGAAGAATTTGATTACAATAAATTATCTACTCATATTTTAAAATGTTTTACCATGGATTTAACTTGTAGTTTTCTATAAGTTTTAAATAAAAATGTAATGGTAACACACAATATATGCCTTTGTTTTTTTCCTATGCTTGCAACATCATGCTTTGTCTCCAAGAAGCGTAATATAGTGAGGGGCTGTTTGGAGTTGGGAAACATTAAGGGGACCTCCTAAAAGAGGCTTAACTACATCACTGGGAAGCTGGAGTGATGATTGGAAATGAAGTAACATTAACTTAAAACAAGGAGTGTTTTTGTAGGCCACATACTTAGAATGAGGAAAAAAACCATAAAACCAGGTGAGTTTGGGTGGCAAAATTTTGCACTCATAAGTTTTGAAATAATTGTTGCAATATCGAATTCACAGAATTTCTTAATTTTGATATTTTTGAGAGGGTGATGTCTTGCGCAGCATACAGCTGTACCGGTCGATACACACAAGATTTCTCAAGATGACCAGATTTAACTCTCATCCCGATTTAAAACAGATTGTCTTCAGATACTGTATGTAAAGTTGCAAAAGCTATTTTTCTTGTATCTTTCAACTGAGAAGGATTAGCAGAAAAGGAGGCAATGGAATGTAAGTAGATATTTTAATTAATGTCGCACAGGAGCAACACAATGGGCTATTGGCGACTGGTCTGTGTGTCAATCCGGAAGGGAAAGATTTGAGGACACATCATTTTGAACCATGGTCAGATGACGAGGTCACACCTGAGCTGGCACCCCTCTCCAAACTTCCATACCCTGCCAACATGAGGCTATGACAGATTTAACATGCACCAGTCCCCCTTGTACACAGCAGTCTTTGGTTAGATTCGAATTCGCAACCCTCCAGTTGCTCTTCCAAACAGGCCACCATGGCTTGAGGCAGTGGAAGAATACAACAGATTGCATAATCATCACTCCAGTTTCCTCAGGTAGGTAGTTAATTAATGTCACGCTGGAGCAATACAACAGGCTATTGGCCACGGTCTGGGATCGATCCCTAAGGGAAAGATCCAAGAACAACGCTTCGGAATTTTAAACCAAGGTCAGAAGACGACGTCAACACCTGAATTGGCACCCCACTCTCCAAACTTCCACGCTGAAGTGAGGCCATGACAGAATCAACATGCACCAGCCCCCTTTGTATACGACGGTCTTTGGTTGGATGGATACAACAGATAGCATAATCATCACTCCAGTATCCCCTGGCATAGTTCAATCATTATTTCATGTTTGAAGCTTAAGAGCTTCTTCTTTCATGTGAACTTTGGAGTGTACATTCAGATGACTTTTGAGTTTGAATGTTTTGGAGCATTTGTCACACTGATAGGGCCTCTCCTTGGTATGTACGTGGTAGTGCTCTTTGAGATGGTCTTTGCGACTAAAGCACTTGTTGCACACATCGCACTCAAACGGCTTCTCTTTCGTGTGCACACGGTAGTGAGTCTTCAGATTCCCTTCGTGCCTAAAACATTTTTTGCACAGATGACACTCAAAAGGCTTCTCTTCCTTATGCACTCGGTGGTGCATATTCAGGGAACTTTCCCCAGAGAAACACTTGTTGCATATCGAACACTGAAAAATATTCGATTCCTTGTGCATCCGGTAATGAGCATTCAGTGTCCTTTCTGCCGAAAAGCACTTATCGCACAGATCGCATCGAAAGGACTTCTGTCTGTGAACTAAGCCATGTACTTTCAGATCACATTCGGACTTAAAACACTTATCACAAAAGTCGCACTGAAAAGATTTCTGTCTATGCTGATCACTGTGATCTTTCAAATTGCCGCTATTCCTGAAACACTTGCTGCAGACATCACACTCGAAAGGCTTCACTTCTGTGTGAATGCCGTAGTGTTTCGAAAGAGACCATTTCTTGGTGTAGCCCTTGTTACATATATCACATACAAAAGGTTTCTCTTTCATGTGAATGTGATAGTGGTTGTTAAGGGTGTCTTTCCGGCTGAAACGTTTGTTACATTCATCACATTGAAAAGGCTTCTCTTTAGTGTGAATTCTGTAGTGATTTTGTAGATTAGCTTTGTGCCTGAAAAACCTGTTGCAGATATCACACTTAAAAGGCTCCTTGACATAATCATGGCAGCGTTCAGCTTGTTCATCTTCCTGGGAGAAATGTTGAATGAACCCGTCAGAATGAATGGACATCTTATTAATCTATGGCGAATTTATTTATCACTACAAAAATGTTCTTTCGGGAGTAGTACATGTAGCAATGCAACAAAACTCGTCCATTGGAACATTTTTGGACGACCGAAGTTGCATTGTTTTTTGTTGAGTTTTTCCGAGAGATTTGTACTCTCCAATGTTTTCATTTATTAATTTCGTATGTGCATTTGAAGTTTGTGCAACAGCAGTGGGGCTGGCTTTTTTTTTTGGTTGGTTGGTTGGTGTTTTGTTTATGTTTACTTCCCAACCGTCGAAGCTGTTGCCAAACCAATTCATAAAACTTGTGTGTCCAAACGAAATCATTTCGGTAGGAAGGCATTTTAACAAACGTCACACTAGAACAATATAATGAACAATTGAAATATAATTTCCGTATTAATCTTTAGTATAGAAGTTACGGTGTACTCCAAGGATAGCTTTTTCTTGTTTATCAATATGGAGTAAATGAAAGGTCTTGTGCGAAAATTAATCATTCGAAAAACAACTCAGTAGTTCCACTTATCGCAACTAGGAACCATACAGCTAAACATAATGTTTACTTTTTTGCCCTGTATTTGAAAATCGAAATTGTCAGAATCCTTTTTGAATCTCACTGTATCAGGAGTTACCCAATTCCTTTTTCCCTTTTTAATACTAAATACAAGAATTTATGAAATCGTACAGATGAGCTAAAGAGTTACATTCAAGTTTCTCATTGTAACTTAAAATTTCTAAGATCTTCAACCATAAAGATGTGGAAACTGAAGCATGTGAAAAAAGGTTAATATTTATTTCCTGGCCACACATATTTCGATTGCTCCCCACGCGTGAAATCTTAAAGCATATTTATCCAAATTCATAATTATTATGTGATACCAGAGATATTGTTTTCTTGATAAATGTTGTGATGTAATTTTTATTTGATGAAGTAACATGAATAAACTTTGGTCCCTCAATTCGCTGTTGTGAAATATTTTTATTTTAAATGATAGAATTGCAATGTGACCGCAGTGCGGTTAGCGATATATATCGTTGTCTATCAGTAACCGTTTACTTTTATTAATAACTTAAAATTATATTTAAATTCTAATCGTTGCTACTCAGGAAATTTTATTCTAATTTCTATTTTATTGTGTTTTATTTTCAAGCATTGTAATTTGCGTTATACAATAGTGAACCAGCCAATTAATACACATTTTCCATTAAAAAATGTACCATGGTGCTTATTTGCAGTTGTACTTTCAATATTGCTTGTACTTAGAATCTGGTAAGGACGATTACAATTCGTTATAGTACAACTTGTAATAATTGCTGGCATAATATAATTTCCCCCTCTCGGAATAGGGGTTTAACTTGTATGCACAACCAGTTCCAACACATAAAGTTGGTTAGCATGCATTTTAATTGTTCATTAAGTTCATCAATAACCTATGAATTTGGTTAAGATACCTGATTGATTTTTGAAAGACTAGACTTGCTTAAATGAGAATAATGGGAAAGTGGTCAATTGCTGGTAGGTGGTCAGGGATTGGCTGGTTCAACTTATGTCCATAGCGTTCAGCTAGTGATATTTTTCTCTTTTAAAGGGGCCACGGTACCCCGGTTGGAAGAGTAACGGACTAGCAACCGGAGGGTTGAGAGTTCGAATCCAACCAAAGACTGTCGAGTACAAAGGGGGCTGGTGTACGTTCAATCTGTCTTGGCCTCACATTGGCGTGGTGTGGAAGTTTGGTACCAGATCAGGTGTAACCTTGTCATCTGACCTTGGTTCCAAATTACATGGTTTTTCCCAAGAGAAATGAGCAAACAGTATATAAGAAATGAACAACAATATATTTTACCCTCTGAAAGAATTTGTAGAAATGGACGTAATATGCAATTGTATGTTGGAAAAAACCATCTGGAGATGCAATGTCAGCAGTTGCAAAAATATCTGTATGTATAATTAAATAAATTGTGTATGTGTTGAATGAACTGTTTGTGTATATCGTTAACTGTTTGTTCCTCACCAAGGTCGCTATAAAAGGGAAGCACCCAAATAACTTCACCTGGTGTTGGCCAGCATCTTTTTTATAATACAAAAAGAACAATATTTTTGCACTTGGTATCATTGTCTGCTGTTACTGTCAACAAGCAACAACTATACCGTTTTTTGCTGTGCTTAAGTCGGATTTTAAAAATTAAGGGCCCTGAACAGGATTGTTTTTAAAGTTTGGTGTTTAAATGCATTTAATTTTGATCACATTTCAGCTCAGGCTCACATTTTCTCACCAAATCACTGGTATCGACGTATCTAGATTTCCCAGATCTTCCGTCTTGAAAAAATGTTCTATATTTTTCTTCGGGTAGAAAATAGCCAAATTTGACAGTGCTTTACTTGGCAAATATTGCTAAATCAGTTATGCCAGCAGAATGGAGTAGGTTTACTTTCTCGGGTGTAAATTTTTTGCTATAAAATAAAAAACCACAAAAAGTGTAACTTATTTTTTCATTCTATATCTTTCTTTAGAACACTTGGAGCATTTTCTTTTTGTTGGTGAGGAAATGGTAGTTGGACGCAAGGATGCATCTTTATTGATAACGAACGATCCGTCTCTCAGTCGACGGCATGCTGTGCTGTGGGTGAAACATCCAGAACAGGATTTGGTAATATTTCACTTGTCTTTCTTATCCCAGTTTAAAAACAAACAAATTACGCTAAGTCATTGAGTCCAAAAAATGTTTTTGGGCAATGTCAGATGGGTCCTTTAAATATCTTCATGTATGACTCCAATGCAATTCAGGATGCACTTTGTACAGGTGGGGAAGAATTTCTGGCCATCCAAGAATATCATCAAATGGCCAGATCGGAACCTGGCAAGCATAGCAACAGTTTTCTGTTGCAAATTGAAGGCAAGCAGCTCTGATAGTGTTTGACTGAGTTACCAGTGATGAAAAGGTACTGGAGATGATCTGCGCGATGCTTTTTAAGTACGGACAGGTGGTGTCCTCTGAGTGTATTTTTCCACAAGTCCATGACATGGGTAGAGTGCTATTAATCCTAAGATGTGTGTGGGAGCCATCTCTGTAGTAATCCGACTTAGCCACCTGTTCACCTTCCTATGTTAGCTGGTAAAGCAGCAGAGCTTTCACACCTTGGGTGGCCCTGCCAGGAGTATATACTCCCAACTTACTTCGCCTGTGCTACCCGTTTCACCCTCTTGCACGACGAGGCCATGGGATAGCACTTTGGTTAATAGGAGAGGTTTAACGTCTTAAAAATGATGTACTACAAATTGTAGCGAGTCCAAGTCACTGGGTGGTCAAATATGACCCATGTGCCATAAAAGATCCCAAAACCTACCAACCAAGTCACTGGGTTTGCATGTTTCTTTAATTATTTGTTTGTAGAAACTGCATGTTCCTGTGAGTGAAAATAAATGTTTCTTTTGTCTAGGGTGATCCATCCAAGAAATCTTCCTTATTTTTGAGGGATGAAAAATCCAAGTATGGAACTTTTATAAATGGCGTGCGTGTTGTAGCGGAAATTGAGCTCTCGGATGGGGATGTCGTCAAATTTGGCCAGTTTGAAAGTGAATACAGGTATTTTGACTCTCCTGTTCTGATGCTAAATTTTGTTAAAATAACCATTCGCATCATTGTTTCTTAATCCTAATCACTTTGTGAGAGCCGAGAAGTCGAAATTTTTCGAAATCACTGCTTTTCTTACGAAAGTAGTATATCTGTATTTTATAGTTGTCTTTTGAGACGTTTTGCTCTTAGACATTTTTTTAATATGTATCCCTGTTCCTTGCTTTGTTCACGTTTGTTGTTTATGGTTTACTATTTTTTCATTCCATGTAAATTTAACAAATTTTGTAATCCTTTTCTTACGACATTCTATTTTTGTGCTTATCTTTGCCCTTCACTTACCTTTTGTTTTTAATGTATTATCTTAAATGCTTTATATGTATAGTGGATTGTTTGGCTCCCCTAATCAATGAAGAGCCATGATAGTCCGGTTGGAAGAGTAATGGATTAGTAACTGGAGAGTTGCAATTTCGTATCCATCCAAAGACTTGTGGACAAAGGGGGCTGGTGCACGTTAAATCTGTTATGGCCTCGCATTGGCTTGGTGTGGAAGTTTGGAGAATAGGGTGCCAGCTGAGGTGTTGACCTCGTCATCTGACTGTGGTTCAAAATTACTTGGTGTTGTTCTCAGATATTTCCCATCGGGTTTGATCCCGGACCATCGCCATTAGCCTGTTGTGTTGCTCCAGTGTGACATTAATTAAATATACCTACATACCCACTTTTTTATATTGCGTACTGCAATGGGTTGTCCAGTTTTGAAATTTAAAAGTTAAGCCTCCATTCTAATAAATTTGTATAAATGAGCAAACGAAAACAAAGGAATTTTATATTGGGTCATCCGGAAAGTTCTGCGGTTTTTCAAATCGAGGCGCTCTTTCTTATTACTATTTTGCTACTGCTGATAAGGAGTGACCTTGATTGAAGCAGATGTGTAAATTTGGTCTTTTCTGCTTTCACTGCATAATTCTAGCTTGTGTTGTGGCACAATTTTTGTTTCACTGCAGTGCTAAGAATGGAGAACCAAAAAGTTCATTTTCGTCATATTATGCTATTTTATTTTAAGAAAGGAAAAAATGCTAGTCAGACTGCTTGTAAAATTTGTGCTGTATATGGACAACCCATACTTTAACACAACAGAATATGCTTGCTCGAATTTCGGCATGCGATTCTTTACTGAAACGAAATGAAGGAGCTCCTTTTTTGAAACGGCTCATTACTGGAGATGAGAAGTGGATACTATACAATATTGTTACAAGAAAAAGATCATGGGGTAAGCCAAATGAACCTCCCCAACTAACATCGGGAGGGGGCTGCATCCCAAAAAGTAATGCTTTGTGTATGGTGGGACTACAAAGGAATTGTTCATTATGAATTGTTGCCACAAAATCAGACAATAAATTCAGAAAAATACTGTTCTCAAATGCCAGTATTAAAAACAGAAATCGAAGCAAAGCTGCTAGAATTGACCAATCGTCAAGGTGTGGTCTTCCAGCATTACAATGAATGTCAAACAGATTTATTGAGTATGGCTGAGATGTTTTGTGTCACCCCGTATTCACCAGACCTTGCCCCCTCTTCAGGTCACTTCAAAATTCTCTGAATGGCCTGTAGTTCAATTCTTTGGAGACTGAAACAGCACCTCGATAAATTCTTTATAAATAAGACTAATGACTTTTTAAAAAAGGAATTTTCCAGCTGCTGGAAAGATGGCAAAAAGTCATAGAACAAAATGGTGCTTATGCGATTCAATAACATTTTCTTAACTTTTTGTACTGCTTTGTTGGTATTTACCCTAAAAAACCCACAGAACTTTCTGGATGATCCAATGGATTTGAACTTGGATTTTTATGCAAGTTAAATAAATTCTGATTATTTAGAATATGAGTTCTTGCATTTTGTTTGAAAAATGTTTTAATGTATGTAAATAAATAATAAATTATACCAGGAAGAAATTGTTAGTACTAAATTTTCAGTAACATTTACTTTGTTAAATTGAAATTATCAATACAATGTCTTGATGTCATTTGAAAAGGGTTAGCACTAAATCTTCTCATTGTAATAAGATCCCTATGTATTGCACTTTTTATGGGTACTCTGCTCCTAGGACTGCGGTAGCCAGGTTGGAAGGGAAACAGACTAGCAACCGAAGGGTTGCGAGTTCGAATCCATCCAAAAACTGTCGTGTACAAAGGGGACTTGTACATGTTAAATCTGTAGTCTCCTCCAATGTGCTCATGTTGGGGTGGTGTGGAAGTTTGGAGAGTGGGTTTCAAGCTCAGGTGTGACCGTGGTTCGAAATAACGTGATGTTGTCCTTTCCCTTCGGGTTTGATTCCGGACCGTCGCGATAGCCTGTTGTGTTGCTCCAGTGTGACGTTAATTAAAAACCTACCTACCGTACTTTACTCCTGGGAGAAGCATCTTTTTAAAATTATTTATTTTTTGTGAAAATGGTCGTAAAGTACATAGATAGATCTATATTAATTAATGTATGTATGTAGGGTTCATGTGCACCTATTGGTGGTGACGACGTCCTGTGTGGATTTGTCTGCCAAGAGGGAGCTCAAGAAGACTGTACACATGCTGGGGGGCAGCTTCATCTCCGAGTGGCAACCCTCCTGCTCTCACCTGGTTATGCCAGAAGTCAAAGTTACCATAAAGGTTGGTTTCGTTTTCTTATATTTTACTAGCAGAATTACCTGGCGTTGCTCAGGTTGAATTGGTTAAATGTTGATTGAAAAGTGATTAGACTAACCACTCATCTTTCTTAGAAAAATGCGAACATTGTTTAAGTTGTACGGAAAATAACTTTTTAACATTGCTTTAACTTTTTCGTAGCTTCTACAATTTACTTCGGACGCAAATCTGTATGCATGTTAAATCCATCCATATAATCCATAAATTATTTATTTTTTGGAAAGTAATATTAAATCAGTACAAATGTAATTAGAATTTAAAATTGTTTAATTATAATGTTTTGAAAAAATTGTTTTTCAGAGCAATACTAGTAAAACAATTTTATTGAAAAATTTGATTCTCGATTCATATTGGTAAAACAAACTGAGCTGCATACCGCAATCGCTTTATTCTCAATGTTTTTTTATGGCAATTTCGAATTGTTTTTAGCCACCTCTGTACACCTAGGTTAAAAAGAACGGGTTAATATGTAGCCTACGCTACCCACAGGGTTCCAAAGTATGAGTTTACCAAATTTGGTTGGGATTGGTCAAAAAAAAGGTGTAGATTTGTATAGAGAACAGAGAGGCCAACTCTGCTTTATATATACAGATAGTGAAACATGTGTATTGCTGGTCATTGTTATGTAATAACAGTGCTATATTTTGTAATATAAAGTATAAATAAAGTAAGTTTGGGATTGTGAGGATTTTAGTACCAGAGAATGTAACATCACACCAAGTTGAAGTAATATGTGTCAGATTCATACTAGGATTAGAAATGTTAAAACCATTGATATATCATTTGTTATGTAAAATTTGTTAAAGTATGATTAGACAATTATGTAGCACTTTTTATGTGTGGTTATGAAGCATGAATAGTTTACAAAAGTGCTACATAATGTTAAGTTATACTTTTCTGAATTTTGTATAAGAATATAACATCTGTGTCAGAGCAAAAGGGGTTTAGTCGAAATGGCTACTTTTCAGAATATTTGAATATTTCACTCTTTCTCACAAATATTCAGGGGGATGCGGTAAGCCCGGTTGGAAGAGTAACGTATTAGCAATCGGAGGGTTGAGAGTTCAAATCCAACCAAAGATGTACAAAGAGGGCTGGTGCATGTTCAATCTGTCATAGCCTCAAATGTCCTCATGTTGGCATGGCTTGGAAGTTTGGAGAGTGGGGTGTCAGCTCAGGTGTGACGTCTTCATCTGACTGATTCAAAATGACATGTCATCCTCGATCTTTTCCTTTGGGTTTGATCCTGTACAATTGCCAATAAATAGCCCATTGTGTTGCTCCAATGCAACGTTAATTTAAAAATACCTCAATCAAATACCAAGATGGGTAATCAATATATTTTCAACAACAGTTTATCACATCTCCCGTACGCAAAAACACTGAGAAACATAATAGTGTTCATTAATAGGACACTGGAACTGTGATGCGAAATTTTATGGTAGATATGAATATATTTTTTAGTACCAAATGTCTCTAAAAAGAAATTAATGGGACTATTTAACTTGATAGAATAAAATGTTAAACAATCATTTTCAATTACGATAGGAATAAATTTAATGTTTTGGCATGACCTCCAGTTAACCCAATGGGCTAACAATCTAGCAGAGTAAGGTACTCAATAGTTAATGCAGGGTTTAGCACAGTTGAAAACGAACACAGCACAATGAGACTTAAAGGATTTATTAGTAGATTAAATATACCTAAAAATATACTTGTGATATCCAATCCAACCAAAAGGCACAAAGGGGGCTGGTGCATTTAAAATCTGTTGTGGCCTCAAAGGCTCAGTGCCAGCTCAAGTGTTGCCTCGTCATCTGATCATGGTTCAAAATGACGTGGTGTTGTCCTTGGATCTTTCCCTTTGGGATTGATCCTGGACCATCACCAATAGCCTGTTGTGTTGCTCCAGTGACGTTAATTAAAGTACCTACATACTTCTTAATAACTTTTATCAATTACCTTGTAGGCCCTCTGTTGTTTAGTATCTGCCAAACCTATTGTAACACCTGAATACTTTCAAGAACTCAAGAAAAGCCTTAGAAGTTCATCATCGTTGATCGCTCCCAATCAGTAAGTTTGAAATAAAGTGCCTGATTGTCAAAACTATTCCTGTGACTTATTCGGATGATGTAATGTATACTGACAGAATCACATGCATAGCATTTGCGCTAAAGTTTCTTTTTTTTATATATACCTACTGATACTTACTTTAATACTCACATTTCATCATACATTATTTAAATGAACGTAAGCATCGATTTGTACATTCGATACCTGAAATTGAAATGAAATGAAACAATATATCTTGCCGCAATTTGTGTACTTCTTACTGGTATCGGTTCTTATTTGCAATAAAGTGCACACCTCAATTGCGTTACCACCAGTAGATTTTGCTGCGCTGATTTCTGTCTTTCAGATTTGTCATTATTTTCTAAGAGATTAATCAGACTAAAGTATTTCATTAGTTAGACAAGCACTTTGGTGTTGTTCAAATAAGTATATTTAAACTAAATGGTAATATTGGGGAATGAATTCTGTTGCTGAGCAGGGTCGTTGTAGCTCTGTTGGAAGAGTAATGGATTAGTAACCTGAGGGTTGTGGTTTGAATCCAACCAGACTGTTTTGTACAAAAGGGGCTGGTGCACGTTCAATCTACCGTGGCCTCGAATGTTCTCATGTTGGCATGATGAGGAAGTTTATAGAGTGGGGTGCCAGCTCAGATGTGACCTCGTCATCTGACCATTGTTCAAAATTACATGGTGTCCACAGATCTTTCCCTTGGGTCTTGATTCCGGACCATCGCCAATAGCCCATCGTGTTGCTCTAGTAGGAGGTTAATTAAAATACCTACCTATGAAAATGATTACATGATCAAGTTAATCATCAAGAGTGAAAAATGGAAACATAAAAATCTTACTTGTAGTATTAACTGAAAACACACAAGTGTTAACCTCGCATGCAAAACCTGAAATTAGCATAGATCTGCAAAAACCGAAGCAATCAGGGACTCGAGGTCGCAGAAATTCTTTCACATTGTTTACCCCCAGTATTAATAAAGGTTTGAAACTTAATTATTTTTTAAATGAATGAAATATTTATTTCATATTTATGTAAAAACCAAATATCATCTACTCAAACAGGTACATTCCACCCATTGGAGAAGCCCTCATAGATAAGGATCAGGTTTCGTTTGACATCAATCTTGATAGGAAGAGTCTGTTTGAAAGCAAGACATTTTTCTTCTTGGATGAAAAGCAGGTAACTGAGGATTAAGGTAAGCGCACACCTATCCGCATCGGACGTCAGCAATTCCGACGATGATACCAGAGAGAATAAAATCAGTTCTGACCCTACAATGTGGATAACATTAATTGTGTTATTAATTACATTAATAATTAAACATTCAATTGTGTTTTTTATTCCCCTAATACAAGCTTCTATCTTTGTGATAATTAAAGATAAAATGAAAATTTCTGCAGATTTCAAATCTGCATAAAATTTTACATCAGATCGTTACCAGAAACATTATTTTCTTTAACAAATTATTATTTTGTACAGTCGTAAGTAGTCTTTGCAGATATTCTTATACTAAATAAAAACGGAAGTATTGCTTCCAAGGAAATATGGCCGGCATTTTCCCTTCAGTTTCCAAGTGAAATGCAGATGCTCCAAATGCAGTGTGCACAGTACACTAAATTAATCCATGTGATGCGTGCCATCTGTCCAATGTGAAATAGTGTGTGCTTACCTTTATCTTGAACTGTATTGAAGTATATATTTTTAAACATCCGAAAGTATCCATGCACTGAAATTATTGAAAGTGCTTTAGACCTAATTCAAAAGCTCTGGTAAACTAGTTTATTTTGGATGACATAATTTCTATTAATATTTCGATACTGATTATTTCCACCAACTGATAACACTTAGAAAATGTGTAACTAAAACCATGAATCTGAAATCATTGTTTTTAGGCAAGCATATTAGTTTTGGTGCTTTAGGAAAAATCGTTTTACAGTAACTCCTAGGTATATCACACTTGCAACTATATTGCTCATTTTTACTCATCTCCCATTGAATGTTCGGGGGCATGGTAGCCCAGTTGGAAGAGTAACAGATTAGCAACAGGAGGGTTGCGACTTCGAATCCAACCAAAGACCTTCGTGTACAAAGGGGCTGGTGCCTCAAATGTCGTCCCGTTGATCTTTTCCCATGAAGTTTACTGTCTTTATAGTAAACACTGGTGTCGTGTATCCGGGATACCAAGTTATCTTTATCTACTTTCATCCCGTTCTATTCCCTGATACCTCTTTTTTTCCTTTTCACAGCACTTTTTACTTTATATGTTATCTTCTGCCCCAGCCCTCACCTCCGTGCTTGCAGGTCGGTAGAGCGAAGGTTTTTGAACTGAGTTTTTGAGTTTTCACAGATGCTTTTGGATCGTTGAGCTGGTCTTGGAGCAGGGGCTAATCAGGGTCCTTGCCGGTGTTCCTTGGCTTCCGATTGGTCATTGAAGGTGGAGCGATTGCTGCATATATCTAATGAGCCAAGGAAGAGAGGATGGAATGTAGGCAGAGGGAGAGTGTAATATAAGCAGAGAGGCTTGTAATGTAGGCAGAGGGAGGGTGTAATTTAGGCAGAGGGAGGATGTAATGTAGTCAGAGGGATGTAATGTAGGCAGAGAGGATGTAATGTAGGCAGAGAGGATGTAATGTTGGCAGAAGGAGGGTGTAACATAGGCAGAGGAAGAGTGTAATGTAGGCAGAGGGAGAGTGTAATGTAGGCAGAGATCTTGGCTTTAGATTGGTTGTTATAGGTGAAGCCCCTGATTCTGGAAATATCTGAATTTAGTTACCTGGTAACGACGATCCAGTTGCGAAAGAAGGAGTTTGTGTACATATGAATTGTTTCATTTCAGTTCAAGAAGCTGCACCTAGGCATCATGTTGGGGGGTGGACATGCTTCGATATTGTCCAGTGAAGCTGTGGATCTGGAGAGGCTGGTGCAAGATGGGAGCTGTGTCATTGAGCCAAATAAAGAGATGACTTGTAGTCAAGGAATCAGAAACCTTCTGCCTAAAGTCTCTGCTATTCTGCAAAAGTAAGTTGGGTCTAAACATATTTGATTCTTCTACACAAAATGAAATTTAATGCTATTCTGCTGTCTCAAATTAAGCTGTTAACACTGGTGTGTAAGATTTATTTAATTACTTATAGTTTGGCGCAGCTTGACCAAACCTGGCTCTTGTGCCATAAAATTTCAATGGTGTGCTGGCTATATGAATTCGATTGCAAAACGGTGATGATAAACAAGTTATAGATTTGTTATTAAAATAAAAATACTTGACTTTCTTGTGGTCAATGACATTCGGGCATTCTGATTTGCTTGTTTTGTAGATTAAGCAACATAAATTATAATGTTGCTATTCTTTGCTTTTAGATCTCAGCATTCAATTGTATTGTGCTATGTCACTTTTATGCCACTCGAAAAGGGTTTGTAGTCATCACAAATATCAGAAACAAAAAAACATGAATGAAACAATGCATAATATAAATTCAACTTGTCTATGCTAATGGTTACTCATCTACGAGTGAATTGCGAGTAATCCAACCAAAGACTCGTGTACAAAGGGGGCTGGTGCACATTCAATTTGTTGTGACCTCAAAAGTCTTCATGTTGGCATGGTGTGGAAGTTTGGAGAGTGGGGTGCCAGCTGAGGTGTGACCTCGTCATCTGAACTTGGTTCAAAATGACGTGGTTGATCCCATACCGTAGCCAATAGCCCATTGTGCTGCTCCAGTACGACATTAATTAACTACCTCCTTGAACTGAACTGTTAAATATTGCCAATGCTTTGCCACTTACAGATGATTTGTAATTTTGCTTTAATAATTTATTATTTGCAAAACCTTTCTACATAACCTTAAATTTATTTGAAACTTTTAATCTCTAATTTTTAAATTGAAATAATAATCTAAAGTGAATAATGTCTAACATTAACAGTATGCTTAAGTTAAATGCATTTAAATACACGATTATTTATGATTTTCAATTTATTGTTTGTTTTCAGAAATAAGCTGCGATTAATTCCAGAATCTGATGTTGGTCTGTCAGTTGCATATTGCTCTACAGAGAAATTTTGTAATCCCTGTTTTATTTTCAGTAAGTATAAAATAGACTTTAATTCCTTTATATCCTACAGTTTATTCGATCATATTGTTTTATTTCTCTTATATTCCATTGTAGTTTGCTTTTAGTTGTTCACTACTGCTGTTTTTCTCAGTTTATTTCACTGCAACACCTTTAGTTATTTGCATGCTATGTTTTACTTAACCAAAATTTTATTCTGTCAGTAAACTGAACCCAGTACTAATCATCTCATACTTTTTGTAATTAAATCTGTCGTGGCCTCAAACATCCTCACTTTGGCATGGTGTGGAAGTTTGGAGAGTGGGATGCCAACTCAGGTGTGACCTCATCATCTGACCGTAATTCAAAATTACGAAGTGTTGTCCTCGGATCTTTCCCTTCAGGATGGATGCTGGACCATCAGCAATAGCCCATTGTTACTTCAGTGTGATGTTAATCCAACTACCTATTATCAACAGACCCTTCTGTGCAGTTTTTTTGCGTGGTTCGACTAGTTAACAATAATTTGCATACTTCACTTTCCTTTGTGCTCCAAAATTTTATTTCATAGAGGACTGAAACCAGTGCTAATTGTTTCATGTTGGGACTGCAATTGAGTCCTTCCAATAGTTATATTGTGTACTGCAAAAGAAATAATTTGTTTTAGATGAAACCTTAAGGAGCCAGAGAATGCAATCTCAGACTCTGAGTCAAAGAGAGGTATATGTACCGGATACGGAACAGCAAGCTGTGAGGTAGAAACTGGTGTTTTCTCTTTTATCTTATTCTATTGGTTTGATGCAAAAGTCTGTCCTGTTTTCTTGAACAAAAATTGAAGAAAGATTTTATTTACTAAAAACTACATTTAATCAATATAGTATGTGCAATTCTGTGTTCGATGACCTTTCTCCGTCTCTCTGGTTGCTGCATCATCCCTCTTTCATAGAAGTTCTGAGGTTGCTGGCTAAAGAACTGATCCAGGTGACGAAACTTTCTGAAGCATTTACGGCATGTGGAATCGTCAACGGCACCCTCACCCTACACAACTTTTGTGTCTGCGAAGCATTCTTGCCTTTCCGGAAATAAAAAAACATGTCGAAAAGGCACCTCATTTTCTGCCATTTTTAATGCTTAACACGATTTACACAACCCAATAACACAATTTTTTTCCCTAAGTACTTCCTGGAATTCCTTCTTTCAAACAACATCGAAACTTCACATGTGTGAAGTAGATAACACTTCGATTTTGCGATGTAGTGCCATCTAGTGCCAAAAATGTGACAAACTTTTGCATCAACCCAATAGAATTGGTACGGCTTTAATATAAAAACTTTTTTGTGGCAATGCTTTTGGTGTGCTTTTTGTAGCGAGTTGTGGCAGGTAAAGGCAACCCCACTTTAATAGTATTATGGTAACCTCACAATTATTTGAACATCTTTTATTAATGTTTATAAATCATAATCTTTTATGATTTTACCATATCTTAACAACTAGTTTCCTAGAATTAATGTGACCTTTTTTATAACATTCATAAAATATTGCCTGGTTCCATTAGACTAAAAACTAATAAATTATTTAACTTTGACACACTTCAATTACAATATTGTAGAAAAGTAAAGATATTTTCATTAAAGTTAATAATCAGTTGTACATGGATTTTTTCTATTTTTTTTTATTTTTTTAAATTATTTTAGCCTGCTAAGCCTAAAATGGTTTTACTTAAATTCTTAGTGACATGAAAAGCACACCAAAATCGTTGCCACTAAAAAGTCTATCAAAGCTGTACCCTAGAATTTATTTTCCAAGGTTCCTACTGACATTAAAAACCTGTTTCTTCTGTTTAGTTTTTAAAGTTCCTTAAAAAGCCTTAATATTTGTTTACAAATTTTTAAAAAGCTCTATTGTTTTGCTATAACAATACATATTTTAATTTATCTGCATTCGAAAACCAAAATCAATCATACTTGACCTAGGTCAAATGTCATTCATATAACTATAATTTCTTTGAAGGATATAAATAATAGATTGCAAAATATGCTTGTTTGAAATTTTATTTTATCAATTTTTTTAGTCTGGTTATGGGACATCTTCACATAATACTGCAAAAATTGAAAGATATTTTTAAATTATTTTGTTGGTTAACTTTTATTGTAGAGGCTATTTCATTTTGATGTTTTAAATCTACATTGGTCTATGTTAAATGTCCCCTTAAAAAATTCTGTTTCTTGTTTCCATATTCCCAGATTAGTAAAAACACCCCTTCCCCAAAAAAAGTGATCGATAAAAATTAATCACAAAGTAAGTACCACATGCAGTACTTGGATTTCGTTTTAAAATAGTTGTTTTAAAAAACCTGGAAATGAAAAATGCTTAATTGTCAATAAAAAGGTTTATTTTCTAACATGGTTAAATTTTACATTCAAAAGGTGGTATGCAATTTTGTAGGCATTGCTTCCAAATACTTCTCCATACATGTTCACAATGTTAATAACACTTTTAAAAAGTTCCTTTCTCTTTACCAGCCTTTGTTTTCAATGAAGAGACGATGGAGTGGCACCCTAGGTTCCCTTATGATTTTTTTACCAGCCTTTGTTTTCAATGAAGAGACGATGGAGTGGCACCCTAGGTTCCCTTATGATTTTTTTACCAGCCTTTGTTTTCAATGAAGAGACGATGGAGTGGCACCCTAGGTTCCCTTATGATTTTTTTACCAGCCTTTGTTTTCAATGAAGAGACGATGGAGTGGCACCCTAGGTTCCCTTATGATTTTTTTACCAGCCTTTGTTTTCAATGAAGAGACGATGGAGTGGCACCCTAGGTTCCCTTATGATTTTTTTACCAGCCTTTGTTTTCAATGAAGAGACGATGGAGTGGCACCCTAGGTTCCCTTATGATTTTTTTACCAGCCTTTGTTTTCAATGAAGAGACGATGGAGTGGCACCCTAGGTTCCCTTATGATTTTTTTACCAGCCTTTGTTTTCAATGAAGAGACGATGGAGTGGCACCCTAGGTTCCCTTATGATTTTTTTACCAGCCTTTGTTTTCAATGAAGAGACGATGGAGTGGCACCCTAGGTTCCCTTATGATTTTTTTACCAGCCTTTGTTTTCAATGAAGAGACGATGGAGTGGCACCCTAGGTTCCCTTATGATTTTTTTACCAGCCTTTGTTTTCAATGAAGAGACGATGGAGTGGCACCCTAGGTTCCCTTATGATTTTTTTACCAGCCTTTGTTTTCAATGAAGAGACGATGGAGTGGCACCCTAGGTTCCCTTATGATTTTTTTACCAGCCTTTGTTTTCAATGAAGAGACGATGGAGTGGCACCCTAGGTTCCCTTATGATTTTTTTACCAGCCTTTGTTTTCAATGAAGAGACGATGGAGTGGCACCCTAGGTTCCCTTATGATTTTTTTACCAGCCTTTGTTTTCAATGAAGAGACGATGGAGTGGCACCCTAGGTTCCCTTATGATTTTTTTACCAGCCTTTGTTTTCAATGAAGAGACGATGGAGTGGCACCCTAGGTTCCCTTATGATTTTTTTACCAGCCTTTGTTTTCAATGAAGAGACGATGGAGTGGCACCCTAGGTTCCCTTATGATTTTTTTACCAGCCTTTGTTTTCAATGAAGAGACGATGGAGTGGCACCCTAGGTTCCCTTATGATTTTTTTACCAGCCTTTGTTTTCAATGAAGAGACGATGGAGTGGCACCCTAGGTTCCCTTATCGGCAACTAAATTTGTTAATGGCATAAGACGGTTTAACGTTGGTACTCCAAAATCGAAGAAAACTATCAATATTCGAAACAATATGCAGAAATGTGACACTTAGGGGACCGTCATGGCTCAGTGGATATTCTCACTGCACTAGCAACCTTTGAGTTGTAGGTGGTGCAGGTTCGATTCCTGTCAGGTGCATTCTTCCCTGGGTGTATTTCTCTCTTCTGTATCAGTAAAATGTTCATTGAGTGTGTATTTCTATTACTTGATTTTGTATGTCCTGTGTCTGGCACAGCATTGCCAAACATGACCCTTGTGCCATGAAAGCCCAACCAACCTTAAAATAATTTTTAAATATCCTTGAAAAGTTATTTTGCTTAAACAATGGGAGCCTTCTATTCATTTCTATATTTTTAAATTGAAATGAAATGTTTATAATTTCTAATTATCATTTTATTTTATTATTTTTATTTCAGAAAGGAAAATAAGCCTAAGATTGCTGATGCAATGATTTTCAGCAGCCTAAATCTGTCCTCTTTCAACCAAGGTTAGTTTTTATTTAAATGTTTTGTATTCTATACTGTATTGTTATGAGAGTTGTTAAAAGACTAACAGCTTTGAAATCATTTCTTTTTCATGACAAAAAATGTGCTTTTGAAGTATGTAAATTTTTTTGCAAAGTGCATAGTTGCTTGTCATGAAGTATAATAATTTTGTATTGTAAATATAGTTGCCATTAATATGTAAAACCCTGAAATTAAGTTCCCCATGGTCTGGAATTTTTTCTGTTTAAATTTCATCCAGCACGTTTCACGTTTTGTCAGATGCCCTGGATGTATTTCTCTTCTGTGTCAGTAAAACTTTCATTGTGTGTGTCTATTACTTGATATTGTATGTCGTGTCTAGGGGCCTTGCGCCATAAAAACTCCAACAAACCAACCAACCCTGTATGACTCTAAGCAATTTTAGACTTTTTGACCAATAGAATCTTTAATAGGATTCTCTCACCATATACAGAAGAAGCAATATCCTTTACCACTGCTTTCATACTTTGTAATGAATATTAGTTTTATTTGAAGAATATTAAATAGTATTTTTTGTATAGAGAGATATTTAAAAGATCAAAAATCAATATTTTTTGGGGTAGGGGACCCCAAAAGAGTTCTCTGACCTACACTCATGGTGTTACAGGGCCGCAATAGCTTGGTTGGAAGAGTAACGGATTAGCAACTTTAAGGTTGCGAGCTCGAATCCAACCAAAGAGCGCCGTGAACAAGTGTGCTGGTGCACTTTCAATCTCTCGTGGCCTCAAATGTCCTCACGTTGGTGTGGTGTGGAAGTTTGGAGAGTGGGGTGCCAGCTCAAGTATGACCTCGTCATTTGACCGTGGTTCAAAATGATGCGGTTGTCCTCAGATCTTTCCCTTCGGTTTTGATCCCGGACCGTTGCCAATAGCCGTCATGTTGCTCCAGTGCAATGTTAATTAAATACCAAATGCCTCATGGTGTTACTGATTAAAATAAAGATGTGGGTTTCGTATTGAAATCTTGTGTTTGCATGAAATTGAAACAGGTTTAGTAAATGTCTCTTAATAAAAGTAAGCTTGTATACAAAGGATAATGATTTTTATTTTAGGAGCTGTTGAGGACATGGAGGTTTCTGATATACCGCTGTCTGCCCAGGTCAAGCGAGAATTGGATGACATATACGGTGACGATCTCGAGAGTAAAATCGATCTTCCTAGAGATCCTTCACCTCCCATTCCACCCTCACCCCAAAGACCTGTCAAACGGCAGAAGAGATCGCTCCCCAAACAGCAGAATGCAGAATCACCTGTTGAAGAGGTTTGTTTGAGAATTCTTAAGACGTTTCTAATGTCCATATAGGTCAAGTATTCTGTGGTTAATTCCAAAACTTCTAGGAACTGCTATATTTGTATTATATTAATTTCCGTCGCAATTTATCATTTCGGGATTAAGACGTTTCTAATGTCCATACAGGTCGTATCCGTGAAGGATGTTACCAAAAATTACCTACCTTTTAAATTTGTTGTTTACTTAAAATAAATTTTTATTTCTTAGGTACATTCTCCTGGGGAGCATGAAGATGTCGGCAAAAGAAAGATGAAATCTGAAGTTCTGACCCCTTCACCAACTAAGAAATCGAATTCATATGGCATTCCCAATGGCATAGGAAGTTCCAAGTTTTATTCAAATGTAAGAAATCCTTGTACATAAATTGGGGTTCCTACATTTCTTAAAAGTACTCATTTTGAATTTTAAAAATGATTGATCAAAAATGAAAATCAAATAAAAAAAAGCCATGGCTTCATGGAACAGAATATTTATTCACCAAAAAAATACAGAATAATTAGCATTTTAATGTAAATGATACAGTATGCATACATGTAAATAATATATTTATTGGAATACATAAAATATAATAATAAACATACACGACATAAAATAATTTCTCACACACAATGCTGGACATATGGACAAAAATAGTGTGATTCATGACATTTGTTTTCCGTCTACACGGCTTGGTCGTGCGGTCTTTTTTTTGCTGCCATTAGCTGTAATATTCTAAAGCAGTGGTTGCCAAAGTGGTCAATATCGACCCTCAGGGGTCGATATAACATTGTTAGGGGTTGAAAGGAAAATATGACATTGTATGGGTAATATTTAATTCAGTTAACTTGGATTACCTCCATTTTGAATGACAACGCAATTAAGAGTGAATATAAAATTCCGTGGCGATTGAAGGCCGAAACTGACTCGTTCTGAACCCAACATTGCTAATCTTGTAGAGTCACAAAGCACACTCCACATTGACTCTACATTAGTATAATAACTAATGTAGAGTCAACTGTATACTAAGTTAATAATAGTCTTATTTTCATATACAGGGTGAGTCTAAACTAATAATACAAATTTCAGGGGGTGATAGAACACAACGAAACAAACACTTTTCCCCATAGAATGTAGGGTCGCAAGTGCAGCGGTTGGCTGCTAGAGAGCGAATTCAAACGCTTGCATAAAAGCGTAAAGGCGATGCGAGGCCTGCATCAGGTGTGGTCGACATTTTGAACAGCTTTATGCAAATCTAATTGTATTGTTTCGTTTTGTCAAATAGTTATTGATGTTTATTTGACATTAAAGCATTGTTTCCATATTTCATGCCTCTTCTCCTTTCCAACTTGAATCGGACCGTGTGTTTGTGCCGAAATGGAAAGCGCTCTCTAGTGGCCAACAGCTGCACTTGCGACCATACATTCTATTGTGAAAAGTGTTTGTTTCGTTGTGTTCTATCACCCCCTGAAGTTTGTATTATTAGTTTAGAATCACCCTGTATATAAGATAGATTGTATTGTTATTTGTTATTAAATTGAATATATTTTTATTCCTCCTACCCCATATGTAATGTTAACAAGGACGTCAGATACAAAAACGTATCCCTTTGACGTTAAGCCAATATAATGATATATTTTATACATACAATAAACACTAAGTATAAAAAAACAACCTAAAAACTCACATAAGTGTCTTGTTTGCTTGCCCTATTATAATCATGTAATATTAAAATAGAGGGGGTCGATGGTCAAAAAAGTTTGATGACCCCTGTTCTAAAGCAAGTTCTCATCCCCTGTATTAACTCAAAAAAGCAAAAATTTCAACTAAAAAGTTATATTGCACCAAAACTTAGTTGATGTCTAAAATAAGTTGATTCAAAAACTTGCAACAGTCAACTTGTTAAAAGTACTTACTTTTGGAAATGAACTTATGTCACTGCCATACAGATTTCATTCTAAATCTTACATCTTGTTTTTCAGATTACTGTTCCACGGGAACCGGAATTGCCTCGCAACCTCGTAAAAATTGAGTATGTGTCTCTAATCTGCCGTAAACCTGCTCCAGTTGTCCAGCTCTACAAAAATTCATCCATAAAGAATTTCAAGAAATTCAGAAAAGTATTTAATTTTTCCTTTTAATCTTATTTTATTTTAACTGAAACGAGATAAATGATTTGTTCTTATAAAATTTCAATGTATCTTGTTTAAAGAAAGGCCGCAGTAGCCGGTTTGAAGAGTAACGGATTAGCAACCGGAGGGTTGCGAATTCGAATCCAACCAAAGACCGTTGTGCACAAAGGAGCTGATGCATGTTAAATCTGTCATGGCCTCAAATGTCCTTACATTGGCGTGGTGTGGAAGTTTGGAGAGTGGGGTGCCAGCTCAGTTGTGGACCTCGTCATCTGACTGTCTTTCAAAATGATATGGTGTTGTGTGTCTCCTCGATCTTTCCCTTGGGGATTGATCCCGGACCTTCGCCAATAGCCCGTTTGTGTTGCTCCAGTGTGATGTTAATTAAAATACTTACCTTGTTTAGAGAACAACAGCAGTATTTAAGGCATTGTATATGTAATATCCAAACTTACAGAAAAACTAACCTTTCATAAAGTGTAAGCATTTTCCTGAACTTTCTTATCCAGCTTTAATGTTCTGTGTTCCCTAACCAATCAGAACACCTCCTTCTTTTCTCTACTCAGAGAAACTTTCCTGCACTGTCTTCTTTCTTATCCCAGTGTAAAAAAATTGCACTAAGTCATTGAGTGCAAAAAAAGTTTTTGGGCAATGGCAGATGGGTCCTTAAAAATGTCTTCATGTATGGCTCCAATGTAATTCAGGATGTGTGAGGCTGGTAGTAAGCTGCACTTTGTACAGGTGGGAAAGGATTTCTGGCCATCAAAGAATATCTTTTTCAAATGGCCAGATCGGATCGTGGCAAGCATAGAGAAAGTTTTCCGGGGCAAATTGAAGAGAAGCAGCTCTCCTGGTGTTTTACTGAGGTACCAGTGATGAAAAGGTACTGGAGATGATCTGTACAATTGCTTTTTAAATACAGAGGTGGTCATCCTTGCACAAGTCCATGTCATGGGTAGAGTGCTATCGATCCTAAGATCTGGGAGCCATCTCTGTAGCAGTCAGACGTAGCCACTTGTTCACCTTCCTATGTTAGCCGGGTAAAGCATTAGATAGGTAATAGAATCAAGCAATAATTTTTAATATAATCACCCTTCGTTTCTGTCAGTTTTTCTCCTGTTCTCTTTTGACTGTAAACAGTCAGATCACAAATCATATCACTTTCGATCAATCGGATCAGAGTGGGTAGCTACGCATGCGTAGCTATTTGCTCTGGATCGGATCTTTCAATCAATATGTAAATCGGGACAGTTTGGATGTGAAACGCCCCTATATTCTGATCGGTTAGAGACTGACATAAGCAGAGTTCATTTATATCTTGAGTTCTATTTCCATTGGTCGTGTCCTTTTGTTTGTGAGCCTTGTTGGTTCCCGTTTCTAATTTCCATACCATGTTTATGTATGGTTTTTTTTTATGCTGGCTTTTTTTATATATTTTATTCTACCAAATTTTTAAGTCTTACCATGCTGTATTCGTTTTCAACTGCTCAACCACGCATTTCTACTATAGCCTTACTTTGCTAAATTGTTCGCCTTTTAAGTTAACAATTGGTTATGGGCACTGGAGATTCAGATTGCATGCAGTCAGTCGGTTTATGAAGATTCCTGCCCAACCGACAGAAAAGTTTTTCTTCTGCCATTTGAGAGGTAGTCCTGTGGGTGGCCATATCGAATAGTTCCTGCTTTTTTTTTTGAGAACCTGAATTTGCCAGCTATTAATTAAGGACTCAACATGAATTGAAAAGTTGAATGCAGTAAATTATTTTTCTTCGATCGACATTTTTACACTAAGGATACAATACATTTTTTAGAATAGCTAGTTGAATTTTTTAAACTTGTAAACATTGATCTAAATTTTTCTCCTTAAAATGACCTTCAGCTGATGAAGAGGCTCTTTGTGTAGATTGGACTTGAATTTTGGCATTGAAAATATAATAAGTGTGCAGTATTCGAGTTTAAACATTTTAAAATATTGGGCAAAGTACTTTTTCATCTCTGATGTTATCTGGAGTTCAGTCAATTCATGTTCGAGGTGGGAACTTTTGGCCTCAGTACGCACCCCTCAGAGGGTTAACCAAATGCTGGAAAGTTTAAAAGAACATTTGTTGAAATAGTTTACCGGACACTTCTAGGTGCCGTTTAACTACAACTGCCCTGTATTTGTACTTTTTCTTTATGGAAGTTGCAAATTTAAAAATATATGAATATTTATAGGTCCATCCTGTAAAAGCACAGGCCTTACCTCGAATAATCGGTGCTCATGAACTGGTTCCTCACGATAAATTGGCTTCGGCTGTTAATAAAGAAGTTTGGGAAGATCCAGACGAAGTAAGTTGAGTGTTTTCGTATTCGTAAATGAATGATATCTTTGCATCCTAATCTATTTTATCTAGTCACATTCTAAAATTACTCTTACTATATTTGAGGTCAGCTCTCTCTCTCTTTCCACTTGGACCGCGGTAGCCCGGTTGGAAGAGTAACGGAAGGTCGCTAGTTCCAATCAAAGACCATCGTGTACAAAGGGGGCTAGTTCACGTTAAAACTGTTGTGGCCTCAAATGTCCTCACATTGGCATGGTGTGTAAGTTTGGGGAGTGGGGTGCCAGCTTGGTCACCTTGTCATCTGACCATGGTTCAAAATGACTCGGCATTGTACTCGCATCTTTCCCTTCAGGTTTGATCCCATACCGTCGTCAATAGCCTGATGTGTTGCTCCAGTGCGATGTTAATTAAAATACCTACCTATCAAATCCGAGCAGTTCATTTATACTGCCTTGTGAGACTTTATTCATCTTTGGGGTATTCTGTATAATTAAGTTAAGCTGACCTCAAGTATAGAGTGAACTTAACTTCAGTCTTTCCTTTGTATTGATTTACACATCTGTTCTTTTATTACTCGCATTTAAAACAAGTTATGTTGAATGGAGAGAACAGTTTTGTGTAAAAATGCATAAGCAAAGTATAGTCCATTTTTATTTATTATATTTATTATTATTTATTTATAGACAACAGTTTAAACAATTCTTTTGCCTGTTTTTAAATTTATTTGCAGGAAGCTTTGCCACAGCCTGTTAGAGGGGAATTTGAGTAAGTGAATCACCTCTTTTGATTTAATTGAGTTTTTGCCTTCATTGTCTCTGTTTTTTGTGAGCATTTGATTGTTCCAATACTTTGTTATCTGCCACTTAGAAAAATGGTAAATTGTAAAAAAAAACTAAAATTTATCAATTTCATCTCTAGAAGCTGTTCAAAGTAAGATTGTAACAATTAGTTTCTACTATCACATACAAGGTATTCAGATTGATTGCTTAATAATCACACCACACAATTCCTAGTCAAAAACCAACTCTAAAAAGTGTAATTTTTTTGATTGGACGTGTATTCCAGAAATATTCACGGGCCGCAGTAACCCAGTTGGAAGAGTAACGGATTAGCAATCGGAAGGTTGCGAGTTCGAAACTAGGTCCAACAAAAGACTGCCGTGTATGCAGGGGCTGATGGACATTCAATCTGTTGGGTCCTCAAATGTCCTCACGTTGGCAGGTGTGGAAGTTTGGAGAGTGGGGTGCCAGCTCAGGTGTGACCTCGTCATCTGACTTTGGTTCAAAATGACGTGGTGTTGTCTTCAGATCTTTCCCTTGGGGATTGATCCCAGACCATCGCCAATAGCCCGTTGTGTTGCTCCAATGCCACGTTAATTAATTATCTACCTACCTTAGTGTATGCTTTGCCCCATTTGCCGTGAAATGGGCCTAAGACCGGCCCTCTGGTCTTTCATTGCTCATCAAAACTTATTTTCTAACTAATAAATATGAATAGTGTATGATTTTGTGTATTTAAATGTTTGATAATTAATCGAAATTTTCTAATTTTTAGTTGGGATACTCCTGCAGTATAAATTTGGGCAAGTTCATAGTATAATATAAGCGAAATGTGAACTTTACTTATCATTAAATGAACTGAAGAGGATTCATTGCCTTATATGAAGACCTGAATGTATCCTGTTAATTATATAAGTAGCACAGCATATTGAGATTTTATTATATTTATCTGAAGACTGAGTCTGCATCATGTATGAAATTACAAAAATGTTGTCTGCTCCAAAGGAATCTGGAGATCAAATCCATAACTTAGTACAAAAGAATATGTTTTGCTAGACTTAATATTAACTAACTTTATGCCGAATGCATTATATAAGTATTTTTGTACATATGTATGAAATCTTTTTGTAAATATTGGACTTTTATAGTTGAAAAATAAATTTTATGTATGAATTTTGAGAACTCTTTTTGATACTTTTAGTTTAGTATAAGAATATTTCAAATGTATGTGGAAAATATATTTCTTTTGGATATTGAGAGATTTTAAATTAGTATAGTAGCGTAATGTTTACAAATCTAGATGTCAAGATTGAATTTGCTCTACTATGAACCAGAGTATGCCGATTTAAATCAAGTGATTTTTATTTAAAAAATCATTGATTTAAATCACTTTAATTTTCTCAATTTTAATAATATTGAAAATGAAATAACATAGGACAAAATGGGATGATACAAATCATTTTAAAAGTTTGCTTCTACTCAGTAACCTCTTAAATTGATCCTTTGTATTATCCTCTCTACTTTGGTCCTCTGCTTTGGGGACACTAAAGATAATTGGGATGCACTGGATTCTAACTTGGAGATATGAATGGCTTCATTATAAATATTTTGGAATTCTTTGTTTTGTTTACATAAACCATTACCAATATTGTCAGTATATTTTTAATATTAATTACCTCATGTTGGAGGGAGGGCTTGGCTCCAACTATCAAAATATTAGAAGAGTTCCTTGTCTCTAGAACTTTGCGACCCTATTGCTAAATAACCTAAGACACCACTGCATATTTGGTTACTCGTTATTTTCATATTTATTCCTTATGTTTGGAGGTCCTACCATTAAATATTTTAAAGGGTACCAAGGGATCGGACATGCTTGGTGTAAGTGGTTTTTTAACAAATTTAGTTTCTCATTGGAACCTCCTGTTTGGGGGACAAGGGATTCGGGTCCCTAGTGGTTAGCGCTCATGTTGGGATCACAATGACAACTGACCAACAAATTCCCTTTGTTAACTTAAAACAAGTGTCACTGACAAATCCGTTCATCAGCAGATGCTGAGTTTTATATAGATGAGATCAGTCCATACATAGTACAAAATGTTTTAGGATAATTTTGACACTCTTCCCTGGAAAGGTTAGTTAGACTTAAACTGGTGCCTTTTCAAGAAGGAATTTATTATTTCTAATAAGGGCATCTAGAATTCCTAAACACTCGGATATGTTTAACATAAATTGATATTATCTAGTAACTGCACAGATTTGCATGTCTCATGTCCAAAAGGTTTAAATCATAGGGAGAAATTAATTCAAATCATAATCTGACCTGATTTGAATCAAGTATCCCAATTGTTTAAAAAAAACTCACTATTTTTTCCACATTGTCTCAGATGTCTCTTGGAATTGGGGAAACTTTGTATTTTAATATTAGTGTAGAAGACTGGAAAGCCAAAGATAAAGACTTCACCTTTGCTACTTCCATTTATATGAAGAATATTTTCAACTTAACAGTTTGACTAACCTTATAGTTTTTACACTTAAAACTAAGTTGAGTAAATGAAAAGGCCTGAAAATTAAAATTTATTTAATTATACGTAAAAATGTATTAAATTTAAAATTTTATCTTTCCAAATAAAATGCTTATTTTTTCATATAGAATTTTAAGTATTATGGATTTATATCATGAAATTAAATAACCAGCCCAAGGATGATTTTTATTGTTTTAATCTTTCAAAAATTAGTCATGCTATATTTTCTTAACTCGTATATTAATATTCACCATAAATATTTAACATTCCTATGTATTAATATATAACATACTATCTAGATTCTACAATGTGATCTGCATGTCATTTTTGACACGTTTAAACAGGAACAACAAATTAATTAAAATCATAAAAATCTGATTTAAATTAAACAAAAAATCCTATTTTAATGATAAAAAAATCATGATTTTTCACACCCTGACATAAATCAATACTATCTAGAATCTACTGAGATTTGCATGTCTTATCTAACAAGTTTAAGAGATAACAGATAAGTTTATCAGTTCCTTTTGCGAAAGCATTGTATTCCATAATATGTAATTTCCTTTTGAGTGGGAAACAATTTGGTTCTGGCAAATTTAAATGAGTTTAAATTTAGATTTTCGTGTCTAGCAAACAAAAATTGTGTTCATAAGAAACAAGTTGGGTAACAAACAGGACAGAAAATTAAAATTTGTTTAATTTTTATTATGATTTATAAAATATATTGAATTTAAAATTAAATTTCCTCACTTTGTTTAAATGATTTTTTTGGAATTTTAAGAATAATGGATTTGTATCAAAATACAATTCCAATGAAAAATAAAAGTAACAAGACCCAATGATAGCTTTTATTGTTTGAATCTTTCAAAAATTTGCCCTGCTAAATTTTCTACATCTATATATATTAATGTTTGACATAAATCAATATTATCTAGGATCTATACTGTGATTTGCATGTCTCATATCTAACAAGTTTAAACATGTAGAGGCAACGCGAATGAATAAAAATCATTAAAATCCGATTTAAATAAAAAAATGGATTTGAATAAAATAAATCTGATTTTTATAATTTAAAAAAAATCATGATT
The DNA here is from genome assembly GCA_933210815.1 of Meta bourneti. Classification (NCBI taxonomy): domain Eukaryota; kingdom Metazoa; phylum Arthropoda; class Arachnida; order Araneae; family Tetragnathidae; genus Meta; species Meta bourneti. The sequence continues at coordinate 116,445,301 of OW119923.1, read as the reverse complement.
TTTTTTTCATACCGTTATGAACAACACATGAACAAAAGGAGAAGGTTGGATTAATTTTCCCGCTGCTGCATCAACCAAGTAAACCTCGTACGATTATGACAGAAATGTTGGTATCTGGTTTTAAACAAACGTCTGTAGGATAAATGGTGTGTATCAAACGAGTATGGATTTTATCTTAAGTTCTCTCTCCAAACTCAACAACCAGGAGAGTTGTCTTAAAGCAGCGCTACTACAGGCGACTTTTTGCTACTATTTTCCAAACTTGGCGACTTTTTGCTGCTATTTTCCAAACTTGACGACTTTGGGCTGCTACTTTCCAACCTTGGCGACTTTTTGCTACTATTTTCCAACCTTGGCGACTTGTTGCGACTACTTCCCAACCTTGGCGACTTTTTGCTACTATTTTTCAATATTGGCGACTTTTTGTTACTATTCTCCAATCTTGGCGACTTTTTGCTAGTATTTTTCGACCTTGGCAACCATTTGCCACTTCCCAACCTTGGCGACTTTTTGCTATTTTCCGACCTTGGCTACTTTTTGCTACTATTTTCCGACCTTGGCGACTTTTTGCTACTGTTTTTCAACATTGGCGACTTTTTGCCTCTATTCTCCAACCTTGGCGATTTTTTGCTAGTATTTTTCGATCTTGGCAACCATTTGCCACTATTTTGCAACCTTGGGGACTAGGGTTATAAGCGCAAAATCGTCTCAACCTTTCTTTAAACGTATAGTGGATGGAAAAATATTTTGAGGATTTTTCTTCAGGGAGAAAATTTTTCAAGGGATGCAGATTTCGAAGTATTGGCGCTAAGTCATGGCAACCATGGAAGAAAATCAGAATTTGTGGTTGCTAGATTGTCATGTAAACCTTATTAAGAAAATATTTAGCTTTTTAATCTTAAAATTTAAATGTCGGTGAGATGTTCAACGTCTATTTCATGCTTAATCAGCACATTTTTTTGTTTTAACCAATTTATTTTATATTTGAGCAACTAAAATAGCATTTAAGAGACTTTGCTACTATTTGGGAAATGTTTTGGCTGTAACAGCTCTGTTGGAAGTTTGATAGATCATGTGCAATGACTAACTGCATATTAGCAGGTCTAAGACTAGCATCTCTGGGAGCCGTGGGCAAATAGGAAGAACAAAGCGTCATGCGCAGACCAATCAGAGGTGCCTGCGTGGGCGGTGAAAACAAGCTGATTGATCTGTGCCTTTTTCCTATTTTTTCCAAGTTACGGTGAAAACTGATTGACATCGTGACAAGCAAATTGAACCAGACTCTTATTTATGCATCGTTCATAGTTAAGCAACTTCAATCTTAGCATCCTCGGTGATGTAAACATTATGTTATGCTATTTTTTATAGCGTATACCAGAGGTCGATAGAAAAATACAAGACTCCATTGTACTTTTACTTGCGTTATTTTACTTGTTTTTATTGTACAATTGCATTTTGTATGTATCAAAATTTTGTACCTCAACTGTACAATATCTTTTGATGTTCTAGCCAGAAGTGCCCATCCCCCTCAAGCCCAATGGCGCCAATCCCCCCCCCAAAAAATTTTTTTTTTCTTTACCGCACCCCTTAAATCCAGTTAACCATATAACCTTTATTGAAATCTCAAATTTCCAACGGAATCCACACAAAGCTCTATATTTCGTATTTTGTAAATCAGTTAGAAATAAATAAAATCAAGAGATAAATTTGAATGAGATAAATAAAACCAGAACAGCTAGGAAAATGAACAGTTTATATTTATAACAGCGATTTCATGTATAATCATGTATGCGATTCATATATTACGCTTTGCAAATGAAAATAACTATAATATAGTAAAAACAGTTGTTTTGAAAGATTCTGGATGTTATGAATAAAACAAATATTTTACCTTGACCTTTTGTATAAGAATAATTTTTATATTCATAAAAAAACTCTAAAATTGAGTGAATGGAAGAATAGAATATAAAAAATGGAACAAACACATCAATGAAGATCAGTAATTCAATAATCAGATATTGAAAAAACGAACTAAATGTGTAAAAATTAATGATCTGTGTATTATCGTAATGTTTACATGAATTGCGTAAGTATTCATAAAACCTTAAAAACTAAATTGTTTTAGAGTAGTGACAAAAACAGCTATCTTATGCGGAGGGAAGAGAAAACATTCGAACACTCTAGGTTGAAAAAAATTTATAGTATGACCAGAAAATAAATTCTTTAAGCTCAGGGATTTATGTACTACTTTTAAGATTTTAACAGAAGCTTTTTTCTGTGCACTTGATATGGCAAATTTTCGATAATTTCATTTGTGATTTTCTTGAGGATGCCATTCTCAGATGATAGTATCAATGAGCTTGACAACCAATCATCCCGTAAGCTGCTTCTTAATCTGTTCTTTACAATCTTTAAACGGCTCATCGTCCTTTCCGCTGAGCAACTTGTGACAGGTAACGATAAAAGGATACGATATACAGCATGGTGAGTTGAGGAACTGCTGACAGAGACTGCAACCATCTGTAAGGTCTAATAAAGCCTCTTTTTACCCACTGATCAACAGACAAAAGCAACTCATCATGGTCTGAATTTTCTTCCTCATCTCTATTCTTTACGGACTTCAACTTCATTTCCACCTTCACCTCCTGAAACGTCAGATTCCCTGTCCTGTCCTTTTATAGCATTTATAATCTACTTTGGATGCAAAATTATAAAATTATACTAAGTTGACTGATCCTAAATTTACACTTTTCTTTCTCTAAAAGCAGGTCGGAAATGTAAGTAACCTTATACACATTTGCAAAAGTTTCTAGTTCCTCTATTATTTGGTCACTTTCGAGATCGTAAAACCCACACAAGTCTTTCACTGATGAAGAATCAGGCGAGAATTTATATCCCTGCTTTTCTTTTTCTCTTGCAATTTTCAAAATTCCTTCATGTGAAAGTACTGAGATTATACTAGAAAGAGAACTGTCAGGAGGATCTGTCATTGTGTTGTTTAATAAGTGAATCTAGTATGTGAAAATAAACTCCCACTTTGATTTTCTTAAGAGGATCATCTATTCTTTCATCGATAGCCATTTCATCCATAAACTTCTTTCGTTTTCTGCTTCTGCGGTGGGGTTGCGAAATATTCACATCAGCGAAGGCAATAATTGAATCATTTACTTTATTCCACTCCGACTCCGCATCTTTACAAGTTTAGCTTGGGCTCCAGCAACAATTTCTGACACACTGCTACAATTAATTATTTTTGGTTGTAGAACAATTGTGATTGGTGACAACACTGAAAATAGCTGAGGCAAAGTGTATTGAGCAAATGTTTTCAAAATCGGTCATTTGTTTCCACAGGCCAGTTGCCAGTGCCTTTGAGTCATTAGCAGCTTTTTTGTCAATGGACAAACTATGCAACGTCTCCTTTATTGTGTCATAGTAGGTGACAACTGTTTGCAGTGCATCATTTCTGCTTGACGATCTTGTAGTTTGCACTCTTTTCAGTCTCCTTATTTTGGTTGGACCCTTGTCCAAGTTTGTAGTAAAAAGATCATGCCATGTATGACCTGACATGAAGACATAATTCCTCTAAAAGAGAAAATAGATTTTTCATTTGGGGGCATATGTCCATAGGGGGCCATGTTCCACAATTAACGCAAATCTGTGCGAAGAACACCATATATAGAGCGCTTTGGGACATTCTCTCTGGATTAGCGCTTTTACACCATTGAATTTTCCTCTCATATTACCAGCTACATCCATACTTTGACCAATAATTCCACTTGGGTCAAAACCAAGCAATCCAGTCATCAGTACAATGTCAAGAAATTTTCACAGGTAGTCTTTCCGCATTTCAGGCTCCAAAAGACCCACTTAGGTCCTATCCAACAGTGCATAGAGTGAAGTCTCTGTACTGGAAGGTCATGAGATGTAAAGTCACATAAGGTCAAAAATCAACGATCACTGGAATAAGACATGGATGCCTATGTAGACATTCCTCTTAGCCCTGCAAGCTAAAAGCAAAACCAGACTATAAAGGTAGAATGGAAGGAATAGGGATAACTACCCGGATACTGGTCGGGGCGGAGGGGCTGCACTCCCAACTAAGAAGACGCCCCCTGGGTTTGAACTGTCTCCCAGGGAAACTAGCCAGGCAAGACATTGTAGATATCATTTTCCCCCGTTTGCAGTGTCCGCGACCAACGGACACAAATCCCTGTTTGCATAGTGTCGACACTATATGTTTAACGTAAATAAACGTTGGTAATTTAGGCTGTGTCGGTTGTGTTCATTGGCCCATTACGTTGCAACGGCCTTGCGCAGAATCTGCCCCACAAGGGGAATCTAGAGTATAACAGCTAGTAGTATAAACAGCCCGTTTTTCATAGCTGCATAAACGCAATGCGATGGATGAAGGTATGGGGCTTTAATAAGCATAGAGCATCTTACCTAATCCGATCAAGGAGGCCGACAGCGTAAATCCATTCTTGCTGGGAAAGGGAGGGAAAAGTTTTTTTAGTCGTAGCCGTGCGGAATAGCTGTTTTTTCCCCTTCATTCCGCGAATGCCTCGTCGGTCTGCACGCGCCAGGAAATAACTTTCTGCCTGCATGCGCTTTCCGTGTATGGCCCGAGGGAACCGTACTTATGGAAAGCATTCGATTACCTGCGAAAATTAAAACAATTTACTTCCATTGGCAACTCATCGGCCAAATTTCCAGAGCATCTGCCTCGGGATAGGAGTTCCAATCATTTTCGAGTGGCTTTTGTTGCTCTACACGAAGGAGGGGCAATTATGGAAAGCATTTGGTTACTGTCAGCCGAGATGGCGAAAATTAAAACTAGGTATGGCCAACACTGCTCAAGACGGTTTGCCTCGGGATAGCACTACCAATCTCATTGCGTTTTGTGCTTCCTTTATTATAAACCTCTAGGCCTTCAATTGTTCTCTAAACACGATAATGGCTCGGAAGCCATTTTACCAAATTATTTTCGGTAGTTTGTATAGTTCCTTTCCAAATTCGCGTTCATCTTGCCAGCCCTAATTCTTAATGGGTAAAATTGTTGACGTGAAAAATGTATTCGCACAAGCATGTCATTACTTGCCAATTATAATTTATAAGGGAAATTACGCCTAACAATCGAGAATGGAGCTTTCAGGAGGTCTACTGAAATATTCAGTAATTTTAAGGTCAGGTATTTAAAGGATGAGCAATGTGGGTTCAATGAAAGTAGCCATAGCTTTATTTTTTAATAGGAGAGATGCTGTGTTTTGATTGTAATCAAATATCTAGTTAAAATAACCTCAATTATGAAAATCACAAGCGTATTAGTGGGATAGGACTCGAGATTGCCACTCTCATTCAATAGAGATTGAAGCTAAAAAATATGTGATTGGTTTTTGTGCAATTGTTGGGATGCCGTAACTTAGTTGGTAGAGTCGCGGATTAGCTACGGAAGGGTTGCGAGTATGATAATATAAAAATATTGATTCAATATTAGCAAAGAGGTAGGTACTTTAATTAACGTAGCACTGGAGCAACAAACGGACTATTGGCGACGGTCCAGAATCAAACCCGAAGCTACAGGGAAGGATTTCTCTTATCTTACTGTCTTTTTTCTGGACCAAGGCCTCGAGACTTTTAGCATCGTTTAACCGCTTAATATGACACCGATAAGCCCTGCTTCAAGTGCAACAGAAAACGAATGCTATTGTATTATACACAGAGCAGATTTCGTTGTGTGTGTCTAACAGTTTACTGGCTTTCTAATTGCATTTCAAATTACCCAATCCAATAAACTCTCCTTGTCTAATGCCACATTATTTTTCTATTGAAAGCTCTGCCGGTTTCCTAGTAGTCCCTCTTGGGAATTTCCCGTTGAGCCACTCCTTCACCAAACCTTCAAGATCTTCAATCTTTTGAGGTTTTCTGCAAAAATTACGTGTTTTGAGTGGGGTCACTTTTTTTTCTAGAAGGAGCGGTGCATCTAGAAACATTTGAATCGCGTCACTTGCCTCCAGTCTAACAGCTCCAGTGCGACGTTAATCAATTACCAACCAATCCAACTGCGATCGTATCCTTGGTGGTTGACAGCAAGCATTCTGGACCCTCATGGTGGTCGTCTGGACGAGATATCTCGTCGCTAGCAAAATGGGTCAGATCTTGATGGACGACATATCTCGTCGAAACCACTTGGAGAATACATCAACAGAATCGATACATACATCAAACAGAAACGATAAAAGAGATCTTGACAAATCTCTTTAAATTGTTGCGATTACTTTCGAAAGGTACCATTGAATAAATAATGCACTGTTAATCAGATGTTAGGCAGGTAAATAATTAACGTCACACTGGAGCAACACAACGAGTTATTGGTGAGGGTCCGAAATCAATCCCAAAGGGAAAGATCGAGGACGACACCACGTAATTTTGAGCCACGGTCAGATGACGAGATGAAACCTGAGCTGGCATCCCACTCTCCAAACTTCCACACTACGCCAACGTGAGGATATTGGAGGCCACGACGTGTACCAGCCCCCCTTCGAGTCCCTCCGGTTGCTAAGAGCCAGTTGTGTTGCTCCAGTGCGACGTTAATTAAAAAATGCCTACATATCTACCCTCAGGTTGCTAATCCGTAACTCTTCCAACCGGGCTACCGCAGCCCACGTTTAATCAGAAAAGAAGCAAGAAGAAAAGTAATGCTAAAAGTTTACCCCCAGGCATTGCCTCACAGCAGCTGAAGGAAGCGGAGTGAGGACACAGAAAGCTCCTATCTCGCAAATCGACAGTTGGAGACCTTTTTCTGTGGCAAGGGTTCAATTCCCATTCCGTTCACGTAACGGGGGCGAAGCGGGTGACGTCTCAGCTCTCCCCGGGGCAGGAACGTCCCTTGGAATTGACGTCTCCCTCAATTCAATGGAATGGAAGAATGCAAACAGGTGCTCTTTCCCGTCTCATCTGATTTCGCTTCTTTTCGAGAATTATTTCCTTTGAATGAAGTGTGAGTTGGACATTTGTTCTAACTTGGTAGCGGATTTTTGGGTGAAGCGACGACGGATATAGTTATTATAGTGGAGATAGTATTGGATGAGTAGGTAGGAAGTTAATTAACGTCGCACTGGAGCAACACAACGGGCTATCCGTGACGATCAACCCCGGAGGGAAAGATCGTCATTTTCAATCACGGTCAGATGAAAAGAACAACACCTGAGCTGGTACCCCAATCTCCAAACCTCCACACCACACCAAAGTGAGGACATTTCAGGCCGCGACAAATGTAACGTGCACGAGCCCCGTGTAAGCCAGTCTTTGTCTGGACCGAGTTTTCGAACTTGGTTGCTAATCCGTTGCTCTTTCAACTAGAGGGCTGCAGTAGCCCCATTGGAAGAGTAACGGATTAGCAACCGAAGGGTTGCGAGTTCGAATCCAACCAAAGACCGTTGTGCACGAAGGGGGGCTGATGCACGTTCAATCTGTCATGGTCTCCAATGTCCTCATGTTGGCATGGTGTGGAAGTTTGGAGAGTAGGGTGCCAGCTCAGGTGTTGTTCTCGTCATCCGACCGTGGTTCAAAATGACATGTTGTCCTTGGATCTCTCGCTTTGGGTTTCATCCCGGACCGTCGCCAATAGCCCGTTGATAAATGATAATAGATGCTAATTAAAATACCTCCCTATTTAAAGTGGTAGGTATTTAAATTAACGTTGCACTTTAGCAACACAACGGGCTATTCGACATGGTCCGGGATGAAACCCGAATGGAAAGTTGGTTGGTTGGTTTTGGGGTTTCATGGCGCAAGGGCCCTATTTGGGCATGCTGCTCCAGACACAATGCAATATCAAGCAATTGACTCAAGACGTACAATATGAAGTAATAGACACGCATAATGAAAGCTTTTACTGACACAGAAGAGAGAAATACACCCAGGTAGGAATACATCTGACAGAAATTATGACTGCGCCGCCTACAACTCGAAGGTTGCTAGCGCGGCGGACCCATCCACGGAGCCTAACTCCCCCCCCCCCCCTCCCCAAGGGAAAGACCCGAGAACAACGCCTGGGCCGTCGTGGCTCAGGCAGTATATCCGCCGCGCTAGTAACCTTCGAGTTGTACGCGGCGGAGGCATGATTTCTGTCAGATGCATTCCTACCTGGGTGTACTCTCTTCTGTGTCAGTAAAAGCTTTCATTATGAGTGTCTATTACTTCATATTGTACGTCTTGAGTCAATTGCTTGATATTGCATTGTGTCTGGAGCAGCATGCCCAAATAGGGCCCTTGCGCCATGAAACTCCAAAAAAACAAATCGAGAACAACACCACGCTACTTAACCCTTTCGGGCCTAATGAGCATATACGTCCCAGAGATTAGACTGAGTAAATAAATCCCACTTTTGAATGGGTTTTTACGTTTTCAGTGTTCTTAAGGAATTAGGGAATAGAAATATGACTAAAGAAACCTGGCAGTACTTTCAGATTGCAAATGGCGGACTTATGGTTTTGAGCACGCCCATTCATTCTGATGAATGAGTGACCGGAAACGAAAAGGTGGTACAAAATGAGACGTTAGTTGCCCATTTCCCACTACAATATGTACATGAATGGAGTTGTGATGAAATGGCTACTTTTTAGGGTCATGGCAGAAAATCAGACAAGTGGTGGAAAAAGATTTTTAGTAATGATTTCTGTTGTGAATGCATGGATTACGAAGTGTGATGTGGAACATAAAACAGAACCACTCTTATCATTCAGGGTCCCCTTAGCTGAGCAACTCATAAATGTTGGAAGGGAGAAAGCAAACACAAAGAGAACGCGAAAGTACGGTCGTCCGTCGAAAAGAGCAAAAACTACTAAACTACTTTTCAGAGTTAAATTTTAATCATGCAAAAGTCGGGGCGAAAGGGTTACAACCCCAAAAAATCAAACCAAATCGAGAACAACACCACGCTACTTAAAAGTGGAAAACAATTTAAAGATCTCTGGAGGCATTCTTGTAAACATTCAAGAAACTCATCTGTGGTGAATTCGCAAACACATATCGACAAAAACAAAGCAATTCGTTGGATCTCCTCCGCGGTTGATTGAGCGATGGATTAGAAAACGGGGAAAGTGGATGTTTGCTAAACTGTTGCACCCGGGGTATCAGACAAACACAGCTCGTGTGACACCTGTGAACTCGTTCCGGTGGAAACCTCTCCTACAGTGCGATTCCAAATTGTTTGGGAACACAAAGAAGTGGGAAATATGTTCGCACGCGGTTTCTTTTTCTCTCATCGTTTATGGCTTCCATTGGAATTCCCGAGCCACTTAGATTACAGAAAAAACTGGGCAGCTAAGTATTTTAATTAACGTAACACTGGAACAACACAACGAACTATTATTGGTGACGGCCCGGGATCGTTCCCCGAAGGGAAAGTTCCGAGGACAATACCACTTAATATTGAACTACGGTCAGATGACAAGGCAACATCTGAACGGGCACCCCACTCTCCAAACTTCCACACCACGTCAACGTTAGGACATTTGAGGCCACAACAGATTTAACGTGCACCCTTTTTTTGCGACCCACGCCCACCCCTCAGGGCGCACGTACGGCATTTATTGAATACTATTTACATATTACACTATAAATACATCTCGCTTTACATTTAGCAATTAATTCGAACATCAATAAGTAACATGGTGAACACAACAAACAAAACGCAATTTAGAATTTTTACAATTTAAAGGGCAATGCCACACTGGTACAGATAACCCAAATATGATAGTAGATGTAAAAAGATAGATACGAGGTACATAAGAAAGTCTATAAGTCAATTTGTTCCGTAACAGCAGGCCCCACCCAAAACAAATCATGAGAATCAGAACAAAACAGAACATAAAAACAGGACAATAAACCATTAATAAATACAATAAAACATTAAAAACTCACATAAAATACAAGGTATCATAAATAAAAAATGAAACATTAAGACAACATAAAGGAGGGAGAGGGGAAACAAGCAATTATTTGAATAAAATAATTATTTTAAAACTTAACAAATAACCGATAAAAGCCAGGATAATATTTAATATACAAATATTTAAAGATAATATAAAATATAATTATACTTTGTGGAGGATAGACACTTAAACTATCTACCATAGTCCGTGCTAGCTTCGAGTATATTAATTTGCCGGACATTTCTTAGATCGGCAGTCGTGTCCCACTTCATAGTTGGTTTTAAATTTAAGGATCGAATATTGTACAATTTATACACCTTTTAGGATTATCACACTTGTCTTCCAAATGTTCTCCCCACAATTCATGCAAATATTTTTGTCAGTGCACTGGCTCTTATTATGACCAAATTTGCCACAGCCAGTACACTGACGGACGCTCTTCAATTCCTCTACCGGGACTTTTTGATAGCCCAGGTAGAGGTAGCCTTCCCTCACAATCTTTTTAAAAGCATCCGGGGCCACAGATGCCACCCAATGGTTGCCTCTAATTGAATTTATTTTAAACATTTTTTATCTAATAGCCCGTTGCGTTGCTCCAGTGTGACGTTAATTGAAATACCCCCACCCCCACCCATTTTTATCTCCTCATCCATACAGTCATTTTTTAATTTAAGTGCTGGAAGGATTTCCTCTTTTCTAATTTCTTTATCTAAACCAAGAAGGATCACTTTCGGTTTCCTTTTTTCAGGTCTATAGATTTTAAAAGCCTTATTTAAGTCTTCATTATCTTTAAGTTTATTTTGCAGCGTGTCGATTTCTCCCGGACTAGCAACCGAAGGGTTGCGAGTTCGAATCCAGCCAAACGCCGTCGTGTACAAAGGGAGCTGGTGCACGTTAAATCTGTCGTGGCCTCAAATTTCCTCACGTTGGCGTGGTGTGGAAGTTTGGGGAGTGGGGTGCCAGTTCAGGTGTTGCCTCGTCATCTGACCGTGGTTCAAAATTACGTGGTGTTGTCCTCGATCATTCCCTTTGGGATTGATTCCGGACCATCACCAATAGCCCGTTGTGTTGCTCCAGTGTGACGTTAATTGAAAATACCAATACCAATAACGGTTGCTTAGTAACCTTTTAGAGAGGCTGCGTAGTAATCCTTTTATGATCTTTTCGAATCACTTTGTTTTGAAGTATGGCTTAAAACATACGAAGTCTCTTATTTTTGGATTAGTGAGAAGCGGCCGCTTCCTTCGACAATCGTCTTCCATTCAAAGGAACGTCTGAAGAACATCTCCGCATCGAAGCGCTCCGAAAGCGAATTCCTCTCCTCTTCCAAGATGCACGAAGTGGTTTTCGAACTCGGCGCCGTTTACCACCTCGTTTCGGCGATCTTTCGTGGCGCCAATCCGTTTGACCCGGCTCTGCGCTCTACCTGTTGCTCGCTCAGTTGCCTCACGGATAGGCGATCGTTTGGATTACACCTCGCGCGCTAATTTCTGGATTATTCCGATTCGTGCTATTTTTTGACACTCTGCCCCTTCAGCTAATGAGTAAGTACCCTGGTTATCAATTATCGTATGCATAATTTGTAGTGATCGTTTGAATTATTTGTAGTGATCGTTTGAATTATTTGTAGTGATCGTTTGAATTATTTGTTGTAATCGTTTGTATTATTTGTAGTGATCATTTTCGTTGTTTATAGTGATCGTTTTCGTTACTGGTAGTGATCGTTTGCATTATTTGTAGTAATCGTTTGCTAGTATTTTTCTTGCGAGACTCGGGTGTTTGAGAAGAATAGAATGATTCACAAATCGATAAAAATGACAGCACAAGAATATAATTTTTATAGGTCAGCCAAAAGATTGAAAATCTTCAGGTATGTTTTTGCTATTTAATGTAGAATTCCGTCAGACGTTATTACAAATTCGTGAAACTCTTGTGTGATTTCGTTACAAAGTTGAGAAGATTTGATATCGTAGTTCATGTAAAAAGACTTGCATGTTAACTGAAAAAAAAAATTTTCCATTTTCAGGCTACCACTGTTTTTGAGAAAATGCGAAATTTTAAGTGAAAAGGTTCGACGTGGAGTACCATACGAATTTTCATTCAAAAACCTTTTTCGAAATGTATATAACGCCATTTAACTCTTTGAGGAACACGATTTTAAAGAAAAAAAACCCAAGTTGCACAGAATTGTTTATTCACTTATTCAGCTTTAAAATTAGTTTAAAACATCAAATAACATGTCTTTTATTATAAAGCGATTTATTCACTCATAAATTTTGACGAAGAAAAAACATTTTCCGTTATGAAAGACAAAAATTCACAGCACAATTCGCCAGCCTTAATCACAACAGTGTCAACAACTTAAGTATTAATGCGTTTTGACAAGTGTCAATTTTGTTTTCAGTTATTTACCGTTCGTTCATAGCATTGACAACTCAATGGAAAACTTCCGATACAATATTAAACTATAACTGAGTCCTTTCAACATTTTGAGGTGGGTTAAAAATATCCCACCCTGCATAAAAAGCTAAGCAAAAGGTGGGACAGTTTTTAACCCAACTATCCCCAAAGAGTTAAATTAAGAGCCCTCAATTGTTTTCGAAAAGCGTTACGTACGAATTGAGCCAAACGTGTTGATAAAACGGTAGTTCAAATAAAGAGAAAAAGCTTAAATAATAGCATTCGATGCCATTTCTCTAAGTCGATTTATCCTGTTTGGAATGGAAGCTTTTCGAAAACAAAACTGCAAAAGAAAATTTATCTGTTTTGGTTTGGGGCAAGGGCGGTCGTGACTTGCTGAATCACACACACAGTTTCTTTTCACTCTTGTCTGTTTTGAGCATTCAGTAATGCAAAACATTCAATTCATTGGTTTAAAGACCAGTTTAGAAAGGAAAACTAAGCTATCTAGGAAATAGGAAATTTTCAATAAGTCAATAATCGTGTAATTTTGTCAATAATTGTAATCATTTTCAATAATCGTGTAATTTTGCTCAGATGTGACTCGTAATGTGTGTAAATATTCGGGTGATTTGTAGTCCCAGTTAACGGAGGCCCTCGGTAGCCCGGTTGGAAGAGCAAGACTAGGGTTGCGAGTTCGAATCCAACCAAAGACCTTTCGTGTACTAAGGGGGTTGGTGCATGTTAAATCTGTCATGGCCTCCAATGTCCTCACAGGGCCGCGGTGGCCCGGTTGGAAGAGTAACGGACTAGCAACCGAAGGGTTGCGAGTTCGAATCCAGCCAAACACCGTCGTGTACAAAGGGGGCTGGTGCACGTTAAATCTGTCGTGGCCTCAAATGTCCTCACGTTGGCGTGGTGTGGAAGTTTGGAGAGTGGGGTGCCAGCTCAGGTGTTGCCTCGTCATCTGACCGTGGTTCAAAATTACGTGGTGTTGTCCTCGGATCTTTCCCTTTGGGATTGATCCCGGACCGTCACCAATAGCCCGTTGTGTTGCTCCAGTGTGACGTTAATTGAAATAACAATAACCAATGTCCTCACGTTGGCGTGGTGTGGAAGTTTGAAGAGTGGAGGCCAGCTCAGGTTCGACCTTCTCTTCTGATCGTAAAAATAACGTGGTGTCCTCAGATCTTTCCCTTCAGGTTTGACCGTCGCCAAGAGCCCGTTGTGTTCTCCAGTGCGACGTTAATTAAAATACCTACCTACCGGTGTGGCCTTGGCGTGTTTTCAATTTTTTGACGCCAAGAAAAATGGATAACACCAAATTGGCAAACATTAGCGACTTCACCGTATGCAATGATTTAACCTACAATTTCGTCACTTTTTTGTGAGAAAATGATTTTTCTGATTTCAATGATCAGTTTTAATTTTTTGATTCATTGTTCTGACAGTCGCTAAGGAATGTTTAAGAATTCTGTATCTCAAGTTTTCTAATCTGTTGTGTGAAAAGCTACTGACAAAAAAATTACCGATCGTTGTGTTTATAATGTTGAAATTTTTGCTGCTTGATCTCGATAGGTAGGTATTTTAATTAACGTCGGCACTGGGGCTACACGACGGGCTATTGCCGACGGTCCGGGATCGATCCCGAAGGGAAAGATTCGAGGACAACACGTCATTTTGAATCACGGTCAGATGACGAGGTCAAACCTGAGCTGGCACCCCACTCTCCAAACTTCCACACCACGCCAACGGGAGGACATTGGAGGCGACGATAGATTGAACGTGCACCCTCCGGTTCCTAGTCCGTTACTCTTCCAACCGGGCTACCGCGGCCCGAAGAACCGATTGAAATCCCTAATACTAAGCCGGTTGGCCTACTGCGCTAGCAACCTGCGAGGTGGCGTAGGATCGACTCCAGTAATTTACTCCGGTCGTATCTCTTCCGAGTCAGTAAAACTTTCCTTGTGTGTATCCATCTCTTGCCTTTGGCCAAATATGGCCTTTGAGCCATAAAACCCAACCAACTTCAAATAACTATATGAAATTCATTTTAAGTCCATGCAGTGGATTGTTTGAGCTATATATTGAAAACATTTGAGCAAAATCAAGAAAACGATTGGTAGGTAGGTATTTAATGAACGTCGCACTGGGCAACACAACGGGCTATTGGTCCGGGATCAATACCAAAGGGGAAAAAACGATTGGAAGGATAATCGAAACTAAACGCTTTTGTGATAATTCACTTATAGTTATATACATAGTTGATGCTTTCTTGGGCTCACATAAAATGTAATTAATTTTTGTTGAAACTCCTTGATATAATCTTTGGAGAGTGGGGTGCCCGCTCAAGTGTGACCTCGTCATTTGACCGTGGTTCAAAATTACGTGATGTCCTCGTTCCTTTGGGATTGATCCCGGACTGTCACTAATAGCCCGTTGTGTTGCTTCAGTGTGACGTTAATTAAAATACCAACCTACCGTATTTTTCATGTTTTAGATCTACCTTTTATCTTGGAATAGCTGTTGTGTTGTTCCAGTGCGACGTTAATTAAAATGCATTTGCCTTGGACTTGTAATTCTTAAATATTATACATTTATTGGGTTATATTCAGTCTTGTGTTTGGCGCAGCTTGTCCGCTTTTGGACCTTGAACCATAAAAACCTGGCATCCAATCCTTGATTTAATCTGATCAAATGAATTAAATCGTGTGCTGCACTTAATATTCCAATCCTCCACTCGATTCTGATTTCGAGGTGAATTTGAGGAAGTAATGTGAAATCTAAAAGTGATATCGAATTAAACATGTGGAATGGAGGTTAAACCACTTTTCTTGAAAAAAAACTTAAATGGAACAGGAAAATTTTCAGGTAAAATAGGAAAGAAATCGAATATTCTAAATAAGCATTCATAAACTAGTTCTGATGGACTGAAACGAATGCATAATTTAAAATTTGACAATTTAATCTTGATATTCGTTGGAAGAGTAACGGATTAGCAACCGGAGGGTTGCGAGTTCGAATCCAACCAAATGCCGTCGTGTACAAGGGGGCTGGTGCCCTTTAACCCTTTCGTGCCTAATGGGCATATACGTCCCATAGATTAGATTAGGTCAATAAATCCCACTTTTGAATGGGTTTTTACGTTTTCAGTGTTCTTAAGGAATTAGGGAATAAAAATATGACTCAAGAAACCTGGCAATACTTTCAGATTGCAAAGATTCAAATGGCAACTTTCAGATGGCGGACTTATGGTTTTGAGCACGCCCATTCATTCTGATGAATGAGTGACCGGAAACAAAAAGAGGGTACAAAATGAGACGTTAGTTGCCCATTTCCCACTACACTATGTACATGAATGGAGTTGTGATGAAATGGCTACTTTTTAGGGTCATGGCAGAAAATCAGACAAGTGGTGGAAAAAGATTTTTAGTTATGATTTGTGTTGTGAATGCATGGATTACGAAGTGTGATGTGGAACATAAAACAGAACCACTCTTATCATTCAGGGTCCCCTTAGCTGAGCAACTCATAAATGTTGGGAGGGAGAAAGCAAACACAAAAAGAACGCGAAAGTACGGTCGTCCGTCAAACAGAGCAAAATCTACTAAATTAAACTACTTTTCAGAGTTAAATTTTAATCATGGAAAAGTCGGGGCGAAAGGGTTAAATCTGCCGTGGCCTCAAATATCCTCAAGTTGGAGTAGTGTAGAAGTTTAAAGAGTGGGATGCCAGCTCTCAGGTAGGTATGGTACGTATTTTTAATCAACGTCACTGAAGCAACACAACGGTCTATTTCCAGCTCAGGTGTTACCTCGTCATCTGAGTCAAAATGGCGTGGTGTTGTCCTCGAATCTTTCCCTTTGAACTTGATCCCGGACCGTTGCCAATAGCCCGATGTCGACTTAAATTAAATACGAACTACCTACCTCGTTAATATTCAAAACTCAAAGAATGCATTCTTTTATTTTATTTTAAATAGGACTATTTATCGCCTTATTTAGCATGATTATTATAAATAAGACGGGCCGTCGTAGGCTCACTGAGTATGCCCACTGCGCAAGAAACCTTCGAGTTGTGGGCGGCGCAGGTTCGATTCCTCCCTGGGTGTATTTCTCTCTTCTGTGTCAGCAAAACTCGTTGTGTATGCTTTTCTATTGATATTGTCTATCTTATGTCTGGAGTAGCATGGCCCTTGCGCCATAAAACCCCAAAGCCAACGAACCATCTAAATAAGAATATCGCGGCACACTTTTTCATGCCACTGCAGTGGGGGGGGGATGAGTTCGGCCTCATCCGATTGTATGACAAATTCCAAATCCAGTAACTCAATGAAGAAACATGGAAATATAGTGTCAACAGTTATTAATTGTATAAAAGAAAATAACTATAATATAATACATTTATAACAAAGATATATTAAATAATATAATCTACGTAACTTTAGAATATCTAAATACATTGATCGATTATACAAGTTAAGAATTATAACAGTAAAATATAATACAAAAGAGTTGGGTAGGACCCATACATATCAGTAAGTTACGGCACCAAGTTTGTACACTAGTGGAGAGGTAGGTATTTTAGTTAACGTCGGCACTGGAGCTAAACAACGGGCTATTATTGCCTACGGTCCGGGATCAAACCCGAAGGGAAATATTCGAGGACAACACCACGTAATTTTGAATCAAATGAAGAGGTAACACCTGAGCTGGAACCCCACACTTCCACACCACGCCAACGTGAGGATTTGGAGGCCACGACAAATTTAACGTACAACAGCCCCCCCATGCACACGACGGTCTTTGGTTGGATTCGAACTCGCCACCCTCCGATTGCTCTTCCAACCGTGCTACCGTCATTAGTGGAGAAACATTGAATACGGACTTCCCGATTTATCTGAGCTGCAAAACGCGTCGAAACATCCTCGATCCGAGGGAAAATGGATTTTATTACATTACGTAATATTGAATTTGTATGTTATTAAAATTGAGACGGGGGAGCACCAATTCCACCATGTCAAAAACGCCTCAATCTCCACCATCTAAACGCCACCCTTTCACTCAAAAAATCAACAATTTAGTTTCACTCTTCTAACAACTTGGTTATGGAATTTTGATTTGCTGGATGCCATTCTTTTTTGGTATACCTGGCAATGAAACAGCAGATTTATGTGCAAAACCAACCTTTAATGCAGGGGTCTATAGAAAAATATAAGATATCATTGTACTGTAATATCTGATTCGGTTCACCTCCATCCTGAATGACAACACAATTAAGAGTGAATCGTGGGAACAGTGACGTGAATAGGACCTATAAGATGGAGCAAGATCATGAAAATAGTTACGGAAGCCAATCAATAAGGCCGAAATGACGTATTTACCAATGCTATTGCAAAGAAATAAGCTAGATATAGAATTCCGTGGCGATTGAAGGCTGAAACTTAATCATTTTGAACCCGATAGTGCTAATCTTGCCAAGAGTCACGAAACACCCTTCATATTGACAACTTAGTCAATTGTATACTAAGTTAATAAGTCTTATTTTCATATATATACGGAAGATTGTATTTTTTATTTTGTTATCTAAATAAAATTCTATATATTTATCTCTCCTATCCAATATGTAATGTTAAGAAGGACGTCGAAAACAAAAACGGATCCCTTTGACTTTAAACCAATATAATTGTATAATATTATACAATAAACACTAACTATAAAATAAACCATCTAAAAACTGACATGAAAGTCTTTTTTGCTTGTCCTATTCTAATTACGTAATAACAGAATAAAGGGGGTCGATAAAAAGGCAATCTTGAAGGGCTCGATAGTCAAAGAAGACCCCTGATTTAATGGATCTGATGGAGTTATTCCTTTGTAAGGTGTTTATTTTTCAACTTGATTTTGATTGGAGCAAACCGACAAGAAACGCACCCAACCGTAGGATGTACCAAAATTACGGAAGACGTCAAGTTACTTGAACAAGGACAGCGAGGGGGATGCACAAATATGGTTTACCTTCAGATCCGACGTGCATGGGGTAGCCCGGTTGGAAGAGTAATGGATTAACGTGCAGCAGCCCCCTTTGTAAACGACGGTCTTTTTGTTGGGATAGAAAACGGAGAGAATATCGCTCCCCAGGAATCGTTTTCTGACCCAATCCTAACCTGCGCTTTGTTTACCAGCGAAATAATATTTCGAACGCCACTCAAGTTGGTCATTTTCGCTCCATTCCAGACCAGTTCTTTTATTCCGCTGCTCAATCCTTCAACCGGGTCTGACCCCAATCTCGCACCTCAATACCGGCATTCTTTCCCACCTTGTGTGACCGATGCGAAGCAACCTGGTTTCGCCACAAAACACATCCCCGGCCGCTTTTATCGGTGTCGAGCCGCATTGTCCGGGCGGCTCCGTTGCAATGCGAACCTTTTTTTACGGCTCACTTAAGCGAAAGCGAGGAGAAAAGATGAGTTGTGTTTAAATGGTTCCCTTGCCATTGTTCTAATGTTTTTGTCATGTAACGGGGATATTTGTTGTAAAGCAACGGGCTTACTGGGGACGGTCCGGGATCAAACACATTGGCGTTTGGAGAATGGTGCAAACTCAGGTGTTCATCTGACCGTGGCTCATGGCCAAATATGGCCCTTGCGCCATAAAACCCCAAAACCAACCAACTGACCGTGGCCCAAAATGACGTGGAGTTATCCTCGGATCTTTACCTTTGGGGTCGATCCCGAACGATAGCCAATAGCCCGTTGTGTTGCACAACGGGCTAACATGCGACGTTAAATAAATAAATACCTACCTACCGGAATCAAACCCGAAGGGAACACACCGTTTCGAAGACAACACATCATTTTGAATCACGGTCAGGCAACAGCTGAGCTGGCACCCTGCACTCCAAACTTCCACACCACGCCAACGTGAGGACATTTGAGGCCATGGCAGATTGAACGTGCTTTGGTTGGATTTGCTACCCTCCTGTTGCTAAACCGTTATTCTTCCAACCAGAGGCCCTATTGTAAACAAAGGTGCAGAGATCAAAAGCTGGGACACTTATTAGACCGACAAGGCGTCGTCTTGATCTTCCCATGGGATGCATTCACGCGGGACATCAATCAGGAGGGGGCTCTTTATTTAGGGTTTGATTTTAAGCCTCTACGGCAGGGGTCGCCAAACTGTGATCGTCGACCCTTTCAAGAGTTTTTTGACTTTATCCACCCCTCTATTTTCTATTACGTAATTATAACATTACAAGCAAAAAAGACGCTTATGTGAGTCTTTAGATTGTTTTTTATTAACGTCAAAGAGATACGTTTTTGTTTTTGACGTCCTTCTTAATATTACATATTGGATAAGAGGAATAAGAATACATAAAATTTAATTTAGTTAACAATATTCACTCTTAATTGCATTGTCATTCAAGATGGAGGTAATCCAAGCTGACCGTATTTTAAATATTTCCCGTCCAACGATGTCTTATATTTTCCTATCACTCGCAAGCACAGAAGGAAAACACATTCAATCACTGGTACCAGGCTTCGAAACTTCCTCTTCACACTTTAAGTGGAGGAGAGGAACACAAAATTTAACCATATTCTCACGAGGTAGGTATTTACTTGACGTACTGGTGCAACACAACGGATGAAGGTCCGGTATCAATCTCCAAGGGAAAGATCCGTCATCTGACCGTGGTTCAAAGTTAGAAGGCGTTGTTCTCGGATCTTTTCCTTCGGGATGGTCGCCAATAGCCCGTTGTGGGACGTTAATTAAGCAATCCAACTGTCCTCAGAGCAATTTTTGAACCGAGAGCCATTCGAAGCGAAGTGTTCCGATGCATTCCGCGAGTGGTTCGTTCTCCAGAGAAAATGATCGCTCGGAAGGGTGAACGACTCTGAATCCAGGCAGGAAGCTGTCGCCAGCAGAGGCAAAAAAGGCGTCGATTACGCAAAAGCGAAAGAAGGGAGCTCTCTCTGGAGGTCAATCGTTGCTCGATTACGAAAACACGAGGAAGCAACAACGATTTTGGAATTGCGTCATTGAGATCCCAATGATGTATTCAAAAGATGCATTTTTTGGGGCCAAAATGTAACAGATGTCGCAAAAAATAAGTAAGCTTAAGGTGTATGTATACACTAGAAATCACGAATATTGACCAGAATATTGATTTTGTTTTATGGCTTCAAAAATATTTCCTAATTTCTTAGCTTTTAACTATTTGAGGCACACGATTTTAAAGAAAAAAAAAACCAAAGTTGCACATAATTTTTTATTCGCTTATTCAGCTTTAAAATTAGTATAAAACATCAAATAACATGTCTTTTATTATAAAACGATTTATTCACTCAAATTTTTACGAAGAAAAAACATTTACCGTTATGAAAGACAAAAATTCACAGCGCCACACAATTCGCCAACCTTAATCACAACACTGTCAACAACTTACTAATGCGTTTCGGCGTGTCAATTTTTGTTTTCAGTTATTTACGCGTTTATAGCGTTAGTTCATAGCATTGCCAACTCAATGAAAAAATTTAAATAAAATATTAAATTGTATGACTGAGTCATTTCAACTTTTTGAAGTGGGTTTAAAAATATCCCACCATGCATAAAAAGCTGAGTAAAGGTGGCACAGTCTTTAACCCACATAACCCCAAAGAGTCAAACGATAACAAAATCTTGTAAATATTCTTAATACTTTTCTAGTTACAAGGAATTTTCGTTAGGTACTGTCCCCGGTACAAACAGGTTTCCAAAACTTTGAACTCACTTTCTGAAGTATCGTGTTTCTGCAATAGGATGCTTCGTTCGAACACTGATAACTCAACAATTAATTTATATATTATAATTCTTATCTATATAATATAGTGGATGCTCTGAACCTCAATCAGTTATTAAGAAATTAATGTTTAGTTGATTCTTAAACGTCAAAATTCCTGGAGATTCAAACATGAAGAATAATATTAGGAATAATTCCCAATAGGAATTGTCTTTCTGAACAAATTTAAGATATCACAGCTTGATTATCGGACTTAACGGTGTACAGGCGTGAGAGGTAAGCGCCGTAACGGTCGGCGCGAGCGCAAATTCCGCTAAAAACAAGCTAATTACCTTATTATACCTAAATTAGGTAATTAATAATTAGTTTTATCTGATTTTTTCTCACTGGAATGATTTTAAGCATAAGCCAATGACTTGGGGGAAAAAACTGGATTTTTAAAGTCAAAATTTAAAAAAATCTTCTAGTGTATACGTGCATCTTAGTCAATGCAAATCGAAGTTATTGTTCAGCCCATGTACTGAAACATCGTGGACATGTTTGAAAATTGTCAAGGTAGGCAGTTCAGTCAACTTCGCACTGGAGCAACAACGGGTTAGTGTCGACGGTTCCGGGATCCATCCCGAAAGGGAAAGATCTGCGAGGGCAACACCTTGTCATTTTGAACCGCGGTCAGATGACGAGGTCACCCCACTCCAAACAATAGTTTAAGCAACATTCTAGACGAAATTGAGCAAATCACTTCAGAAATGTTCTCAATGGAGAATGTGGTCGAAAGAGTCCATATCTGCAGCGCTGCTAGAAGCCGTCATTTGGGTTGTGCTAACCCGCTACTCTCCCAACAGGGCTACCACGGCCCCGAAAATTGTCACACATGCTTCCAAATGAAATGCTCATTTTGGTTTCAGTCGCTAAGGCAAGTACAATCCATCGATGGTGGCCGAATGGGTCAAAAACCACTTCTGTTCGCTCAGATCATGGTCTACCGTCACTTCCATCTCGACGTTTCTCTAACTCGTCTTTGCATCGTCCATTCTAGAATCACGCATAGATTTTATTGATCGGGGAAACCGAAACCATCGTGTCAGAATTGCCAACAACCTCTATCCATTAGTCACATTTTAACATCGTGTTCTGGTCTTAGACGGTTTTGTCAACTTTTTAACACAACATCACCTATTTTATCTGACTTGTTGCATCATCACCCACATCATCTATTTTACCTTTTTGCATCACTGGATTTTTATCGCATATATAAAACATTTTTTAATTGTTTCATAATTAAACTCTTTTAAGCTTTAACTTTGACAAATTTTTCTTTGTATTCCATGTTCGTTTACTTCCATGTTTTTAGACTTTTAATTATCTTTATTGCTCTGAAATATTATTTAGTCTTGCGTTTGGCGCAGCCTGTCCCCTGTTGGCCCTTGCGCATAAAACCCAAATCAACCAACCAGATCGTAGACGTATTCAAGACATGGACTCGCAGAAAACACACTCAAGCTAATTGACGCCAATCGAAGTTCCGTTTATCACAAGGTAGTCCGGTTGGAAGGGTAACGGATTAGCAACCGAAGGGTTGCGAGTTCGAATCCAATCAAAGGCCGTGGTGTACAAGGGTTGCTGGTGCACGTTCAGTCTGTCGTGGCATCCAATGTTCTCACGTTGAAGAGGTGTTTAAGTATGGGGAGTGGGATGCCAGCTCATGTGTGACCTCGTCATCTGACCTTGATACAAAATGACGTGTTGTCCTCGGACCTTTCTCTTCGTGTTTGATCTCGGACCGTGGCCAATATACCCTTGTGTTGCTCCAATGTGACGTTAATTAAAATACCTCCCTAGGTGTATTTCTCTCTTCTGTGTCAGTAAAACTTTCATTGCGTGTGTCTGTCTATTGATATTGCATGTATCTGGCGTAGCATTGCCAAATAGGGCCATAAAATCCCAAAATTAACCAAAAAACATTTAGACGTCAGCATGTAGCTCCTAAAGACTGCGGGGGTCGTCGTGGCTCAGTGGGTAGGCTTACTGCTCTAGCAACCTTCGAGATGTATTTGGCGCAGGTTCGATCCCTGTCAGGTGCATTCCTCCCTGGGTGTATTTCTCTCTCCTGTGTCAGTAAAAACTTTCATTGTGTGTGTCTATTACTTGATATTGTGTCTGGCGCAGCGTGGCCAAACAGAGCCCTTGCGCCATAAAACCCCAAACCAACCTAAAGACCAACGGACCTGTTCAAAAGTAATGGAGAATCCGTGAGTTAACGGCATCATAGCCAAAGGCCGACAACAATGCATCCAACGAGTAATAAAACAAACTCGGATGTTTTCAATTTGAATCCGTTTTCTTTTCGCAGTGCAGTGTGGCACATTAAAATGCAATTTGCCCTTCTCACAACCAAAAATACAAATCACTTCACCCTTTTCCGGATCGTGTGGGAAAGCTGTTCGCGAGGAGAGGGTGGATTAAGAGAAGTTTCGAGCAAACGGCGAAAGCGCGAGGCCTGCGGTGGGGTTGTGATGCGTGAAGACAGTTTGCTGCACGCGACGCTGCCGGCCTTCTCGCCGGATTAGAGACTGAAAGGAGATGACACGGAAAGGGAATCTCACTCTCGCGCGCATTGCACCCTTCTAAAGCACCTCTCCAAATCTCCCCCACCGGCATTCTCCGGTGGATGTGTGTCGTTTGACGACAACCTTTTCCACATTTGAGTTGATGCTATTTCTGCACTCGAGGCACTTTGTAATCCTAGTTCGATCCTTTGCCTTCCTCAGGCACCTAAATACCTTTTCGGGGGACGCGATAGCCCAGTTGGAAGACTAACAGATTAGTAAACGAGTTCGAATCCAATCAAAGACCGTCGTGTACGAAGGGGGCTGGTGCACGTGAAATGTGTCGTGGCCTCATATTGGCGTGGTGTGGAAGTTTGGAGCGTGGGATGCCAGATCAGGTGTTGCCTCGTTACCTGACCGTGGTTCAAAATGACATTCTGTTGTCCTCGGTTCTTTCCCTTGGGATTGATCCCAGACCGTCCCCAATAAACCGCTGTGTTGCTCCTGTGCGACGTTAATTACAAATACATACCATCGGAGGGAGGCTACCGAGTGCATTGTACTGGTAGGACGCCTGCCTCCGTACGATGCATTACTCACTAAGAAATCCAATAAATAACGAATCGCAATTTGATTGTACCTGCCTGGCTGGTACTTGGACACGACTTCCGACTGATATTCCACTGCTTTCTGGGGATTTTATATATACATGCAATGGCCCAGACTACTGTTAGGTGAACTATTCTTTCACAAATTCGAAACACACCTGAATCTGCTCCATTGTCAGGTGCATTTCTCTCTTCTGCGGCTTGTCCCCTTTCTACCTTGTGCCATAAAACCCCCAACATCCAATCCATTCTCTCTTTTGTGTCAGCAAATCTTTCATTGTGTGTAAGTCTATTACTTGATATTGTATGTCGTATCTGGCGCAGCATGGCCCTTGCGCCATAACACCCCCAATCTTAACCAATCGGATCACTTCCCTCTTTTTTCATAGTCAGGGAAACTCCCCACACCGAAAGTACGAGACCTTAATGAAGCCTCACACGCAGAGTAAAATGTGCTCAAAATTTTTTGAGCAGTAGTTTGAGAACTCACTAGGAATTGCAACCACCTCGCTGACATCGAACCACACATGGATGCATTGAGTTACACAACAGCAAGGTCAAATATTCCACTCATTTTGCTTATATATTGGCCTTTTTTCGAATGTTATGATGGAAAGTATATTAATTCTATCCATTATATACGACCCCCGGCAATTGCTCTCCACTCGGAACGAATCATTCGTGCAGAAAGGTTGGTGGGTAGGTATTTATTTAACGTCGTACTGGAGCAACACAACAGGCTATCGACGACGGTCCTAGATCAAACACGAAGGGAACGATCCGAGAACAGTACCTCCTAATTTTAAACCACGCGGTCAGATGACGAGGTCAACACCTAAGCTGGCTCTCCAAACTTCCGAAACTCGCCAACGTGAGAAAGGTTGGACACTCGTGCTCCAAAACGCTTAATAAATCGAATTTGTTTCCAGAGTGTGCCCCACCATTTTTCTTCGAATCCCGACCGACGCGTTGTAATGGCATTGAATGTGTTGGTGTTTTGGAAACAATGCTCCTCCATTTGTCAAGTGAGCGTCAGAGGTCATCCGTGCAAGAAACCGTTCGGTGAAGAGACAAAGCGGAGGAGGTGTGGCCGCAGAGGAGCAGCCAAGTGCGACGGCCATTTTGTCCTCACAAAGGAGGGCAGAAGCATCTCGAGCGAGTCGTTGCTCTCAACCTTGGGGATGAAATGTGCGGAATGCTCGCGCGTGGTCCTCCACCCTTCCGAGGATGCTCTTCTGGCGTATCCACAAAATCATTTCGAAGGCGTTTACTTTCCCATTCCAATCCGTTGGTAGGTAGGTATTTAATTAACGTCCCACTGGAGCAACACAACGGGGTATTAGTGACGGTCCGGGATCAAACCCGAGGACAACACCACGTAATTTTGAACCACGAGATGACTGAGCTGGCACACCACTCTCTAAACTTCCACACATGCCGCGATAGCCCGGTTGGAAGAGTAACGGATTAGCAACCGGAGGGTTGCGAATTCAAATCCAACCAAAGACCGTCGTGTAAGTAGGGGACTGGTGCACGTTCAATCAGTCGTGGTCTCGGATGTCGCCACGTTTGAAGTTTGGAGAGTGGGGTGCCAGCTCATGTGTTGACCTCGTCATCTGACCGGGATTCAAAATGACGTGATGCTGTCCTCGGATCTTTCCCTTCGGGTTCGCCAATAGCCCGTTGTGTTGCTCCAGTGCGACGTTAATTGAAATACCTACCTACCTCTCCGAATGCGCACTTCGTAACTCGTGTCTCAACGTGCGATTTTTAGCTATTTGAGAAGTTGCTGTTCTTGTCGGGATGAGGTTTAACCAGCCCATCCCTCAAAAAACCGTACGCGCAAGAAAATTCGGATGTAGTGAATCTCATGCCAGGAAACCAGATACGGCCCTCCAAATATTTTTATCAAGCCCGTAGTCCAGTTTTTACCTCGTTTCTTAAAATTCATCAAAACTTAACTATGACGACGATAATCTCATATTTCACTATTTAATCGTGGCGTTTGAATAATTATTTTTAAATTCAATTACTTCAAATATATTTTTAAATCTACTTTTTATTGGTTGGACAAAATTGGCAGAGCAACGGATTAGCAACCGGTGGGTTACAAGTTCCGAACTCGCTGCAGTCAAAGACCGTCGTGTTCGTAGGGGGCTGGTGCACGTCCAATCTGTCGTGGTCTCAAATGTCCTCACTTTGGCGTGGTGTGGAAGTTTGGAGAGTGGGGTGCCAGCTCAGGTGTTGACATCGTTATCTGGTTCAAAATGATGAGGCGTTGTCTCTTGATCTTTCCCTTTGGGACTGATCACTGACCATCGGCAATAGCCCGTTGTGTTGCTCCAGTGCGACGTTAATTAAAATGCCTACCTACGTCGTGTACGTAGGAGGCTGGTGCACTTTCAATCTGTCTTGGCCTCAAATGTCCTTACTTTGGCGTGGTGCCAGCACAGGTGTTGACCTCGTCGTCTGACTGGTCCAAAATGACGAGGTGTTGTCCTCGGATCGATCCCAAACCCTCTACAATGAATACGTCCACTACAATTCCCCTACACTAAGCAAGTCGGAATTTTCGTGTAGGCTTACTTCAAATACATAAAATTTCAATTTTCTCTAAAAGGCTCGATGTCTAGTGTCCTTGTGTGGCAACATAATTTTCAGATATCATGAAATCGCACAATGTTGACGTCTGAGCACGCATTATTTCACCATGAAGCCATCAGTTTTCCCTGTATGAGTTCTAACCACTTCTTGACCAATAGGACCCTTTCATGATTCTTTCAACCAATAGATGCGACTAGATGTGGAGTCATGTGGTGTTAGACCGGTACCTACAGTATATATTCTGAACCACCACCTTGCCCTGACCGGAATTCGAACCCAAAGCCTGTTGAACTGAGGGACAGAACTTATCACTCGAGCAACACGAACAAAAAGAAACAGGATTCACGTTTGGCGCAGGAAGTTACCTCATATGGCAACCTTATATTAAAATGTATTATTTTAATAGATGAAGAAAGGTATAACATTCTTACCATTACCTACAAAGGCCACTGATACTAAATTGGATACCGATGAAGTTCAAATATGTCGTAAACAATCAAAGAAATACGCACAAAATGGGTCTTAATTAAAATGTTTATTATTTTTTAAATTCAAATTTCATGGATTATGCTACTGGTTTTTTAAATAGAAAAGTCAAAAGGTATAACTGTTCTCAAGCAGCCAAATCAGATTTTCGATAGTCAGCTTCCTAAAGGTTTCGTAAGAAAGTTTCGAAAACGGTTTCGGTGAAATATTGTTATGTATCTTTCGTTGATTCTTATTTATGAAGATATGGAGTGCTGAAGCAATGTCGAATTTGAATCTTCATTCCAGGCGAAGCATTGTCTTCCATGGCTTGTATAACTCTTTATCTGTTTTGACTTCTAGTCCCATGAAATTGTCGTAAAGAATGATGTAATCCCATGTCGGCGTTGTTGGTTTCGATGGCGTCATTTTGCCCAAAAATGAGAAGTCCACGGTTCATTCGATTCAAAACCAGATCCTCTTCAGTCTCCTCTTGTGAGAGGGACAGAAGCGCTGCGCTTCATCAAGACAGCATTTGGTGTCTTGTCACTGCGAGCCTCTTGACTTGAGCAGGAGTTGTCAGCATCTGGTGCTCCGGTGATCTCATCCAAGAGTTGGACAGGTTGGGGCGACGTTCCGTTTCTTTTGGTGCAATCCGGAATCTTGTTTCCAGAGACCGTATTTTCAAGATCATCCAATCTCGTCTAATGGGCAACAGGGCAAGTTGGATCGCCTGTGATTCTGCTTTCTACGAAGATGTCAAAGCCATCGTCTTCTCCATTGAGATCTGTGGCAGATTCTGCACCGTCAGCTTCGTTGGTTTTGTCGATGGAATTCTTTTGTGCCTCGAGTAGAGCCCTACCCGCCATTTCGTCTTCGATGGTTCGCAGACGCAAGTCCATGAATTCCTCGGGATGTTCGGCATTCCACTCTGTGAGGTAGTCGCGCTCGACGTATGGCTTTTCTTCTGCTTTCTGTTTCTTTGCCTCTTTCTTGGCTTGCTTATTTTTGCTTCGCTTTTTTTGAAACTTCTTTCTAAAATAGCAGGTGAGAATCAATTATTTTTTCAGTTAAGACGCAGCAAAGGGAAACAAATGTACATTTATGTTAAAACAGTAAATAAAGTTTTAAAGACTAAAATGTATAAAAAATAATAAGAGTACGAGACACACTTACATTTGTTTCCTGCACCAATCCAACATCTTGAAAGGTAGATAAACGTCTGTAACGACGCAAATAGTACTAAAAAGTATTGTTTGTAGATAGCACTGAAAAGTACTGTTTGTTCGCAAAAAGCACTAAAAAGTACTGTTTGCAAATAAGTTGCAGAGGAAGATTCCTTTACAACAAAAATTCGCTTTACTCAAACGTTTAGAATATCACTTGATCAAAGTTTTAAAAATCGCCAGTTAGCAGTTTGACAGACATAATATGAATGAAGAAATAGTTTTGTAAGCGATACTGTTTAGCTACAATGCTTGATTAACAATCGAAAAGTAATACAATACTATAAACCTATTTGTTTAAAAGCATTCAGAGAAATACGTATTGTTAGATATGAAAACAATTTATTGTTACCAAATAAAAGAGGTTTTTTTTATTTCCATTGTTGCGTTTAATATTTACAAATTTTACTGCTCGTTAATGTGGTGAAGAAATATAATTCTAATAGAAAAATTTGATTGGATATTAAAATTAATAATTCGATACTTTTGATAGATTATATTAAATAACAATTATTGTAATAATTGGAAAACTTCACTTGTTTGATTTTACGCAACCTATCTTTTAAACCTAAAAATTACTTAAAATTAACACTGCAAATCTATACATATAAAGCAGAGTTGGCATTTGTCTGTCCTCTATACAAATCTACACCGTTTAACCAATCTACACCCAATTGGGTACACTTATTCTTTGGAACCCTGCGGGTAACGTAGGCTACATATTAACCACCGTTTTATTTGTCTTGGGTGTGCAGAGGGGTGTAACGTCCAGTCATCCTGGACAGCATTTACTAGGGGGCGCTCTCTCCCGGTCTGGCTGTGCAGATGACGTCAGAGTTAACATCTACAGGAGTCGCCTCTCAAGATGACCTTTTTTAGAATAGTTTATTTACTATCGTTTTTAGAATCATCGTTCAAGTATTCCGTCTGCAAATTCTTAAACTGTAGCTTTATTATTGGAATGTAAATTTTTAAGATAATATAAGATTATTTTTATAGAAAGTGCTTTTTTATCGTCGATATGGTACGGGGTCTAAAGACAATTCGAAATCCTCATAGGAATAATATTGCGCATTTATGCAATCAATGTCAGACCCATTCACACTAAATTTGGTACATTCATCCTGTAGAATTCTGCGAGACACATAGGCTGTATATTAACCCGTTCGATTTGTTCTGGGTCTGCAGGGGGGACTAAAAAGAATTCGAAATTTCCAGAGGAATAATATTGAGTAATATTACGATGAATTATAAACAATTCAACCCGAGCAACGCTGGGTCATTCAGTTAGTAAAATATGCAACTGAGTATTAATGCCCTATCAACGGAAGCTTTAAATTCGATCTCATTTACAATTGCTCTATCATATGTCAGTGACGTATGCATAGGGGGTATTGGAGGCCCAAGCACCGAAATGTTCTTGGTGTTATGAAAATCAATACTGGAATTAGTTTAATC
Source organism: Meta bourneti (assembly GCA_933210815.1). NCBI lineage: Eukaryota > Metazoa > Arthropoda > Arachnida > Araneae > Tetragnathidae > Meta > Meta bourneti. Next base: position 116,415,278 of record OW119923.1, on the reverse strand, counting down.
ATTGAAAATCGAAATTTTGTTAAGCACATAAGCAGGTTGAAAAGGTTTGAAAAAGTCAAATACACTTCTTGCACGCGAAATACTCATTTACTGTTGTGTACGTACAGCAATTTTCTAAATACCTGCCTGGACTCTGATACGTTCACGCGCATTATTCCACCTTGCAACCTGCAGTTTTCCCTGCATCACTTCTAACCACTTTTGACTTTAAAGAATCATTCCAAAGGATTCTATCCTAAGGAAAGAAGAATCTTTCCAAAGGATTATCAACTAAGGAAAGAACCAATAGCCTTTGGAAACGATTCTATTCTAAAAGAAAGGACCGATGCAATCGTTCCAAAGTATTTTATTTCAAGGAAAGAACCAATAGAAGCATTCCAAGGAAATATTCTCTAAGGAACGAACCAATAAAATCTAAAGGTTGATAAAATAAATGGATTCTTTAGAAAGACGGATCCGCGGTAGCCTGGTTGGAAGATAAAGGATTAGCAACTGTCGTGTATAAAGGGGGCTGGTGCACGTTAAATCTGTAGTGGCCTCCAATGTCCTCACGTTGGCGTGGTGTGGTAGTTTGGAGAGTGGGGTGCCAGCTCAGGTGTGACTTGATCATCTGTCAGTGGTTCAAAATGATGTGTTGTCCTCCAACCTTTCCCTTCGGTGATTGATCCCGGACCGTCGCCAATAGCCCGTTGTGTTGCTCTAGTGCGACGTTAATTAAATACCTACCTACCAAATATTGCATGAATAGCATGCCATACGTAAAAATACAACAAAATCATTAACAAATGGATAAAAATCACGTAATTTACACAAGAAGAAATGGCATTAAAAACACAACAAATGAAGGCAACCACTTTGCATCGAACATCCCTTGTTCGATGCAAAGTGGTTGCACAATAAAGCTAGACACTACACAAATAAAGGAAGCCAGACATTACAGCTGCATCGAAATAGAAATTTTCCAAGGGTGTAGATGAAATTGATTCCAAATCGACTCAACTTGAAGTGATGTTTTAAATTTTTGTGTCGAGTTGTGATGGGAGTATTAGAATACAAAAGTACTCGTGTATTCGATACTTAAAAGTATTCCTTGTCCTCGATTATTTTCCAAAGTACTCGGATACCAAAGTACTCGGTTACCAAAGTACTCGGTTACCAAAGTACTCGTATACCAAAGTACTCGTATACCAAAGCACTTGTATAACAAAGCACTTGTATAACAAAGTACTCGGATACCAAAGTACTCGGACACCAAGGTACTCGGATATGCCAAGGTACTCGAACACCAAGGTACTCGGATACATGTATTCGGATGCCAAAGTGCTCGGATACAAGTACTCAAATACCAAAGTACTCGGACACCAAGGTACTCGGATATGCCAAGGTACTCGAACACCAAGGTACTCGGATACATGTATTCGGATGCCAAAGTGCTCGGATACAAGTACTCAAATACCAAAGTACTCGGACACCAAGGTACTCGGATATGCCAAGGTACTCGGATACCAAATTAATCGGATACAAGAGTACTCATCCAAGGTATCGGATACAAAGGTACTCACCCTATGTAACCAAAGTACTGATTATTTTTGTATATGTACTCGAATACTTACTCGAATACGAAGTACTCGATTCTGCCCATCACTAGTTGTGAGGTGTGTCTAAATTTGTCTTTGCTTCGAGGTGCGAAAGGAGGCGCATTCCTTGGCTCTCGGACCGGTTCGAGGTCGATCCTCCGGGGAATCCCTTCCGAAGGTCGTATGCTAAGCTCGACAACTTCCCAAAGAAATCGAGTCACTTTCACGAGAATCGAGTACTTTTAAGAATCGAATTTTTGGAAATTTCACATACCGAATTATTCGAATACATATACAAAGCACGAATGATAGATAGCAAGAATCAGCCATATGGCATATAAGGCTGTGAATCCTTGTACCCGAATACTTCAGTTGTATATTTTTGTATATCAAATACTTTGGATGCATACTTTTATACCTCAATACTTTGGATGAATACTACTGTGTTTGAATACGAGAAAGAATCGAATATAAAGAATACTTTTAAGAATCGAGTACATTTGTATACGAATACTTCCATAACGGAACTGATCTTCAATGAAAACAATTGGCATAGTTTAAGAATACAAAGTCAAATGAGCAGAGTACAATTCTTTTTGACACATTCTTATGTTCCCATACTCTAGTATAGTGGTAGCCAAAGTGGTCGATATCGATCCCCAGGGTTCGATATACCATTGTTAAAGGTGGTTGGAAAAATACAAGACATCATTGTATGAGTAATATTTAATTCGGTTCACTTGCATCCTGAATGACAACCCAATTAAGAGTGAATATAGAATTCCCTGTCGATTGAAGGTTTAAACTGACTCATTTTGAAAGCAACATTGCTAATCTGGTTAAGAGTCACGACTCGTCACATTGACAACGTTACTCAATATTTACTAAGTTAATAAGTCTTATTTTCACATATATAAGGAAGATTATTGTTATTTTGTTATCTTATTTTATATATTTATCTCTCCTATCCAATGTGTAATGTTAAGAAGGGCGTCGAAAACAAAATCGTATCCCTTCGACGTTAAGATCAATATAATATGTGGTGTATTATACAGGGTGAGTCTAAATTGCTTTTACAAAATAAGGGGGCTGATAGTACCCATCCAGACGAGCCATAATTGCCATGGAACATAGGGTCGCATTCCACTCTGAGAGGCAGAAAAGAGTAAAGTCGACAGAGCATATACAAGTCATCGCCTCTGACGTCGTTTTGTACCTGCCTACGTAGCATATCTCCTAAGCAAGATGGCCTGGTCGGTAGCGTACTGGCGTTCAGTCCAGTGACTTGGCCTCCTCGCTCACTGGACCACAACCCACTGGAATTTTTCTTCTGGGGCACATGAAATCTTCAGTGTGCCAGAGGCCTGTATACTCGGCTGAAGATCTCGTAGCGAGAATCGGTGTTGCCGCAGACAAAATTAGCACAACACCAGGAATCTTCGAGAGAGTGCGCCAGTCATTCCTTGGCCGGTGTGAACTGTGCAAAGACACCCGCCACTTTGAGCACTTGCTGTGAGTTTCTCTGATCAATCAATCAGATACTTTTGGTATCGTTCATTCGCTTTCCCAACACTGTTGTAAGTTCAATTCTAATTTGACTCTTTTCTGCCTCTCAGAGTGGAATGCGACCCTATGTTCCATGGTAATTATGGCTCGTCTGGATGGGTACTATCACCCCTCTTATTTTGTAAAAACAATTTAGACTCACCATGTATATACAATAAATTCTAATTGTAAAATAAACAATCTAAAAACTCACAAGCGTCTTTTTTGCTTGACCTATTATAATTACGTAATAGTAAAATGGAGGGGTCGATAAAACGTCTAGATATTCTTGAAGGGGTCGACTGTTAAAGAAGTTTAGCTCCCCTGCTCTAGAAGCAGGATAGAACAAAAATTTAAATAAAGTTTTTATATCCATAAAATAAAAATATACATAGTGTAAATATCCCAGCTCACTGAAAAGGTTTGGAGAACCACAAGGGGAATCGGGGGAAAGGCGCATCCCATTTCCAGAGGTCAGTAGGTCCTGACCCAGCAGAATTCAAGCTGAGAAAAAGATTTACCAAACAATCTTCAAACAAAATCCAATGGCTGACGAACTTTAACAGAAATCAAACTTCATGTAATTTTAAAAACTAACTTCTGAATTAGCGGACACCAACTCATTAATGTGCAATCGCTCCCTTTCCCTGTAAATTCATGGAGCCGTCGTGCCTCGGGTATGCCCACAGCGCTAGCAACCTGCGAGTTGTAGGTGACGCAGGTTCGATTCCCCCTGGTATTTCTCTCCTGTGTCAGTAAAACTTTCCTTGTGTGTCTACGACGCCGAAGTAGCCCTGTTGGAAGAATAACGGATTAGTAACCGGAGTTCGAATTCAATCAAAGACCAAAAGGGGCTGGTGCATGTTAAATCTGTCGTGGCCTCCAATGTCCTCATGTTGGATTGGTGTTGGAGAGTAGGGTGCAAGCTCAGGTGTTGATCTCGTCATTTGAATGTTTGAAATTACGTGGTGTTGTCTTCGGGTCTTTCGCTTGGAGTTTGATCGCTTATCGTCGCCAATAGCCCGTTGCGTTGTTCCAGAGCGACGTTAATTAAAACACCTACCTACACCTGTATGCCAGTTCACAAAATACCTTTAGATTATTTTTCATTATTTCCCATTACACATTTGAAACTTTTTCACTGAATGTTGTACGAATGTTATACCTCGATTTCGGATGCATATTCACGCGCTTCAGTGTCTCTTGTTGCGAGGGAGTGGTTTGAGTGAGTACTTTACCAGTATCGGCAGGGTGGTTCAAAATTACGTGGTGTTGTCCTCGGATCTTTCCCTTTGGGATTGATCCCGGACCGTCACCAATAGCCCGTTGTGTTGCTCCAGTGTGACGTTAATTGAAATACCCCCCAGTATCGGCAGGTAGGTATTTCAATTAATGTCGCACTGGAGCAACACAACGGTATATTGGCGACTGTCCGGGATCAAAGGCAACACCGCGTAATTCCGAACCACGGTCAAATGACAGAGGTCACACCTGAGCTGGCACCCCACTCTTCAAATTACCACAATGGAGCAGTTTGTCCGTTTTTGGACCGTGTACCATTAAACCCAACCAACCAAACTTCCACAGCACGCAACGTGAGAGACATTTAAGGCCCCGACAGATTGAACGTGCACCCCTCGTTGTAAACGACGGTCTTTGGTTGGATTCGAACTCGCCACCCTCCAGTTGCGAATCCGAATCCGTAACTCTTCCGACCGAGCTACCTCGGCCTCATACCGGTATCCAGAATTAAGGTAGTTCAAACATTTCCAAAACCTCAACAAAAATCGTTCTGCGGATGTCCATTTCGCATGGTGCTTATTCTTTCAGCGTTGTGCAACACCCCTGGTCGACACACTCATGAGAGTGGGGGGCCCCGAAACCCGCGGCTTGGTCGCTAACCTTGACCTCAGAGCCCTGCTTATGATGACTTCCAATGGGTGACTACTGTAACGACCCATTGATTGTTCTCAGTGTCATTATTTGGGTCACGCATTGAGACACTGATATTGCTCTGCGTGAAAATAATCACGCGTTCAGAGTCCTTTCGGGGGACCCCGAAATTCTCCCGGTTTTTTTCCTCCTCGGGGGTAGCCCAGCTGGAAGAGCAACGGATTAACAACCGGAGGGTTGCGAGTTCGAATCCAGCCAAAGGCCGTCGTGTACAAAGGGGGCTTGTGCACTGTCGTGGCCTCGAATGTTCTCACGTTGTGCTATGTAAGTGTGGGGTGCCAGCTCAGGTGTTGCCTCATCATCTGACCGTGAATCAAAATGACGTGACCTTTCCCTTTGGGATTGATCCCGGACCGTCACCAATAGCCCGTAGTGTTGCTGCAGTGTGACGTTAATTCCCTTCGTGTATTTGCTTTGTGAAGCTGTTGTTGAAGTGAACCTATTTGGCACTCTGCGCGAGTGTTTTTCTCGTAATAAGAGACACCTCGGCTGTTCCAGTTCGCTGTCTTCGGCTCACTTCCTGCGCGTAGCATACCCGTCACCCCTCAGTGAACCCCTCTCTCGATTTGAATGTTGGGAATGTGGAGGGACGCTTTCGTGTGTCGCTAACTGTAAGAACTAATTCTCCAGAGCGCTGGTGAATGACCAATTTGGGCGCTCCTGAATCCGTCGGAAACAATGGGCTCGATAAATCACCTGATGCTTGCAGAACCATTTTTCTTCGGTGTAGGCGGTTGGAGAAGGATGAAGATGGGTGAGTGTGAATGTTCTCAATTCGTATGCTAATGGTTTCGTGAATACGTCGACAGACTGGAATCTGCATATCTGCTTTGTTTTCACCTAAATACCTTTTTGGGCCGCGGTAGTCCGGTTGGAAAAGTAACGGATTAGTGTTGCAAGTTCGAATTCGACCCAAGACCGTCGTGTAGAAAGGGGGATGGTGCACTGTCTCTAATGTTCTCACGTTGGTGTGGTGTGGAAGTTTGAAAGTGGGGTGCCAGCTCAGGTGTGACCTCGTCATCTGACCGTGGTTCCATATTACGTGATGTTGTCCTCGGGTCTGACGCTTCGGGTTTGATCCCGGACCGTCGTCTCAATAGTCCGTGTGTTGCTCCAGTGCGACGTTAATTAAATACCTAAATACCCTTTCGAGACCCTTTTAGAAAAACAAGTCTCAGCGACTCCTTTGCTCTCATCCCTCGTGAGTACTTCATTAAGTTATTGTGTATTAGTTATTTTAAGGTAGGTATTTAATAAACGTCGCATTGGAGCAAAACAACGGGCTATTGGCGACGGTCCGGGATAGGCGACCCCGCAGGGAAAGGACCGAGGACGCCTAATCATTTTTAATCACAGTAGGATGACGAGAACACCTGAGCTGGCACCCCACTCTCCAAACTTCCGCACGATGCCAACGTGAGGACCTTTGAGGCCACGACAGATTGAACGTGTACCAGTTCCGTGTACACACGACGGTCTTGACTGGATTCGAATTCGCTAACGGGTTGCTAATCCGCTATTAATACCGTGGCCCAGTAAATACAAGATGGGATACTTTTAGGATCGTGTTGCACCAGAGAAAAGCCAAGGGGTTTGGTAAGTAGTTAATTAACGTCGCACTGGAGCAACACTAAGGGGTATTCGTGACGGCACTGGATGAACCCCGAAGGGAAAGGGCCGAGGACAACGCCTCGTCATTACAAAACACGGTCGGATGACGATAACAACACCTGAGCTGGCACCCGACTCTCCAAACTACCACTCCGCGCCAAAGTGAGGCCACTACAGTGTAACGTGCACCAGTTCCCGTGTACACGGCTGGACCGAGTTTTGAATTCGCAAACCTCCGGTTGCTAATCCGTTGCTCTTCCAACTGTGCCCCCGCCAAGTGCCCCCGCCAAATAAATCCTCCTTTCTAGTGAAGTAACGAGTAGTGTTCGATCGGCATTAGCAAAAGTACTTTTATTGTAACCCTATTGAGACTTCCGTTGGAATTAGATGTCACTTTTTCTGTTGGTCCGGTTTGTTGTGTTGGCCATTTCTGTACACGCGAAGGCTACTTATTGTTATCCACCATCTTTCCATCGTTGCTGGGTGTGTGGTGGTTTGTAAGAGGTTCCGCTTCAAGGAGTTGACAAAGTATAGGATCATTTCTTGTTTGACATTTCTATCCTAACTCTAGAATGATCGCGACACGCGCCTCGTTGTTTATGGTAGAAGAGCAATAAACACTATCCATAATCTGAGTATTTTCGGTGAGGCCGTCGTGGCTCAGTGGGTATGTCCACTACGCTAGCAACCTTCGAGTTGTGTAGGACCACGTTCGATTCCTGTTAGATGCATTCCTCCCTCGGTGTATTTCTCTCTTCTGTCAGTAAACCTTCCTTGTGTGTGTCTATTACTTGATGTTGTATGTCTTGTGTCTGGCACAGCATGGTCAGCCTTGTGCCACAAAACCAACCCTTTGAAGTCTAGCTCGAGCCTTTTCCTCCTTAAACTCTCGGTTGGAGAGTGGGGTGCCAGCTCAGGTGTTGCCTCGTCATCTGACCGTGGTTCAAAATTACGTGGTGTTGTCCTCGGATCTTTCCCTTTGGGATTGATCCCGGACCGTCACCAATAGCCCATTGTGTTGCTCCAGTGTGACGTTAATTGAAATACCACCCACCCACCCTTAAACTCTCGGGGCAGAGGTAACCCAGTTGGAAGAGTAGCAGATTCCAAATCGGAGGGTAACGAGTTCCAAATTCACTCCAACCAAAGACCGTCGTGTACACGGTGGCTGGTGCACGTTAAATTCGTCGTGGCCTCAAATGTCCTTACGTTGGCGTAGTATGGAGAGTGTGCTGCCAGCTCAGATGTTGCCTCGTCATACGACCGTGATTCAAAATAACGTGTTGTCCTCGGATCTTTCCCTTGGGTATTCGTCGCCAATAACTCGTGTTGCTCCGGTGCGATGTTAATTTACTACCTACTTTGGAGAAACAAATACGATTCTTGAAATTCCTTCCTCATGTTCCGCTTCTGTATTCTTATTGATTTTTAAATGTTTTGACATTTTAAATGTTTCAGATATACTTATCGATTTTCGCTTCGTCTTGCCTCTTGTCCAAAAGTGGACCATTGAACTTAAAGCAACCCATTTCAAATTATGTGAAGCATTCTGCGTAACGAAACGCTCGTTCTTCGAGGTCATGCCTTGACCAAGAAGCGCATCCAGAATGTCCAAACCTCGTGGATCACAATCGGACCATGCTCAGGAATGTCCACGAGTGAAAGTACGTTTCCTTGAGCAGCTTGTTGCAGGCCACTCCCCGAAACGATTTAGCGTTGTAATTCACTTTTCGTCTGCCCACGCAACCTGTTGAAGAAAAATGCGACATCTCTCCGGAGAACGCCTTTTCGTGCCCCCTTCACCTCTCTCGTGACTGGAACACCCATTATTAGCATGAATGCGCCATTATCTGTGACCAACAAGCGAGTCACGTGGCTTTGTTTGGGATGGAGCTAGGTTGTTATCGTCGCACTGGAGCAACACAACGGACTATTGGCGACGGTCCGGGATCAAACCGGAAAGATCCGAGGACACCTCGTCATTTCGAATCACGATTAAATGACGACGTCGACACCTGACCTGGCACCCCACTATCCAAACTTCCATACCACTTTAACGCGAGGACGTTTGATGCGCTAAAAGATTGAACGTGCACCAGCCCCCTTTGTATATGACGGTCTTTTATTGGATTCGAACTCGTAACCCTTCTGTTGGCAATCCGTTACACTTCCAACCGGGCTACTTTGTTTGAGGCGCATCTCGGAACAAGGTAGGTATTTTAATTAACGTCGCACGGGTGCAACACAACGGGTTATTGTGGACGGTCCGGGATCAAACACGAAGGGAAAGATCCGAGGACAACCTCACGTCATTTTCAACCATGGTCGGATGACGAGATCAATGAATGGATTTTTTTATACTTTGGTAAGTATTCACGTAGGGATGTATGCCCGTACGCGCCACTTGCTTGAGGGTTCACAAAAGTGCAGAAGTGCCTGGCTCTAGGTTCAACAGGCTCTGGGCTCGAATCCCGCTGTGGTTTCGAATCCACATTAAACTGTAGGTCAGGGTCTAGTTAGCTCGTAGCAAATAGATATCTTTAGTGAGGAATGCTTTTTGGAGGTGGACTGTGGCGAAAGGGGACTTTTTGGAGGCAACCGATGTGGTTTCGACCTCCTTCCCAAACAAAATCTAAATATTTTAGAAAATACAAATGAATACGATATAGCCACCTATCGATATGCGATACAATGAGGGGTTAGTTTACTTTAGTCATGCTAATAGACCGGTAAACGCAAAAGTACGTGCTGACTTAGTTTCCAGATAGTTTTGGGGGTTCACTTTTTAGCAATGCAGGCGAATTTCTCTTCCGTGAACTGCCAGGCAAGACGGTTAAAAGGAAGAGGACAAAAGCGTTGCTGATCTCTTCCCATTCAAAGCTAGGCCACCGTGACTTCGAATCCCATTTCGTTTCTCTTTTGTCTTCGCTTTCTCTTTTCAGAGGGACCGGCATGCCAGTAATGCTCTTTTTAAAATACTTTGAACTCGGCTCTGAATTCAGACGTGTATCGAGAGGGTGGCACGGTTAGAAGAGTAATGGATTAGCAACTGGAGGGTTCCAATCCAACCAAAGACCCCTTCGCGTACAAGGGTGCTGGCGCAAGTTAAATCTGTCGTGACCTCCGGTGTCCTCGTGCTGTGGAAGTGTGGATTGCCAGCTCAGGTGTTGACCTCGTCGTCTGACCGTGGTTCAAAATGACGTGGTCTTGTCCTCGGATCTTTCCCTTCGGTTTTGATCCTTCGCCAATAGCCCGTTGTGTTGCTCTAGAGTAACGTTAATTAAAATGCCCCTGTCTACCAAGGAAACAACCAGACCGTTTGAGTCCCACCATCTTGAGGCATGCATTAATGCTACAGATTATTCAATTATTTGGATTTGTGGCACGCATATACACTTCAGTGAATGGTTAACGTTAATTTAAATTTCAAGACACTGAACGCATAGAGGCTTCCAAAACGAACAAAGGTAGGTAGGTATTTAATTAACGTTGCACTGGAGCATCACAACGGGCTATGGGCGACGGTGCGAAACCAATCCCCAATGGAAAGATTCTAGGACACCACGTCGTTTTGAATCACGCTCAGATGACGAGGTCACACCTGAGCTGGAACCGCACACTTCCATAGCACGACAACGTTAGGACATTGGAAGCCACGACAGATTTAACGTGCACCAGTCCCCTTTGTATACGAGTCTTGTTTGATTCGAAATCGCAACTCTCCGGTCGCTAATTCGTTACTCTTCCAAGCGGGCTGCTTCTGGAGATAAGTGAGGTGTTGGGTATACTGAGAGTGTTGCGGTGTGAGACCAATCAGTGAATGTTCCGCGTCCATTTCCTCCTTATCTCAGTGTGAAAAACAGTGCACTTAGTCACTGCATCTGATAGTATTGGCAAATGAACGGTTTTTCTTCATGGTTTTTAAATAAAATAAATTTCACAGGTTGTGCAAATCTTAAAACTTGCCACAAGTGTGTTTTGAATTCGCATTTTTATGAAAATATTCTCGCTGTATACTCTTGTTCAGCCTCAGTTAGAAGTTCTTTCTTATCCCGGTGTAAAAAAACAAACAAATTACACAGTCATTGAGTCTGCAAAAAGAGGTTTCGGGCAATGGCAACTGGGTCCTTAAAAAGGTCCTTATGTATTTCTCCAATTCAATTCAGGATGGAAGGGAGAGGCTGGTAATAAGCTGTACTTTATACAGGTAAAGCTTATAAAGCCTTTATACAGGTGGGAAAGGAATTCTCTTCCGTTGCTAATCCGTTATTCTTCCAAGCGGGCTATCGAAAGGAGCAAAGGAATGAGGTAAAACAGGGCGTTTTAGTTCTAAAATGGGTGCGCTTCTCAAATATATTCCAATACGCGTCATTTAACCGCAAAAAGCAAGGGAAGTGCTCATAAAATCGTGTTGTAGAAAGTGCTCAACCACAGAAATTGTGATTCAGTGTGACACCCATCCGTGCATTAACGAAGTATGCATTTCTTGACATACCTTTCATATGCGAAGAAAGGCATGAATTGCGATCCCCATCTCCCGCCATCAATGCTATCCTTTTTGGCACCAAACGGTAGCCCGGATGGAAGAGTAACGATTTAGCAACCGGAAGTTTGCAAGTTCGAATCGCACCAAAGACAGTCGCATACAAAGGGGGCTGGTGCACGTTAAATCCGTCGTGGCCTCCAATGTCCTCACGTTGGCTTGGTGTATAATTTTGGAGAGTGGGGCGCCAGCTCAGGTGTTCTCGTCATCTGAACGTGGTTCAAAATGACGTGTTGTATTCGGATCTTTTACTAAGGGTTTGATCGCGGTTCGTCGCGAATAGCCCGTTGTGTTGCTCCAGTGCGACGTTAATTAAATACTTACTTCTCATTTTGCGAATAGCATTGCTATTGAAGGGATGTAAATAATTTACTTTTAAAAGCTTTATTTTCAAGATAGTGTATGAAAGCAGATTCACTTCACGCGCACATAGCACTGAAAGATATCGAGAAAACGACACATTGGTGCTTAAGATTATAACATTTTTAAAAAACATTTTCTCAAGGAAATAGGGCCACTCTGTTCGTGTTATTCCCTCAAGCTAAGCCCCTGCACTTTGACGCTCAGAGTACGATGTAATAAAATAGGATGATACATTTTGAAATCGTCCTGGTTCTATCACTTCGCGATTACGTGAAGACCCCGACATTCTCAGACGGGCTCTCATTAGAATTCAAGCCATGAACTAACTCTCCTTGCACGAAGCCTCTGTTGGATCTGTTCATTTAGGCCACTCACTGAAATCTCGTACTTCGCTGTCACACCACTGCTTAATCTCCCCAACCACGAAACACAACGATTTAGACAACAATAAGCAGATTGAATCTGCAGGGGAAAACGAAAGGGATGCATTCCAGAAGCTGTGAATAATTTGTGGGCTTCGACAGGAATGCAATTTTCAAAGTCAGTCGAACGGAACTAGGCTGGAAGAATCCCAAACAGCTATCTTGGCACCCGAGTGTGGCTATAGTCAAGACACGATCGGCCTACAACAGACTAGACTCGGAATGAGTTAATTGCAGTAGGATCTTTGGGTTAGAGCGACAAAGCAGGAAATTAAGTGGCGTGTTTAAGGTAGGTAAAATTTTAATTAACGTCGCACTGGGAGCAACACAATGGGCTATTGGTGACGGTCCGGGATTAACCTCCGAAGGGAAAGACCGAGGACAACACCACTGACAACAAGACCACCACTGACCGTCATTTTAAACGACGGTCAGATGATGAGTTCAACACCTGAGCTGGCACCCCACTTTCCAAATTTCCATACCACGCCAACTTGGGGACATTTGAGGCACAACGGATTTAATGTGCACCAGCCCCCCTTGTACACGACGGTCTCTGGTTGGATTGGAACTCGCAACCCTCCGGTTGCTAATTCGTTACTCTTCCAACCGAGCTGCCACAGCCCTTGGGAAAGACCTTAAGAGAGCAGAGGATCTGCACAAGTGATGATATTTAATGATATTCTTTGATGGTCAGAAATCCTTTTCCACCTGTATAAAGTGCAGCTTATTACCAGCCTCAAACATCCTGAATTGCATTGGAGCCATATATAAAGACATTTTTGAGGACCCATTGACCAAAAACTTTTTTTGCAGACTTAGAGTGAGTTTTTTATACTAGGATAAGACGGAGGATATGCTCTAATTAGAATTCACTTGCTACTTTGCAAGTGAATTCTAATTAGTGATGGGCTTCGATCCGGGTTCCTAACCACTGAAACAGGGTTGCCGATGCAAAAACAGCTGCTTCTGTACTTTAAATCTAAATTTCGTATTGGGTTCAAATAGCTAATGTATCGAAACGCTAATCAGTTCTTTTTTTTGCGAATTCAATGCATCCATTTGCTATAGTGTGACTCCGGTTAGAAGGTGGGGCAGCGGTAGGCCTGTTTGCAAGAGTAACGGATTAGCAACCGGAGGGTTGCGAGTTCGAATCGAACCACCGTCGTGTACAAAGGAAAGTGATGCACGTTCAATCTGTCGTGGTCTCCAATGTCTTCACATTGGCTTGGTGTTTAAGTTTGGAGTGTGGGATGTGACCTCGTCATTTGACTTTGATTCAAAATGACTTGGTGTTGTCCTCGGATCTTTTCCCTCGGCTTTGATCCCGGACCATCTCCATTAGCCCGTTGAGTTGCTCCAGTGCGACGTTAATTAAAACACCTACCTACCAAAACCAGTATTACAATTTGTGTTCTCCAGACGAGACAAAATTGTGTCAAAAACAAACGTTTCAGATAAAGTGTCAGACAAAATTCTTCTGTGACCGAGAAAAAAATGTGGTTAAATTTTAAAAGCATTTTCGCTCAGAAAAACTACAAAACTTGGAAGCAATATTTACGAACTCCCCTGCTTAGCTAACTCAGGATGCCCTGGCGATCTTTCTCCCTTTCATCCTTTCTTTTCACAATAACTTGACATTGTCTGTCTTGTGTTTGGTGCAGTTTGGCCAAATACGGCTTTTGTGCCACAACCCTTGCTTAGCTGTAACATTACCGCAGATTCTATAATTCGATTCCAGCCAGTGAGGCGCATAGTTCGTACACAAAGTCGTCACCCTGATTTTAAGGTGTACTTACACACTACATTTGTTTTTAATTTTGACTTTAAAAATCCAATTTGTTTACAATACGCCATTGGTTTGTGCTTAAACTCATTTCATTGTGAAAAATTCACATGAATCGAATCTTTAATTATCTAATTTGGATATAATATATTAGCTAATTAGGATGTGTTTTGAACAGCGATATCTCAAAATCTAATTTGTTCAGAAACACGATCCTGTTGAAAATTATTCTTAACTTTATTCTACATGTTTCGACCCTCCATCAAGTTGCTAGATAGAATAGATTTTTTAAAGTTTTTTTCAACAAGAAAATCTAAAAAACCAAGATTTTTTTCAGGATTTTCAGCCTTTAAAAATCAGCTAAAAATTCATTTCTTTACTAATAACTTCGAATGAGAGTCAAAACATCCACTGTATTATAAATTATAATGACACAAAAATAGTTATAGATAATTTCATTGTTGAGTTATCACTGTTTGAACAAAGCATCCTATTGCAAAAACAGTTCCTCAGAAATCGAGTTTAAACTGTAATGGCTGTAATGTAAACATGGTTGTACATGATAACAGTACCTAACGAAAACCCTTGTAAATAGAAAACTATTTCGACTATTTACAAGACCTTGGTATCGTTTGAAAGCTAAGGAATTGAACAATATTTTGCACTAATAAAGGAAGTATCGATAATCTGATCGATTTTCGTAATTTCTAGTGTATACCCTAGTATATACACCTTAATACCTAGTATATATACCTTAAATATTTGGGGATAAAATTACCATTCCGTTTGCATGGTTTTTTTGCTTTTTTATTGCTTTGAAGTTTTAATTTTTAACCACATTCGTCTTTATTCATACGTCCTTTTTTTCGATTGTAATAAGATTAATAATTCTGATCTTAATTTCCATTAGAATATTTCAAAAAACACTGCTTTTTATTTTTAAGGGGGGAATCGAATGTTTTTGAAAGGTGGGGGTTGTCGAAGCAGAGTAAATAACTTGAAAACGGTTCTGTCCAGCACGATCTCATCAGAATTCGCTTTGAGTTGCGCACTGTTGGGGTATTCAGGCGACCGTTCCGGTTTCTTGAAGGTGAGTGTGTAGTCATTGCCCTTTTTCTCTCCGAGGGCCGGACCACGCCCGCCGTCCGGCGAGAATGGCCCTCCGTTACGAATGATCGGCCGAACAGAAATGTCGGGCTGTTGTTTTCGCGTGCCCATCGTCCCTCCGGGGTCTTCCTCATTCCACGCACCCGTTCGACCGGTCTCTCCTCATGAATGGAACATCTTCCTCGGGAACAGTGAGGGTTGTACAATCCACTTCCGACGATATTCGTGGTAATGGGATTCGTGGAAAATGTTTACATTGAAAGATAGTTCGGTTTGGGGGTTTTACGGCGCAACGGCCGTATTTGGCCATGCTGCGCCAGACACAAGACATACAGCATTGTTGGCTTTGATCGATTGGAGCCAAAGGACATTAAAGTTATGGAGACATTATTTAAAAATTAATTTGATTGAAACCAACTCGTATTGACAAGCATACATCCAAAATCAAGATGTCTCATCTATTACATTATTTCTTCTGCTATCTTTTATATTAAGAGCTTTCTTTTATATTCTGCTATCTTTTATATTATATCTATTTTTAAGTTAAGATTAACATAACTTTCTACTTTCATATACCCCATACGGCTCTATAATTTCAAGTCCTTTGCAGAGGTTAGAGACCGATTCCAACAAGCATCAAGTAATGATCACACAATGAAAGTTTTACTGCCACAGAAGAGAGAAATACACCCAGGGAGGAATGCAACTGACAGGAATCGAACCTGCGCCGCCTACAACTCGAAGGTTCATAGCGCAGTGGGCGTACCCATTGAGCCACGACGAACCCTGAAAGACAGGAGAATTAAACTAAAAAATGTCGGCATATAACATGGAATTACAAAAGTTCCGCTTGGGATAATAAAAGAAAGCATAATTTTCTTTACTTCCGTGATTTATTTCCAAAATTTCTTACGTACATAGACTCAATTTTTTGTTGCATGTCTAGTACACTCAACCGTTAGTTCCACGGCGAATGTCTAAAGCAGGAGTCTCCAAACTTATTTCACCGTCGAACCCTTCAAGAGTTTCTTGGCTTCGTATTGACCCTTTCTATTTTACTATTCCTTAATTGTAATAGGACTAGCTGAATGACCCGGCGTTGCTCGGGTTGCAAAGTTTATAATTCATCGTAATATACTCAATATTATTCCTATGAAAATTTCTATTTGTTTTTAGCCCCTTGCAGAGACAGAGACAAATCAAACGGGGTTAATATATATCCTATGTATCCCGTAGAATTCTACAGGATGAATGTACCAAATTTAGTGCGAATGGGTCTGATATTGATCGCATAAATATGCAATGTTATTCCTATGAGGATTTCGCATTGTCTTGAGCCCCCTGTACCATGTCGACGATAAAAAAAGACCAATTTCTATAAAAATAATCTTATATTATAAAAATTTACATTCCAATAATAAAGCTACAGTTTAGGAATTTACAAACGGGATACATAAATGATATGATACTGAGCGGTTTTCGACGAAACCGCACCCATCTGCTATTGCACCATACTCTAAGATTCTAAAAAATCTGCAAGGTCATCTTGAGAGGAGACCCCTGTAGATGGTAACTCAGGTCATCTGCACAGCCAGACTTGGAGAGAGCGCCCCCTAGCAAGTGCTCTGCCCTGGATGACGGGACGTTACATCCCTCTGCACACCCCAGTCAAATAGAACCAATATAATGGTTAATATGTAGCCTGGGTTAGCAGCAGGATTCCAAAGAATAAGTACCAAATTTGGTGTGGATTGGTCAAATGGTGTAGATTTGTATAGAGGATAGAGATGCCAACACTGCTTTATATGTAAAGATAAACAAAAAAGACGATCCGAAATTGTATTTTGTCGGCTGAAAAAGAAAACGAAAAACCAAAGCAGGATTATTTCAATGTCATAAGTGCGATCTATGGAAGCCGTTTTCGTTGAATTTGGATCAAACGCCTATACTGGATGACTTTATGAATGGCTTGGTCAGTAATGCGGGGATTGAACCCTTTGTTCAAAAGTAACAAAACAAGCTCAAGCTAATCTCGCAAACAATGATTTTCTCCGAATCCATTTGCAATTCACAATTTCAGGATTTGGGACAAACCAACTTCCGCAATACGAAAGCAGAAGTGACTCAATTAGTAAACTAGGCTTTTTGGGATCTGGGCAAATGATACTGATTCCTGAAATAAAATCATTTGATGTAAAATGAATAGAGAGAATGAGTACCCTATGAATTTTCAGTTATCACTCACGATTATCTATTCTAATGAATCATAGCTTTTTAAAATATTTTTTCCAATTTCCAATTAGCCCGGTTGGAAAAGTAACGAATCCAACCAAAGACCGTCGTGTACAAAGGGGGCTGGTGCACTTTAAATCTGTTGTGACCTCCAATGTCCTCACGTCGGCGACATGTGGAAGTTTGGAGAGTGGAGTACCAGCTTAGGCGTGACTTCGTCATTTGACCGTAGTTCAAAATGACCCGATTTGGATTCAATAATTTCGGGATGTTTCCAAAGGTCTTATAAATTAGAAACATTTCATTTATGTTCGTCATTTGCCAATATAATTTCCGTTTAACTGCGAAACTATTCTTTTGGAGACACTTAAAAAACTTTTCAGGAGTATTATCTACTTTTTTACTGGGACCGTCGTGGCTCGGATCTTTCCCTTCGAATTTGATCCCTGACCGTCGCCAATAACCCATTGCGTTGCTCCAGTGCGACGTTAATACCTACCTATCTATTTCTAGATTTAGCACAACAGCAGTTAATATTTTTCGTATGATTTTGTGATAGAAATGTTTACCCATTTTTTCAAGAATACTATTTACATCAAACATTTTCTGCCGTTAACCGTCAAAAATTTTAAGTTTAGAGTTTTTGGTCTTAGTATATATAACAGACCTCAGGTTCACGTCCTCTGGTCTTTTAGGAGCCGAGTAGATGTAAGAAGCTGCGTGAAGCGATGGCTGAGTGGTGCAGGGTGAAGCCGAGAATCAGATATCATAGGGCTTCACAGTTGGAAGGGATTTACATTGCATTTGGCAACTTAACTATTTATTATGGACTATTCACCGAAGTGCATGACAGTTATCTTCTAACTTGTTTGAAAGCGCGTGTGTTCACACCCTCGTCCGGGTCACTAATGTAGCAAAGCTTGAAAAGACAGAGCAATTTCAGAAGTATTAAAATACTTCATTGTTGAGATTTATTACATTGATTGAAAAACTGCTACAGTGTAAGTTAAGTATTTTTGTAATGGTTGCTATATTCACTGCAATATATTGCAGTGATCACCAAAATGGCCGATATCAACCCTCAGGGGTCGATACAACATTGTTAGGGGTCGATACAACATTGTTAGGGGTTGCTAGAAAAATATAAGACATTGTATGGCAATATTTAATTCTGTTTACTTGGATTGCCTCCATCCTGAATTACAACGCACTTAAGAGTGATTATAGGATTCCGTGAATTTTTTTCCGTGGAGAGAGATTGAAGGCTAAACTGACTCATTTTGAATTCAACATTGCTAAATCTTGTCGAGAGTCACGAAGCACACCCTTCACATCGACAACGTTAGTCCATTTGTATACTAAGTTATTAAAAGTCTTATTTTCATATGTATAAGGAAGCGTGTATTGTTGTGTTATCTAAATTAAATTTTGTTATCTCCTATCCAATATGTCATGTTAAGAAGGACGGTAAAACAAAAGGAACCCTCTGATGTTATATACAGGGTTACCTCTCCGAGATGCATGTCGTGTGTGATTCCAACATGATGGGGCCCCTCCGCATAAAGCAGCAAACGTTCGTGTGTATCTAGCCACCGAATTCGGTCAACAGATCATCGGATATGGTGGTCGGGTTGAGTGGTCACCGCGTTCGCCGGACTTGACTCCCATGGACTTCTACCTCTGGGGTTACGTCAAGGAACAGGTCTATGCGACTGATTCAACCTCTCTGGATGATCTGAAACAGCGTATCAGCCTTGCTTGTCGCACAGTTACACCAGCTATGCTCCAACGCGTCCACGATTCAGTACTGTCACGCATTCAATTTTTCATTGCCACCAATGGGGAACATTTTGAGCAGTATCTCCAGTAGATTTCTCCACTTTATGTATTGTTTTCCGCTGTATGCTTTTCTGTAAATTGTGCGAGTTAGATTTCCAAACTTCCGTGTTTCGCCACTAGGGGCGCTGCGACCGCTTTCAGTGAATCGGGCATGTCCACTTTACTATACAGGTACCCATCGTTTATGGTCGGGGAACCCCCCTTTCGCCGTAAAAGGGGCATTGCACCCTGATTTCAATCTCGAATTATTCTAATTTATATTTTAACCGACCCCTCAATGAAGGCAAAACAAATCTGAAAAAATCCCAAACTTTGAAATTAAATATCTCGGTCAATTTTTGTCACACAGAAGTGAAACTTTTTGTGTTACGTTTGTTAGAATGAGTGTAAACTTTTACTAAATATCACTATAAGGAACGGAGGACTGTATAAAAAGTTAGATTTTGTAATTTTTACAAAATTGGTATTTTAAATTTCAAAATGTCATAACATGAATGTTTACCTCATTTGAAACATTTTTGTAATTGGAAGTACATGTCTACGACCAACGGTTGCGAAAATAAAGACCGGGTACGGACTTTGCGTTGCACCCTGTATAAGAGCCAATATAATATGTGCTATATTATACACACAATAATCACTACTATAAAATAAACAATCTAAAACCTGACATAAAAGTCTTGCTTGTCCTATTATAACGATGTACTAATAAAATAGAGGATGTTGATAAAAAATCAAACTCTCAGGGGTCGAGGGTCAAAGAAGTTTGGTGACCCCTGGTCTATTTTGTGAAACATCCCAGTTGTTATGAGGAGCGATAAGCTAGCAGCGCAATCTGATCCAATGCACATTAGGTGTCCATGTAGCTCATTGAGTCACAAGAACAGCGAATCGATCAGTCGGATTGACCAACGGCGAAGGCATTGTGTGCTGGAGAGCGATGCGGAACACTTGCACACTTCCCCACTGACTGCATCCGCGGGGTGCAGAGGTGAAGCTGTCTCGACCGTGGGAGGACGGTGGCCGTTCCTCGCCTCGCTTGCAAACAGTTTGGAAGACTCATTAATGAATCGGTTGGAAGAGTCATTAGAAAACGGAGGGTTGCGAGTTCGAATCCGACCAAAGACTTTCGTGTACAAAGGGGGCTGGTGCACGTTCAATCTGTCGTGACCTCAAATGTGTTCCAGCTCAGGTGTTGTCTCGTCATCTGACCGTGGTTCAAAATGACTTGGTGTTGGATCTTTCCCTTAGGGATCGATCAAGGACCGTCGCCATTATCCCGTTGTGTTGCTCCAGTGAGACGTTAATTAAAATACATACATTAATGAATCAAATGACCCGATTTGGATTCAGTAATAGCGGAGAAGTTTCCAAAGGTCTTAGAAATAAAAAAACATTTCATTTATATTCGTGATTTCTAAATATAATTTCCGTTTAACTGCGAAACTATTTTTTCGGGCTATCTAAAAAAATTGCAGGAGTATCTTTTATCCACTGGTTTAGTGGGGTCGTCGTGGCTCAGTGGGTATAACCACTGAGCTAGCAATCTTTCAGTTGTAGGCGGCGCAGGTTCGATTCCTGTCAGGTGTATTTCTTCCTTCTGTGTCGGGGGCCTTGGTAGCCCTGTTGGAAGAATAAGCAATCAGAGAGTTGGAGATCGAATCCAACCAAAGACCTTCGTGTACAAAGGGGGCTGGTGCACGTTCGATCTGTCGTGGCCTCAAATGTCCTCGCGTTGGCGTGGTGTGAGTTGGGAGAGTGGGGTGCTAGGTGTGAACTCTTCATCTGACCGTGGTTCAAAATTGCTTGATGTCATCGGATCTTTCCCTTCGGGGGGATGATCCCGGACCGTCGTCAATTGTCCGATGTATTGCTCCAGTGCGACATTAATTAAATGCCTACCTACCTTGAATGTACGTATTGTTTAAAAAACATTTTGATTGCCCTTTTTGTGGCGTGATAATTTTTCCACGAGAGGTCTTTTTTGGGCTCCTCGGAATGAAGTAATGTCTTCGGTCACGGTAACTTGTCTTGAGGTTTGCCCTCCCGTGCATCCATCTCGTCCAGACGAGTCCCCTTTTGACCCTGAAGCAGTTCCTCGCACCCATCGCTCTTTTTCTTCCTCCCCCCGGGCATCCCGTGGATCGTCCACAAAGGGTTGCGCACCTGCACCAAATATCGGCACCACCCCCTTTGCCACGCTTCATCGGAGTTGCGTGTCCCTTTGTTTCTCTCTTTTCGCTTCTGGTCTTCAACCGATGGCCTTCGAAGGCACCCTACCCGTCTGGGAACCAGAATGGCGGGGGTTACCACACGGGCTGTTGTTTGGAAACCACCTGCATGTGTTTTTAGAGATTTCAGAGGACAGAGCGCCCCTGTGGTGTGGCTTGTGTGTGATTCCTTGTACCATCCATCACATTTGAAAAGAATGTCCTGTTTGTAATCATCATCGCAGAAACGTTTTTAATACCTCTAATTTAACATTACAGGATTTAATTGGGGAAAAACCCCATTCAAACATTTTAAAATTTTTACATGCTACTGGCTTTTTAAACTATAGATTATACTTTATCATATTACTAGCATCCTAAAATACATCGTGTCACTGCATCCTATTGTACATCGCGTTGCTGGACTGTTTTAAACTATCGTCTCATTGAATGCATGTTTAATACCAATTAATTACCCATTCAATCATGCTTTTAATGTTGGTCTGGTGATAATTAAAGCTCTATTCTTATCCTGCGTTTGGCGCAGCTTGTCCATTTTCGGATCGTGCGTCGTATAACCAACCAGATGGCAGCATGTAGAGGGTGCTTAGATTCGATACCACGCGCGGTTTCTTGCGGAAATTTGGTCTAATTTGCCATCGATTGCAAATTATGACCGTAGAGCAGTGGTCGTCAAAGTGGTTGATATCGACCCACAGGGGTCGATATAACATTGTTGAGTTAATTGGGGTCGATAGAAAAATCGAATCAGATATTGAAAATATCGAATGTAACTTACAGGATGAACTTATTGAATTATCAGTTGATCTTGAAGCTAAGACGCTTTTTAAAATAGGACTTGAAGTTACTTTTCGACGAATATACACGTCGTAGAAAACTTTCTGAAGTGGTATTCCCCTTTTTGCTTGCATTCCCAAGCTCGTACAGGGTTGAAACTGGTTTCAGCCATGCTAATTCCTTTTTAAGGACACGGTACCCTTAAAATGACCAAAATATCGAAAAAAAATTATTGCTTTATTTTAACTATACACCCTTCTGAATATGTGTTCAAAATTTCATAGCTCTAACAACATTATTTTAGGAGTTATTTAAGTTTTTTCTCTTCGATGTAAATAACCGAAACCAAAAATTAAAACTTTAAGTGGTTTTTCTCAGCTTTCTGTTTTTGATGACTATGAAGTACTCAAATTGCTAAGGCTTTTTTAAAATTTAATTTAGGGGTTTGAAATTTTTTGTAGTTGTTCACAATAGTATAATAGTATATTTGACAATTCTGCGCATGGGATGAGAATTTGGATGAAAAGTTTTTTTTAATTGACAAACTAAAATATTCTTGTTTTTTACAGTTTTTCACAGTATTTTTTAGGAAAAAAATTCTAGAAAAATGAATAATCAGAAACGTAATTTTAAAGGATATTTAAAAAAGTAGTAAGGATTTTGAAATGTTAATTTAAAAAAAAACAATTCTGAATTATTGCTCTTGTAAAATTAAATTTTTTAGCCAGAAATATTCATTTTATGTGCATTTCAATATAGTATACTAAAAAATTTTGCTACACATATGAAAACAAAAAAAATTGTTCAAAGGGTACCGTGTCCCCTTAACGGAACAAAGAAATAAACTAGATATAGAATTCCGTGTCGATATGAGGCTGAAACTCACTTATTTTGAATCCAACATTGCTAATCTTGTCGAGTCTCGTGGCTCAATAAATATGTCCACTGCCCTCGCAACCTTCGAGTTGTATTCTGGGCAGGTTCCATTCCTGTCGGATGCATTCCTCCCTGGGTGTCTTATGTGTCAGTAAAAACTTTCATTGTGTGTGAATGTCTATTACTTGATGCTGTATGTCTTGTGTCTGGCGCAGCATGGCCATATAGGGCCATCAAACTCCCAAACCAACCAACTTGTCGAGAGTCCCGAAGCACACCCTTACATTGACAACGCTAATAAATTGTATACCAAGTTAATGTCTTATTTTCATATATATAAGGAAGATTGTATTGTTATCTAAATTATATTTTATATCATATATTTGTCCCACTCCTATCCAATATGCAATGTTAAGATGGACGCTGAAAACAAAAATCTATCCCTTTGACGTTAAGCCAATATAATATGTACTATATTATACATACAATAAACACTAATTATAAATAAACAATCTAAAAACTCACATAAGCGTCTCTTTTTCCTTGTCCTATTATAATGACGTAATAGTAAAATAGAGTGGGTCGATAAGAAGTCGATAAACTCTTGAAGGAGTCGACGGTCAAAGAAGTTTGGCGACCCCTGATGTAAAGGGGGGTTTTAGAATCGATCACACGATAGACATACCATGCTGTTTCTTGTAGACAATCGGTGTAATTTGCAAATTATGACCATAAAGCGACAAACCAAACCGAAAACAAACCATTTTACGCTTGGTATTCCAGACACCCGCACTGAAAGTTTTCCATCGAGTGATTCATGCCGCCATAGCCCGGTTCGAAAAGCAACGGACTTGCAACCAGAGGGTTGCGAGTTCGAATTCAACCAAAGACCGTGTACAAGGGGGCTGGTGCACGTTAATTCTGTCTCCAATGTCCTCACATTGGCGTGGTGTGGAGAGTGGGGTGCCAGCTCAGGTGTTGCCTCGTCATCATTCAAAATAACGTGGTGTTGTCCTTGGATCTTTTCCTTCGGGGGTTGATCCCGCACCGTCGCCTCGCGCAGCTTGTCCGCTTTTGGACCTTGCGCCATGAAACCCCAACATCCAAACCAATCCGTCGACAGTAGCCCGTTGCTCCAGTGCGAAGTTAATTAAAATACCTACCTGAATTTACGTCGATTCACTTTGGGCAAAAGTCGTAACAGCTTGAATGGTGTCGAGCAACAATAGCAATGCTTTGCGATACTGTTGGGGATTGGGTGACCCAGATTTCTGTACTCACTTTCGGCAGCAGTCGAAAGTGTAGTCGAATGACCAAGGGTATTGGTATTGGTATTTTCAATTAACGTCACACTGGAGCAACACAACGGACTATCAAATGACCAAGGGAATGCGGCAATGAAACAAATAGCAGTCTTTCCTTTACAATAGATCCCTCACATAAGTCAGGGAAAGATGATGTACTCAGCTAGTTGATAACGTAAATGCCATAAAGAATGATAGCTCACTCAACTTTGAAACACTCCAAATTATCCTTCAGGGCCGCGGTGGTCCGGTTGCAAGAGTAACGGACTAGCAACCGAAGGGTTGCGAGTTCGAATCCAGCCAAACACCGTCGTGTACAAAGGGGGGCTGGTGCATGTTAAATCTGTCGTGGCCTCAAACGTCCTCACGTTGGTGTGGTGTGGAAGTTTGGAGAGTGGGGTGCCAGCTCAGGTGTTGCTTCGTCATCTGACCGTGGTTCAAAATTACGTGGTGTTGTCCTCGGATCTTTCCCTTTGGGATTGATCCCGGACCGTCACCAATAGCCCATTGTGTTGCTCCAGTGTGACGTTAATTGAAAAATACCAATATCAATACCAAACTATCCTTCAACAACAATGGGGTGCTGTAGCCAGGTTGCAAGAGTAACGGATTAGAAATAGGAGTGGTGCGAGTTCGAATCCAACCGTCGTTTACAAGGGGGACTGATGCACGTTAAATCCGTCGTGGCCTCCGATGTCCTCACGCTGGCATGTAAGTTTGGAGAGTGGTCAGGTGTGACCTCCTCTGACGCGAAAAAAAATCACCCCAAATTGACGTGGTGTTCTTTCCCTTCGGGATTGAGGGCCGCGGTGGCCCGGTTGGAAGAGTAACGAACTAGCAACCGAAGGGTTGCGAGTTCGAATCCAGCCAAACACCGTCGTGTACAAAGGGGGCTGGTGCACGTTAAATCTGTCGTGGCCTCAAATGTCCTCACGTTGGCGTGGTGTGGAAGTTTGGAGAGTGGGGTGCCAGCTCAGGTGTTGCCTCGTCATCTGACCATGGTTCAAAATTACGTGGTGTTGTCCTCGGATCTTTCCCTTTGGGATTGATCCCGGACCGTCACCAATAGCCCATTGTGTTGCTCCAGTGTGACGTTAATTGAAATACCCCCCCCCTTCGGGATTGATCCCGGAACGTCGTCAATAGCCCGTTGTGTTCCTCCAGTGTGACGTTAATTAAATATCTACCTAGCATAACACTTGAATTTGGATGAGTGTGATTGATTTTTCAATCACAGGTGAAATAAAATGGAGTGATCTTATAAAATAAAGAAGTACATTAAAGTTTTTAAGGGTTGGGTAATTAATTAATGTCGCACTAGAGCAACACAACGGGCTATTGACGACGTTCCGGGATCAATCCCGCAGGGAAAGAACACCACGTCAGTTTGAACCACGGCCAGATGACGATGCAACACCTGAGGTGTAAACCCACTCTCTAAACTTCCACAACGTGAGGACATTTGAGGCCACGATAGATTGAACGTGCACCCTTTGTACACGACGATCTTTTTGCTGGATTCGAACTCGTAACCCTCTGTTTGCTAGTCCGTTAATCTTCCAACCGGGTCACCGCGACCCCTAAAGTTTTAAAGGACTTTCTTCAAATATTAATTTTTTATTGTTGGTAGGTATTTTAATTATCGTTGCACAGAAGCAACACATCGGGCTATTGGCGACGGTCCGGGATCACACCCCAAGGGAAAGATTCTAGGACAACACCACATCATTTTTAACCACGTCAGATGACGAATTTTTAAGGATCTAAAAGTTAAATTGAAAAGGTAAGCCTGAATGCTCGTAAGGAACCCCGCAGAATTTCTATTTCTATGCGGCGAGAGGTCCTGTAACTACTGTGAGCAGTGCCATTTTAGAGCAGTGTGAGCAGAACCATTTTAAATAAGTGTTTGCCATTGTCACGCTCCATTGGAATGGCGAGTTCGTTTTCCCACAACTCTTTCGCTTCTGATCTTGAAGAGATGGCCTTCGATGGCGCCTTGTCTGCGTCCGGACTTCCAGAAGACGGTTGTTCAAGAACGGACGTTCAGTGGGCTTCTAAGTGTTTGAGGGTTTTCATTTTGTCCTGGGTTTTCATCCAATTTTTGTTGAATCCTTTCTATCGCATCCGCATGTCAGCCCAGCACGTCGCTGGCCTTTGGATGCGAGCGACGCACTACCCCGAGGGATCTTTGTTTCTTACAGCTGAATGCCGTGCGTTGCATGAGGCTATGAAGCATATATCCACTCTCAGAGACGGTAAATTCATTATTCATTCGCTCTCAGTGTCTTAGATTGCCTTGCATCTCACTCCCCTCATCTGCAGTTTTAAACTATCTTAGACTTACCCAGCTTTGGAATCCTTTTCTGATGAAGCGGCGAAAAATGCTGACTCCTTTCATTCAATATGATGATCTAAGCCAGGGGTATCAAACTCAATTAAAACACGGGCCATTTAATGCAACTGGTTAGATTCACGCGGGCCACAACACATTTACATATTTTCTTAAAATTGTATTTTGAAGTGAGGATTCAGGAATATAGATAAGCTAATTAAAACACAATATTAATGAAGTGAATTTAGGGTAATAATTTACAATATTGCCATATAATTGCTTTTATTTAAACGTTTATTTAATTTAATGTATTTATAAAACTAAAATTAATTTTTTTTTTACCGGAAACTCTCTTGCCAGCGCTATCCCACTAGTTTTCCAATATCTGGATTCAAAGACAGAACAATCTTCATTATGGCAGATAGATGTTTATCAGTTAATCTTGATCTGTAGGCCGTTTTATTTCATTTCATGGACGAAAATAGTTACTCACACATTTTTAATATGGCGAAATTGTGTGTACGATATTGCCTCGATCTCCCCTAAGTGCTATTTTCTTCGTAACATATTGTCCTGTTTTCATTTTATTTCAGAGCATCGTGGGCCACAAAAAATTACCTCGGGGCCATATGCGGCCCGCGGGCCGCCAGTTTGACACCCCTGATCTAAGCCATACTGTATTAAACATTGTATGGAACGAAAGGCAAAATGATTGGAGCCTGCAAACAAGCAATAAGCTCCATGGCATTCATCATGGCCACAATTCCCTTCTCGACATTCCGACGTGCCTTTAACTCGCCTTCGTATCACGTGAGAATGCCCCTGTGAGTAACGCGTGTGTGCTCCCTTATACCGTTCATCCTATTCTGATCAATTGTCCAATTTTTAACCATCATCGTCAAAATTTATTTAACAATCCAATTTTAAACTTGTCAGATTGGGTGGGAGAAAATCCCCACCCAAATCTATTTAAATTTTTATACCTCATTCAATTTTTAAACTTTATATAAATGTTTTTGCCTATACCTTTTATGCCACACCACAATTCATCAGATGTCAATATTACCATCGAAATAAAACTCAATTTTACACTTTTAAATTAATATTTTAATCTTGGTAGCTTTCATTCTATTTTAATGTCAGTTGACATTTCATATCTACTTTTACTTATTAGTCTGGCTACTATAAATATTTTAACTTTTTATTGGGTCGCATTTCTATCTTGTGTTTGGCGCAGCTTATTCTTTCCTGGATCTTGCGCCATAAAACCCAAAACAACCAACCATCGCATCCACTGTGTACTACGGGTTGCGGTAGCCCGGTTGGAAGAGTAACGAATTAGCAACCATAGGGTTGTGACTTCGAATCCATCCAGACCGTCGTGTATAAAGGGGATTGGTGCACGTTCAATCTGTCGTGGCTTCTTACGTCCCCACGTTGGCTTGGTGTGGAAGTTTGGAGAGTGGGTTGCCACTTCAGGTGTGACCTCGTCATCTGGCCATGATTCAAAAATACGTGTTGCCTTTGGGATTGATCCCGGACCGTCGCCACTAGCCCTTTTGTGCTGCTCCAAAGCAACGTTGATTAAATACCTATCTACCCTCTTTTTTTTCCTTTCGTGATGGTTTCCTCCCTAGGTGTATTTCTCTCTCCTGTGTCAGTAAAACTTTCATTGTGTCTATTTCTTGATGTCATATGTTTTGTGTTTGGCACAACTTGACCCAATACGGCCCTTGTGCCATAAAAGCTGCAAGACAACCAAGAGCGCATGAATCATTGACATCGGAGAGAAACTGGAGCGTACTTTCTTAGCTAGAGAAGAAGAAATATCAGATTTTCCTTTTGGATCTTCCGAGATGCAAATCGAAACGTTTAATCTAAAAAACAATCCAGATTAATTGCAGTGATATTGCACCGACTTTATTAAAGGAAGGATTTAACCAGTTTAGATGATGCTTTCTGGCCAGGAAGTAGATTTTCTAATTCAACTCGCGCAACATTGCTTTGAAACAGGTTCTCGAGTTTTTGTTGGTTGTCAAGAACCCAAGCCTGTGTGAGTAGCACTTAAGAGTTTTGGAAACCTGTACAAGATGTATGACTTTTAATGCGTATATTCGTATGTGCGTGCGGAAACATTTTATATCCTGGCCATTTGATCGTAATACACTGCTGGCCACCCAAATTGCAACACCAAGAAAGACAAGAGATATCACAACAAAATTTATTTTGTAGATAACATGTTGACCAAGTATCAAATGATTAAATTTATAGACTTCTGTGAAGTGTGGTTCCTGCCAAAATCAGTAGCCAGAGTAGCCGCCATTGTTGGAGATCACCGCTGCCACACGCCTCGGCATTGATTCAAAGAGACTTTGGATGTGTTCTTGGGGTACAGCAGACCAAGCAGCTTCCACACGTTGCCAAAGTTGATCTGGTGTGGCAGCTGGGGATGTATTCTGGGTCAATCGTTGAGCAACCATGGACCACATGTTTTCTATCGGCGAAAGATCCGGAGAGCGAGCTGGCCAGGGAAGCAATTCAATCTGGCGATTGACGAAGAACCCTTGGACAATGCGTGCCACGTGTGGTCGCGCATTATCCTGTTGAAATATGGCTGTGGGCAAGCCCTGAAGGTAAGGAAGGGGACAACTGGCTCCAACACCTCGGAGATGTAGCGCTGGCTGTTTAAAGTACCG
This sequence comes from Meta bourneti, assembly GCA_933210815.1. Taxonomy (NCBI): domain Eukaryota; kingdom Metazoa; phylum Arthropoda; class Arachnida; order Araneae; family Tetragnathidae; genus Meta; species Meta bourneti. The sequence goes on along the minus strand of OW119923.1, from coordinate 116,386,084 downwards.
GCAATGCGTACTAGAGGAGTGCGAGAGTGATATCCAATACCGCCCCATACCATAATACCCGGTGCAGGACCAGTGTGGCGGTGCATAACGCAGCTGTTCAGCATCCTCTCTCCACGGTGTCTGTTGCAGACAGAAGCGTGACTCGTCAGTAAAGACAATTTTATTCCATTCTGCCGTCCACATCCTTCTTTCATCGCACCATTGACGGCGGAAACGTTTGTGGTTCTGCGTCAAGGGTAGACGAAGCAATGGACGTCTTGCGGACAGACCACTCTGCTGTAAACGGCGTCGAATGGTACGCGCAGACACTGGATGATGCGGTACAGACTGGATGTGCTGTGCTATGGTTCGTGATGTGGCTGAGCGATCCGTCACTGCCATACGCACAATATGCCTGTCATCACGTGAAGTGGTGCACTGAGGTGGATGCGATCGAACACGTCGGTCCGTCGTACCCTCCTGCATCCAACGATCACATATCCGCATTACAGTTGTTTGGTTTCGTCCAACACGACTACCGATTTCCCTGAAAGATAATCCACAATCTCGGTAGGCCACTATCCTTCCTCTGTCGAACTCGGATACTTGATCAAAAGATGATCGCTGTTTTCTACGAGGCATAATGGATCGTTTTTTTTGAAAAAACCACAAGAAAAATACAATTGCCGTACTTGAAATCGTCGAAATCTCCAAGCCTTAAATAGCGCTTTGAAGTGGCACCACAGGCGCGCGTGATGTGCGTCTGCGCTGAAATTCTAATCATTTGCATATCTCACCTCCGCTAATGCATGTTGTAAATTTCATATTATTTGCATGCTTCCTTCAGGGTGTTGCATTTACGGTGGCCAGCAGTGTAGATAATATTTTGGTATATAAATGTATTACGGACAATTTGCCCCGTTCTTTGGTTTTGAACGATTGGAAACGAGAGCTCTTATCATTTCAAACAATTTTAATTGTTGAGAGATTAATTTACAGATGAATGGATATTTATAAATGAAAATGAAAACAATTTGGGGTGATTGCCAGTTCCTGCAAACTGTCGTCGCCATTATGTTTCTCAAGCACTCCTCCTCCTGGGTAGGTGTTTTCGCCGCGCACGCTGTCTGGTTTCTCATTAGTTGATTCACAGAACTTTGGTAACATCTCGCAGTAAATGTAAACGAAAAGCAACTGAACTCATTAAAAAGAGATAATAATTATAAACAACTGCATCGTGTCTACGGTTTGAATATAAACATTTATGAGCAACGTGACTTTTTTTGGCAATTTATAATTCTAGTCCTACTTTGATTCAAATTTAGTTTCTCTCTAACCAGGTGAAATTGATGACATGGCATTGCAAGGTAGTGAAAGAAATTGAGAATAAAATCGAGTTGGACGAAACTAAAAACAGGTTTCGAAATGTCTGGATGTAACATCGATTATTTTATCAAGTCTTTTGGTAGGTAGGTATTTTAATTAACGTCGCACTTTGAGCAAAGAACGGGTTATTGGTGACGGTCCAGGATGAAACCGGAAGGGAATGATCCTAGAACAACACCACGAAATTTCGAACCACGGTCAGGTGGCGTCACGTTTTCTGGAAAATTGTCAATGATTTAAAACGCACCTTTTCACAAGTGGTTTCTAATAAATTCAAATATAACTTTAATTCACGTATTTAGAAATCGTGTTACGACATCACACTCCTCATCTCGGTGCCGCAGAAGCCCGGTTGGAAAACTAACGGATTAGCAACTGGAGGGTACCGAGTTCGAATCCAACCAAAGGCAGTCGTGTACGAGGGCTGGTGAACGTTAAGTCTGTCGTGGCCTCAAAAGTCCTCTAATTGGCGTGGTGTGGAAGTTTGGAGAGTGGGTTTCCAACTGAGGTGTGACCTCATCATCTGACAGTGGTTTAAAATTACGTGGTGTTCTTAGATTTTTCCCTTTTCGGTTTGATGGGCCGCGGTGGCCCGGTTGGAAGAGTAACGGACTTGCAACTGAAGGGTTGCGAGTTCGAATCCAGCCAAACACCGTCGTGTACAAAGGGGGCTGGCGCACATTAAAACTGTCGTGGCCTCAAACGTCCTCACGTTGGCGTGGTGTGGAAGTTTGTAGAGTGGGGTGCCAGCTCAGGTGTTGCCTCGTCATCTGACCGTGGTTCAAAATTACGTGGTGTTGTCCTCGGATCTTTCCCTTTGGGATTGATCCCGGACCGTCGTCAATAGCCCGTTGTGTTGCTCCAGTGTGAAGTTAATTGAAATACCCCCTTTCGGGTTTGATCCCGGGGACCGTCGCTAGTAACCCGTTGTGTTGCTCCAGTTAATCAAATACCTACCTTTTTGATTATTACATTAGAAAAAAGATGGAATTTGCCGGAGAGAGTGACCATAAAATACCCAAATACCCATTCCTGAGGCACGATTTGTCCACGTTAATTAAAATACATACCTACATAGGGTCGTCGCGGCTCAGTGGTTATACCCACTGCGCTAGCAACCTTCGAGTTGTAGGTTCAATTTCTATCAGGCGCATTCCTCCCTTCTGTGCCAGTAAAAGCTTTCATTGTGTGTCTATTACTTGTTATTGTATGTCTTGTGTCTGGCGCAGCGTGGCCAACTAGGACCCTTGTGCCATAAAACCCCAAAACCAACCAACCAACCTTTCGTGATAGCAATCAGGGTTGCGAGTTCGAATTCAGCCAAAGACCGTCGTGTTGAAAGAGGGCTGGTGCACGTTAAATCCTGCCAGGTGTATTTCTCGCTTCTGTATCAGTGAAAATTTCATTGAGTGTGTTTGTCTATTACTTGTTATTGTATGTCTTGTGTCTGGCGCAGCATGGTCAAATATGTCCCTTGCGCCATAAAACTCCAAAACCAACCAACCTACCGATAGACTTGGTGGCGGGATCACTTCTGGTGGCAGACAGTTTAGGTTCCGAGACATTCCGACCTCGTCTCCAAACAAGCCGCACCTGGAATGTCACACACAAACGCGCCCGTAACATTTCGGAATCCATTAAAAAGTTCGCAGTTTCATTTTCCGAGCGTGCAGTTTCCGGCACACGTTCACAATGACCCAGATCGGGATTGAGCGACATTTTTGGCCTGAAAGGAAAGAAAGCTTCGGGAAGGGCGAGTTCGAGTCCTCTTTCGGTTACCGCGAGTGGCCGATTCTCCTTCCTTTGAGCCCTTCTCTCCATGATTTATCGGATTAGGTCCGAGTCCAAGGTGAGATCGCAAAGCCGGCGAGGAGGAACGTGTATTCTAATGGAGTGCGCCTATCTTTCAGATTACGAGCGGCCCATTTCGGAAGATTTTGTTTATGGAGTGCGGTTCATCTCTTCGAATCCGACCGAAGACCGCCGTGTACAAAGGGGGTTGGTGCAAGATGAATCCGTCGTGGCCTCAAAAGTCCTCTCGTTGGCGTGGTGTGGAGAGTGGCCAGCTCAGGTGTGACCTCGTCGTCTGACCGTGATTCAAATTTACGTGTTGTAATCGGATCTTTCGCTTCGGGATTGATTCCGGACCCTCGCCAATAGCCCATTGTGTTGCTGGAGTTCGACGTTAATTAAATACCTACCTAGATACAAGGGATCAGGCACGAATTTAGAGAAGGGGCCAGCAGGGCTTGAGACCTCTCCGAAATATTTCAATGTGGTTATTTGAATAGATGAATATAAACAACTAAAACAATTCCAACAACTGAAAACTATTTATTAAACAACTATCGGAGTTCAGTACCGTTGAAAAATCATAAAAAGTATTGAATAGCCCGTTGTCTTGCTATAATGCGACGTTAATTAAAATACCTACCATAAAACGCATTGGTCATTTAACATCTATTGGATCTGAAATTTCTACGCTTTCAGAATCGAGTGCCTTGAGATTGTGATTGACCCATTTCCGAAAAGGATTGTGTTCATGGAGTGTGGTTCCTCTTGCATCCGATTAGGCCGTGGACTGTTTGAGATGCGACCGACCACTCTACGGAGGTGAAAGGGATTTACGGATGGAATAACGAAGGGAGTAAGTAGATCAGTGGTTTCCGACATGTGCTCTAAAGTTTGGAGAGCGAGTCCAGATCTGGTGTCAGCTCGTCATCTGACCGTGGTTCAAAATGAAGCGGTGTTGTCCCTGTATCTTTCGACGTCGCCAATAGACCGCTGTATTGCTCCAGTGCGATACTAATTAAAATACCTACCAACTGGTGCGTTTTGAATTTTTAGTGTAGCGTGAGATCGTCAAATGGTTCCGCGAGATTTTATGGGTAGGTATTGGTATCAACAAATTTTCAACAAACTTCCGCACCACACCAACGTGAGGACATTGGAGGCCACGACAGATTCGACGTGTACCAGCCCCCCTTGTACACGACGGTCTTTGGTTGGATTCGAACTCACAAGTCGTTTTATTGGATTCTCAAGCGATTGCTCGTCGTTTTGAAACGCAAACGCGGCCTTTCGGGGCAACGTAAAACAAATAATGTGCAGATATTTCTTTATAAAACTGAGGGAATTTTTGAGCTAAAAGAGGAACAAAAAATAAATAGAGAGCGAAATATTGGGTTGATGCAAAAGTTTGTCCTGTTTTTTGACAATACTTGAAGAAAAATTTTATTTACTAAAAATTACATTGAATCGATATAGTATGTGCCCTTCTGTTCGATGCCCTTCCTCCATCTCTCCGGTCATCCCGCGCTCATAGGAGTTCTGAGGCTAAAGAACTGATCCAAGTGGCAAAACTTTCTGAACCACTTGTTGCACATGGAATCGTCAACAGCACCCTCTTCCTACACAACACATCTTTTGCATCTGTGGAGCATTCTTTCCTTTTCGGAAATAAAAAATCATATGCCGAATATTCGTTTTTCTGCTTAACAAAATTTGAAAAACAACCCATTAACATTTTCTCCCAAGTACTCGCTACAATTCCTTTCAAACAATATCAAAACTTTACACGTGAAGAAAACACTTCGGCTTTGCAACGCAATGCTATCTAGCACCAAAAAACGGGACAAACTTTGCACCAACCCAATAAAACAACAACGCAGTGTTTCTTTTAATAGTAATTTTACGACAGTATTAATCGATTATACACAGTTGTATTGAAATAAGCAATGAGACCTTGTCATTCAACGACCGTTATCATCAATCATTACTTATGAATAAATCTAATAGGAGACAAGGTCGAATTAGTCGTCGAGAAGCAATTAATTATCTTAGACGGACAAACTACAAGGAGACGAGAATAACTAACTACAAAATGAAGAGAACTGTGAACAGTTTCCGAAATGACTGACCTGAAAACTATTCAATGTATGTGACATTTCCAGGTTTATTTTTTGTTCATTGGATTGACGTACCATTTTTGGATAGGTTTCGAAACTATTGAGGTTTTCCTTAAATTGAAAACGGGAAATGGACCCATGCTAGCTTTTCAGAAACCTTGGCGACGACATTGCGTTTTCTAGAACGAGGAAATCGTAAGGGATACTTTTGTTTGAAATAACAGAAAGAGATATTTGGGTATTTCTAAGAGTAGTCTGACTTTTAAAATTTGAACATAATCTAGAGCAGGGACGCACAGACCACATGCAACCTTCCGTTGTTTTGATTGAGGCCCGCCTCACCATGCTAGATAATGCAATAAAAGCCTCTTTGGGTCAACATTATATCTGAACAACCTTTTTCAGTCATAAATGTTTACAAATCGAAAAACAGGTAATGGTAATTGATTAAAGTTGCACTGGAGCCACACAGCGGGCTATTGGCGACGGTCCGGGATCAATCACGTGGGAAAGATCCGAGGACAACACCATGTGATTTTGAACCACGGTCAGATGACGAGGTCACACCTGAGCTGGCACTCCACTCTCCAAGCTTCCACACCACGCCAACGTTAGGATATTTGAGGCCACGTCAGATTTAGCACCCGTGTACACGACGGTCTCTGGTTGGACTTAGTTTCGAAATCGCAATCCTCCTATTGCTAATCCGTTGCTCTTCCAACTGGGCTACCGCTACTAACGGCGGAGGATCCCAATAGGTGCACTGGGCTACTTTTTTTAATAAAAAGTTTTTATAAAAAATACCAAAACAGGAGTTGTTAAATGAGTATTTTCCATCAGATTTTTGTCAATGTATATATGTCATAATAACAGAAATTCTAAGCCTGCTGTCGTGACGAGAGTGATATAGCGCAACAGGAGAGAATGATCCATTGGTACTGAGTGTAATGTTGGTTTCACACAAATGGAGAGGCAGAAAATCCCATAACAGTTTATTCACTTATATAACAAACAAGTAGTAACATAATAAAGCGTGGAGGTTGTTGAGGATAGATTTGAGGGTTCCTTAGCCAAGGGGGTCATGAAAAGGATGAATAATTTACAATAAACTCGCTAGGGGATAGGGATTAAGAAAGATTATCTATCAAGGAAGTTCATTGATAAAAGTCGGTGGTTTAACGAAGAAATTTGAGATCTTGCACAGGCGATTTGAAAGGAAGAGGGTACGTGGGATTTCAAGGTTTAATAAGGTGGCTTGGGTTCAAAGGTGAAAGGGGTTGGCAAGGTATATTGACCACATGGCCAGACTGGGAGAAAAGGGGAACGTCAAGGGATTGAACTCTGGTGAGAATTGTATTTAGGGGGTTAGTTTTAAGAATTGTTTTATATATGTATAATAAAAAATTTCCAACTATACAGGGTGTCCCAAAAAGGTGTTCCGCAATTTATCTTTTTACCATTTGGAGATAGGTAGGTAATGTAAATTGCAAAAGTGCACCCAATAAGGTAAGTAATTAAGATATGTGAATAAAATTATCACGTGATAACAATTTATACGGATACAGTTTTTAATTTATATACAGCCCCTCTAGATAAAAATCCGAGATAGCAGAAATGTTCCTTACCTGCATCCCTATCGTTAGCAGAAAACTGCATTTCTGTAGGTTGAACAGTAACGGAGGCATAAGGACGCAAAAAAGTTGACTTATACCACTTGTGCACAGCTGTTCAAGCAGTCAGATTAGGGACCGCATACACAATGCTAAAAAGCATTTTTTTTTCGGTCAGAAAGTGCAACATTGTGCAAGTAATGTAGTATTGCAACTGCAGATGAAAATCGCAATGCATAATAGTAGACAATGTAATCTTTAATAAAAATATTGTAGAAAAAATAGTTTAAATAAAAATAAAAGGAAATTTTTCCATCTGCAGCAATGCAGAACTTAGCTCTTTATTCTTGGCCATGGGTCAGTTTCTGTTCTAGATTAAATACGGCCCCCTTAAAATAGAAACTCTTGTATCTCCGTTACTATTCAACCTACAGAAATATGGTTTTTACTAACGATAGGGATACAGGTAAAGAACATTTTTGCTACCTCGGATTTTTATCTAGAGGGGTTGTATAAAAATTAAAAACTGTATCCGCTTCAATTGTTATCACGTGATAATTTTATTCACATATCTTAATTACTTACCTTATTGGGTGCACTTTTACAATTTACATTACCTACTTATCTCCAAATGGTAAAAAGATAAATCGCGGAACAAATTTTTGGAACACCCTGTATACAAATACTTTTCTACACGTTTATTTAGTGCCACTCTTACTCCATGAAAACAGCCCTTATGTCTTCGTTTTCCCACCTATCGCATTTTTACCTCAACAAGATGTACCGTGTACGTCAGAATTATATGTTAGAAAATTTGAGAACAATCAGCAGTTGGCCTTAAAGTAACCTGCGCCTAGACCTCAAAATTACTTTATCTGTCACTAGTTACTAGTGAGGAAGATTAAAGTGTAAATGCTCATTTCTCAGGCTCTGTATGACTAGGGCTGATGTCTCTTCTATTGTCAACAGGTGTCTAGTCAACAGAGGTGCCTAGGGGCCGCGGTAGCCCGGTCGGAAGAGTAACGGATTAGTAACCGGAGGGTTGCGAGTTCGAATCCAACCAGATCGTCGTGTGCAAAAGGGGCTGGTGCACGTTGAATCTGTCGTGGCCTCAAATGTCTTCACGTTGGCGTGGTGTGGAAGAGTGGGGTACCAGCTCAGGTCCTTTGACCATGGTTCAAAATTACCTGGCGTTATCCTCGGTTGTTTCCAATAGCCCGTCGTGTTGCTTCAGTGCGACGTTAATTAAATACCTACCTATTAAATCTGGTCTCGTTTCTATTCCATCTAACTGCAGCATTTAGCTTTGGAATATCGAGAACATCTCGGGAGATGCCCACTCCTCCCTCTTGAATACGCCCTGAACACAAAGTGAATTTCTTAACTGTTTTTGAAAGGAATGACCTAAACAGATTCTGTCCTTTGGAATCAGCAAATTATCTAGCTCCGAAATCTTTTGCAGTAAAAAAGTAAAAACAAAATCCCAAAATAAAAAGTCTTGTCTGGCGAAATCCTTCTTTCGTCGCCTCTTCCTTGATTCCGGCCACAGATTTCAATCACTGACACGAAACGTTGGATGGTATTTGATATTTTGAATTAACGTCACACTGGAGCAACACAACGGGCTATTACGAAACGTTGGAAAATGGAAGAAGGTTCCACGGGTTGGTTCGTTCCACTGTCTTTGATTCGCAAGAGCTAATTGGGCCGAAGTAGAGAATAAGCAGAAAGTAAATTGCTAATTTCTCCACCCGTTGTTGGACAGAAACGACTGCTTCTGTCCTCAACTTTCACGTCCACGATACAGCTGTGAGATTACCCGTAACTGCAACCGAAAGGCTACAGAGGGATGTGGGGAGAGAAAGTGAGCGGGAAAAGAGGGACTTCCTTTTTCTGTGCTCGAGGCAGGGTGGATGTGCTCCGTCATGTTAAGCTTGTACATAAATGTTTTTATTTAATTGTAATGTCCTCGTCTACTCTCTCTCTCTCTCTCTCTCTCTGTGGAAATAAACGTGCTGTCCTCATAGCTCAGTGTTTTTTTAATCAGACGCCAATTCATCCAATCGAACCACAGAAATAATCCTACAGCCGCATTAATCTTTTTTAGAAATTCAAGGTAGGTAGATATTGAATTGGCGTCACACTGGAGCAACTCAACGGGCTATTGGCGACGGTCCGGGATCAAACCCGAAAAGGGAAACATCCGAGGACAACACCATATAATTGTTAACCAAGGTCAGATGACGAGGTTACACCTGATCTGGCACATCACTCTCCACACCACGCCAACGTGAGGACTTTCGAGGCCACGACAGATTGAACGTTCATTAGCCCCTTTGTATACGACGGTCTTTGGTAATCCGTTACTCATCCAACCGTGCTACGACGGCCTAGAATTTTAAGACATGTGTCAACTTTTGAGGTTGGGGCGGATGATCTTAGCATCAGCCACTTCACTCTTTTCTTTGGGAGCGGCTGAATGAATAAGCGACATGACTCAATTTGCAGCGCAACTATTTAGAATAAATCCGTATCGGAAAATTTAGGTCAAAGTTAAATTAGAAAATTTATTATTGTCAATGAATAAATGGCTTGTTGGGGGTTTATGACGCAAGGGCCATGCTGAGCCAGACAAGATATACGATATCAATAGACAAACAATCAAATTTTTACTGACAAGAGAGAAATACACAAAGAGAGGAAAGCACCTGATAGAATTCGGACCTGCGATGCCTACAACTCAAATGTTCAATGAGTTAATGATGTAAAAGGTTCATATATAAACAATTATAGGACGAAAAAGCACATAAATGCGAAAACAACAAACTCAAAAGAATAACGTAACATGTGCTATTTCCTGTCCCACACACTCTACTTTTAAATAAAGGACCTAGAATCGGGCCCCGCTGTTCGCTCTAGTTACGCTGGGGCCGCATAGCCTGGTTGGAAGAGTAACGGATTAGCAACCGGAGGATCGCGAGTTCGAATCCAACCCAAGATCGTCGTGTACCTAGGGAGCTAATGAACGTTCAATCTGTCGTGGTGTGGAAGTTTGGAGAGTGGTGTGCCAGCTCAAGTGTCACTTCGTCGTCTGACCGTGGTTCGAAATGAAGTGTCCCCTTAGGGATTAATCCCGGAGCCAATAGCCAGTGCGACGTCCATTAAAATACCTCTCCCTCCACATGTCAGGGACACAAAACGTTACAAAACGACAGAGTGAAGACCGGAAAGAGCGCCGCCTTCCGCTGCAAGGCGACTCAATTGGAAAAAAGGAGAGTTGAGAAGAAAAGAAGTAACTTTCCCGAGGAGCGTCGCTAATCTGTTGTTTGGGAAGGAAGGACGCTTGACCCTTTCACGCTCGGCTTGGAGAACAGGATTTCGTCATCTCCTCCGGAGGAAGACGAACCTTCGGGTCGTTGAACCACACAGCGATTCCTCTCACCAGCGACGATTTTCATCAGCGGGGTAAGCACACCACCCCTAGGGGTATGCCCACTGCGCCACCAATCTGCGAGTTGTAGGCGGTTCGATTCCTGTCAGATCCGATTCCTCCCTGGGTATATTTCTCTCTTCTGTGACTTTGCAACCGGAGGATGATCCCCGACCGTCGGCAATTGCCCAATTTGTTGCTCCAGTGTGATGTTAATGGAAATATCTACCTCCTTGGGTGTATTTCTCTTTTTTGTGTCAGTAAAACTTTCAATGTGTGTTTATTACTTGATGTTGTATGTCTTGTGTCTGGCGGGGCATTATCAAATAGGGCCCTAGTGGCACAGAACCCCCAAAACCAACCAACCTTTCCTTATGAGTGACGCTGGCCATCAAGTATTAGGGTAGGTATTTAATTAACGTCGCACTGAAGCCACACAACGGGTTATTGGCCTCCCTGGGAGTATTTCTCTCTTATGTGTCAGGAAAACTTTCCTTCTGTGCGTTCGGCGTGGTGTATAAGTTTAGAGAGGGGTGCTTCATCGTCTGACCGTGGTGTTGTCCTCGGATCTTTCAATTTGGGTTTGATTCTGGACCGTCGCCAATAGCCCGTTGTGTTACTCGAGTGCGACGTTAATTAAAATATATACCATCCATACCACGCCAACGTGAGGACATTTGAGGCCAGGACAGATTTAACGTGCACCATCCCCCTTTGTACACGACGATCTTTGGTTGAATTCGAACTCGCGGGACCGAGAAGCGCGATGTACCGAGGGGTTACTGCACTGGTTTCCAAGAAGTGGCGTCGATTTGAGCAGGACACTGATGATCCCATTTCCGAAACAAAACGATCCACACCGCTGATTGTTCGAAGGCGTCGTTGCGAATCCTGATGCTCTGATGGACACCCTCTTCCTCCTCAAGGTCCTCGCCCCAACTCAGAAAGTCTTTGCTTTTACTCTTCCAAGGGGATATCAAAGTAAATGAAAAATAAAATCCATTTGATAACACCAATTCATGCTCATTCTGCATCAAACATGTATTGTGAAAGGGAGGATTCACTATAACTACACCATATTATCTTAGATTTCTCTTTAGATGTTTTCATAACTGAAAAAAAAACAGAAAGAAAAAGAAATCTCTCATCGTGAAAGGAGAAATCGCCGCCCAAGAGTCACCCCTGGGCCGGACCGCGGACGTTGGAAGAGCACCGGATTAGCTACCGGAGGGTTGAGAAAGCTCGGTAGAGCCAAAGACCGTCCTGTACACGGGGGCTTAAATACATCGTGGTCTCCAATGTTCTCACGTTGGCGTGGTGTGGAATTTTGGGAGAGTGAGATGCCGGCTCAGGTGTTGACCTTGTCATCTGATCGTGGTTCATGGTGTTGTCCTCGGATCTATTGGCGAACGGTCCGGGGCCAATCCACGAAGGTCCTACCTACCTGGAGAACACGAAATATGACGGGCTGCTTTTCTGACTTCCGTCCGAGAGACCCAAAAACAGGATCCATTGGCAAAGTTTCATGTTTTGCTCGTTCTTAAACGTAGTCAATAAAAAGTAGCGATCAAGAATTAATGTTATAAACAACTTATTACTTTAATCGAGTTCTAATAATACATTTTTATATTGTTTAAATAATATACTTCAACATTCCCGGAAACAAATGAAATGTTTCCCTTCGGGTTTGATCACCAATAGCCCGCTGTGTTGCTCCAGTGCGACGTTAATTAACCATTCCTTTCTTTCAAAAACTTTATACGTGTGAAGTAGATAACACTTCGGTTTCGTGATGCAATGCTAGCGCCAAAACCGGGACGAATCTTTGCATTATAATAGAAGAAATGAATTTAATAAATTATTTATGTAACGTTTTGAATTAATTTTTACTGTCACAAAAATAACTTGATTGAAAACGACCGTTTTGTTCCGCTACCTTCTATTTTTCAGGCAACTTCGCATTCCCTTTTCCAAAAACTTTATCTTTCTGTTCAAAGACCTGCGCCATATACAGTCTTCTAAAGAATGGAAAGTTTTTCCATTCAGCGCATTGTGTAAGGGTCGTGTTATCGTGATGGGAGATTTTTCCATTGAGTAATTCCGAAGTGCTGCTTTGAATTGGGAGCGTCTGAATGAATCGCCTGGTTTTGTGGAAAGCAGCCTTCCAATCCCACACATCACCTTCGGATAGATACCGGAGTGATGAAGGATGGTTCATTTTTCTTTCCACACGATCGCTTTCGTTCCACATTATCGTCAAGTGTCCACTTTCAGTTTGTTTTTGAGGTAGGTAGGTATTAACATCACACTAGAAGCACACAATGGTCTATTGGCGACGGTCCCGGATCAAAACCCGAAGGCATTTGACCGTCACGTCATTTTGAAGCACGGTCAAATGACGAGGTCACACCTGAGCTGGTACCCCACTCTCCAAACTTCCACACCGCGCCAACGTGAGGACATTTGAGGCCACGACAGATTAAACGTGATCCAGCCCCCTTTGTACACGACGCTCTTTAGTTGGATTCGAACTCGCACCCTCCGGATGTTCATCCATTACTCTACAAACCGGGCTACCGCTGCGCGATGGGAACTCCAGAGAAGTGGAGCATCATTTAATTGGAGTATTGTAAATGTTTATTACTGGATTTCTGATGCAGTTTAGATAAGTTTCCTATTGAATTATTTTGAATCATTTTCATCCGATTGTATGGAACAAGGCCGTAAACTGCAGTAGGCGGCCCATGTTTTAGATGCGTCAACCTGAGAAGGATGACGGACCTCCGAGTCAAACACTTTAGAACAGGGGCAGCCAAGCTTCTTTGACCGTCGACCTCTTCAAGAGTTTCTTGACTTTTTATCGACCCCTCATTTTACTATCCCGTAATTATAATAGGACAAGCAAGAAAGACGCTTATGCGAGTTTTTAGATTGTTTATTTTATGATTACTCTGTTTAAATGTATGTATAATATAGTATATATTATATTGCTTCTCATCAAAGGGATACGTTTTCGTTTTGGACGTCCTTCTTAACATTACATATTGGATGGGGGATAAATAATATATGAAGTATAAAATTTAATTTAGATAACAATATTACAATCTTCCTTGTATATTCAGGGTGAGTCTAAATTGTTTTTACAAAATAAGAGGGGTGATAGTACCCAGCCATAATTACCATGGAACATAGGGTCGCATTCCACTCTGAGAGGCAGAAAAGAGTCAAGTCGAAAGAGCATGAACAAGTCATCGCCTCTGACATCGTTTTGTACCTGCCTACGTAGCATATCTCCTAAGCAAGATGGCCTGATCGGTGGGATCGGACGTGGCGGACCTGTGGCTTGACCTCCTCGCTCACCGGACCACTGGACTTTTTCTTCTGGGGGCACATGAAATCTTTAGTGTACCTGTGGACTCGGCTGAAGATCTCGTAGCGAGAATCGGTGTTGCCGCAGACAGAATGAACACAACACGAGGAATCTTCGAGAGCCAGTCATTCCTTCGCAGGTGTGAACTGTGTAACGACACGAGTGAACGCCACTTTGAGCACTTGCTGTGAGTTTTTCTCTGATCAATCAATCAGATTGTGCAACTTTTGGTATCGTTCATTCGCTTTCCCAACACTGTTGTAAGTTCATGTTGAAATTCTAATTTGACTCTTTTCTGCCTCTCAGAGTGGAATGCGACCCTATGTTCCATGCTAATTATGGCTCGTCTGGATGGGTACTATCACCCCTCTTATTTTGTAAAGCAATTTAGATTCACCCTATATATGAAAATAAGACTTTTATTAACTTCGTATACAATTGACTAACGTTGTCAATGTGAAGGGTGTGCTTCGTGACTCTTGACAAGATTAGCAATGTTCGGTTCAAAACGAGTAAGCTTCAGCCTTAAATCTCTCTCCCCACGGAATTCTATAATCACTCTTAATTGCGTTGTCATTCAGGATGGAGGTAATCTAAGTTAACCTTATTCAATGATATCTTATATTTTTTATCGATCCCTAACCATGTTGTATCGACCCCTGGAGGTCGATATCGACCACTTATGCGACCACTGGAATAGAGTATTGGAAAAGTGGATTATTGGATTTCTGCTGCGGTTGAGATAAGTTTTCTATTTTGATTCATTTTCATTTCGGTTCGGAGAACAACGGATTAGCAACCGGAAGGTTCGCATCCAGCCAAAGACCGTCGTGTACAAAGGAGTCTGCTGCACGTTAAATCTGAAATGTCTCAAATGTCTTTATGTTGACGTGGTGGGGAAATTTGGAGGGTGGGATGCCAGCTCAGATGTGATCTCGTCATCTGAATGTGGTTCGAAATTACGTGGTGTTGCCCTCGGATCCTGGGTTGATCCCAGATCGTCGGCAATAGCTCGTTGTGTTGCTCCAGTGCGAGGTTAATTAAAATACCTACCTTCCATCAAAATGTATGGAACAAGGACTGCTTTATCGGCCCATTGTTTAGATTCGTCAACCTGAGAAGGTTGAAGCTCCGAGTCAAATACTTGAGAATCTTGGTCACTTTCCGTTCATTGATGAAAGATCGCGTCTGAATCCAGCTGCAGGAAACCAGTTTGTCTAAGCGATGGATCGTGAGCGCACGCGGTGGATGGGGGATGCACGATACCACTGATATTGTGGTTCGATTTCGCTCAGCCGTGTCCGCGGGAGATATCAGGGAAGGCTTATTTTTCCCTTTTGACCTTTCTGATTTTCCCCCTGATTCCTTTTTTGACAAGAGGCTCGGGGACCTATTTTGTGCTGAACTTTCGTCTGCTTTTTTGGTGAATTTCTGCCGATGGCTTCCGCCATCGACGAACTGCCGGCTTCGAACCCATTCGCAATGGTGGAAGGACTTGAAAATATTCACGAAAAACTGACTCGGTGCGAGTTGTTTGATGTTTCCTTTTCTTAAGGGGCCGCCAGGTTGGAAGAGTAAGCGAAGGGTTGCGAGTTCGAATCCAACCAAAAGGGGCTGATGCACGTTAAATCTGTCTTGGCTTCAAATATCCTCACGTTGTCGTGGTGTGGAAGTTTGGGGAGTGGGGTGAAAGCTAAGGTGTGACCTCGTCATCTGATTGTGCAAGGAGGTGTTGATGCAAGGAGGTGTTGATGATGCAAGGAGGTGTTGTCCTCGGATTTTTCTCTTTGGGGTTTGATCCCGGACCGTCGCCCATAGCCCCTTGTGTTGCTCCATTGCGACGTTCATTACCTACCTCTTTAAACTCTTCGCACCCATTCCGATCCATCACCTTCCCGCCATACGTCCTTAGGGACCATCAGTGGTCGGAGACTCCCCACTCGTTCGAAAGTCCGGCATGCGAAAGGCGACCACATGTTTACCACTTCCATAAAATTTTCGCAAATTTCACAGGGGGCAACTTTTTACAAAAATTGGAGAATTTAAATTAAAAGAAAGCATACAACTTAAACAATTTTCAAAATATATATCTGCACTTGAGAGAAAAATATTAAATTATGCGGTTTACCTCTTATCTGGACTTCACTTTAAAGTTAAAAAATTGACCCATTAATCAATATTTTTTCAAGTTTTCAGGTCTCAAATTCCATCTCATAAATGAATTGTTATTTTACCTATAGACCATGTGTGTCCTATCCGTTGCCCTAGACTATGCGACCCCACAAGATCATAAACTTTAAATATTATGTGATTTTTAGCGATTTTTTTTTCATGACTATAAAATTGTAAAACGTATATGCCTTACATTTACGTAAGAATTAGTTCTTTTCATTACTGAAGTTTATGCTGTGAAGAACACTTCTACGACAAATACTTCTGTAGATAATTTTTCCTTTGAAGGGTATTTAGGCTTCATCCCAATGGCATGATTGCTTTGATACTTTTAAGGTATCACTAGGAAATGTATCACTAGGAAACACGAAAATCGACCAGAATATCGATACTTTTTTTATTAATTCAAAATATTGTCGTACTTGGCTTTTAAATGATACCAAGATCTTGTAAGTATTCGAAATAGTTTTCTAGTTACAAGGTTTTTTGCTAGGTGCTGTCATCATATGCAGCTATGTTTCCAAAACTTTAAACTCAATTTCTGAGAAACTGTTTTGTAGTAGGATGCTTTGTTCAAACACTGATAATTCATCAATGAAATTATCTATAATTAGTTTTGTGTCATTAGAATTTTTAATACAGTGAATGTTTTGACTCAATCGAAGTTATTAGTAAAGAAATGAACTTTTAGTTGATTTTAAATGCTGAATTTCCTGAAAAAATCTTGATTTTTTTAGACTTCCTTGCTGAAAAAAACTAAAAAAATAATCTATTCTCTGGCAACTTGATGGAGGGTCAAAACATCTGGAATAATATTGGGAATAATGTCCATGATTTGTCTTTCTGTACTAATTAGAATTTGAGAATTTGACTGGCCAAAAAGAATACTAATTAGCTAATTATATCTAAATTAGATCATTAAAGATTAGAATAATCTGAATTTTTAACACTGAAATGAGTTTATGCACACACCAATGACCCATAGTAAAAAATTGGAATTTTAAAGTCGAAATTAAAAAAACAAATCTAGTGTATACGTGTGACCAGCAAGTTGGATTGTGCTTAACTACTCAAAAACCTCGATTTATGAGAGTAGGCTACATCCAGCTATGCCGCTGCCATCTATAGGAAAAAGGTTGTACTATCTGAACGAAAGAGATTCTATTCCAAGGGGCACAAACATGAAACTGCTCCTATAATTATATTATTGGATTTTAGGAAGTCTGAACAGAATTTCAAATTTGTTATGCGAAATTTCTTTGAATTATTTTTATAAAAGAACTGAAGCAGTCTTTTTAGTGTCTACTTATCGTGCTGCCACCTAGTATCGACGCAACGCACCATCTAAAATCCCAAATTGAAGCATAACTGAAAACGTCAGTCCTAAGTTTACTCTTCAGAAACAATTTTGTTTCAATTTCAAGGGATACTGATATTCTCGCCAGCACTTCGTTTATAAATGCGGAAATGCATTTTTCATTAAAAATTTTATATCTTTATGAAAAAAATAATAGAACTTTTACACAAGGTTCTAAATGCTCGTCGTTTGGATCTCGGTAGCGCAGTTGTAAGATTAGCAACCGGAGGTTTGCGTGTTCGAATCCAACCAAAGATCGTCTAGTACAAAGGGGGTTGGCGCACGTAAAATTCGCCTTTGCCTCAAATGTTCTAACGTTGGTGTGGTGTCGAAGTTTGGAGAGTGGGGAGCCAGTTCAAGTGACTCGTCATCTGACCACGGTTCAAAATCACGTGGTGTTGTCCTCGGACTTGCCCTTCGGGATTGATCCCGGACCATCGCCAATAGCCCGTTGTGTTGCTCCAGTGCGACGTTAATTAAAATACTTCCTACTTACCTTCGAATAAAAAAAAGATGCGTGTTTCAGGGATGTTAATCCCTTTGTTCCTAGAGACTGAAAAATATTTAAGGGGGTCTGAGACTCAAAATATGAAAAAGTCCAAGTTTTTTTATTACCTTAAAAAATAATATAGATATTTCTGAATAAAATGACACCTAAATTTTGTTTCTATCATCAGTAGAACCGGAAATATTCGGCTTTTCATAACATGACAGCTGCAAATCAAACGAGCCTCACCCATCAGATAATGTAAACAAACTGTTTTGGAGTCTACTTTCTACTGTTTCAGCTCTATTTTTTCTAACTCAAATAAACTACGATACGAACACTTTTGAAGTGATCTGAATTGATCATCGTAATATTCTCACTGTTTTTATTATTGAATTTGCAATGTTTTGAATTACTGTACTATCAATATACTTCAATAGCGCTTTCCAAAAAGGACCGTAGGAGGTTCAGGAAAGCGACGATGAAGTCCACAAATACTTTTAAAAGTTATAGGGAAAAGGTCCAACCTGCTAAAATTAAATTAAATGAAGCAGTAAAACTAAGAAGTAATACACAATACTATCCAGGAGGATTTTAAACAAAGTATGCAAAAGTGCTTTTTAATAACTTGAATATTTTCATAATTTTAAACGCTTTTTCCTCCTTTTCTGTTAAATGGGATTTCGATAGTCAAAAATGGATATAACTTAAAAAGTACTTGTCATAAACGAATGAAATTTTCTGCAATTACTTTTCAAATATATTTCCTTAATTTGTCTTCAGCAATTATGTATATATATATATTATTTTTTTCTATAATTTTTCGAACTTTGTATACTATGTGTTTTATGTAGTTTTTGAACAAAATATATTTTTTAATTTTTTCTAACTGTTTTAACCAAAAATCACGAAGACAGTTTATAGTATGAACTTTTAGGAGTTAATTAGTGCAAAAATGAAGTGATTTGTTATAAAATATTTCAAGATATATCAATTTTGCCCAACGTCAAAATTTTTAATTTTTTTAATTTTAATAAAAAAAATTTGAAGTTTTGAAAATATAAAATAGTTATTATAATTGCAAAATACAATGTATAACTACAGAAAAAAACTTTAATGTTGAAGATTTTAGAATTTTGAGTCCCGGACCACCTTAAGGCATGTGTTACGGCCAATGAGAATTTGAGCTAAAGAGGGCGCTGTGCGCGCCTCTGAAGTTTTGAAGAGTGTAGAGAATTGGCCGGCGCTGTTGTACTGAGAAAGATCAGGCAATGATGATGTAACAAGTTAACTGTAAAATGTCTTAATGTCTATCCTTGTTTTGTGATAATAAATGTTGTGGCTGTAAATCGAATGCTGATTCTTAACGAATCCACATCAAATAACAATTTGAGAAGACGTGAATTTTGTAGCGTCACAGCATGCAGCTGTCCTGGTGTTCCACTAAAGTTCCAGTGATAAGGTACTTGTATGTTGTATATGTAAGGAGTGTAACAGTATGATGATAAATGTTCTGGATAGCCATGTCATCTTGGTGGCATGCTCTCTTCATCCCAACCCCATTTACTTAAAGTGATGCAGTGAACGGGAGTGTTAGATGTTAATGTGTTTTCTCTTCCAGGACTGTCACAATGATCGCGAGCAGTGAAGAGGCGCAGGAGGGCTGTTGCCGGATCCAGTCCTTCTGAAGAAGATGGAGAGGAAGCGGAAAGGATACCTCCTCCGGAAGTCCGTCACCTTCGATCTCCAGAAACCCGCCAAGACCTCCCCTCCCTCCATGAGCACCAATGGCCACTCGTCCTCCTCCAGGACGTACGACCTTCAGACGCAGACTGTGACCTTCGGAGAAGAGTCCGATACCAAAGAACACAAGTTCCCATGCTCCACCTTGCTCAAGTTCCCCGCAGAAGAGTCGCACAAATCCACTCAAAAGTGAGTTTCAGTCGCGGAAAAAACCCGAACCACTCCCTTTATTTCGAGCACCATTCACAGTAGAGAAAATTCAAAGATATTCAATAAGGAATAACGTCCTCTACGAATTCAAATGCAAAACAATTGCACAAGGGGCCGTTTTCATATCCAATTTTGCACAAACAACAAAATTTCCAATGGAAACACCCTGTTTTGATGCCTTAATCAGATTCCGCATCGCTAAATTAGTCTAAATATGAAATTTCGTTACTTTACTCTCTTTATATCCGGAGATATTCAATGTTAAAGTTGCAGTCAATTTCAGGGATCATCTCTACATGGAAAATTCGTAGATCGAGATGAATTGCAGTTAAAGCTACCCGAATTTCAAATTTAAACACTGTTTCAAACGTATATGGCAGCGCGTGCAAATGATCCAAGAATTATATTATGCAAGTGCAAATCCTAGAACTATCCGAAGTTTGTCAGACGTTTTTCAAACTTCTGGTCGCCCCCCTAAAATCGCCATGATGAGGAAAATCGAATGTAACGCAAAAACTAACCATTGGGATGAGCTGAAATTTTGCATGGTCATATTAGAAGTCCTTCCGAATCGATTCCCATCAAAATATAGTAATGTTCCAAATCATAATTTTATCAAACATTAATTTAATAATTATTATTGCATACTAAAAACTATTTTTAAAATAAAATATTAAGTGGATTTTGTTTGGGTACTCATAATCTTTCTGTACTCATATAACTTCGAAACGGTAAAACCTAATGACACGAAATATCTTCATTTTAAATTGAGCACCAACTTCATAATTTCCAAAGATTTCCACAAGATTTCGAATCTATCATAATTTAACTTCAGATACCAAGTTTTATGTCACTCGACCCTACCGTTTTGGAATTATGAGTACGGAAAGTTTGGAGCTCCTAATGTTAAATCAGTTTCCTAGACTTCTGGATACCTTCCTAAATAATATTCCTATAACGCTGATGTTTTGTAGCATGTTGATATTAAGGTACCCAAACAAAACATACATAAAGTTTTAGTTTTTAAATAATTTTTAGCTTGCAATATTAATTAAATTAATATTCGAAAAAAATATGAATGTGAATATTGATAAATTTGCATCAAAGTAGTTGGTTGCTATTAGAAATTATGAAGTTGGTGCTTAATTTAATATGAAGACTGTCCCTTATGGGAATTCTATGCATACGAATATGTAGAAGACGTTATTCCTTGTCGAATGCCATCTTTGAATTTGTTCCTCTATGAATAGTGCTCGAATAAGGTTGGATGGTTCGTTTTTTTCCGTGACTACATGGTATTGAACCTTGCATTTAGACTGAGGGACATGTTACTTTTTACTTTCATAAAAACTATTATTTGGAAACAATACAGTCAGCAGCCGTACTATAATAGTTGACAACAAAGCTTCAAAAATGAGTGAAGATAATAAAACAATTCTATAGTTATTTCTATGGAACATGACGTACACCAACGTCAAGATCAAAATAAACACGAGGAAAACTAGAGTTTAACATGTTCCTGCCAAGCCTTTTTTGAGTATCATTTTCAGGCCATGTTTATCGAAAGAGGTATAGAGTTCGATAAAAATGTAAAAATTATCTGTTTTCACTGTTTGTGAACTGGAAACGTATTAGTAATTATTGAAACTATATAATGCAACAAACCGATGAATATATTTCATATTTGAAAATTTACAAAACCATTTACCACTTCGCTTGAAAACAAATGTTTTGGTGTGTTCTGTAGAGTTGTACCAATATTTATTCTTTTTGGCCAGTCACAGTCAATATCAATTTACACTTAATTTTCCTCCGAATAAGCACTATGTTTAATGACAACAGTAGCGGGGTGGTCCCTTCTATGATAAGTAGATTTTTAATTAACTTCGCCCTGGAGCAACACATTGGTGACGGCCCGGGATCAAACCTGAAGGGAAAGATCCGAAGACGACACGACGTCAATTTGAACCACGATCAGATGACGAAGCCCGTTGTGTTGCTCCAGTGCGACGTAAATTCATCTAACTGAGATATAACATTGTTAGAGGTCGATTCGGGCTCAGGGGTCGATAGAAAAATATGAGACAAAAATATCTAAAACTTTCTGAAGTATTACTCCCTTTTTTCTTACATTTCCAAGCTCGCACAGGGTTGAAACTGGTTTCAGCCATGTTAATTCCACTTTAACAAAACAAAGAAGTAAGCTAGATATAGAATTCAGTGGCGATTGAAGGCTGAGACTTACTCATTTTGAACCCAACATTGCTTATCCTGTCAAAAATCACAAAGCACACCCTTCACATTGACAACGCTAATAAATTGTATACTAAGTAAATGAAAGTCTTATTTTCATATATATAAGGAAGGTGTGTTGCATTGATATCTAAATTAAATTTTATGTATCCCTCCTTTCCAATATGTAATGTTAAGAAGGACGTCGAAAACTAAAACGTATCCCTTTAGTGTTTATGTAAGCCAATATAATACGATAAATATAATAATATAAAATATAATAATATAAAATATAATAATATAAAATATAATAATATAAAATATAATAATATAAAAGAGTGATCAGAGGTTCACTTTTCAAGGAATTGGACGCCTCTGCATGACACTATGAATATGTAGTCGCCAAACTTCTTTGACAGTCGACTCCTTCAAGAGTTTCTTGACTTTTTATCGACCTGCTCTGTTTTTCTATTACTTAATTATAGTAGGGCAAGCAAAAACGACGATTATGCGAGTTTTTAGATTGTTTAATTTGTAGTTAGTTTATTGTATGCATATTATAGTATATAATATTATATTGGTTTAACGTCAAAGGGATACGTTTTTGTTTTCGACGTCCTTCTTAACATTACATATTGAATACGAGTAATAAATAATATATAATTTAGTTAACAAAATAACATTCTTCCTTATATGAAAATAATTAAACGAAATTTAACATATTCAATTTCTTTAGTAGGAGATATTAAATATTTGCATCCCATGCAAAAATTACGAAATGTTGTGTATGTGATGACTACTTATTCAGCAACAATCTATATTAAATGCATGTGAAACCTTGAATTGTGATAATTTTATTCGTTCATCCTATGATCCCTATTTGATTCATTCAATTTGTTTGAACTCATTTTAACGTAAAACTACTCGATTGTTTGGATATTTAAACTATAATGACTTATGGAGATTTGGTCTTGGAGATACATGATCATAATTATTTAATTCGAATGTTTGTCATGTAGATGATATTGATCAATTGCAATCAATGCAAAGGAAATTAGGATGAGCAATTGCTCATGTGAAGACTATGAAAAGAGATTGGATGCATTGTTTTACTTGGCTGTTTGACTTATTTGATTTGCGCAATTTGGTTTCGTACTTCATTGTTCGATTGTATAATTTTGGTCATTTAAACTATCATAGCCTTGGTGTTTTGATTTGGACTTAATATCTGACCTAATTTGAATGTTCAATTATTTGATCGTTGGAATTATTAGACTACAGATATCTTAATTGTTATTTTAAGTACATAGACCTGAATTCGGGGAGTTAAACTTTAAATGAAAATACTGCATCTACGTTGCCTTGTATGCGAGTTGTTTGCAAGGGAAACTGAATGCCTTGTTTGAATTTGAACTTGGATTGTTTGAGTTGTCTAGAAAAATTATGATTGATGATTCAAATTGTTTGAATTATTTGGAACTAAATTTACTTGGTTTGATATATGAAAATAAGACTTTCATTAACTTAGTATACAATTGACTAACTTTGTAAATGTGGAGGGTGTGCTTCGTGGCTCTTGACAAGATCAACATTGTTGATTTCAAAACGAGTCAGTTTCAGCCTTCAATCGCCACGGAATTCTATATTCACTCTTAATTGCGCTGTCATTCGGGATGGGGGAATCCTAGTTAACCGAATTCAATATTACCCGTACAACATTACTAGGGGTCGGTAGGAAAATATATCTACTCCTTGGGGTCGATATCGACCAGTGAAATAGCCATTTAATAAAACGTTACTAATTACTCTTTCTTCCGCAGGTCCCTGGAGATGGACTCTGAGCTGGAGTTCTACCCGGTGGACGACCACCCTTCTCCGTCCACCTTCACCGCCTGGGACGCCTTCCTGTCCGGCAACCAGGCGTTCTTCCGAGAGCCCGCCTGCGCCTACATGGACGTTATCCCGGAGGAGGAAGACGATCTGGAGGCTCTGCTGGAGTCGGACACGGACGACACGGGCAGCTCCGTGTCCACGGTGGTGGACCGCTTCTCGCGAGCCAGCACCGCCAACTCTAGCTTCTCTGAGCGGTGTGCTGGCACCTTCGACCTCGAGAAGGTACTCTCACCCTTCGAGAGGTAAGAGCTCCACTTCTCTCTTGGGCAAGCCGGGCCTGCTTGGAAGATTCGTAACCGGACTTCAAATCCAACCGAAAACCGTCGTGTACAAGGCGGGCTGGTGCACATTGAAACTGTCCTGGCCTCAAATGTCCCCACGTTGGCGTGGTGGTTTGGAGAGTGGGGCGCCAACTCTCAGGTGTGACCTCGTCGTCTGACCGCGGTTCAAAATGACTCGGTGTTGTCCTTGGTTCTATCCCTTCGGCGACTGTTCGGGATCAAACCCGAAGGGATAGAACCGAGGACAACACGTCATTTTGAACCGCGGTCAGATGACGAGGTCACACCTGATCTGGCACTCCACTCTCCAAACTTGCATTGTACATGGGAACATTTGATTTGCGACAGCATCTGACTTGTTTTGTTGACGCTCACGACCGATGTTTGATTAATGTGTTTGGCGTACTCGAAAAGTTTCTTGAAACGTCTGGGGTAGCCCAGTTGGAAGAGCAACGCATTAGTGACCGCAGGTTTGCAAGTTCGAAACTCGGTCGAGCCAAAGACCGTCGTGTACAAGGGGGCTGCTGCACATTCAATCTATCGTGGACTCAAACGTACCCACTTTGGCGTGGTGTAGAAGTTTGAAGAATTGGGTGCCACACCTCAGGTGTTGACCTCACCATATGATCTTGGTTCGAAATTACGAGGCGTTGTCTTCGGATCCTTCAGGTTTGATCCCGGATGGTCGCCAATAGGCCGTTGTCCAGTGCGACGTTAACTAGCTACCTACCTGAAATATCTCTTGTCGACGTTACGGCCTTGAAAGTCAAATTTTTCGTCGCCACGGTGGAAAAAAGCGGTCGACAAGCCTAGTCGACGTTGATTCGGCTAGTTACCAGAATGAAGAATTAAGTCAAACTAACGCCAAGCTCAAGGGCTTTCCGTCAACTAGAGATTAACCGCTTTACTTTGCAACAAACGCCATGTCTGGTAGATGTGCCTGTTTTCACCGACCACTTAGCAACAAAGACCTTATCTACAAAACAATCTTCAGGTCAATCTTCTGTTCCTCTCCCTAGTTAATGGTCTACGTGTAAAATAAATGCGAAAAAAACAATCATTCATTTTAGAGGACATTTATATAAAAATTTAAAATAATGTGTCAAAGGGCTTTCAGAAACAACGCTAGAAACAATGTGCGCTCTATTTATGTAGCGAATATTTGAAGTTGGCGGTGGACGTACTTTTGAATTTTCAGTGGCTAAACTACCCCATTATGCCACTGCGGTATTCTGTTCAATTAGACCCACATGCGCATCTTTTTTTTTGTCAAAATAGGGTTGTTCATTATTATTCTGTAGGATAAATATACTTCAATTAAGGTGTCTTACGTAATTGCCTCGGTTCTGTTCTGTTGGGTTTTATCGATTGAAGACAGAGTTTTATATTAAAAATAAATTTTATTACGTGACCAAGTCTTATGGTTTAAAAACATACAAGAAGTCTGATCAGCTCATGATCCCCCATCTTTCTTCACTTTTATACATTCAAAGATTTACATTCTTCAAATTTATGTGCCCCACACGGCACTATAATTGGAGGTTTGAGACCGATTCCAACATGCGGCCCCATCGGTTGTAAAACCTCAGCAGATGTATTACAATTCAACATATATATATACATAAATCTAACAAAATATTTTTCTAATAATATTTTTAAATTTATTTAACAATAAAGGCTTTGTTAAAAAGTCAGCCAAATTATTTTCCGATGAAATATAATTTACGTTAAATAGTTCATCTTTTATTAATTTACGAATAAATTTGTACTTGATATCAATATGTTTAGTTTTCTGATTTTCCTGACTATTTTTTGAAAAATAGATAGCAGATTGATTATCACAATATACTTGGGGTCTTATGTAATCACACAAACTTAATTCATTTATAATTCTACTAAACCAAATAACTTCTTTAGTGCAATCGGTTAGTGCAATAAATTCAGATTCCATTGAGCTAAGAGCTATGCACTTTTGTTTAGAAGATTTCCATGATATTGGGATGTTACCCAAATAAATTAAATAGCCACTGCTTGAATGTCTGTTTGTGAGACCACATCCCCAATTTGCATCAGAAAAAGCAATCAAATTTGAACTTTCTACATTGGAAAGATTTATTTTAAAATCCTTTGTAAGAAAAACATAGTTCATAATATCAACAACGTAAGACCAGTGTTTGTAAGTATAACCATTACAAAACTGAGACATTATATTAACGGCAAATGCAATATCTGGTCTGGATCTATCTGACAAAAACGATAAACATCCTATTAAGGAAGATAGGGAAATTTCCTCATTAAATCATTTTCAATTATTTCTTCCTCTTTAACCTTATCAGGTAAGTTACAACCAATTTTAAAAGGTAAATTCACAAAACGTTTAGGAAGATCTTTGAATTTTGACATTAATTTTTCAATGTAGGTAATTTGATGTAAATAAATCGAATTTTCAATTTCTTGAAAGTTTACGCCTAACAAATATTTAGTTTTACCTAGGACTGTAAGATCCAATTTTTTGTCCAATAATTCGATTACTTCATTTATCAAATGTTCCCTTTTTGAAAACAAAACCATATCATCTACATAAACAATTAAAATTACATCTTTAAATTTGTAGACACAATTACACCAATTTAACTGAGAAAATCCTAATTTAGTTAATATACCGTCTAATTCCAAATTCCATTCTCTACCACTTTGATGCAGACCATATATAGCCTTTTCCAATAGACATACTTTGTTTTCGGATCCTTTCAGCACAAATCCTTTTGGCTGTTTCATGTATATAGTATCCTTAAGGTGTCCATATAAATATGCACTTTTCACGTCAACTTGACAGTGATACCAACCCAACATAGAAATCAATAGTACAAACAATAATTTAACAATAGAAAAATTCACAACTGGTGAAAAAATATCTTTAAAATCAATGCCAGGTTTTTGCTTAAAACCTTGAGCAACAAGACGAGCTTTATACCTTTTAGGTATATTGTTTTCGTCCATTTTTATGCTGTACACCCACTTACTTCCAATTATGGTTGTATTTGGGGGTGTGTCCACTAATTTCCATACTTGCCTATCCTTCATTATCTGAATTTCTTCATTCATGGCAGTATTCCATTTAATTTTATCCTTACTTGTTTGCGTTTCTTCATAACTTTTGGGGATTTCGACATTGTAACACTGATCATACATGTCGTACATCTGTTGGTCTAAAAAATTAGATTCATCACTAGAAGTAGATGGCACATTAGAAATATCCACATTAGGATGTTCAGTTTCTGGCTTAAAATTGAAATTTACAGGATCAAACCTAATCTTATTTTTAGTACAGTACTTTTTAATATCATTTAAAGATCTCATTCTCAAATTTTCAGGAGAATAATAGTATACATCTATCCTATTGCTTTTATTTCTAGGTTTTTCGATTCTTCGCCAATTTGAAATGTTAAGACTTTTTAAGTCCTCAGTTTTAACTAAATCTTTAGAATCTAAAACTTGAGTTTCACTTTCCGATTTTACTTTTATATTTTCATTTGATTGATAAATAGGAATATTAGAATTAAGATCGAAAGAAACGTACTCAAAGTTTTTACCAAATAGTACATCAACAGCTTTCTTACTTTCGTCGATATGAACATGGACTGTTTCAACTATTCTCTTCTCGTTTGGGATATATATTCTGTAACCTTTAGTTTTCAAACCATATCCTGTCAAAATACCAAGTTTTGCTCTGGGTTGTAATTTATTTCTCTGTATTTTAGGAATATGAACATATGCCAAAGAGCCAAAAATTCTAAAATGTTTTACTGATGGTTTGAAACCAGTCCATATTTCGTTAGGAGATATACCCTCAGTTAATTTGTGTTCGCATCTATTTTTAGTGTGAATAAATGCTAAAAGTGCTTCTGACCAAAATTGTGGTTGTAAACCACTGTCCTGAAGCATAGCTCTGACACAATCCATGGCTGTTCTATTGAACCTTTCTGCAATGCCATTTTGTTCAGGGGTATAAGTTGAAGTTCTTTCGATTTTTATTCCTATATCATTTAAAAACTTTTTAAATTCTTTGTGACAAAATTCTAAACCATTGTCAGTTCGGACACATTTTAACTTAACATTTAGCTGTCTTTCAGCTCTAACCAAGTATTTTTTAAAGTAATCAAAAACTTCATTCTTATTTCGAATAATATAAACAGTTACTTTACGTGAAAAATCATCAATAATAGATAAAAAGTATTTGTTTCCACCTAGAGAGTTAACTGGAGCAGGACCCCACAAATCCATATGGATCCTTTCCGAAACATTTTTAGTTTTCCTTTCGTACATATAGTTTCTTTTTAAGGATATTCTAGTGGATTTAGCAATAGCACAAATCTTACAATTTTTATCTATATTTTTACAATTAAGTTTTTCAATTCCTTTTACACAATTAATTTTACTCATATTTTCAATTAAGGGCATGTTAACATGACAAAACCTACGGTGGGCTTTTTCTAGATCTAAACCAGTTACATATGTATAATTTTTAATCTTGGGATAACCTTTCAAGATATACAATTTTCCAATTCTGGGAACAGTAAACAAATATTTATTATAACTATTATAAATAATCATTTTGTTATTTCCCCATTTAATTTGGTTTCCCACAAGGTCAATACGAGCACCACTAATTAAATTTCTTCTCATATTAGGTGAGTATAAAACATCTTTCAAAGTTAAATCAAAATTTCGGTTTCTATCTAAAACTGTAAATTGAATATCACCCATACCTAATACTTCCGAGGTGCTGTCCTTGTCTCCGACTAGGATCTTCTGTGGTGGTAGTTTTCTGAATGTCGTAAACATATCACGTTCTTTACAGAAGTGAGCAGTTGCAGCAGAATCAATGAGAAATTCCCTCGGTCTTTCATTTGGAAAATTTGAAACTGCATAGGCACGTTGAAGATCAGTTTTTGGATTGTCCTCCATATAAAATAATTCACCACCAGGTTTCTTCCGATTGCATTTCTTGAAGCACTTCGATTCGTAATGTCTCGACTTTTTGCAGTAGTTGCAGAATTGTCGCGGCCCCATACGACAAACTGTCGACTTTCTTGGGCTTGAAGGAATTAATTCAGGGTCCAGTACGCATCTGCTGTGATCAGGAGTAGACGCCCGTGTCTCCTTGTATCTAGATGACTTGTTTCTTGTAGCATAAGCATCGGCCACGATACTTAATTTTGTGCCTTCGTCTTTCCGCTTCAGCTCGATTCGGCTGGATTCTGTTATTAAATGTTTAGACAAATTGTCTAGCGTGAACTCGTTGTCATCCATCCTGTATAGCAATTGTACCAGATTATCGTATTCGTGAGGCAAATGTCTTATTAGTTGAAAGCAAACTAAAAGGTCTGGGATTTCGAATCCACATTCTTTTATCTGTAACAGCTTCTCATGCACTCGTTTGCAGAAGAGTCCAATGGATTCGTCCTCCGGCTGGTAGCGGATTGAAAAGAACTCGTCCACAAGGCCTGCCAATCGTGCTCTAGATGCTGGTTCAAAGTTGGTCTTTAATATATCCCAGGCTTCCTTACCGTCCTCAGTAGATGAAATTAAGACTTGATATTTTCTGTCTATGCCCTGGTAGATAGTTGTGTATGTCCTCTGCTTCCTATAACGATAGTCTCTTTTTTCTTGTTCTGGAGCATCTTCCAATAATAGAGGTTCCGTTTTAGTGATAAATTCCCAGCAGTTCCGGTCCATTAGCAATACCTTCATGTCCGTCTTCCACGTGGCATAGTTGAAATCCGATAACTTCGGGAAGGAAAACATGGACATTTCTTGAATACCCATCATACTGGATACCGGTAGTGGCAGAATTCAGGTTCAGCTTAAGGTCTGAGGCCCATAACCAATTGTTGGGTTTTATCGATTGAAGACAGAGTTTTATATTAAAAATAAATTTTATTACGTGACCAAGTCTTATGGTTTAAAAACATACAAGAAGTCTGATCAGCTCATGATCCCCCATCTTTCTTCACTTTTATACATTCAAAGATTTACATTCTTCAAATTTATGTGCCCCACACGGCACTATAATTGGAGGTTTGAGACCGATTCCAACATGTTCGATGGAATGTCATTTGTTTGTTTAGAATGGACATTTTCTGTTTCAGGTTAGAGAAGGAGCTGGACTCCCACCAAGGGTCGAAGGACGAGGACGGGTGCATGCGCAAGAAAGACATCCCTCGAGGTCCCATCGTCGTCATCACCAACAGCAGCAGCTGCGAGGACGTGCACAGCGACGGCGAGCACCCCCTCGCCAAGACGATCGACGACCCCTTGCCGGCCGAACCGCCCGAAACGTCAACAGGTGCCTGCGAAGCACCCGCTGCTCTACCCCTAGTGCCATCCAGGACCAAATTAGCGAACGGACACAAGGGGCCGGAGAAACCGATCGCCAAGAAGGCGAAAGTCGACAAGATCATCCCTCTGATCCCCCCGCCATCACACCCCAAAAAGAAAAGGTCCTACCCCCCGCCGAGTGTGCCTCCGAGAATGAGCACCCACCTGCCCGCGCGCAGGACGCGAAGCGACCCCGGTAGTCCCGATCAGCCGTCTCGCATTCCCAGACCCATCTCGAACTCCAACAGGTCCCCTGCTCCCAGCCCTAAAGGGGCCCTCAAGTTCGGTTCAAAGGGCGCTGCCAAGAAACTTGCGTTTGTCGAAAGCCCCAAGCCGAATCGAAGTGGTTCTACCGCCAAGCCATCTGCTATAGAGACCTCCAACAACTCTTTTTCGGTTCAAGACGACCTTGAAAAGTCGGTTCTTCCGGAAGATCCCCAAGTGACAGCTGACATTAAGAACCTTCCATTCGTCAATTCCACCCGACAAGACATTGTGACTGAAACCAGGTCGTGTCCCGACGTTATCCTGCCCAGCAGCGGCGAGGATTCCGATGCAACAAAAGACGTCCACGATGCTTCCGTGGCTGCAACAGACGGTCCGAACCCATTTCTTGGGAACGAAACGAATCCTTTTCGGAATGAAGTGGACAGCAGCAAGAATCCGTTCTCGAAAGGAAACAATCCTTTTGAAGCAGACGCACCATCCGAATCTACTCCAGCTCTGCACCCGAAAGGCCAAATTTCCGCTGCCATCCACGCTCCGCCCATTCCAGAAAGGTAAGTTGTGTATTTTTATACTGCAGAACAATCTTGTCGAATAGTGTTTACGTAAACATCCTAGGTGTAATATAGTGGGGTTATATATCTCAAGGATCCATCATATCAAAATACTTTTGTACTCAACAAAAACTTAACTTTATTACAATAACAAAACAGATTACACGGAATTATAGCAATAAGGATTACACGCCCCTCAAACAACCGACCTATCACGCCACAGTCAGACGTTAATCTCTCCTTTAGTCTGCTCCCTTTTGTTCAAGGGAGTATGGCGCGCCCCCTAGAGAGAAGGGCTAACGCTACACTAGGTATGGTAGGTGCTCCAGTAGCACAGTTGAGAGAGTAACGGATTAGCTACCGTAGGGTTGCTAGCCTGAATCCAGCCAAAGACCGTCTGTACAAAGGGGGCTGGTGCACTTTAAAACTGTCGGGGCCTCAAATGTCCTCACGTTGGAGTGGTGTGGAAGTTTGGAGAGTGGGGTGCCAGTTCAGGTGTGACCTCGTCATCTGATCGTGGTTCAAACTTACGTGGTGTTGTCCTCGGTTCTTTTCCTTCGGGTTTGATCCCGGATGGTCGCCAATAGCCTGTCGTGTTGCTCCAGTGCGACGTTAATTAAATTCCTATCTACCTAGGTAGGTATTTTTAATTAACGTCGCATTGGAGCAACCCAACAGGCCATTGGCGACGGTCCGGGATCCATACAGACAATACGCGCAATTAGAGATGGGCAGATCTGTTATTCAGGAGACACAAGTAGAAGCGGTTATTGCCAGTCTGCGATAAGTTATTATTGACGGGTAATTGTTAGTTTCGTTTACAAAGAACACAACCTAATTTATCTGTTAACAGTCTGGTAAGTAGGTATTTTAATTAACTTCGCACTGGAGCAACAGAACAGGCTATTGGCGACCATCCGAGATCAAACCCGAAAGGAAAGATCCGAGGAACGACACGTCATTGGAACGTCAGTTGACGAGAGGACACCTGAACTCCATATTTCCACCCCACGCCAACGTGAGCACATTTGAGACCACGACAGATTGAACGTGCACAAGCCCCTCTGTACAGGACGGTCTTTGGTTGGATTCGAAATCGCAACCCTCCGGTTGTTAATCCGTTATTCTTCGAACCGGCCTACTGGTTTCAACAAGGAATCGCGTGGGATGTGCGCTCGATTCAGAACAACCCCTTGTATTTCCCAATTGTTAATTTCAATGGGTGTTCCTCAGCTCCTTCGTGTTACTCTTTCTACGTTTCATCGATCGCAAGAAATGGAGATTATGACTTCTCAATTCAGTCCTCAGTCTTAAAAGTTTAAGAACATCCCATTTCTCTCCTTTCCATGAAATTAAAAAAAGGAAGCATTAAAAATGATCAGCTATTTCCGAGCCCTAGTTGATCTTGTGGTTAGCAATTTGGCTGTCATTACAAAATCCATTTCGGTAGGTATTTTAATTAACGTCACACTGGAGCAACACAACGGGATGGTTTGGCTTGTAGGACATTATTTTTGCTATACAAATGTTAATTCCGAAAAAACTCGTTCAAGCATAAAAAAATGAAATTAATAATCAGCATCATGTGCATGCTCAATATCTAAGCAGGTTCCTTCAAAACTACATTAGGGGCCATCGTGTGTCAGTGGGTATGCCCATTTCGCTAGCAACCTTCGAGTTCTAGGCGATGAAGGTTCGATTTCTGTCAGGTACATTCCTCCCTGGGTGTACTTCTCACCTGTGTCAGTAAAACTTATATATTGTGTGTGTCTATTACTTGATGTTGTATGTCTTGTGTCTAGTATGCAGTATGGCCAAATAGGGCCGTTGCGCCATAAAACCCCCAAACCAACCAACCAATCAAAACTACATTATCATTACCATTAAGTGTTTTTCGAAATTGAATTGATCAAATTTGAAGATTCATATAAATTGGTAACTAGATATTTATATTTACTAAATAGATAGTAAAAATCTATGTTCTCAAAAATGCATTTAAATTATTCTACTCAAAGTACCAATTTTCTAAAACTAGGGAAAGACTTTACCTCTCTAATGTCGAATGAAGAGGAAACGGAATAACAAAAACATTTGTACTTTTTCCAAGTGCGTTTACTGTTCTACGATCTTTTGCGAGGGTATCAGAGTAATAAAGATTAAAATATAATGTAAACATCACCTTCATAAAATAATTACGGTATTTTCAATCTTTTATGACTTCTAATAATTCAGTATTCAGAATGCGACAATCTATAATGGCAAATGTCGGGCTAGAGGGGGCTGCGCCCCAACTAGAGGTAGTAGCAATCAGAATGCATACTTTGTTTTGTTCCATCGTTCCTAGATGGCAGCACTCGCTTTTCTTCAGTGTAATTAGAAAAATTAGATTAAGGTAACCCCGTATAACACGGCACTTCTATAGCACGGATTCACTCTAACATGGTTCGAGAATTGGGAACATCCCCGTATAACACGGTGCTTTTATGGAATGATTGGAACAACGATGGCGAAAAAGACGGGCATTATGAAAGTTTAATTTAAATGGTGTAGCATGGGAATATCCTAAGATCTACACGCGTGAATATTATCTCGAGATAAATTAAATAAAAAGTAACTTAGCTTAGAAGAGACATGGCGTCTCTGGGAATCCCGCTCGTCATCAAAAAGAAAAAATGGCAAGAACGCTTAACGCGTTTCTTTCTCACAAAATTTCAAGGTCGTTGGACTGAGGCGAAAAAAAGAGCGTGTTTTTCCTCTCCACGCTTTTTATCAGTTTTTCAGGGGGTCGCAAATCAGGGGAGATAGTCTTGTCAATCAAGGAAGCTTGACTTCCTGATTCGTTGTTTTTAAACTAGCTCATTTGTAATTTGTTAGACGGACACACATGACGTAACTTTCTGGAAGATTCTTAGCATAGTTAATGAGCGTCACTCTGGAACGAGGGAGAAAACGGAATTGAGAAATAAAGGACTTAAAAAATAAATGGCATCACTGATCTCGTGGCTGTCACTCAGAGGATGAGGATATCTTGCCAAAAAGAAAACACCCTCGGTTAATAGTGCTTAGTGATGACGAAGAAAACATTGTTCAATTCATATTAATATGTATTACTTACAGAAAATTTTAATAAAGATATTTATCGTAATTATGAAAATATAATAGAATGTTTTTTAATTTTTGGAACCTAACCCCCCCCCCCCCTTTTCGTACTAGTTCTTTCTTTCGTATAACACGGATTCGCATAACACGGCAATTTTTTGGAACATAACTCCCGTGTTATACGGGGGTTACCTGTATTTTAAAATTTAAATATATGTTAAGAAATAAGTTATCTGAAATTTTCTGAAACGTTTTTGCATATTTTATCATGAATGAAGGCTGAAAGATTGCTGAAGACGTAAGTTCGGTCATCTCTATAATGTCATCTCTAAAATGATTGCATAAAATATTTGTCTTTATAACAATAATTGTTATAGGAAGCCCAATGGCTTCTAAGAAGCTACAGTTTTTTGCGAAAAATCAAGATTTCCTGTCTATTTCCATTAATAGGTCTAAATCTCAATTTTAAGAACTATGATCTCGAAATACTGTCTCCTGAATTTGCGGGCATTGTGGTAACCCGGTTGGAAGAGTAGTGGTAAAGCAACCGCAGGGTTGCGAGATCGAATCCAACCAAAGACCGTCGTGTACAAAAGGGGCCGGTGCACGTTCAATCTGTCGTGGCCTCTAATGCGTTGGCGTGGTGTGGAAGTTTGGAGAGTGGGGTTCCAGCTCAGATGTTGCCTCGTCATCTGACCGTGTATCAAGATTACGTGGGTTAGCCGTCGTGGCTCAGTGGGTACGCCCACTGCGCTAGCAACGTTCGTAGGAGGCGCGGGTTCGATTCCTGTCAGTATTACAGTATTTTCAATCTTTTATGACTCAGTATTCAGAATGCATACTTTGTTTTGTTCCATCGATCCTAGATGGCAGCAGTAGCTGTTCTTCAGTTTAATTAGAAAAATTAGATATTTTAAAATTTAAATATATCTGAATTTGGTCAGTCAGTTCAGTATGTCAGATGCATTCCTTCCTGGATGTATTTCTCTCTTCTGTGCCAGTTAAACTTTCATTGTGTGTGTCTATATTACTTGACATTTTTTGTCTTGCGTCTGGAGTAGCATGGGCAAATATGCCCCTTGCGCAATAAAACCCCAAAACCAACCAAAATTACGTGTTGTCCGTATCGTTCCCTTCGGGTCTGAACCCGAACCGTCAGCAATAGCCAGTTTCATTGCCACAGTGAGACGTTAATTAAGAAACCTACCTAAATGTGCTTTCCCGTTGCACCAGCAGATGGCAGCACCAACTATCTGATAATGACCTCATCTGGGATGAATGTTTTCGCCCATAACTTTCTCCCGCTGTCACACTGTTATGCTAATGGCAGTTTTTTCAGTGACACTGGAATTTGCAAGTAGGATGCTAAATCGTCTCCATGGGAGGGGTCAAAGGAGCACCTGTTCTCGGGTTGATTTGG
Organism: Meta bourneti; assembly: GCA_933210815.1. NCBI lineage: Eukaryota > Metazoa > Arthropoda > Arachnida > Araneae > Tetragnathidae > Meta > Meta bourneti. The sequence continues at coordinate 116,350,347 of OW119923.1, read as the reverse complement.
CGATCTTTTATAATTATGAATAGCTACTTTTGCATTTTTCTCTAATTACGCAGATTCTTTATGCTTGCGTTATGCGTATGGGTGTGATAAAGTTGGATGAATTCTGTGCATAATGAGGTGATTGTTTTGAGATAGTGGTGTCAGCCTAACATTGAAAAATGGTAGCTAGGTATGTAGGTGATTAACGTCGCACTGGAGCAACACAGCGGGCTATTGGCGAAAGTCCGGGATCAAACAAGAAGCGAAAAATCCAAGGACAAAGCCACGTAATTTTGAAGAACGGCAGATGACGAGGTAACACCTGAGACGGCACCCCACTCCAAACTTCCACACCACGCCAACGTGAGGACATTGGAGGCCACGACAGATTGAACGTGCACCAGCCCCCTTGTAAACGACGGTCTTTGGTTGGATTCGAACTCGCAACCCTCCGGTTGCTAATCTGTTACTTTTCCAACCGGGCTCCATAGATAACTGGAGATACGAAGATTCTATGGGTAGCAAATTGAAACACAAATCTCATTCTTAGCTTTGGAGAACTTTATAATTCAGCTCCATTCCCATTGCTTCTTTTCCGCAACAATAGCACAAGGAGGGCTAGTTCACGTTCAATCTGTCGTGGCCTCCAATGTTCTCACGTTGGCGTGGTGTGGAAGTTTGGAGAGTGGGGTGCCGGCTCAGGTGCTGTTCGTCATCTGACCGTGGTTCAAAATGACGCGGTCCTCGTATCTTTCCCTTCGGGTTTGATCCCGGACCGTCGCCAATAGCCCGTTTAACCCAATTGGAGCCCGTTGTGTTGCTCCAGTGTGACGTTAATTGAATACCTACCTAGCATTTAAAAGTCTTTGCTTTCCAAACGATTTTTGAATGTTTAGATTTCATTAGTTTAGTCATTTAAATTTGTCTTTCTGCGTGGGAAAGAAAATAGATTAAAAAAAAACTAAGCAATAGACGCTCGACTAACATGTCGACCCGAAAAAGAATTCATGTAATTTGAACAATAATCTATATAAATAAGAATGGAGTGTTTGTTTGTACATTGAATACTTTCGACCTATTTCAAGTTTTCTATCCATTTTGGACCCTTCTAAAGCAAAATCCGTCTCGCGCGTTTGGTGTCTGTCCATCTGTCTATCTGTATGTGTGTGACCATCCAAACGGTTGAATATACTTTCATGAAATTTTGATTACTGTGAGTACTTACATTCATATAGTGATTGAACTTGATTGCGTAAGTCTGTCCGTCTTCCACACTACTTTTATTAAAAATTTAAATTCTACAAAAATGTAAAATGTTAAGTATGACATTTATTGATTTGTGAAATTGTGTAATTAACAATTGTGTATCTTATTCGAGTGGTAGTCGTTACATGTGATGAATAGGAATTACAATTTATTAGCGAAAGCGGAAGTTAGTTAACCAATTCAAACCGAGTAATGCCGGGTTATTCTGATAGTGTTTCGATAAAAAAATCACCGGCTTTCGTGTTCTTCCATTTTCAAAGAATATAGGCACGCTAAAACGATAGACCTTTGGTTGGTTGGTTAAGGGATTTTATGATGCAAATGCCCTATTTGGAAATGCTGCGCCAGACACAAGACATACAACATCAAGTAATAGACACAATGGAAGTTTTACTGACACAGGAGAGAAAAATACACCCAGGGAGGAATGCACTTGACAGGAATCGAACCTGTGCCGCCTACAACTCGAAGGTTACTAGCGCAGTGGGCATACCCACTGAGCCATGACGACCCCACAGAATGACCGTCATTGAAAAAGCATTAAGGTGTACTGCACAAACCTATGTAATCTGCACAAACCTAGGTAATGTGCAGATTGACTACACCGATTCGTTAAAGTGCGGAAAATTGTTTCATTTCTCAAATTACCTAGGCAATCTACAGATCACCTAGATAATTTGCGCATTACTTACTAGGCACTCGTTAAGTAAAAATAAGATCTTTGCTCGAACAGCAACTTTTTTCTACGCTTAAATTAATACTCAAACAACTCAGTAATACTAGGTACTACTAGGTAATTGAAAAACACGCTATACTTTTACTATACTTTCTTTACTTTACTTTCATATAATCAGCAGATGTAAATAAAATATACTGACAATTGTTGACACATAATGTTATTTATTTATTTTTCGATACCTAAAGAATCAAGTTGATAGAATCAATCAATCAACAGAACAATTGATTAATCAATGAACAAAGTATAATACAAAGAATCAATTAGAGATATAAACTTTTACACTTTAACGATTCGAAAGCCGTTAATGTGCACATTCCCTGAAGTGCGGAAAACTCTTATCTTGTAGATGATTCCGCACTTGAACGGAACAAATCAGCTAATCTGCAGATTACCTAGGTAAATCTGCACATTAACGGCTTTCGAGCTTTAACGGTAACATATACACTAGAAGGGCTTTTTTAAATTTTGACTTTAAAAATCCATTTCTTTACAATAGGTCATTGGTTTGTGCTTTAAGTCATTTCAGTACGAAACATTCAGATTAAGCTAATCATTAATTATCTAATTTAGATATAAATACCACGTTTTTTGAACAGTGATATCTCAAATTCTAATTTGTTCAGAAAGAAAATTCCTGTTGGAAATTATTCCTAACATTATTCTTCATGTTTCGACCCTCAATAAAATTGATAAAAAGAATAGGGTTTTTTTACAACTTTTTTCAACAAGGAAGGTATTTTAACTTTTAAATATTTACTACAAATTTACTTCTTAACTAATAACCCTGAACATCCACTGTCTTATATAGATCATAATGATACAAAAATAATTATAATAGATCAATTTATTGTCGAGTTATCACTGTTTGAAGAAACCATCCTATTGCAAAAATACACTTCTGAAATTGAGTTTAAAGTTTTGGAAACCTGTTTGTATAGGGTGACAGTATCTAACGAAACCCTTGTAACTAGAAAACCATTTCGAATATCTACAAGATCTTGATATCGCTTGAAAGCTAAGGAGTTGGAAAATATTTTGAATTGATCAAAAAATATCACTATTCTTGTCGATTCTCATGATTTCTATTGTATACATACACCTTAATAGAAGCTATCCCAAACAAATATTTTTGAAATTGAATGCAATCTGATCGAACGAGCGATCCGGAAAATTAGATTCCTGTGTCTTTTTCAGACGAAGGTAGGATGGAGGTTTCCGGTGCCTCGTAACCACCTTCCATCCCGCTTCGCATTCTTTTCTGTTTTCGAATAAAAACCGCTCACGCTTGCATTCCCAGACACTCGGCTGGAATTGCTTTTGTCCTTCCATCCGGAATTCCTCGTTTCTTTTCCCTCCTTCCTCCGATGGTAGGTACTTAGGTATTTTAATTAACGTCGCACTGGATCAACACAACGGGCTATTGGCGACGGTCCGGGATCAAACCCGAAGGGAAAGATCCGAGGACGACTCCACGTCAATTTGAAGCACGGTCAGATGACGAGGCAACTCCTGAGCTGGCACCCCACTCTCCAAACTTCCATACCCCGCCAACGTGAGGAGGCCACGACGGGTTGAACGTGCACCGGCCCCCTTTATACACGACGGTGTTTAGTTGGATTCGAACTCACAACCCTCCGGTTGCTAATCCGTTGCTCTTCCAACTGGGCTATCCTGGAAAAGGTAAGGTAATTTAACGTCGCCCGGGAGCAACACAACCCTGAAAAAAGGGAAGGATTGGGGAGTCGAGTAGTGCTACGAAAGAGATCGCTTGGGTATCGCTGGAACCCGATCCCCGTGTGTTTCTAAAGACAGCATGTGAAAAGAAAAGATCACTAGAGTATCTCGGGTCTCGGACCCCCTGTGATAATAAAATAAATAGGGCCATTTTCAGGGTGTCCCAAAAAGGTTGTTCCGCAATGTATCTTTTTGCCATTTGGAGATAGGTAGGCAATGTAAATTGCAAAAGTTTTCTGCTAACGATAGGGATGCAGGTAAGGAACATTTTTGCTATCTCGGATTTTTATCTAGAGGGTTTGTATACAAATTAAAAACTGTATCCGCTTCAATTGTTATCACGTGATAATTTTATTCACATATCTTAATTACTTACCTTATTGGGTGCACTTTTGCAATTTACATTGCCTACCTGTCTCGAAATGGTAAAAAGATAAATTGCGGAACAACCTTTTTGGGACATCCTGTATAGACAGGCATACGACCCTAGTGATTGAAAAGTTCTTTTCCAATCTACATTGTTAAGTAATAATTTGTAAAGCTAAAATTAAAAATGGATTTTGGAAGTTTAGTGTCCTCTTAACCCTTTCGAGGAAGTGAGATGCCGGAAGGGCAATGGAATTGAAAATATTTATAAATTATTGGACTGTAATTAAGACACTGAACCGATAAGGAGCCTACTGCGCCCAGATAATCCTCGTGTTGCGTGATATCGAAACGAGTGAAGCAAAACATCCATCGCTTGTATTAGGAATAAGAAGCTGCGATTGGTGGCGAAATAGGATGGGTCGAGAGGGTCGGCGCCAGCCTCGAAAGATGTCTTGAGTAGATAGTGGGTGCATTTCGAGAAAGAATGGAAAAAGACGCGAATATCAAACTTGAGTCCCGATTTGGAGAACTCATAGAGTCTACTTTATGCTCATTGTGCTCGAATTGACTCGCGAAAAGTACTGAAGTGAAATGCTCTGTAGTAGGTATACGTATTACTTTTCATGTAGCCCATTACATTCATATTACTAGAGAAAAATTACTACAATTATATTTCTCGCAAATGTTTGGTAGGTATTTAACTAACGTCGCACTGGAGCAACACAACAGGCTCTTGGCGACGGTCCGGAATCAATCCCCAAGGGAAAGATCCCAGAACACTACGTCATTTTGAACATCGATAAGATGACGTGGTGACACCTGAGATGGCACCCCACTCATCAAACTTCCACACCACGCCAACGTGAGGACATTGGTGGCCACGACAGATTTAACTTGCACCAGCCTCTCCCCTTATACACAACGGTCTTTCGTGGGATTCCAACTCGCAACCCTTCGATTGTTCTTCCAACCGGGCTACCCCGTACTGTAAGTTCGTAAACATTTTATTACAAAAATTAAAATAAGAAATAAAACGAATAGTTTAGAACGATACAATTTTGACGTGAACGGAACGTGTGGTATAGTGATGACGTCAACATCAAGGCAGAGATTCCTTTAGCGAAATGGGCCGCGGTAGCCCGGTTGGAAGAGTAACGGATTAGCAACCGAAGGGTTGTCAGTTCGAATTCAACCAATGACCGTTGTGTACAAAGAGCTGGTGCACGTTTAATCTGTCGTGGTCGAGAGCGGGGTGCCACGTCATGTGATGACCTCGTCATCTGACCGTGGTTCAAAATGACGAGGTGTTATCCTCGGATCTTTCCCTTCGGGGTACAGCTGTATCATACGCCTCGTTTGGTGGCAGCGTTCTTGGCGTGTTTTTTGGCGCAGTTTTTACGTCACCAAGAAAAGAATTCTTAGGTATTGGTATTTTCAATTAACGTCACACTGGAGCAACACAACGGGCTATTGAAGAATTCTTAGGAAGAAAACGCTTTTTTAAACGGAAATTAATAAGTTTTAGCGGAAAGAAATTAACCGAAAAAAACACAAAACATGTTTTTATCCGACAATTTAAGTGAAATGAAAAGAACATTCTAGGATATTCGTAATGAAAATTTAAACTTTCCGCTTGTTGAGGTTGAAATAAAAACGGGAATAACTGTTGAGTTGCCTTCACCTGCCATAACTCGCAACTAAAAGTACGCCAAAATAGGCACCAAGAGCATTGCCACTAAATGAGGCCTATATTACAGCTGCACCCCCTTCGGGATTGATCTCGGACCATCGCTCATAGCCCGCTGTGTTGCTCCAGTGCGATGTTAATGAAATACCTACCTTTCTAATAGATGTTGAATCGTACGGAGGCAGATTTTGTTCCTTTTCTGTACAGTCTCGCTCTCTGAGGCCGTCTAACGACCAAGAGCCGTGAAGTTTCGGAGGCCGGCCTAACGGGCGAAACAAAGGCCGCCTGTGAAAGGGTCGATCCGGTGTGAGTGACGAAAAAAAACCAGCCCTCTCCATTGCGTCTTTTTCTGCTTCCTTTAATTGATAGGTTTCGGTGTTTCTTCTCGAACGCGACATTCCATCCCGGGAGCGGAGGTCGGGGAACTCTGGGTGGTCAGCGCCACCTAGCGTCGCTCTCTCTCTCTCCATTCAAATGGACTGGGCACGCGAGAGTTTGGACAGCAGGATTGGGTCGACTTTTGAAGGCCAAGATTTAAAATAATCCTTGACCAACTAAAGATTTTTTGTATTGAATTTAGCCCTTTCGGGCTTAATGGGCATATACGTCCCATAGATTAGATTGGGGCAATAAATCCCACTTTTGAATGGGTTTTTACGTTTCCAGTGTTCTTAAGGAATTAGGGAATAAAAATAGGACTCAAGAAACTTGGCAATACTTTCAGATTGCAAATGGTGGACTTGAGCACGCCCATTCATTCTGATGAATGAGTGACCTTGGTTCGGAAACAAAAAGATGGTACAAAATTAGACCTTAGTTGCCCAGAAGCCATTTCCCATTACAATATGTACATGAATGGAGTTGACCGCTGTGATGAAATGGCTACTTTTTAGGGTCATAGCAGAAAATCAGACAAGTGGTGGAAAAAATTTTTAGTTATGATTTGTGTTGTGAATGCATGGATTACGAAGTGTGATGTGGAACATAAAACAGAACCACTCTTATCATTCATGGTCCCCTTAGCTGAGCAACTCATAAATGTTGGAAGGGAAAAAGCAAACACAAAAAGAACGCGAAAGTACGGTCGTCCGTCAAAAAGAGCAATAACTACTCAATTAAACTACTTTTCAGAATTAAATTTTAATCATGCAAAAGTCGGGGCGAAAGGTTAAGAAATATATGCAAATATTAGCTTGATGCAAAAGTTCGTCCCGTTTCTTTGACCAAAATTGTAGAAAAAATTTCATTCACATTTAATCAAAATGGTATGTGCCCTTCTGTTCGATGCCCTTTCTCCATCTCCGGTAGCTACACGATCCAGCGCTCAGAGAAGTTCGGAGGTTTCTGGCCAAAGAACTGATGCAGGTGACGAAACTTTCCCAACCACTTACAACACGTGGAATCGTCAACGGCACCCCTCACCCTACACAACACATCTTTTGCGTCTGCGAAGCATTCTTGCCTTTTGGAAAACAAAAAAAGCATACTATGTCGAAAACGCTCCTTGTTTTCTGCCATTTTGAATGCTTAACACAATTTAAAAAACCTAACAGTTTTTGTCCCCAAGTGCTCGCTGAAATTCCTTCTTCCAAACAACATCAAAACTTTACACGTGTGAAGTAGACAACGGTTTTGCGATGCAATGCCATCGAGGGCCAAAAACGGGAAGAACTATTGCATCAACCCAATACAAAAATATTAGAGGTAGGTATTGAATTAACGTCGCACTGGAGAAACACAACGGGTTATTGTCAACGATCCTGGTTCCAACCCAAAGGGAAAGATCCGAGGTCATTTTGGAGCACCGAAAAACATTAGATAACAACATTGCAGAACTGTCCACTAAAAAAATTATCCGCATTTTCATGTATTATTAGATTGACGCATTTCTCTACTGATTTTGTTCGAATATTTTAATTTTTCTGTCTTTACCCGAGGGGCCTGTAACGGCAGCTAGGGAAACGATCACCACGACAACGTGGGAAAATGAAAAGTCTTGTTGACTCAGGTGTCGAGAGGAAAAGCCCACACTCCATAACGACCACCCGAAAACATCTTAATGATTTCTTAACGACAGCCAGCCAGCAGGGGTCGGAAATCGCTGTGATTTCAAAACAAAGGGCAGGCGCCTTTCTGTCGCTCTCTTCGACATTTCGAGACCAAGAAGATTGATATAAATGATGATGAGTTTCCGACAGGGTTTGATGGACCCTTTCAAGTCCGCCGAAGTCTGTCGTAAAAGTTGAGGGGAAAGACCAACGTGAGACAGCCAATCAAGAACGTGAGAAATCTTCAACACCCAATCCAGCATCGACTAAAAGGCGGACCAGAAACGGAAAGGAGGAGTCGATAAGCACCCAACATATAGAGAGTTTTTTTAGAGAGATCACGAGAAGAGGACGAGAAGAGAGAGAGATCACGAGAGGAGAGACGGAGACAGAGGATCACAGAGGATCAGAGAGCTTGGAGAGGCGGTCAGCAGAGACCGTTTTTGGAGCTTGAAGTGAATATCCGTTCACTGTTGTGCATTTATCCCACCTTGGGATCCTATACTCGCCGGAGTATTTTAGTGAGAAAGGCTCGACCGTAGCCGTAAAGGAGAACCCTCCTAGAGATCCGTGTAACTGTTCATCCTAGTAGTGATTCTGTCCAGAAAGACTGAGATTTCCTACCTTGGAACTCTGTACTCATTCGAGTAATTTTGTGTTGAGAATAGGCTCACCCGTAGCCGTGCGTTAGATTTCCCCGAGCGAAATTGTGAGGCTCGCCAGCAGCCCTAAGCGCCTCGATAGAACTTTGGACCTTCCAAGGAACTAATATTAATGAACTTTACATTCATTTTCCGACTTTTTGTACAAATTGTAAAATAAACCAATTTAGTCCAGAATCGGATATTTTCAATGGTAACTAGTCTAGCTACCCGTGAATCAAGACGTTACAGGCCCTAGCAGCCCGGTTGTAGGAGTAGCGGATTAGCAACCGGAGGTTGCGAGTTCGAAACTCGATCCAACCAAAAACCGTCGTGTACGTGAGGGTTGGACGTTCAATCTGCCTCAAGTATCCTCACGTTGGGGTGGTGTGGAATTTTGGAGAGTGGGGTGCCAGCTCAGGTGTTGCCTCGTCATCTGACCGTGGTTCAAAATGATATGGTCTTTGCCTTTGGGATTGATCCGGGACCGCAACTTCGTTCTTGTCACCGAAGTATATCGTGTGCTATGCGTATGAAGGGAATGTTTCGAATCACTCCATCTCCAGAATACAGTGTTTCGAAGTCAATTCTCTAGCGGTACACTCTAGTGATTTCTCTTTTCACATGGGGTTTACTGTCTTTAGTAAACGGGGAGTTCGCGCTCCTGGCATACCAAGCTATCTTTTTCTGCTTTCATCTCACTACTCTCTTCCCCAGTCACGACATCTTTTTCTTGATATTGTTTTGTGTTTGGCGCAGCTTGGCCAACTATACGACCCTTACGCCGTAAAACTACCAAACCATCTTCAGGTACCTCTAAAAATCGTATTGCTATTCAGAGAAGAGAAAATTAAAATTCTCTTTTTCCGAACGTCTGGTTTTACTGTCTGGTAAACATGGAGTTCGTGAGCCCAGGATGACCAAACGATGTCTCTACTTTCTCCTCCATTTTTTTCTCATAAGGTGTGCACCGGCATCACAACCCCGCGAGTGATCTGTCCTCCCTTCTGTTTTTCCCTCCTCTGCTTTTCGTTTTCCTCCCGAGTGGTCTTGTGTTTGGAGAAGTTTGGCTTAATGGCTCTTGCGCCAATAACACCCCAAACCAACTGCGAAACTTGTCCGCTGTTGGACTTCTTCACGTTCTTCAGATTTTACTGTTCATATTTTAATTATATGTCCAGCTTTTAATCATCATCGCCAAAAATATTTGACAATACATTTTTAAACTTGCAAGATTTGGTTGGGGAAAATCCTCATCCAAACCTTTTCGCATTTTTTACGTTCAATTGGTGTTTTACATCTCATCTGAATTTTCGCAGATTCAAAATGACTCATCAATCTATTTTGTCGAATTCTTTTCTAATTGAATCTTTTGGATTAGCACTTTCAAATTTTATGCATGTGTAAATTGAGTTCATCAGTTGTGCTGCGGTCAATTTTATCATCCGAATATTTTTCTCATTTGCACATTTTAAAAGTTTTGAATTTATCTTTGTCTTGAACTTGATTTTTAAATGTCTTGTACTTTTATTGGGTTGTATTCTGTCTTGTGTTTGGCGCAGCTTGTCCACTATTGGACCTTGCGTCATAAAACCCAAATCAACCAACAGACCTACCAACGAACCCAAACTTTCTTTGCACAATTACTTGCCATTGTCTTGTGTTTGGCGCAGCTTGTCCAATTATGGGTCTTACGCGTCATGAAACCCAAAACCAAACAGTCACAAACCCCTGGAGTGCACAAAACCAGTCAAGTCTTTTCTTGCTTCGTCCTGGAGACCCATTTGCAGGAGCTATTAACAAAGTTCGATCTTTTGCTAGTTCTTACGAATAGTTAATAAAAAATAGCAAAATATTTTTTATTGAAAACCTTATTATATTAACAAAATGAACTTCTGAGTGTCTTGAGATTTCCGAGTAGCGCGATAATTGCTTTTTGCTTTTCGGCCACATGACCAAAAAAAACATTGGTTAAGATTTTTGGTTAAGGTCGAAACTGGTTAGAATTCATGCACAAATGACTGTATGACGGTAGTATGCAGACCGGATATATGCGTGCGAACCCCTCAGGGGTTAATAATTAGTATTTTCTACGTATTTATTTTAAATACGCAAGTTTTGTTTGTGTCCAGGCGGAATCGTCTTCATGTCTCTGCCTGTTTCTAAGCAGCCTTAGTCTTTGCACTAAAGCTTTCTCAATTGTTTGGAGATTAAGAGATGGTGGCACTCTGTGTTTCGCAAACTTCATCCGCTCGTTCCCAGCGGGGCCCCCCATCTGTCACGCGTGACGGATGGACAGAAATGTCTTCCATTAAGATACGGGGAGGGGACGAGTTGTACAACCACCGAGGAATTCTTGCTCGGAGATTAAAAAAAAAAGGCGAAGCTAAGTGTCCGAATAAGGTTAGGGAACGCGCGGAACTGTCAAAACGGATGTCCCTTTGATCCTCGTTCTGGAAAAGAAACGCACATTCTCTCCTTTTTAATTCCCAATCTCTCTTGACGTCAAGCGAGGGGCATTTCCTCGTGTCCCTTTTGTGATCCAAACAAAGCGATCGAGTTACTAAGAGGGCCTCCGCCCACACGGCGTAAACACGTCGCGTTTCGCAGCCCACCGCACTGGCAGAGGATTTATGTCTCCATTCCTCTTCTGTCTTTTGCGAGGTGGGTGATGAGTCGTCTCCTCCGCGATCAACCCCTCCCTTCTTGTTCCTTCCCCCAAAAAGAGAGAATGTTTCGGAGGAACAAGAAAACACACACCGAGCGCGAACCGAGTCCCTCGGTCGGAAAGCGCATTTGCATTTTGATTAAAACACTCCATCAAGAGAGCGATTCGTGTTTGGATGGAGTGGTTTCCGAGAAACGACATTCTCTAATGCGAAAATGTCAGATCCCTTTATCGTTTGACTTGTATTTCGAATGGATGGGTTGCATTCGATAGAGCTTTTGCCACACCGGTGGTGCGGAATTCCAGCCTTATCGGTGGGTGGGTCCAATTGGGATTTCATGGCGCAAGGGTAAATTTTGTCAAACACAAGACGGACAATGTCGAGTAATAGCTGAAAGAAAAGATCAATTGAATAAAGCAGTTATCGCCAAAATGGTCGAAATCGACCCTTAGGGGTCGATAGAACAGTGTTAGGGGTCGATATAACAGTGTTAGGGGTCGATATAACAGTGTAAGGGGTCGATATAACAGTGTTAGGGGTCGATATAACAGTGTTAGGGGTCGATAGAAAAATATAAGACATCATTGTACGGGTCATATAGAATTCGGTTCTCTTGGATTACCTCCATCCTGAATGTCAACGCAATTAAGAGTGATTCTACACTGCTGGCCACCGTAAATGCAACACCCTGAAGGAAGCATGCAAATAATATGAAATTTACAACATGCATTAGCGGAGGTGAGATATGCAAATGATTAGAATTTCAGCGCAGACGCACATCACGCGCGCCTATGGCGCCACTTCAAAGCGCTATTTAAGGCTTGGAGATTTCGACGATTTCAAGTACGGCAATTGTGTTTTTCTTGTGGTTTTTTTCAAATAAACGATCCATTATGTCTCGTAGAAAACAGCGATCATCTTTTGATCAAGTATCCGAGTTCGACAGAGGAAGGATAGTGGCCTACCGAGATTGTGGATTATCTTTCAGGGAAATCGGTAGTCGTGTTGGACGAAACCAAACAACTGTAATGCGGATATGTGATCGTTGGATGCAGGAGGGTACGACGGACCGACGTGTTCGATCGCATCCACCTCAGTGCACCGCTTCACGTGATGACAGGCATATTGTGCGTATGGCAGTGACGGATCGCTCAAGCCACATCACGAACCATAGCACAGCACATTCAGTCTGTACCGCATCATCCAGTGTCTGCGCGTACCATTCGACGCCGTTTACAGCAGAGTGGTCTGTCCGCAAGACGTCCATTGCTTCGTCTACCCTTGACGCAGAACCACAGACGTTTCCGCCGCCAATGGTGCGATGAAAGAAGGATGTGGACGGCAGAATGGAATGAAATTGTCTTTACTGACGAGTCACGCTTCTGTCTGCAACACCACGATGGTCGGATTCGAGTCTGGAGACACCGTGGAGAGAGGATGCTGAACAGCTGCGTTATGAACCGCCACACTGGTCCTGCACCGGGTATTATGGTATGGGGCGGTATTGGATATCACTCTCGCACTCCTCTAGTACGCATTGCCGGTACTTTAAACAGCCAGCGCTACATCTCCGAGGTGTTGGAGCCAGTTGTCCTTCCTTACCTTCAGGGCTTGCCCACAGCCATATTTCAACAGGATAATGCGCGACCACACGTGGCACGCATTGTCCAAGGGTTCTTCGTCAATCGCCAGATTGAATTGCTTCCCTGGCCAGCTCGCTCTCCGGATCTTTCGCCGATAGAAAACATGTTATCTACAAAATAAATTGTGTTGTGATATCTCTTGTCTTTCTTGGTGTTGCAATTGGGGGGGCCAGCAGTGTAGGATTCAGTGGCGATTGAAGGCCGAAACTGACTCAATTTGAACTCAACATTGTTAATCTTGTCGAGAGTCACAACCCTTAAAATTCACAACGTTAGTCAATTTTATTCTAAGTTAATAAAAGTCTTATTTTCATATACACAAGGAAGATTGTTATTTGTTATCTAAATTAAATTTTATACATTATTTATCCCTCCTATTCAATATGTATCTAATTCAATAAGAAGGACGTCAAAAACAAAAACGTATCCCTTTGACGTTAAGCCAATATAATATTATATACTCTATTATACATACAATAAACACTAACTATAAAATAGACAATCTAAAAACTCAGAAAAGCGTCTTTTTTGCTTGTCCTATTAAAACTAGGTAATAGAGGGGGTCGATAAGAAGTCAAGAAACTCTTGAAGGGGTCTATAAGAAGTCAAAGAAGCTTGGCGATCCCTGGAATAAAGGATAAGAATAAAGGATCAATTCAATGAGAAAGATCGCTTGTGCATCCTGGGGTCACGATCCCCCTGTTTACCAGATGCAGTAAACCCCATGGGAAAAGAATAGATCACTAGGGTACCGTATAACCTAAAGGTTCGAAGGCACGAAAGACGTGCATTGTACCATTGCAGTGGATATGCATACTTGTATTTCTTCTTGATGGGTTATGTTGGATAGTAATGGAGCTTTTATCACGCCAGTAATGGTATGAAATTTCAACTTTATCAGTGATATTGGAAGACGTGCAATGTGCTACATGGATTGGCTTCTATTTCCATCTATCTCTTCTATTTGGATGCATTATATTGGATAGTAGTGGAGCTTTTACAACACCAGTGGTATGGAGTTTCAAGTGTATCAGTGGTATAGATGTGTAATATGTCACTGCAGGGGGATATACATACTTGTATTTCAATTTAGTCCACATCACGCCAATGTAAGGACATTGGAGGCGACGACAGATTTAACATTCTCCATCCTCCCTTGTACACGACGGTCTTTGGTCGGATTCGAACTCGCAATCCTTCGGTTGCTTGTCCGTTACTCTTCCAAGCGGGCTACTGCGGCCCTGTCTACCTGAAAGCATTAGACATAAGCCCTCGTGATTTAGCCTTATGGCAATTCCTTGAGGCCCGCTTGGAAGAGTAACGGATTAGCAACCGGAGGGTTGCGAGTTCGAATCCGACCAAAGATCGTCGCTTACAAGGGTGCACGTTGAATCTGTCGTGGCCTCGAATGTTCTCATGTTGGCGTGGTGTGGAAGTTTGGAGAGTAGGGTGTCAGCTCAGGTGTGACCTCGTCATCTGACCGTGTTGTCGTCGGACCTTTCCCTTCGGGGGTTGATCCCGGCCCAATGTGTTGCTCCAGAGGGACGTTAATTGAAATACCTACCTTCAGGTACAGACAATCCTGACAGGTTTTCCCAACGAAGGTAGTCAATGACCATTTGTAGGATTAACTGGATTCCTCGAAGTTTGGAAACATGCCTCGTATCTGATCCCGCCACTACTAGGAAAAACATTCTCCTTCTCTGGACCCTCCGGCGAATAATCCAACAACCCTAGAAGAGTTTGACGAAGAATGGTTTATAAAAAGTCCAGTTGTTTAAAGACATGCATTCGAAATTCAGGTAATGTTTTGGAGCAAGATAAGATCAATCCTTCCTTTGTTGTTGTTTGTGACAAGCGCTTCATCATTCGAGTGAGGAACAGAGACTGACCCCATCGCTTTGCTCGCGTTTTGAAAGAGTTTTACACTGGAAGCTGTAATAACTCAAATTGCACGAAAGATTGGTGCCATTGGTTTTCTTTTCAACTTTATTCCCATCCTTTAAAGCAGGGGTGTCAGACTCAATTAAAACACGGGCCATTTAATGTAACTGGTAAGATTCACGCGGGCCACATCACATATACACATTTTCTTAAAATTATATTTTAAAGTGAGGATTCAGGTATAGGGATAGGCTAATTAAAACACATTATGTAATTAAGTGAATTTAGGGTAATAATTTATAATATTGCTATATAATTGCTTTTATTTAAATGTTTATTTAATTTAATGTATTTATAAAACTAAAATTAATTTTTTTTACCGGAAACTTGCCAGCGCTTTCCTCCTATTAGTTTTCCAATATCTGGATTCAAAGACTGAGAACAGACAATCTTCATTATGGCAGATAGATGTTTATCAGTTAATCTTGATCTGTAGGCCGTTTTATTTCATTTCATGGACGAAAATAGTTGCTCACACATTTTTAACATGACGAAATTGTGGGTGCGGTATTGCCTCGATCTCCCCTACGTGCTATTTTCTTCATAACATATTGTCCTGTTTTCATTTTATTTCAGAGCATCGTGGGCCATAAAAAATTACCTCGGGGGCCAAATGCGGCCCGCGAGCCACCATTTTGACACCCCTGCTTTAAAGGATGTTAATCTTAACAACTCTATGGATGAACCAAATGCAGTCTTAGTGCTTGAGGGCCGCGGTAGCCTGGTTGGAAGAGTAACGGACTAACAACTTAAGGGTTGCGAGTTCGAATCCAACCAAAGACCGTCGTGTACAAAGGGGGCTGGTGCACGTTTAATCTGTCGTGGCCTCAAATGTCCTCACGCTGGCCTAGTGTGTACGTTTGGAGAGTGGGATACCAGCTCAAGTGTTACCTCGTCATCTGACGTGATTTAAAACGAGGTGGTGTTGTCCTTGGATCTTTCCCTTCGGATTTGATCCTGGATCGTCTCCAATAGCCCGTTGTGTTATTCCAGTGCGACGTTAATTAACTCAAAGTGTTAATATTCTGGATTGATCCGTTTCGAAGCACGTCGTATCGCTCGATATTCCTGAAATATCGGGCCCCTCATCTGCTTTAGGTGTGTGCGGGCATCATATCCCCGGAGTACCCAAGTGATCTTTCTCCCTTTCATTTTCACCCTCGCCTACCCTTCTGCTTGTTCTTCCTCATTGTGTTCTCTGTCTTGTGTTGGCAAGTAATGCGCCATAAAACCCCAAAGCAACCGACCGAAAATATTCTTCCATCTTAGTATTACTTTTAAAGCTTTCAACGGTCGATTTTGTGTTTATCGCGTGCAGTTTTTCATAAATTTAAATAGGAACAGCAGTTATTAATACAAACTTTTTTCCTTTTCTTAAGCATGTTTTTCTCAGGCCTCTCACTATATCGCGCTTTTTCTTGTCCCCCAAGAAGCTCGATATATATACGTGTATATGTATATATATATATATGCGTGTATATATGTATTTGTATATATATGTGCCTGTAGAAATGTGTATTTGTATATATAAAGTGATACCTAAAACTAACCCCCTAAGTACAATTCTCACCAGAGATCATCAGTTCCTTAACGTTCCCCTTTTCTTCCAGTCTTTGTCTTCCTGTCCATGTGGTCAATATATCTGGCCACCCCCTTTCTCCTTTGAATTCCTTTGCCCTCTCATTAACCTTGCCCTCCCACGGACCCATTTCCTTTCAAATCGCCTGTGTAAGACCTCAAAAATACTTCTTTAAACCACCGACTTCTACCTATGAACTTACTTAATATTTATCCTGGTCCAATAATCTTTCTCTTAAGCCTTATCCCCCTAGCGAGGTCATGTAAACTATTCATTCTTTCAAGAGCCCCTTAGAATAAGGAGCTCTCAGAGCCGTCCCAGACACTCTCAACACCTCTACTGATTCCGTTACTACTTGTCTATTGAAGTAAATAAATTATTGTCATAGAGCTTTCTGCCTCCATTTGTGGAAGCAACATTACACCCAGTACCAATGGATCCTTCTCTCCGGTTGCCTTAGACCACTCTTGTCACGAGTGCAGGCTTAGAATTTCTGTTACTATGACATGTATATGTATGTATATATTGACGTATACTTGTACAAGTCCCACTTTAAAAGTATTGAATCGTTGTTGAGATGTGGCATTCGACTTCAAATCCCGACACCCACTAGACTGAAAGATTTCGAATGGAGTCCAGCGACGCCCTTCTTTTATTGGAAAGCGTTGCTGCGGTATCTTCCTATTCCTCGAACCAAACAGGTCCGGTATCGAGGGATTCGGAGATTCAGAACCCATCTCCTCTGAAACGGGCCGCTAACTGCTAGAAGAGATATTGGAAATGCCCGACAACGAGCAAGACGTGACGCCCGGTGGGGTTGTTTAGAAAAACTCGGAATGGTTTGAGACAAGCATTCCAAATTCGAGCGATGTTCTGGAGCGAGATAAGATCAATCCTTCCTTTGTGTTTGTTTGTGACAAGCACTTCATCATTCGGGTTAGAAACTGATTTCGGCGACTGACCCCTGCGACATCACTTTGCGCGAGACAGGTAAGGAAGGGGAGTGGAGAGGGGTTAATCCGAACACAAGAGAACGCACACACGCAGTATCTCACCACGCCTACGCTTTGTTCTTCGTCTGCCTTTTTTCTTCCTCTCCTTCGCATTCAGAAGTGC
Source organism: Meta bourneti (assembly GCA_933210815.1). Classification (NCBI taxonomy): domain Eukaryota; kingdom Metazoa; phylum Arthropoda; class Arachnida; order Araneae; family Tetragnathidae; genus Meta; species Meta bourneti. Next base: position 116,332,933 of record OW119923.1, on the reverse strand, counting down.
TTCGATTTTTCTTCTCTCGACGTTCCTCCTTTTTTCCCCGACCTTCTCTAAATAAGGCGTCGACCCGGGGGTTAACTGCAGACGACTCGATTTTCTTTTCTGTTCCTTCGGAGCAGAGTGACATGTTGCGCCAACTGCGGAATCGGACCTTTGAACCAAAGGGAATGTGATTTTCGAATCCTCGAGAGTGCTTCTCGGGTGTTATCCTTTTCGTTTAGGTTGTTTGTTGCCCCGTTCTTCTCTGTCGTTCGGGGCTCCACCCCAGAGTGGGATAAGCTGGGGTCGAGGCTAACTTGTGTGTTCCGGAAGCAGGTTCCTCTTTTGTTATACCCGGTGATTTAACTTTGGCGATACTTGCTCTGCAGTTTATGGTTTCTGTCTCAGGAGGGAAATAATTTGCAATTGTTCTCTTCCTTCCCTGGAGGAACTTCCTCGTGTGGGGCAGGCAGGTATTCGCGAAATTATTTCGGAATCACCCAATCTATTCCAATCGAGGGTTCGAATCCATCCAAAGACCATAGTTTACAAAGGGGGCTGGTGCATGTCAAATCTGTCGTGGCTTCCAATGACCTCTCGTTTGCATGGTGTGGAAGTTTGGTGAGGGGTGGCAGCTCAGGTGTTGCCTCGTCATCTGACTCCAATTGAAAAATACGTGGAGTTGTCCTCGGATATTTCCCTTCGGGTTTGATCCCAGACCGTCGCCAATAGCCCGTTGTGTGCCTCCAGTGCGACGTTGAATACCTTCTAATAAGAGATAAATTAGGTTGTGCTTTTTGTTAGCGAAATGAACAACTAGGCCGTCATTAAGAACTCTCGCAGTAACCGTTTCTACTGTTATCTGCGGAATAACAGATCTGCCCATCTCTACTAGTGCGCGCGTATCCCGACAACTTTCTCTCGCCCTTGGGGCACGAGAAGTCGTTTCGGAGCGGTCAACTCGGAATGTCCCTTTGATGCAGGAACGCCCCTTGCAGAAGGGAGGGGTTTGGACACTTTGATGGGAAAACGTGGGTGACCTTCGGAAGAATGCTTTGAGGGCTGCCGGCGGAAACCATCAGCACGTCACGAGAGCCCAGATTTTAATTCTTTACCAACCATTCGTCGGCAGGAACGAGGGAAGAAAATCAGATTATTTCTTTTGCTCGAGAAAGAAAATGGTTTCTGAACTCCCGCCTTCATTTTGGATCGGTAATGAGATATTCGCTTCAAGGTCAAAACTGGATCACTTTGGAATCGTTGAAGGGAAAGATTTTCGCATTCCAATGGATTCTTTTTTGTTTCCATTGTGATTATTTTTCTTTCGGGATCTGTTTCGATCAGAGGGGCTGCGGTTGTCCGTTTGGAAGAGTAACAGATTAGCAACCGGAGGGTTGCGAGTTCGAATCCAACCAAAGACCGTTGTGTACAAAGGGAGCTGGTGCGTGTTCAATCTGTCGTGGCCTCAAATGTCCACGTTAGAGTGGTGTGAAAGTTTGGAGAGTGGGGTGCCAGCTCAGGTGTTCCCGTCATCTGACCGTGATTCAAAATTACGAGGCGTTGTCCTTGGATATTTCCCTTCAGAGGTTTGATCCCGGACCGTTGCCAATAGCCCGTTGTGTTGCTCCAGTGTGACGTTAAATAACTACCTACCGTCTGAGATTAGAATCTCATTCACTGACCTTTATTCGGATACACTGAATACTTACGTATTTACAAGAGAACAGTATTGTCACATTGTAATCTGCTTACAAGGTATATTACACTATCAAAGCGCTTATAAATATTTTTTGACCTGGAAACGTAAGTGTTTTAAAAACTGTACACTGCGAAAACAGTTGGGTCTGTTCACGAGTCTGTTTTAAAGTCGGCGATTTGATTTTGATAATTTCTTGGAAGCTTATCGGAATCAACATTTGTGAATGTTTTCACACAATGTGGCCTTGTGAAGAATGTAAACTCTCCGTGCTGATTGTACGCGTGTATAAAACGTTTTGTTTCAGTAAATACAGTAGAGGGACGTTCCTCTTACGGCCTGCATTCAGGGGCGGACCACCCCCACGAAGTACGATGGTCGTTTGATAGGTTTGGTAAATTTCTATCATATGGTGACACATTTAATTTTCGTCGTCCTTAAAATGAAGTAGACGGAGCATGTTCCCGCAGCTTCATGTTATTTCTTCCAGTTGCTTGGTTTCAAGATCTCTCACGTGGTTGTGGGTAAAAGCATGAATCCTAGATTCTTGATTGATTAAAGTGTGATTATCCGCCGTTATATATAACACTAGTCTGCGATATTCGACAACCAATAGGCTAAGCCTATTGGTAAGCCCATGTGATTTACCCTTCATAGATCTTGCGACAGCGACCTTTTTAGATTCTTTAATTTTATAGCTACAGTGTATGTGTAAAATATAGTATATATTTATATTGGCTTAACGTCCAAGGGATACGTTTTTGTTTTGGACGTATTCTTAACATGACAAGAGGGATAAATAATAAACAAAATTTAATTTAGATAACAAAATAACAATAATACAATCTTCCTTATACATATGAAAATAAGACTTTTAATAACTTCGTATACAAATGGACTAACGTTGTCTATGCGAAGGGTGACTCTCGACAAGATTAGCAACGTTGGATTCAAAATGAGTCAGTTTCAGCTTTCAATCGCAATGGAATTCTATATTCACTCTTAATTGCGTTGTCATTCAGGATGGAGGGAATCCAAGTGAACCGAATTCAATATTACCCATACAATAATGTCTCATATTTTTGTATCGACTTCCTATAAACCCCTGAGCCCAAATCTACCCCTAATAATGTTATATCGACCCCTGGGGGTCGATATCAAACACTTCGGCGACCACTGCTCTAGAATATAGTTTTTCTGTTTTTACATAAATCCTGAAAACGCTAAACCATTAGATCGCTTTTAACGAATAGGACTCAGCCTGAAAAACAATGTAGCACAGCCCACTTTCCATTCCGAACAGTCCTCGACGATGTTCTGCTCGTTCTTAAGGCCTTACAGAGAAAGGGGAGGGAGGGCATGCAAAAATAATTAAACTATCTCACCGAAAGGAGAGATCGGAGCCTAATTAAAATATCTCCTATTGATGGATCCCTTTTCAAAAAAGCCTAAGCCGAGCGAAATGTGAAACCTGTTTCGGAGAAAGGCTTTTAACCTAATGAGGGGCAGACAGGAGAAAGGGATGCTGTCTCAGCTCCTTGATGGATGTCGGTCGGAGGCTCTTCCCTGGGAAGAATGTGTTTGTTATGGAAACGAAGACATCGCACCTTTTGTGGCAAAAACACTGATGACACGTTAATTGGCGTCTTGCTCAAGGTCGGCCTTTTATTGGGAAGGCGGAGCTTTTCTGGATGAGATAATGCCCGATGCGATGCCGAGTTGCACCGATTGCAAATGATTTCGAGTGGCGCTTTTCGTTTTGAAATTTCATCGCGACTTTTCGTCCTCGTTGCAGGGCGCGGTAGCCCGGTTGGAAGAGTAACGGAATAGGGTTGCGAGTTCGAATCCAACACAAGACCGTCGTGTACAAAGGAGGCTTGTGCACGTTCAATCTGTCGTGGCCTCCAATGTCCTCACGTTGGCGTAATGTGGAAGTTTGGGGAGTGGGGTGCCAGCTCAGGTGTTGACCTCGTCATCAGACCGTGATTCAAAATGGCATGGTGTTGTCCTCGGATCTTTCCGTTCGTGTTTGATTCGGAACATTGCCAATACCCCGTTGCTCCAGTGCGACGTTAATTAAAATGCTTACCTGCGACTTATGAAGTATAGTCACTTTGTATGTTTCGGTATCATCTCCTACCCATGCTCCCTAGCGTCAAAACATTTGTGCGATATCTTTTTATAAATTGCATCCATTTAAACTTCATGAGTGTCGAAAAAGAAACTTATCGAGAAGATAAGACTATATCGAGAAAAGAGTATGGCTCAATCTTAGGAGAAACTTACGGTTTATTCCTTGATCCTATTTGAGATAACTTTCAATTTTTGCGATCTGCTGAGTCAACTTTATGTAATCATAACTTGAATTTATTTTTAGAATATGAGTTAGGCATCGCTCGAGTGGCGCTTAAAAACGGAGCCTCCCATTCTGAATTCCTGAAACATCTCTTGAGAGGTTGGTCGCATAAAGCACTCTGGTGTCATTACAAGCATCACCGGTTCCTAAACTACCTCCAAACGATTTCCATCGTGAATTGCTCTTGGGTGGGTGAACAAGAGTGCGAATGCCACCGACTTGTCCCTGGGGAGGACCACCGGGAGAGCGGATTTATGGGCGCTTCGAGTCGAGAGGCGCCACGTTGTGGACTCTAAGGGTCATCCCGGGAGATAAAGGATTCGATTCATTCCACTGATAGCAGCCCTTGTTTGTCCACAAAGTGTGTGGTCACATCCATCCCTCCGTGAGTCAGCCATCCAAACAACAGTGGGTGGGTGGCAAGATAACCGGCACCTCTTTTCTAAAAATAAAAATCAGACCTGGTGAATCACTGGATAAAGTAATTATGTGGCGTCTTCTCGAAGAAAGCAGCATTACTCAAAATGAATAGTTTATTTTTGTGGTTGCATAATGATTCCGAACAAGGTAGGTAGGTATTTTAATTAACGTCGAACTGGAATAACACAACAGGCTATTGGGAACCATAGGGTTGCGAGTTCGAATCCAACCAAAGACCGACGTGTGCATGGGAGGCCAATGCACGTGTTAAAACGGTTGCGGCCACCAATGGCCTCACGTTGGCGTGGTGTGGGAGAGTCAGGTGTTGAATCATCGTCTGACCGTGATTCAAAATGACGTGGTGTTGTCCTCGAATCTTTCCCTTCGGGTTTGGTCCCGGTCCGTCTTCAATGGCCCGTTGTGTTGTTCCAGTACGACGTTAATTAAAATACCTACCTACATGCATAAAGTAATCGTGTAACACCTCGAAGGATGCAGCATTACTCAAAATGCATAGTCTATTTTTGTGGTTGCCTAATGATTCCGACTCAATCCAACCAAACACCGTCGTGTACGCGGAGGCTGGTGCGCGTTCAATCTGTCGGCGTCTCCAATGTCCTTACGTTGGCGTGGTGTGGAAGTTTGGAGAGTGGGGTGCCGGCTCATATGTGACTTCATCATCTGACCGAGGTTCAAAGTGACGTGGTGTTGTCCTCGGATTTGATCCCGGACCGCCGCCAATAGCCCGTTGTGTTGCTCCAGTTGCGACATTAATTAAAATACCTAACCTATGTCCACTGCGGTAGCAACCTTCACGTTGCAGGTGGCGAAGGTTCGATTCTTGTCAGGTGCACACCTCCCTGGATGTATTTCTCTCTCTTGTGTCAGTAAAACTTTCATTGTGTGTGCCTATTGATGTATGTTTTGTGTCTGGCGTAGCATGGCCAAATAGGGCCGAATTAAACGTGAAAACGTGTGCTTTTATATTTATTTTCTCTATTTCTCACCAGGCCTTCCCTATTGTCCCATACAAAACGAGACAAGGCTCCCGAAGATAGCATTCCACCAGATACCACTGTCGCCAAACCTGACGACCCCCTTCAAGAACCAGATTACGATGCTCCTCTTCCACCTAATGTCGATGAGCTTCAAGAAATAACGACTGCTGAAGTGACGCTCGCCTTGCCAAGCCCCGGCAAGTCTTTCTGGCCTACCGCCTCTATGAAAGAACCAACCGAATCTCCAGATCATGATCCCCTTGGCAAGTCGGGTGCTCCCCAGCGTCCCATCGAAGACATCCTGCAGGCGCTGGACCAGCTGGTGCTGTCTTCCCCCCGCGAAGTAGAGATCAGCATCGACTGGGGGGCCCGGGGCCCCGTCAACATCCGCGAGAAGGCGGTCCTCCCCTCCACGGCTTCCTGCGATGGAAGCGAGACGGACGGACTGACGGAAGACAGGCAGCGCTGCATTGAGACCCTCCTCAAGGAGGTGGACGATTGCCTGAGGATGCACAAAGGTAAGCCATTTTACTTGCAATACACTCCTGAAAATAGATCTCCACCATGCAGTGCTTTTGGGTTGACGTTCATACTTGACGTCAGCTGTCTTTCCGTTGCGTCGCTAAACTTGTGACGCAAGGTTTTATGAGCATGTATGAGACCTCGCGCTGTCGTAAAAACCAGATGGCGCTCGCTTCAATTGGCGCACTCTTCGATGGGTGGTTCACGATGAACAGTTCAATTGCCAATGCGATGCATATGGCTATCAACAACTGATTGCTCTGGTAACAGAACCATTCTGCTCCTTTTAAGGGGGCACAGTACCTTTAAAACCTTAAAAAAAATCGATTTTCCAATTTTGATCTATTTAGATAGTTTGAAATGTTCTGATTCTGGTAAAAAATACCGCATGAAAAAATTCGCATTCGTTCGTTCGTAATGAGGATTTTTCGAACACACCTATTTTTATTTTCAGTTCGTTTGTTTACGTTTCTTAGTTTTGGTTTGGAATTATGCTATTAATTTTTCGAATTACGCTATTTATTTTTTCGAAAGTTTTAATAATAATACTTTTACTGTAACAAATATAAGCAGAATATGTACTACACAACTCTTTCATTTCACAAATCTATTTGTTTACTTGAATGCACGTGAATGCTAAAAATAACTATTTCAACTTTAATTGCATTTATCTCAGAATGATAATTTTCAAGCTTGCGCGCACTCTGCAACTATTGAACGCAGACTCCTGAGATTTGGAATGATAATAGAATATCAAAAGGGCTTCAAAATGAAACCAAAATTTTAATCAAAAGCTAAAAATATAGTAAAAAATGTTGATATAGTATGTGAAATTTTGGAAAAATTAATGAAGTGAAATATTAATTGATTATGTTATATTTATGTGTTACTTAACTACTATTTTTTGGTTTGAATTTAAAATAAAAGCATTGTGTTACTCATATCAGCCATTAGTTCTATAGAAAATGCACAAGATGACTCGGAATGTTGAGCACAAGTTATGCTTGTAAAAAGTATGTTAAAAAATGACCTTATGTAAATGCTAGTAAAATATTATCTAATTTTTAAAAATCAAACCAATTTTTCTGTATTGTGTAGTATAAAGTATAAATAAACCCTGCAAAAAATTTCATTATGATACACATAAAACTTTTGGTGATACAGTTTATCGAAATGAGTCTATTTTACCTGCTGATTTGCATGCTTAAAAGTACTGTACCCCCTTAAAATATTTGGATTTAAATGTAAAGATTTCTGTCAACTATTTTTTGTGAAATAAACTTTTTAAAATTTATAATTCTTTCCTCGAAATTTGGTATATTTTTAATGATTTCGATACCGATCTGGTTTCAATGAAGTGTTTTGTTTTTATCAATTTTCTTCCTGTATTTTGGAAGAGCAACGAAATAGCAGCCGGAGGGTTGCGAGTTCGAAACACGGTACAGCCAAAGACAGTCGAGTACAAAGGGGCTGATGTACGTTCATTCAGTCCTAATCTCAAATGTCCTCACATTGGCGTGGTGTGGAAGTTTGGAGAGTGCTGTGCCAGCTCAGGTGCGACATAGTCATCTGACAGTGGTTCAAAATGACGTCCTCGGATCTTTCCCTTCGTGTTTGACCCCTGACCGTAGCCAATAGCCCGTTCTGTTGCTCCAGCGCGACATTAATTAAAATACTTACGTACCCATTGTCTGGACATTGTCTCGCGCCAACTAAAGGAGACGAGTGCGCTGCTCCAGGTAACTGCGGCACCTGGGTTGGGAGGAGAGGGTTTTTCAAAACCTCAAATCTCTATTCTCCGTAGATCCGCCATTGTTGGAAGCGGTGTTTATGGCGGGTGTGGGCAGAGATCGGAATGTGGACATCTTTGAATTTTACCTTGGAAAGGTCGTTCGGCTGGAACCGACGCCCACTAGACGGGGGCCCGCTCCACATCGAGGGAACGTCGGTCCGGACTTTCCTCTGAGGCATATGAATACACTAGATATCACGAAAATCGACCGATACATTTTTATTGTTTCAAAATATTTTCCAATTCTTTAGCTTTCAAACGATGCCAAGATCTTGTAAGTATCCGGAAAAGTTTTCGAGTTACAAGGGCTTTCGTTAGGTACTGTCACCAGTACAAACATGTTTCCAAAACTTCAAACTCAATTTCTGAAGAACTGTGTCTTTGCAATAGGATGCTTTGTTCAAACAGTGATAACTCAATAAGGAATTGGTCTGTTATAATTATTTTTATATCATTGTAATCTATATATAATACAGTGGATGTTTTGATCCTCAGAGTTATTAGTTAAAATATTTAGGTGATTTTTAAATGATAAAATTCCTGAAAAAATCGTGTTTTTTTTTATATTCCTTGGTGAAAAAAATTGTGATAAAAACCCTATCATATCTCTAGCAACTTGACAGAGTCAAAACATGAAGAATAATGTTTGAAATAATGGAATTCTCTCGACAAATTATAATTTGATCTATAACTATTACAAAAACATGCTAATTATATCTAAATTAAATAATTAATGATTAGATTAATCTGATTTTTTTACACTGGGGAAATGATTTTAAGCACAAACCATTGACCTACAGTAAAAACCAGGATTTTTAAAGTCAAACTTTAAAACCAAATCTTCTAGTGTACACATTAAGGATGCGCGCTTTGGGTCAAAGTATCGGTATTGTGGATCGATCCGTTTCGAAGCATGCCGTATCGATATTGCTGAAATATCGGGCCCATAGGGCACATCTGCTACAGGTGTGTAGGGGCATCGCCACCCCGAGTGATCTTTTGCAACCTCGCCTACCCTTCTGCTTTTTCCTCCTCCCTTATTGCCTTCTGTCTTGTGTTTAAAAAACCGAAAACAACCCACCTTACCCACCAACAATCTTAAAATATCGGACAAAAAGTATCGATAGTCGAAGGTAGTTATTTAAGGTAGGTGGTTGAATTAACGTCGCACTGGAGCAACACAGCGGGCTATCGGCGACAATCCAGTATCAAACCCGAAGGGAAATGTGTATTCATGTTATCCTTGCATATCATTGCATTTGTACTAGTTTCATCAGACCATGTATTTCACGTAAAAAACCGTTTCTCTTCATTACTAAAAAAGACTGAATTTGGTATGTATTTAATTAACGTCGCACTGGAGCAACACAGCGGACTATCGGAGGCGGTTCGGAATCAAACACGAAGGGATAGTTCCGAAGACAACACCACGCTATTTTGAACGATGGTCAAAAACATGCTAATTAGTTAATTATATCTAAATTAGATAATTAATGATCAGATTAATCTGATTTTTCACACTGGGGAAATGATTTTAAGCACAAACCATTGACCTACAATGATGATGGTCAGATGACGAGGTCACACCTGAGCTGGCACTTCACTCTCCAAACTTCCACATCACGCCAACATGAGGACATTGAAGGCAGATTGAACGTGCACCAGCCCCCTTGTAACGACGCTGTTTGGTTGTATTCGAACTCGCAACTCTCCGGTTGCTAATCCGTTACTCTCTCAACCGGTTACGAATCTTACGGAAATTGTCTATAGATTGAATTTGCTTGGAATAATACGGAAAGTAAAAAAATGTCGAATGACATACTTTGGTCGTTTTAGTTATTGCAATTCATCCAGCTCAATTCAGTAATTTGGATAGTAGGTTTTTAAGTTGGAAGAAAAGTTTTCTCGTTTTTGGTTGTTTTCGAATTTAAAAAATAAAATAAAAATTCACTTGAATGGATTTTTCATGAAGGAGTCGTGTTCTACAAGATGACATACGAGGAAGTTGTATTGTATTTATTGATAATACGTAACCTCTTTCTGTCTATCATTCATTAACCAGAAATTATTAATCAGGAAATAACTGCTTCCTAGACGGGAGTTTAGTGTTGATCGAGCAGTGGTTATATAGAACATAATGATGCACTTGTTCAGCAAATAAAGAAATATCCGAGCAAAACAACCAATTTTTAAAAGATTGTCCTTCGACATTAAAACACGAATTCGTAGTATGGTGTGAAATCGGATCTGTCTTTGATTTGATTATCACACCAACCAAAGAAAGTGACAGCAGGCTCCACAGCATACCTTGCCTGTGCGACATTCCGATGTACTATTAACTCGTCTTCGAATAGCACACGTTTTACACACATGAATCTTTTATTCGGAGAATACCTGTGAGTGCTGCGCGTGTAGTCCCTTTTATTATCCGACATATTTTAATCGATGGTCGAGTTTTATGGCAATACTTTTACTTTCATCAATTACGCCAACACTTTTTAATTCTTCAATGTTCACTTACAAGATTTGATCAGGGAAATTCCCCACCCAAATATTTTTAAATTTTTACGAAGCGTAAAATTTTCAAACTACATCTACTGTTTTTATCTCGTACTTTAAAATTCATCAACTTTTAACTATAACGACGATAATCTCATATTTCACTATTTAATCGAGACGCTGGAAAATTTATTTTTAAATTCAATGTATTGGGTCGATGCAAAAGTTCGTCTCGTTTTTTTTTAGAAAAATTGAAAAAAAAAATTTATTTACTAAAAATGACATTTAATTAATATAGCATGTGCCGTTCTGTTCGATGACCTTTGTCCATTTCTCCGGTACCTGCATAATCAGGCGCTCAAGAAGTTTCTGGTTAAAGAACTGATCCAAGTGACGAAACTTTCTGAACCACCTACGGCACGTGAAATCGTTAACGATACCCTCACCCTACACAACACACATCTACTTTTGCGTCTGCGACGCATTCTTGCCTTTTCGGAAATAAAAAAGCGTACTATGTCGAAAATGCTCCTTATTTTGTGCCATTTTGAATGCTTAACAAAATTTAAAAAACAACCCAATAACACAATTTTTTTCCCAAGTACTCGATGAAATTCCTTTCAAACAACATCGAAACTTTACACGTGTGAAGTAGATAACATTTGGGTTTTGCGATGCACTGCCATCTAGCGCCAAAACAGGACGAACTTTTGCATCTACCCAGTACTTCAAAAGTTATATTTTTAACCCTTTCGTGCCTAATGGGCATATACGTCCCAGAGATTAGATTTCATTCCCTATTGGGTAAATAAATCCCACTTTTGAATGGGTTTTTACGTTTTCAGTGTTCTTAAGGAATTAGGGAATAAAAATAGGACTAAAGAAACCTGGAAATACTTTCAGATTGCAAATGGCGGACTTATGGTTTTGAGCACGCCCATTCATTCTGATGAATGAGTGACCGCAAACAAAAAGATGGTACAAAATTAGATGTTAGTTGCCCAGAAGCCATTTCCCACTACACTATGTACGTACATGAATGGAGTTGTAATCAAATGGCTACTTTTTAGGGTCATGGCAGAAAATCAGACAAGTGGTGGAAAAAGATTTTTAGTTATGATTTGTGTTGTGAATGCATGGATTACGAAGTGTGATGTGGAACATAAAACAGAACCACTCTTATCATTCAGGGTCCCCTTAGCTGAGCAACTAATGAATGTTGGAAGGGAGAAAGCAAACACAAAAAGAACGCGAAAGTACGGTCGTCCGTCAAAAAGAGCAAAAACTACTCAATTAAACTACTTTTCAGAGTTAAATTTTAATCATGCAAAAGTCGGGGCGAAAAGGTTAAACCTACTTTTTATTATTGGTTGGACAAATGAACTTTATAATTTTTCTTATCTTTTATTGGGTTGCTTTGTCACGTGTTTGGAGCAGCTTGTCCACGTTTGATCCTTGCGCCATTAAACCCAAATCAATCAACCAACTATCCAGACATAACTTGTAAACATCCCATCTCGTTGAGATAGAGCATGCTACCTGGAGTAGATGTCCGTGACTCATAAGGCAGGAGAAGCCACATTGTAGAGCCACTTTTTGCCTTTTATGCCGCTTGAATTAGTTTTAATATGGTAATGCTAATTTAATTAACGTCACACTGAAGCAACATAACGGGCTATTGGAGACGGTCCGTGATCAAACCCAAAAGGAAAGATCCGATGACAACAGTACGTCATTTTGAACCACTGTCAGGTCACACCTGAGCTGGCACCCCACTCTCCGAACTTCCACACCACGATACCGGGAGGTCATTTGAGGCCACGGCAGATTGAACGTGCACCCTTTGTACATGACTGTCTTTGGTTGGATTCGAACCGGCAACCCTCCGGTTGTTAACCCTTTACTCTTCCAACCGGGCTACCGCGGCCCAGTTTTGATATGGACGTTACTAAATGTTATGAAGGGTTTTGTGAAATAGCATGGTGCAGGGCTCTTCTGTGAGAAGGCAGATACTCTTGGAGGAGTCTATTTTGATGAAGGGGGAAAGCTAGCCGTTGCTATAAGCAAAATCATGCACGTGATCGCCATAGCTGATTGTTTCGCCAAATCGTAATCCCTGCCATGGACCCGCTCCGATGAGTTTGCATTTGATAACCGTGGATTTGAACGAGTCTATTTGTTAAATTGGGGGTAGGTTGAACGTAAACAATCCACTCCCACCATTGACGGTGCCGGTTGGAAGAGTAACGGATTAGCAATCGGAGATTTGCGAGTTCGAATCCAACTACCGTCGTGTACAAAGGGAGCTGGTGCACGTTAAATCTGTTATGGCTTCCAATGTCCTCGCGTGAGCGTGGTGTGGAAGTTTGGAGAGTGGGGAGCCAGCTCAGGTGTGACCTCGTCATCTGACCGTGGTTCAAAACTACGCGATGTTGACCTCGGATCTTTCCCTTCGGGTTTGATCCCTGACCGTTGCCAATATCGTCGCTGTTGTGTTGCTCCAATGCGACGTTAATTAAGATACCTATCTGCGACGGAAGCAATCACCAGTGGTTACGAGTTGACTGAACAAGCACTTACTTCTAGCGACCGCGGTACATAATTTTGCGTATGGCAGCCCTTTCCCGTGGCATTTACTAACCTGTAGAAATGGACTCCTCCAAGGCCGTCTGCCTTCTATCCGAAGTCATACTTTATATCTATCGGCACGGAACGATAAATATAGATCTCAATTCTGAGACTTGCCCACTGTAGGAACGCATTATTTACCTTTCACCTGCCCCCTAATTTAAGCAACAGACTCATTCAAAATCACATGACTCCAATTCCAACTAGTTCGAGTCAGACTAGCCAAATTACACCGTTCAGCTCTTCAAGTTTAGATGGTAGGTTTGATCCAGCTGTCATGTCGCTTTTGACCCTCCCACCCCTGTGACCTTCACTTTGGAAAAAGCCCATGGCTGGTCTTCAGGTTGGTTTTTAAGTTTTATGGCGCAAGGGCCATATTTGGCCAACGGGTCTTTAGGACAATATAAAAATACTGCCTTCTGTACTGCAGTGATAGTCTGAAGAGCGGTCTCCAAGTTTGGTTGTGATCGATTTACGTTAATTACATGCTTCGTATATCTAGTGTTATTAAGTTATCTAGTATTATTACTTATTTAGTGTTCCTGTTGATGTTTGCGCCGTGGTAGCCCAATTGGAAGAGCAACTGGGGACGGTCGTGTAAAAAGGGGGGCTGGCGCACGTTCAATCTGTCGTGACCACCAATGTCCTCACGTTGGCGTGGTGTGGAAGTTTGGAGAGTGGGGTATCAGCTCAGGTGTGTTCTGGTCTTCTGACCGTGGTTCCAAATGACGTGGCGTTGACCTCGGAACTTTGCCTTCGGGTCTGATCACTGATCGTCGTCAATAGCCCGCCGTGTGTCTCCAGTGCGACGCTAATTAAAATATCTACCTACCTATAATGCGTGTGCCCTCAGGGGTACGCTCCTTTATGTGTGTACGGGCTTCACGTACCCGAGATCTTTTCTTTTCTGAAGGGGCTTGCTGTCTTTAGTAAACAGGGTGGTCGAGCTCGCGGGATACCCAAGTGATCTTTTTCTGCTTTCATCGCACTGCTCTGTGCCCCGATGCCTCTATTTCCTGTCGCAGTTTTCACTTGACGTTGTCTCGTGTTTGTCGCAGCTTGGCCAATTATGGTCTTTAGCTATATAACGCCAAAACAACTCACCAACCATCATATCCTACAGCTTAATAGCAAAATATTTGCAAACTTTTCTTTTTTTTATTAAATAAATCAGGATCTCAGCTGATAACATACGAGGTTTCGGGCTTATGGGAATAGAAGATCAGGTAGACTTAACCCTTTCGGGCCTAATGAGCATATACGTCCCAGAGATTAGATTTCATTCCCTATTGGGTCAATAAATCCCACTTTTTAATGGGTTTTTACGTTTTCAGTGTTCTTAAGGAATTAGGGAATAAAAATAGGACTCAAGAAACCTGGCATTACTTTCAGATTACAAATGGCGGACTTATGGTTTTGAGCACGCCCATTCACATTCTGATGAATGAGTGACCGGAAACAAAAAGATGGTACAAAATGAGACGTTAGTTGCCCATTTCCCACTACACTATGTACATGAATGGAGTTGTGATGAAATAGCTACTTTTTAGGGTCATAGCAGAAAATCAGACAAGTGGTGGAAAAAGATTTTTAGTTATGATTTGTGTTGTGAATGCATGGATTACGAAGTGTGATGTGGAACATAAAACAGAACCACTGTTATCATTCATTCATGGTCCCCTTAGCTGAGCAACTCGTAAATGTTGGAAAGCAAACACAAAAAGAACGCGAAAGTACGGTCGTCCGTCTAAAAGAGCAAAAACTTCTAAACTACTAAACTAAACTACTTTTCATAGTTAAATTTTAATCATGCAAAAGTCGGGGCGAAAGGGTTTAATGTAAGAAAGGGGCCACGTGGGTACGAAGTGTGGAAATCGGCAGAGGTAGGTAGGTATCTAACTACCGTCACACTGGAGCAACACAACGGAGTATTGGCGACGGTCCGGGATCAAACTCGAACAGAAAGATCCGAGGACAACACCACGTCATTGGGAACCACGGTCAGAAGACGAGAGCAACAGTTGAGCTGGAACCCCACTCCAAACTTCCACACTACGCCAACCTGAGGACGCTTGAGGCCACGACAGATTGAACGTGCACCAGCCCCCTTTGTACACGACGGTCTTTGGTTGGATTCGAACTCGTAACCCTCCGCTTGCTCTTCGGGCTACCGCGCCCCAATGTAGAGCAGAGGATAGCAATTGTAAATATGGCGAGGCGCCCTCTATCGGGGCGTGCGTGAAGAAAAGCGGCTTAGTGCGGCAAATGGACTCTCGGGTCGAGACCTTGAAGCGTCGCTTAATGGGCCCGAAGGGTTATCGCACCCCCTCCCTCTTCGGTGTGACGTCACGGGCGGACATGTGACCCAATGTTTTCGAGCGTGTTTACTTGTTAATGGGGGTCAACAACAGCGATGAAATCCATTTGCGGAATCTGGCAACGTCTCCGGAGTGGGTGAGCGCTCGCTAATGGCCATTAAGAGGGGCTGCTTATTGAGAGGCCGCCTAATGCTAGGCGGCGGCCTGTTTTTCGCGCTTTCGTTTGCCCCCTCACCCGAGGGGACGCTGCGATTCTACAATAGGATGGAGAAGAACATCGCATCGAGCCATTCCGAGAATGAATTTCTATCAGTTCTGTATTAGCGGGCCGAAGCGTTATCTCCGAGTGCTCTTTTAAAGCGCAAATTCGGTTCTCGCATTTGAGGAAGCTTGCGAAAGAAGCGTTTGTAATTCCAGTTTAACGTCTCCTGCGCATTCGGTTATCTCCTCCACGCAAGTTTATTGCCCACTTTCTCAAAACATCATCTGACGCTAAAATGTACTACGTTCACATTGAGCTGCGAAATCCACTAATTGCTAGTTCTAAATAATCGTACGTAGCATCTTGTCAGTTTTATGGACTTTGCGAAGTGCCCAAGGTGTAAACAATCGACTCCGCCGCAATAGCCTTAGCCCTCGTCATCTGACCGTGGTTCGAAATGAGGTCGATGTGTCCAAGGATCCTTCGGGTTGGATCCCGCACCGTCGCTAGCAGCCCATTCTGTGTTGCTCCAGTGCGACGTAAACTAAAAAAATTCCTACCCTTGTCGAAAACGGACCGCGGTTGGAAGAGCAACGGATTAGCTACTCGAGGGTTGCTAGTAAGATATATCCGTCAAAGACCGTGGGCTGCTGCACGTTTAATCTGCCGTGGTATCCAATGTCCCACATCACGCCAACGTGAGAAGTTTAGAGTGGGGTGCCAGCACAGATGTGTCATCAGATGGTAGTTCAAAATTACGAGGCGTCGTTCTCGGGTCTTTCCCATCGGGATGGGTCCCAGACCGTTGCTAATAATTCGCTGTGTTGCACCTGTGCGACGTTAATTAAATACCTACTTATCGGGGATAATCGCGTCAAAAGTTTTGTGACCATTCATTTGCAATTTCAGCGCTAAAAACGTCCAATTATCCTTGTGTAACCTGATACCTGAGAGAGGTAGGTATTTTAATTAACGTCACACTGGAGCAACACACGGGCTACTGGAGAGGGATCCATGCAGTAGGGAAAGATTCGAGGATATCTCGTTATTTTGAAGAACCAAGGACGAGTTCACAATTGGGAAGCGTGTTGGATTTCTCATTTGCACAGATGGGTATGCAACAGATTGCAAGAATTATCCAAAAAACCATTTCAAGGCAATCAATAGCAATCAGATGCCCGGGTAACAATTAGGGGAAATGAGAAGAATGGCGAAAAATATCAATCGGAGAAAAATGCGTTTTTGTAGTAGATTTTCTACTCTACGGGATCGTCCGGGCTCAGTGGGTGTGCATACTGCTTTAGCAACCTGCAAGTTGTAGGTGACGCGGGTTCGATTCCTATTTGGTGCATTCCCTCTGGGTGTGTTTCTTCGGTGTTAGTGAAACCTTCATTTAGTGTGTCTAACTTGATAGTACATTCTGTGTCTGGCCCAATAGGGTCCTTGCGCAGTAATACCCCCCAACCAACTTTACATAACCACCATCGTCCGAAATAATCGTAATTGAGCAATTATTTTAGTTCTCTACAGATTGTCCCATCAGAGTGCGATTAGTAGTGCGAAAGAAAGTGACGACGCCATGCAAGCAACAGGTGTTCTAGGGTTCAGTGAGTGATCTAGGCGAGGTCAGTGGTCGGGACCTCCAGGAACCGTGGTCCGCGGAGCACGACCCTTGTGCACGTGACACTTGTCCTGGGAGCAACCAACACTTGTCGATGCACTTTCTTTCCTCTCGGGAATTAGCGCTCAATGAAAGAGCAGCGAGGGAATCTTGAATGGTCGACCATCTCATGCCCAGAATGAGATGTCCTCACGAACCATTGGCTGACCCACTCCTTCCTAACTCTTGGGCCGCGGTAGCACGGTTGCCAACCAAAGGGTTGGAATCCAACCAAAGACCGTCGTGTGCAAGGGGGACCAGTGCAAGTTCAATGTCATCACGTTGGCGTGGTGTGGAAGTTTGGAGAGTGGGGTGCCAGCTCAGGTGCTCTCGTCATCTGACCGTGATTGAACATTACGTAGGGTCGGCAAGTAAGTATTTTAATTAACTTCGCACTGGAGCAACACAATGGGCTATTGACGACGGTCCGGGATCAATCCCAAAGGGAGAGAACCGAGGACAGCAGTACGTAATTTTGAACCACGGTCAGATGACGAGATCACACCCGTGCTGGCATCCCACTCCAAACTTCCATACCAGGCCGGAGTGAGAACATTGGAGGCCACGTCACATCTAACGTGCACCAGGCCCCTTTGTAAAAGACGGTGTTTGGTTGGATTCGAACTGGCAACCTTCCGATTGATAATCCCTTACTTTTCCAACAGGGCCAATAGCCCGGCGTGTTGGTCTAGTGTACGTTAATTAAAATACCTGCCTGCTAACAGAGCTAACGCGGCCCCCTAGAAATCAGGCCAATTTAACATTGTCGTTAAGCCTTTCAACTCTTCTAAAAATACGTGTGAAATAAATGGGTACGTGTGTATTTTAAATTAACGTCACACTTGGAGCAACACATTGGCGATGGTCCGGGATCAATCCCAAAGTGAGAGAAACGAGGACAGCAGTAGTTAATTTTGAACCACGGTGAGATGACGAATGGGAGGCGAGGTAACATTCACAAAAGAATGAAACGATACGATGTCGGAGATTGTTCGCTTAAAGCAGAATATGCACAGGTGATTAAGGATCGTCCTGAAATTCCTTGATCTTTTAATGCTTCCTAGCACGAAATGGCGTTCTCGAAGGGTTTGGTGTCGTGTGGTTCGAATATTAACTAGTTTATGCAAAAATTACGAGACAGTTCATGGATGTGTGGTGGGTAGTACTTTATGACTGATTAACGACACGCCAGCTGCTACAGTGCGGTGTCCGTTTATTAAATGCTTTAGAAGAGAGAGTGGGAGAAGAGTTGCAATACGGATGCAATTGGGTGACTTGAGGAGTTTCTTAGAGATGGGATTCAGAGTTTGGAACGCCAACGGCTATCGGCGAGTAATTTACAGTTGGGGTAGAAAGTTAACTTCGCACTGGATCAACACAACGGGCTATTGGTGACTGTCCATTCCGAAGGGAAAGTTCCAAAGACAACGCCTCGTAATTTTGATACACAATATGATGACGATTTTGGACTGCTGATCCGACACGAGGTGGGCCAAACCTCAGAGTAAGGTTGACGAGTAAACACCTTTTTTATTGATAGTTCAATTTTCCATTGCATAGTGAAGTTATTGCTCTTGTGAGATTTATAATTCACGATGGAACGAGCGGCTGTCGTGACTCGGTGGGCATCCCCACTGCACTAGCAACCTTCGAGTTGCAGGCGGCTCGATTCCTGTCGGGTGCATTCCTCCCTGGGTGTATTTCTCTCTTCTGTGTCTGTAGTCTGTTAATTGATGTCTTCAGAAGTTGATATAATGGGATAGTTTAATTAACGTTGCACTGGAGCAACACAACTAGCCCTTGTGCAACGGTCCGGGATCAATCCAGAAGGGATCAATCCAGAAGGGATCAATCCAGAAGGGAAAAATTCGAGGACAATGCCTCGTCACACACACATTTTAAGCCACGGTCAGATGACGAGAACAACACCTGAGCTGGCACCCCACTTTCAACACTATGCCAACGTGAGGACATCAGAGGCCACGACCGATTGAACATGCACCAGCCCCCTTTGTGCACGACGGTCTGGTTGGATTCGCAGCCCTCCTGTTGCTAATCCGTTACTCTTCCATCCGGGCTACCGCGGGCCCGGTGTTGTCCTCGATCCTTCACTCGGGGATTGATCTCGGACCGTCGCCAATAGCTCCAGTCCAACGTTAATTAACTCAATGCACCGACGGTTTAGTGTACAGGACTGAGCAGCATCTGTGCTCGTCGGGAGAGAGTTGTGGATGGGACGACCACCTGCTCTACACGGAACAAAAGAGCAAGGATGTCACTCTGTCTGGCCGAGTCGACGGGTCATCCCTCTCAGCATCTTGAATATCGTTTGGCATGGCGTGCACGTCCTCAGCCGTCGCATTCCTGGCAGACGAAGGGAGGGGTGGAACTACGGTAGCTCTTGGCGCTTCCCTCCAATCGGATGGATTGGAAGAGTGTCCGTCCACCTCTCTTTACTCTCTCTTTTAATGCTTTGGGCCACGGTAGTCCCATTGGGAGAGTAATGTATTAGCAACCGGAGGGTTGAGAATCCAAGCAAAGACGTCGTTTACAAAGGGGGCTGGTTCACGTTCAATCTCTCGTAGCCTCCAATGATCTCAGGTTGGCGTGGTGTGGAAGTTTGGAGAGTGGTGTGCCAGGTCAGGTGCTGACCTCGTCATCTGGCCCTCGTTCAAAATTACAAGGCCTTGTCTACGAATCTTACCCTTTGGGTTTGATCCCGGACCGTCCCGTTGCGTTGCTCCAGTGTGACGTTAATTAACTATACCTACCGTTATCCAGTCCTGAACAAACTAGTTTCTATGTTAGCCTATCAGGGACGAAAGCAACATGTCCGGCTCTGTGTAAAGGCTGCACTCGGCGGAGTGCAATGGTGCTTAGAATGAAACCTGGCATTTTAATTAAGAAACCCGATGTGCAGTTGGATGTTTAACGAGCTCTGAGGAAGGGGTTGGTTTTGTGTCAGATTTACTTCATATGCATTAGGCGTGGTCCGTACATAAATTTTCACTACCTCCTGAAAACAGTGCTCCATCTTCGGAAGACAACAACCACCCCATGTTTATGGGTGGTCGGAAACAATAAAAGCATCGATCGGGATCCCTCGGGAGATCGAAGGATGAAAGATGGCCAACACCCCAAGAGAGGGGCACACGCCCTGGTCCCCATCCGCCACCTGTTGAATCGCCTTCGATCCAGGTGGTCCCTCCTCCGATAGGTCTGAGAAAAGGGTGGACCGCGCTCTGCGTCTCTCAATTAAGGAGTAATATCTCGATTAAAAAAGCGCTCCTCAGGTGAGCGGAAGGAAATGGATTTGTTTGGGGGAAAAGGATTTTGGTCCTCACCCAACACTGGAGGTGAATGATTCCATAGATTACGGATTTAGCCTTTGGGGAGTTCTCGGAGGAAGTTGACCGACCTTTTGCGAATAAAGTAAATCTTATCGTTAAAATAATTAAAATAGTATCATGCTCTAGAAAGGCGGAGTAATATATTATGTTAAGTCTCATTAGAACCATTGAAAAAAATTAGAAATTTCTTTTCCTTTCCCCTCCATTCCCAAAGAGTATCGAAGTTTGGAGAGTGGGGTGCCAGCTCAGGTGTGGCCTCGTCATCTGACTGGTGGATTACGTGGATTACGTGGTGTTGTCCTCGACCTTTCCCTTTGGGGTTGATCCCGGACCGTCACCAATATCCCAGTGACGTTAATTAAAATACCTATATATATATATATATATATATATATATATATATATACGTACCTACCTCAACATTTGAACCACGGCAGATTATGAGGCATACCAATCTCCACACTTCCATACCACGAGAGGACATTTGAGGCCAGGACAGATTGAACATGCACCAGCCCCCTTTGTACACGACGGTCTTTGGTTGGATTGGAACTTTCCGGTTGCTAATCCGTTACGTTTCCAACCGGGCTACCTAATCCAATCTCTGAATCCCCGGCGATAAACGCTACATTACGCTATTGTAAAATTTAAGAGGCTAAAAGAAAGTGCATGTGTAAGAAGTTGAGCAAAGTAAATAACTTCAGTCTGGGCTATAACTTTACTAGGAGAGATCGCCCCTAATTGCAACTCATGCTTTACTCCTTCTCTATTTCCTATTTTAATTGTCTGTCTTTAATCCTCAACGTCTCAAAATTTTTAAAAGTTGAATTTTTAATCTGAGATTCGGTTGGGGAAAAACCCCATTCAAATCTTATCGCATTTTTACATTCAGTGGGTTTTTAAATCTCATCTAATTTTTTTCCACATTCAAAATGACTTGTAAATATATATATATATTTAAATTCTCTATTATAATTCAATCCTTTAAATTTCACACTTTAAAAATTTTATGCGTATGTAAATTAAATTCTTCAGTTTCTTTAGTTATGCTGCAGACGATGATAATCTTGTTTTATCGTCTGACTATTTTAAAATTTTAATTCTCATCACCGCATTTTTCACGTTTTATGGTGTATGTATAGACTAGAAATCACGAAAATAGACAAGAATATAAATACTTTTTTTTATTAATTCAAAATATTGTCCTTAGCTTTCGAAAGATACCAAGATTTTGTAAATATTCGAAATAGTTTTCTAGCTACAAGGGTTTTCGTTAGGTACTGTCATGCTGTACCAACATGTTTCCAAAACTTTAAACTCGATTTGTGAGGAACTGTTTTTGCAACAGGATGCTTTGTTCAAACAGTGTTAACTCAACAATGAAATGATCTATTATAATTATTTTTGTCATCATGAGCTATGTAATACAGTGGATATTTTGAGCCTTAGTCAAAGTTATTAGTAAAGAAATGAATGGTTAGTTGAATTGAAATTCCTGAAAATTCTTGATTTTTTTTAGATTTCCTTGGTGAAAACAATTGTCAAAAACCTATTCTCTCTAGCAACTTGATGGAGGGACAAAACATGAAGAATAATGTCTAACAAAAATTGTTTTTTTCTGAACAAATTAGAATTTGAAATCGCTGTTCAGAAAATTGTTAATAGATAATTAAAGATTAATTAGTTAATTATATCTAAATTAGATAATTAAAGATTAGATTAACTTGAATATTTCACACTGAAATGATTTTAAGCACAAACCAACGACCTATTGCAAAAAAAAAAAATGAATTTTTAAAATGAAAATATTTAAAAAAATCTAGTGTATACGTATACCATAAATCTATCTTTTAACTTTGTTTTGGACTATTAATTTTTAAATATTTTATACTTCTTTTGGGTTATATTCAGTCTTGTGTTTGTCGCAGCTTATCCGCTTTTGGACCTTGCGCCATAAAACCCAAGCATCCAATCCTGGGTTATGACACAATGCTTCGAACGTTTTTTTCCATAATCGAGTGGCGAGGATTCCACCCTCCAAACCTAATGCTCAAGAGAGCTAAAGCGAAACTGACAGATTGACCTTCAAACCAATATGGAGAAATTAACCGTGTTTCCATAAACCCCACGTGACTGTCCCGGATGCTGCGGGTTTTACATAATCTGTTCGAACGCAGCAGCAGAATAGTTTTTGTGAAAAGCGCGTAATCTTTCCTTTCGGAGGCACAGGTGGTTGGCACGCGCTGTTTTTGTTGCGTTGGGAAATCGCATATGCGGAGTGGGAGGCATTCCGGTCAAGCCTTTGAGACGCATGCCATCCGGGTGGTCATCTGGAACGAAGAATCTGCTCGCTTGTTTCCCTGTGCTGGGAATCTGTAAGGCGATAAACCAACCACCGCCTTCAGATCGATGCTTTCGGTTGGAAGAGCAACGGATTAGCAACCGGAGGGTTCTGAGTTCGAATCTACACAAACACCATCGTGTACAAAGGGGTCTGGTGCACGTTCAATCTGTCCTGGCCTCAAATGTCCTCACGTTAGAGTGGTGTGGAAGTTTGGAGAGTGGGGTGCCTGCTCAGGTGTGATGCCACCCGATCGTGGTTCAAATTGACGTGGTGTTGTCCTCGGATCGTAGCCTTGAAGATCGGTCCTGTACCGTCGTCAATAGCCCGGTGTGTTGCATCAGTGCGACGTTAAATAACTACCTACCCAAGTCAAAAAATTATACCACTTTTTCAAAAGAACAGTTGTTATTTTATTGATTGTGTGTGTGGTAACTTTTTAGTATAATGTGTTTAGTATTTTTTGTGTCTATGTAAATAAATTCGTAATTGCGTCTGATTTGAAAGGAGCTTCGGTTTGTGCCAAAGAGTGCGTTTGAAGCGAAAGGGTCTCCGACAGTTCATTATCATGCACGAGTAGAGCCGATGGGTGATGGCAAACGGTCTGGATCTCACTTCCTGAGGAAAGATCAATGGCCCCTCATCACTCGGGCCACTCCTTGTGCCCCTCAGCATCGTCTGCAGAGACCTTGGCTCGACCCCTCCTCTACACCCATCCTTTATTCAAACGAGATCACTTTGCATGCCTCGCTCTCTGTTGCACTCACGTTTCACTCAAAGTGCTACTGATTTTTATGCATCGCATTTAATGTTTCGTGCGACTTGCCCTCTTTCTTTTAGCGATCAACATACGTCGACTTATGGTCACTTCATCTGGACTGTTCGCTTAGATGCTTTGGCATGTTTTACTACTAATCTGTTTATATTTCGGGCGGCGGTAGCCCGGTTGGAAGAGTAACGGACTAGCAACCGGAGGGTTGCGAGTTCGGAACCAATCAGACCGTCGTGTACAAAGGGGTGTTAAATCGGTCGTGACTTCCAATGTCCACATTGGCATGACGTTGAGAATGGGGTGCCAGCTCAGATTTTGATTTCGTCCTCTGACCGTCCCTAGTAGCAGGTTGTGTTGCACCAGTGTGACGTTAATTCAATACCTACATATCTGGTCCCTTGTGCCATAAAACCCCCAACATACCAAACCAGCGTTTATTTCTCTCTTCTGTGACAGTAAAAACTTTCCTCGTGTGTTTGTCCATGACGTGACTGTCTGTTTGGCCCATATGACGCCTGATCCATAAAACACTGCTAACTAACCCAATAACTCTTGTCGAATACCACTTATCGTTAACTGCTAATATTTCCAATAACAGTTGCTACCTGTTATTTTCTAACGTAGCACTGTTATTTAAATTGATATCTTGATAACAGTCCATTCGTAGATGGAAGAATGTGGGTGCGTTCATTTACCCGCTGCGTGTGGTTCCCCCAATCTCGCGCCATCAACAGGTGGTTCCTGGGAAGGGTTCTGTCTCGAGAGAAATGTCCTCTCCGTTCGGGGGTCACGTCGGACCGGTCCCGATGCAAATTTGCATCAAACGAGATGTGTCATGTCTCATGGACGACTCCATTGATGCTGCGGGATCCTAGGTTATTTATGAATCGATCCTTCAGACGATTTGGGAGGGGAAGACAACCTCCCGTCCCCACGACTTTGATCGTCCACGTACTCATTGATGGGCCGTCACGATGTTCCTACAGGTGTTCAGGCCACTCAGACGAGTCAATCTGCATATGAAGGACATTAAAAAAAGCAAAGAACGTTAAATGTTTCCCAGGTGTAATCGGTGCTGTCGTAACCAGGGTTTGAACTTAGCAAGCTTTAGGCGCACTTTAAATTTTGTTTTAACGACCGAAGTTTTGGACCCAGTCGTCATTTTCCACAAACAAGTTCTCTGGACCTTGCATGATGCAAATTCAGACCCATAGTCCGTTTTTCCTTCCAACAATCTGCACATTGGCGTGGTGTAGAAGTTTGGAGAGTGGGGTGCCAGCTCAGCTCTGACCTCGTCGTCTGACCGTGATTGAAAAGGACGTGGTGTTATCCTCGGATCTTTCCCTTCGAGTCTGATCCCGGACCGTCACCAATAGCCCGCGGTGTTGCTACGTTAATTGAAATACCTACCTGTGTCAGTAAAACTTCAAGTGTGTATATCTATTACTCGATATTGTTTGTCTTGTGTCTGGGGGCGAATAGCCAAATTTGGCCCTTGCGCCATAAAACCCCAAAATAACACCAACCATCACGAACCTTTTCAACTGCATCTAATGTGATTAATACCTGAAGATGTTATGATGTACAGTCGCGGAAAAAAAACGAACCCCCCTTTATATTTCGAGCACTATTCATAGTAGAGAAAATTCATTCAATAGGGGCCTTCTTCATATCGAATTTTGCACAAACAACAAAATTTCCAATAATAACACCATGTTTTGATGCCTTAATCAAATTCGGCATTGTTAAATTAGTCTAAACATGAAATTTCATGACTACAATCTTTAGGTCCGAAGATATTTAACATTAAAGTTGCCGTCAATTTCAGGGATCATCTTCACATTGAAAATCGGTATTCGTAGATCGAGATTAATTGTAGTTAAAGTTACCGGAGTTTCAAATTTGAGCACTATATCAAATATATTTGTCAACGCGTGCAAACAATCCGAGAATTATTATATTTACTATGCAAGTGAAAACGATTGGAGAATTACATGTGCAAACGATCCGAGAATTATCCGAGGTTTGTCAGTCGTTTTTTAAACTCTTGGTTGTCCCCTAAAATCGTAATAATGAGGAAAATTTAATACAACTCCAAAACTAACGATTGGAATGAGCTGAAATTTTGCATGGTCATATTAGAAATCTTTCTAGATTGATTTTCGTAATATAGTGAGATTACAATTCATAATTTTTTCAAACATTAATTTAATGCATACTAAAAACTATTTTTAAAATAAAATATTAGGTGGATTTTGTTTGGGTTTAACAGTGACAGGGTACAAAATATCAACGCTATCGAAATATTATTTAGGAAGATTATCCATAAAAGTCTAAGAAACTGATTTAACATTAAGAGCTCCAATCTTTCTGTACTCAACTTCGAAACGGTAAAACCTAATGACATGAAATTTGGTATCTGAAGTCAAATTTTGATATAGATTCGAAATTGTCTCAAAAGAGGGGGGTTTCCATTGCAAATTATGAAGTGGAGGCTCAATTTAATATGAAGACGGCCCCTTATGCAAATTGTATGCTTTTGAATTGATAGATGTTAGTTCCTGTCAAACGCCATCTTTGAATTTTCTCTACCGTTAAAATTGCTCGAATGAGGAGGGGTGGTTCGGTTTTTTTCCCGCGACTAC
Source organism: Meta bourneti (assembly GCA_933210815.1). Lineage (NCBI taxonomy): Eukaryota > Metazoa > Arthropoda > Arachnida > Araneae > Tetragnathidae > Meta > Meta bourneti. The sequence continues at coordinate 116,306,758 of OW119923.1, read as the reverse complement.
CTAAAATGACGCCATAGTTGCATAAAAGTAAAAATTCAATTTTTATTTAAAACACATTGGTTTAATAAGTTGAATTGAGTGTTATATAATACTTTGTAAGTATGAGCTGATTTTGATTTTTTTTCTTTCTAGGTAAGTGAGATCTCGATTTTCTTACTGCCTGGAACAGTGTTCATTGGGTAAATCTTTCCAATTCAAATTATGTGCATATGTGTGTGATAACTTATATTTCAGAAGTTAGTAAATGATAGAAACCGCAAGTCTAATCCCGCGCAGTTGTGTTTTCAAATTCCCAGCATCTTATTTGTCTGATGTTTCCAAAATATTTTTAAAAATTTCGAAAAACTTCTAGGAAAACCCTGCCTACATCAAAAACTCAATGATGTGGCGTCCATACAAACCTAGAAGCCCTACATCCTCTGATTTATCAATTTTAAAAATTCGGTGGCATTCCTCCCTATATTAAACGACTTCTCCATTCGGATAGATTGAAATAAGTCACTTCTTAAGCCTACAATAACACTTCAAACCCAATCTAAGATAAAAAGTGACTTGGTAAACCTTTTTTAAAGCATGTATTAAGGTACAAATCTTTATTTCCCATTAAAGCGATTAGAGTATACTCCGAAATGAAATTCTGTCTACACACCTTAGTTTTATTGATAGAGCGGTATCAATTTACATTCACCCATAAAATCATCCTTTTTTCCGAAGAGCAAGAGAATATGAAAAATTATGCTACTGTATATTTCTCTAAATAGATGTCTTTTTTTAACTTCAAGATTCCTTTCTGTTTTGCTGTTGATGGAAATTTAAAATCCTGACAAATTTTAAGTCCCTAGGATCTCTTATTGGAAGAAAAATATACAAATACTTTATTTTTACTGACCCCCTAGGATATTTAAAAATGTTTCCGAGTTATAATTCCATCAAAGGGGCTTGTACACGTTTATTTTGTCGTGGCCTCAAGTGTCCTCCCGTTGGCATGATGTGGAAGTTTGGAGAGTGGGGTGCAGCCTCGTCATCTGACCGTGGTTCAAAATGACTTGGTGTTGTCCTCGGATCTTTTCCTTGGGGTCTGATACCGGACCCTCGCCAATAACCCGTTCCGTTGCTCCAGTGCGACGTTAATTAAAATACTTACCTACCTTACGCATCTATTGATTAGGAGGAACATTCATTGGATTAGATTGGGTGATTTATTTATTGCGTGAGCACTTTAAAGACTTGCCGTCTAATGCATCATTTGGCTCAACGCTTTCAAATAACAATACTGTAGTTGATTCTCATCTCCAAGACATGATATTCGAGGAAATAACAATTCCTTTCCTCTGAATGGGATTAAATTATTTATAAATAAAAAGTAAGTGTACAAAATAAGGGAAACTGACGTACTAAACGTATGGTAAGAGGAAAAACGTCGCACTGTAGCAACACAACGGGCTATTGGTGACGGTCCGGGATCCATCCCAAAGGGAAAGATCGAGGACAGCACCACGTAATTTTGAACCACGGTCAGATGACGAGGTCGCACCTGATCTGGCACCCCTCTCCAAACTTCCACTTCACACCAACGTGAGGACATTTGAGACCTCGAGAGATTGAACCTGCACCAGCTCCCTTTGTACGCGACGGTCTTTGGTTGGATGAAACAGAACATACATGAAACGAAGGAAATGTGTATCATTCTGTCAGAATGAACACCTATTCAAGTTGTGCACAAAGTGTTTGCTCTCAAGTGAGAAAGAAAACTTTTATTGAAGGTGATTCTGCAGTGAAATCTCTCACTCATCCCTGTAAATGCTGCTTCTCAGCTGTGGAAGTCTTTTGAGGGGAAGCCTCACGAAACCCCCCCATGCTAGTAAAAATATATCTCTCCTTAATGGTGAGCTAAAAGAAAATTAACCCTAACCTATTGAACTATCAAACGTCAAGGAACAGATCTTATGGTGATACAAACAAATACGTTTATTTGTTACTCTGGATTACAAGGAGCTTGGTTAAATGATGATACAATATAAAAAAGCATTAACAATAACATAAAAAGCAGTAACGATACCCGGGATGCATCCGCTAAAACTAAGATTAATAGGAGAGGAAAGAAGTTAAAGATTTTAAGGGTTAGCAAAAATCAAGGTTTCTATGCCGTGGCGGCGAATCGGTGTGCCCTGGAAACATGTTAGTCTCTTCTAGAGACCGAGAGACTTTCGACCGCTTCCCAAGAAACAGACGAAATTTCCTTCGGACTGGGGGGTCACTTCCCCTCCCAAACAGGTTGCCACCCCGCTTACCTAGCGCTTTATCAGTTGTAGATAATTTTCGCCCTTTTTGGGACGGAACTTTACAATGCTGCCCTACGACAATGGAGCCCCTACATTGAATGCACATTCAGTACAACTCTACGCTCACGTGACGGTACACTGAAAATGGGATCTCAAGTACTCGATACGTTTCATCTTTGCTCACTTGTATTCTGTTATGACTACAAGGAACATACAGAATTGACTCCCTATCACGTTATTCCAAAACATCTACTCTTGTTTCACCCTCCTTTTCTCCACTTTCAGGACATTTTTACTTGTCTTGTGTTTGGCTCAATATGGCTTTTGCGTCATAAGACTCACCAACCTTGTTCAAAACAAAAAGGGGTTGCGGAAGCCCGGTTGTCAAAGTAACGGACTGGCAACCGGAGGGTTGCGAGTTCGAATCCAACCAAAGACCGTCGTGTGCAAAGGGGGATGGTGCAAGTTAAATCTGCCGTGGCTTCCAATGTCCTCCCGTTGGCGTGGTGTGGACGTTTGGAGAGTGGGGTGCCAGCTCAGGTGTGATCTCGTCATCTGACCGTGGTTCGAAATTAAGTGATGTTGCCCTCGGTCTTTCCCTTTGGGATGGATCCCGGACCGTCACCAATAGCCCGATGTGTTGCTCCAGTTGCGACGTTAATTAAAATACCTCCCTATCATGAAAAATTTAAAAATACGAAATTGGGTGAAAAGCAATAAAAGGTTTTATCCTAAATTAATTTTCAGCGCAGTGAAATTGAAAGGATGGTTGGTCGGGTTTTATGGCGCTAGGGCCTAATGCTGCACAAGACATACAATATCAAGTGATAGACACACAATGAAAGTTTTACTGACACAGAAGAGAGAAATACACCTGATAGGAATGGAACCTGCGAACTCGAAGGTTGCTAGCGCAGTGGGCATACCCACTGAGCCACGTCGACCCCAATTGAAGGGTGAATAAAGCGAACGCTTCTGAGCCCAAGTGTCGAGTGATTTGCATCCAATTAGAGGCATTAAAAGCAAACGCTGTTCGTGCTATTTATGTGTGTACTTGATGCAAAAGTCACGACGCTGCGAGGCGTGTGTAGGCAGGGGGCGCTGCGTCTGAGAGCACCTGCGTTTTGGGATGTTTCTGACGAGCAATGGAGAGTCGAATCAGAGTGACATAATCCCTGCGATCGAGACAAAAGGAATGTCATGTCCACTTCGGACTTCCGCGCCTACCTACGCACCCTGCTCGGTAAGTCGGACACTTTCTGCATCTCTTCCTACCTACCCGCATTAAAAGGCTCTTTTTGTACTTAAGTGTGAGCTCAACCCCTCCATTAGGGAAGGATTCTCTAATTCTCCCCCCCCCCCTCTAGGCAGGCATCAGAGTAGGGATGTTACTAATAGTGATAGCAGTAACAATTCCAAATGTGACTGCTACCGAAGAATATCTGATTCTAAACTATGAATCAGATTAGTTGGAAGGGGATTCTGTTTTTTATATAAAGAATAATTTTGTTGTATACACCGTAAGTACCCTACCGCTGAGTCGTTAACGTTGCGGCTTGCAACGGCAAAAGATAACCAGCGATAAGGCCTACTCAATCACTGATACTCAGAAACAGTTTTCACTGTTACCGAATCACCAATACCAGTCACAGGTTAAATGATATAAGCTGATATAACTTAATCACTGCTACCGAATCACAGTCGCAGTATCGGAGTTAAACGATTTCAGCTGATATCAGTTAGTCTTAAATCATCGCTACCGAATCACAGATATTTTCAATCACTGTTCTAGTCATCATCGCTACCGAATCAATGTTATTTTGATAATTCAGAAACAGGTAATAACTAATTTGAAAGTATCAGTGATTGAGAAACAGTTCTATCATTCGCTTAACATCCCAGGAGTCGTCCTGGCTCAGTGGGTATGCCCGCTGCGCTAGCAACCTTCGAGTTGTAGGCGGCGCAGATTCGATTTCTGTCAGGTGCATTCCTCCCTGGGTGTATTTCTCTCTTCTGTGTCAGTAAAACTTACACTGTGTGCGCGTTTATTACTCTATATTGTATGCCTGTGTCTGGTACAGCATGGCCAAATATGGCCCTTGCGCCATAGAACCCCATTCAACCAGAGGAGTGATTAGCAGAGGTTCCGATGAATAAGTGCGAGGATCGCTTTGTACAAGGTGTGAAAATTTAACTTCCAACATGGACTGTCTATCATGGAGAATAGCAAAGATTTCCCACATAGCTACCGAGATCAAAGGGCCATGTGGGCAGCGGTAGCCCGGTTGGAAGAGTAACGGATTAGCAACCGGAGGGTTACGAGTTCCAATCCAACCCAAGACCGTTGTGTTCAAAGTGGTGCACGTTCAACAGGCCTCTTTCAACCGGGCAACCATGGCCCTGATGTTTGTCAGGAAACTATGTGATCAACAACATAGGAAAAAATATTTCAAATATGTTGATTAAAGTAATATGAGAAGTAAATATTTGAAATAAAATGCATTTTTATGAAAGATAAAAACGGCTGTAATTATAATATTTAAAAAGCCCATGGTATGTAAAAATGGAAAAATTGGTTTATCCCGATCAAATCTTCGATCCAAAAATAACCCTGCGTCGGAGGTTACGATCCAGTTTGAAAATACAATAAATTGTAGTTAATCTGGAATGTAGTTATCAGTAAAGTTCAGTCAGATAATGTACGTCATGGTATTCCAAAAATAGTATGAATCCTTCTAATGAAGGTTATATTTTATTTGTGGTGGATTGGGGGGGGGGGAATTCAACAAGCAAATTGTGTGGATCCACTTTAAATTGAGGTCGATTAAATTTAACAATCATGTTGAATTCCATCCCCGTCTGCGAGCTTAAGGTGTATATATACACTAGAAATCAAGAAAATAGACCAGAATATCGACACTTTTTTATTAATTCAAAATATCTTCCAATTCCTTCGCTTTCTCACGATACCCAAGATCTTGTAAATATTCGAAATAGTTTTCTAGTTCCAAGAGTTTTCATTAGGAATTGTCACACCCTATACAAACGTATTTCCAAAACTTTAAACTCGATTTTTGAGGAACTGTGTTTTTGCGATAGGATGATTTGTTTAACAATGAAATAATCGATTATAATAATTTTTGTATCGTCATAATCTTTATAATATAGTGAATGTTTTGACTCTCAGTCAGAGGTATTAGTGAAGAAATGAATTTTTAGTTGATTTTTAAATGTTGAAATGAATTAAAAAGATCCGGGTTATTTTAGACTTGGTGAAAAATAATTGTAAAAAGAAACCCTATTCCTTCAAGCCACTTAAGGGAAGGTCAAAACATGAAGAATATTAGAAAGAACTTCTAATAAGAATTGTCCTTCTAGACACATTAGAATTTGAGATATGTACAAAAACCATGCTAATCAACTAAATATATCTAAATTAGATAATTAATGATTCGCTTCATCTGAATTTTTCACACTGAAAATGAGTCTAAGCATAAACCAATGGCTTATTGTAAAAGAATTGAATTTTTAAAGTCAAAATTAAAAAAAAATCTTCTAGTGTATACGTAGACCTTTAAGCGTAAGATGTCGAAGCAAAGTCACCGTGATTGAATCAGCTGCTTCATCTGTAAGAAGCATTTCAAAGCATTGCATCATACGCTTCGACACCATTCGGGAAAGCACGCTTTCATGCAGGAAACAAAATTCTTTCCGAGCTATGGTGCTTGAACGGTATACATTGGTAGTTAATTGGAATTTCACCTGCGTGTACGCGTTTGATTCATTGGTGCAGAGCCCGGTTCTAAGACTAACGGATTAGCAACCGGAGGGTTGCGAGTTCGAATCCCACAAAAGACCATCGTATACAGAGGGGCTGGTGAACGTTAAATCTATCGGGGCCTCCAATGTCCTCACGTTTGCGTGGTGTGGAAGTGAAGTGCCAGCTGAGGTGTTAGTCTCCTCATCTGACCGTGATTCAAAAGGAAGTGGTGGTGTCCTCGGTTCTTTCCATAGGGGTTTTATCCTTCGCCAATGGCCACTTGTGTTGCTCCAGTGCGACGTTAACTAATTACTATCTCCAACTGAGAGCTATTGTGAAGAGGAAACGAGACACCAACGATCGTTTCCCAACGAATGTCGCGGCGGACCGTTGGAACGAAACACCGTCCGACACCGGTCTTATCGCCGCTGCCCTTGTCCCACATACGCCCTAATCTCTTCCGATGGGCGTCTGGACTGCGCCCCGATAAGCAAACGGGCAGAAAGGGTTTTTGTGCGATTGGAAAATATCTGAAGACAGACTTTAGCTGAAAGGCAGACATAATTGGGGAGATGCATGTCAACCCAAGTACACGCTGCTAGACGCATTGGAGTGAGAATGAATTGTTTATTTTTGAGGCTGATTGGCGTGGTCTGGCCGGTTGATTGGTTTGGCCATGCTGCGCCAGACAAGGCATATAACATCAAGTAATAGACACAAACAACGAAAGTTTTACTGACACAGAAGAGTGACACAGGGAAGTTTTCTGGCCTTATATGGATTAAGAATTACATTAAAACCATACGGTGGGAGACGTTTTCTGGAAAGCTAGATTGCACTAGAGTTTTCGTGGTAGAACGGGCTTCCTCTATGTATTGCGCATTGGTAGATAGGTAATTGAATTCGCACTGGAGCAACACAACAGTCTATGGGCGACGGTCCATGATCAATTTCGAAGGGAGAGATCCGAGGATCATTTTGAATCACGGTCAGATGACGAGAGCAACACCAGAGCTGGCACCCCCACTCTCCAAACTTCCATACAGTGCAAACGTTAGGACATTTGAGGCCATGACGGATTGAACATGCACCATCCCCCTTTGTACACGGCGGTCTTTGGTTGGATTTGAACTCGCAATCCTCCGGGTGCTATTCCAACTGGGCTACCGCTTTCCACACGAAGAAAGAAAACGCATGAAAGAATGTTTCGTTCTCCAGACCAAAAGCAAAACCGCAGAAAACTGGAAATGCAACCAGTCATTACGGCTGATGAGGATTTGATTGTTTTTGCCATCATAATTCGAATTCGATCTTCCGAGCACTTCAATCCGGTATTTCGAGACAAATATTCGAATTGGGTTTCAGTTCAATGAACAATTGGAATGATATTCCGACCCATTGACCTCATTGGGCCAGCAAAGTTCGATTTCGCAACGCGCGAATACGAGTCTCGTTCTCAGTTTTGTGCAAAATGAGTAGTAAATGACTCTGATCAAGACGTCTTTTGTGGACACAAACCCACAGTTGGCGAAATGGGGACCAAGTCACAAGAGACGCGTTTTCTTTTTTTCTCACTTGCACAAAAACAAACATGAAAAAGCTCGCAAACCTTTCGCACTTCTGGCCGCGGTAGCCCGGTTGGAAGAGTAGCAGACTAGCAACCGGAGGATTGCGACTCCAACCAAAGACCATCGTGTACAAAGGGGGCTGTGCACGTTAAATCTGTCATGGACTCAAATGCCCTCACGTTGGCTTGGTATGGAAGTTTGGAGAGTGGGGTGCCAGCTCAGGTGTGATCTCGTCATCCGACCGTGATTCAAAATGATGTAGTGTCGTCCTCGGATCTTTAGCTTTCGTGTTTGATCCCGGACCGTCCCCAATAGCCCGTTGTGTTGCGTTAATTAAAATACCTACCTCCTAAATTCCGCGTCCAATCGAACACTACTTTCGGACAAGGAATTGTGACCATCCTGTATAAGTATCTGACACCTAGCACTACAAAATAGTAGTAAGGGGCCGCGGTGGCCCGGTTGGAAGAGTAACGGACTAGCAACCGAAGGGTTGCGAGTTCGAATCCAACCAAACACCGTCGTGTACAAAGGGGGCTGGTGCATGTTAAATCTGTCGGGGCCTCAAATGTCCTCACGTTGGCGTGGTGTGGAAGTTTGGAGAGTGGGGTGCCAGCTCAGGTGCTGCCTCGTTATCTGACCGTGGTGTTGTCCCCAGATCCTTCCCTTTGGGATTGATCCCGGACCGTCACCAATAGCCCGTTGTGTTGCTCCAGTGTGACGTTAATTGAAAAATGCCAAATACCAAAATAGTAGTAAGGGCACTTATAAACAAAAACTGATGTCGTAGTATTCGGATATTATTAATTTTTAGATAATATGTGTAATATATTTACAAACGACCGCATTTGAAGATTCTGGTTTTGCATGGCAGTCAACCATGGAAAATAATGCGAGTCGAAGTACGTCGTTTCTCAGTAAACATGAACTATTTTAGAGGCGGTACCTTTGATTTTTAAATTGGAATTGAATATCTTGTTAGTGTATGTGAACTAAGTCGGCTTAAGCTTAGTCCTACAGCAGAGATCAATAGTGTTTACAGGCGCAGGAAAGCTAATAACGTTAAAGCTAATAATGTTTATGTACGGTATCTCTTTTCGCTAAGCGATTCGATCCTTATCAAACTAAAACATCATCAGTGCTTTGAAAAATGCCGTTCGTTAATTGCTGTGTAAGTTTCCGACCGCTATTGGATGACCTTTATTTCTGCAGTCGGATGTGGCCCGCGTGAATCTTACTAGCTGCATTAAATGGCCCGTGTTTTAATTGAGTTTGATACCCCTGTAGTATAGTATAGTTAGTATAATGTAGTATAGTTATGTAGGGTAGAATCCGCATTCCATTCCCTGTGTATGATGCAGGAAATGAAGGAGCGCCGCGAAGTGTAGTCTGGCTGACGATGGAGGATTTTCCCACTGATCCCACAGACACAAAGAATGACGCGAGAATGACCCGTTCGGCTATGCCTATCAAATACCCGATGTAACAATGCTTAACCTGTAAATATTTCACCCTTTCATTTCTAAATAAATATCTTCATTAATTCTGTCGCTTCTATCCCTTTTGCTAAAGTGAAGTTCTACGTATTCCACATGTGAACTCACTTAAGTGTTCAAAGTATTCTACTTATTTGAAATTGTATGCAAGGAATTCAGTTCTGCAGACATGAAAAGGTGCAGTTTATCAAATGCCTTGTTGTGACTAGAAATTGGATCCATTTCCACTTCTCTTTAAGAACCTCCAGAGTTACGTCAAAATTTCTGTCCGCCCTCGTGTGGCAAAAGGTGAAAATAAACGGCAAAGTTTGTGCAAGAGGTTTTAATGGATCCCTTGGTCTATCGCCACGTACAGTCGCGGAAAAAGTACGAACCACCCTCTTTATTTCGAGCACTATTCATAGAGCAAATTCAAATATATCATTCAATAGAGAATAACGTCCTCTACAAATTCAAACGCAAAGAAATTGCATAAGGGACGTCTTCATATCAAATTTTGCACAAACAAGATGTCTAATCTAAACACCATGTTACTTGAAATAATCAGATTGTGCATCGTTAGATTAGTCTAAATATGAAATTTCATGACTTGACTCTCTTTGTATCCGGAGATATTCAATGTTAAAGTTGCTGTCAATTTCAGGGATCATCTCCACATGGAAAATCGCTATTCGTAGATCGAGATGAATTGTAGTTAGAGCTACCCGAATTTCAAATTTGAACATTACTTCAAACGTATTTGTCAGCGCGTGCAAACGATCTGAGAATTATTATACTATTTATTATGCAAGTGAAAACGAACCTTGAATTATTATGCGAGGTTTGCAGATGTTTTTTAAACTTTTGGTTGCCCCCTAATCGCCATGAGGAAATTTAGTGTAATGCAAAAAACTAACCATTGGAATGAGATTAAATTTTGCATGGTCATATTAGAAATCTTTCTAAATCGATTTTAATCGATGTAATGAGGTTTCAATTCATAATGTTTTCAAACATTAATTTAATAATTATTCCATACTAAAAATTATTTTTAAATAAAATATTAGGTGGATTTTGTTTGGGTTGTTTAACGGTAACAGGTTACAAAATATCAGCGCTCTCGATATATTATTTAGGAAGATATCCATAAAAGTCTAAGAAACTGATTTAACATTAGGAGCTCCAATCTTCCTGTACTCGTAACTTCGAAACGGTAAAACCTAATGACATGAAATTTGGTATCTGAAGTTAAATTTTGATAGATTGTCTCGAAATGGGGGGTTTCTATTGGAAATTATGAAGTGGGTGCTCAATTTAATATGAAGACGCCCCTTATGCAAATTGTATGCTTTTGAATTGATAGACGTTAGTTCCTGTCAAACGCCATCTTTGAATTTTCTCTACTGTTAAAATTCCTCGAATGAGGTGGGGTGGTTCGTTTTTTTTGCCACGACTGTATCTTGTAAGACTGCTTTGATAGAAATGTTAATACAGTACATGAATTGAAATATCGTGTATAGTGTAGTTGTATGTGACATTGAGTCCAAATGTAGCAACGCTCAGTGATCAGCAGTAGTTTCAAATGAGTGATAAGAAACGGTCGTCTGGATTGCTGCGGTCATGTAGTTAGTTCAAAATATTTAGTCAGTCCCGAAATGGAGTATACAGCTGTTTTTCACGTGGAGGTAGGCATTGAATTAACGTCGCACTGAAGCAACACAACCGACTATTGGTGACGGTCCGAGGACATCACGTAATATCGAACCACTGTCAGGTCATCCCTGAGCTTGACACACCACTCTCCAAACTTCCACGCCAAATTGAATGTTAAACGCTTCCATTTCAATGAACGTAGACACGTGAAAGGCACAGCGATTGATCTGTTATTCTATCTACACTGATTGCATCCGATTGCGGAACGCAGCGGTGAGTCATTGCGTTGTTAATCATTCCCGAGTACTCCCAATGATGTGTTTACGACCACGCGATTGGTCAGAGAGCACGAGTCAGCAGGGAATGTGTCAGGCTTTTTTCAGAGCAGATCTCTATTTGACACGGGACGCGAGTAGTATGTGGGCCTCTATACCGCCTTTTTCAAGATGGCCGCCGTTTGATAAGGAGTTGACTGCTGATAAGGTGTTGGGGAGGATTGCTGATAAGGAGAGGGTGATGCCTTGAGGTGGTGACGTCATTGTAAAGATGGCGTTGTTGTGTTGCCATGGTAATGAATCAAAAGTAGCTCCATCTGGTGGGGAAATGAGAAACCCTATTATTTTGAATTAAAAAGGAATTTCGTGGATTCGAACTGGGGACCATGGGATCTGTAGTCCAGTGCGCTATCCGTTAGGCTGTAAGAGAGTTAACTATAGGTGGTGAATTAATGTAGTGTTTGCTTTTTCTTAGTACTAGGAATGCGTTATGGGACTTGGTCTTATTTGATGATTTTTTATTTTCCAATTAGTTGTAAGTGTGTTGGACTGGTGATGCCATCTAGTGATTTTAAAAGAAGTTAATCTAAGGAACTTTCTTATTTTTGTCATTCATTCTGGGAATGTGCTATTTTTAGAAAATGGTTTGAACAATTGTGGTACAGCCATCTGGTGGTGGAAGAAGTAACAATTAGTTTTAAAAGATTTATTTTCTAGCTCTAGACTTGTAGCTTGATACTTTAGAATTAACTGGAGAATTTTTTTTAAGAAAATTTTATAAAGACAGATTTGAACCCGGCAAAAGGTAATCACGGCCGCCCGTTTTACACAAGCACTTTAACCGTTCGACCACGATCACCTACTTTGTATAATACATATAGAATACTAACTCGTGAATTTACAGCTTAAGGGAGTGAAAGTATGTGTTTTTTTCCCTTGAGAATAGTGCCCTTATGAAGAATGAATATGAATATAAAAACAAATAAAGTTGAATTTATAAACCTTAGCTATATAACAAGTTTATTACCAAGATTTTAAAGTATGCGAATTGTATGTAATGACAGGAAAAGTATCAGAATATAGAAGACTCTGGAACTTGTGACAATATGACTAAGGATTTATGTGTAGGTTAATTAAGATAACAGAAGGAGTTAAACACGTAGTCACCGATAGGATACAAGCTTAAGTAAATGAGAAAGCTTTTAAACGCATTGCTATTTAGGAGAATGGTGTTGTTTTTCTGATTGTGAGAAAAGCAAATGAAACTACATCATGCCAATGAATCACATATGACATGCCCGAACTGGAACTTTCTATAGGGGTTTTAGCTATGAAATAGTGACGAAGGGATTATCTTAATACTCTAACGTTGGAACTCGGAACATAAGTAATTGAGGCCAACCAATATATGCGAAGATTTTAAGCGTATGAACACTACATGTAAGATAGAATTTATAATACGGAAACCTTTTTTATATTTTAATGAATTTATATACAACATGAGCTTGAAGAAAATGTGAATGTTTAAGGGTGAATGTTTTGTAGGGAAAATTATTATTATTACAATTTGAGGGGGAGGACTTTGAGATATGAATAGGACACACAGGCATAACGGTGTATGAAACATTACATTTTTAGGTAAATAAGAAGTAACTAACCAAAGATTTATAGTATACATATTATAAGCGATGGCAAGGAACCGTATAAGATTGATATTATTAGAAGCCTCTGGAACTTGGGACAATATGACTAAGGCTTGTATATATTACAAATGTGGGAAATTGTTTTATTGATTAGATGCAATCTTAGGCAAATATATTCTACCAAAGGTTTGTGATGGTAAAGTATCAGATTGAAAGTCTAGAAGCCTCTGGAACTTGTAAGAATATGACTAAGGATTGTTTTTGCACGTGTAAGTTATTTAAGATAACAGAAGGAACGGAGTTAAACACTGAGTCACAGATAACGATAGAAACTATTTGATAATAAGAGGATTTTTAAAGCATAGTTGGAGCATCTTGGGTCTTTGAATTACTTTGCATCTTGTTTTGGGGTTTTACTGCCCCTTTTTTTTCTGTTTTTAAATAAATCATGGATTCTAAGGACATTAGACCTGCAAAGAAAATGCGTGCAGACAAAGAACTGTGTTTGCAGAAATATTGTAAAGATTCTTTATGTTATGAGTATGGTAAACTGTTTACAGATCGTGAAGGCTGGGCATATTTTTGTCGATTGGAAAACGAATTAACGTACTTAAAGAAAGAGGAAACTACTATTGAAATTTATGGTAAAAAATGTACTGTGCCTCGGCAACTTGTAGCATACGGAGACGTAGGAATAAGCTATGCCTTTAGCGGATCTTGTATTGCAGCCAAGCCTTGGTCTCCTTTACTATTGGAAATAAAGGCAGAAGTGGAACGAATAATTGGCACAAGATTTAATTTTGTGTTGGTGAACCGTTATAAAGATGGTAAGGACTGTATAGGTGCCCATAAAGACAATGAGAAGGACTTGGATCTTAATGCACCCATAGCGTCTGTTTCATTTGGACAGAAAAGGCAATTTGTGTTTTCTAGAAAGAACTACAATTCTCTAAAAATTGTTCTGGAAAATGGAAGCTTGCTTGTGATGAAGTATCCAACAAACCAATTTTGGTTTCACAGCTTGCCCCGTGGGAATGCATTATGCCCTAGAATAAACTTAACGTTTCGTAAAATTCTTGTATAAAGCAGCGATAAACCACTTATGTGCCCCCGAACTAAAACTCAGTGTTGTGCACTAGACGATATTTGGACAACGTTGCAACTGATCTTTGCCTTTCTGAATAGTATTTTTATAAATGCTTATATCTTGTTGGTTTTAAATAAATTTTTTAGCGTGTCTTACCACATATACTGTATTTAGGACTTTTTTATTACATAATTTTATAAATTGTTTTTAAAATGCAAGATCTGAAATGAAATTTTTCTTTGCTATAAAGATTTATGTTTTTAAGTTAGATGTTTTTACTCAAAAATTAATTATACATTAGATGTTATAGCACATATTTTCAATGCAGAAATTTTGTTTTAAGTATTGTACACACTTAAGTAAGAGTAAACTTTTGAAAACTTTACAAGACCCGTACTATGAACGTACACATTTTGAATAAGTTGTAATTGTATTGAAATCATTTATGCTATAAAATCTAAACCAAAAGTTATTTTTTTAATTAATCTTTCCATGCATATTTTTTAAATAAATCTTCCTAAATTTTAGTGATTTAATTTTTATTATACAGATTTACAAACTATTTTTGGATGAAATATAAGGATTTATATTTTAAAAGTTGGATGCTTTTACTCTTAATTATATATTAGATACTATTACACATATTTTTTAATACTGAAGATTTTTAAAAAACATTTAACAATTGAAAATATATATACTTTAAATATTATTACAAACATTTAAATGCAATTTGCTTTTTATTTTTAATTTTACAATTAAGACATTTCTTAAAAGTTTGATTCTTAAAGTGTGTTTTATGCACAGTAAAAAATAATTATAAAAACCTGTAAGAGTAATTTTTTTTTTTTGCTTTTATTTGAAACTTTACAAGAGACCCATACTATGAAGATGTTTCCTTGCACATTTGAAGCAGTGAAAAATAGAATTAAAAGCCATTTATTTTTGAAGTTCTAAATTAAACGTTCCTCTTTTAATGCTTTTTTTGCAAACCATGCATTTACTAAATATGAACTTCCTTTTATTTGAAACCTTATGCCTATTGTGCAGCTTAAATTGCAGAGCAAAATTCCAATACTGTACGAAACTATAAAGTATTTTACAAGATACTTCATATTATTCTCTTAATTTACATCTAATTCATTACTACGTTAAAATGGATAGCATGTGGGTTTTCTGTTTTAAAAATAATGTGTGCACATCTGTGCTGAAAAGTAAATTAACTTTTGCCTTTTCTTGATATTTAATGCATAATCTAAATATTTACGCACACCGCTGATAGTTTTACACATGAGTAAAATTAAATAATAACTGAAAATTTTAAATTTTAAGTATTAGTGTGAATTTTAAAATGAACAAATATTGAATTAAATATGAATTCTATGTATTCTTAAAACAACTCTGCAAGAAAAAACAGATACACTTCTTAAACAGATTGAAGGAAGTCACATGGAAACAAAGTAAATTAGAACACTTTTTAATAGAAAAAAAAAACATTGATTCATATATTTTACAAAACTAATACTTTGTAGTAAAAAAGAACTTATTTTTACATACTTGCATTTTTTAAGAGACACATGTTTACGACGAGCCAATTATTAAATGCCATCACCTCAGCTTTGGGGCAATGCAAATTATTTTTGTGATGACCACATGATAGTTTTTGGATCTTTTTGTTGCTACTTAGAGCACATAGTGCATCGAATTTGGGACACCCATATTGTTCCAAGTTGATATTTGGTATATTCAATGCATCTAGGTGTTTCTTTTCCACACAACGACCTTTGTAAGCAACTAGGTACTGGGTGGCGCTCTTGGTCTGCTCGTACAATTCTAAAAGCTTAGAGTCTAAACTTTCTAAAGGAGACACACTTTCCCATGCCACGGGACAGAAAGGGAGACCACATATGTAATTTTTTCAACATATCGCACAGTTTTTTTATCTTTTGCACTCAGTTTATACTTATAAAGCGATAAGTTAAAACGAATGCTTGAAGCTACTTACGATTTTTATGGCGATGTATACGTATTTACGTACTAAGAAACCCTCTTGAGTCTGAAATCCGTCAAAATGCACAATTACACAAATATTAAACATTGCTATTGAAATGTGTTAGCTGTTCTTGGAAAAAGAATTGTAAATTAGAGGCACGAAGAACTGCACTATATACACTTACTAAACAGTGAATAACACCATACACTTACTAACCAGTAAAATTAAAATTTATTGTATTCTTATCTTTTGTGAGTAACTATGAGCGCATAAGTGAAGAATGTACTCAGAAAACTTGTGCTTGTGATAATGCGCCAAGTAAAATTGTGTGTTGTAATGCAAGATTTTAACGAATGGATATGTTTAAAAAATGTGCATGTGATTTTTCTTTTTACTCTACCACTAGTATCTTAGACAAGTATCAGATTTTTTTTTTTTTTAAATGACGAAGAGAAACTTTTCAACACAATCTGTACTCTAATTTTACACTTAAGAGTAACAGAGCATAATATAATTTTAAGGAAAATGAGTAATCAGCACGTAAATTTGAAGCCTAAAGTTCCAAACATGTCTATGCTCAATAAACGTCTATCTACGTTTAGAGATTGGCCACGCACAGATGTTGACATTAGGGACCTGGCCGAAAATGGATTGTATTACACGGGTGTCTCGGACGGAGTTAAGTGCTATTGGTGTGGAGGAGGGCTTGAAAATTGGCAAAAGGAGGATGTAGTCAGACACGAACACATAAAGTTTTATCCAAAATGTTTGGTAGCCCAACAAGGACCGATTGTTGACCCTAGACTAAAAGAAACACCCATAGATGAAATTGTACGGGTGTTGGATGAAACAAACAGTAATGCCTATGTTTTTATAAAACCTGATGTAAAACTTTACTCCTCATACAACGACAAGGACGAACGACTTTGTAAAATTTGCATGGAATCGGAAATGGATGCTACTTTACAGCCTTGCGGTCATCTGGTGACATGCATGAGATGTACGAAGAGTCTCTCAACGTGTCCTATGTGCCGAACCAAAATTTTACATAAAATTAAAACGTACATTTGTTACTAAATAGTCTATTTATAAGTACATGTAGTAGATGCAATTTCAAGTGATTTATTGAACACAGTGTGGAAGAATTGTAAAAGGGTGGTTTTGAGTTGAATGAAATTAACACTTGTACTACAGCAAAAAAGACTAATAAGGAAGTTTTTCTAAAAATCATAAGACTTTTATCAAGGACTTGTGGAACAAATCTTGTAGGAAAGACCTTTTTACCCCTTATAAATATATTGACTATTTTTATTATTATTTGTTGTTTGTTCATTACATGTTAAACCTATTTACTAAAGAGGAATTTTAAAATGCCTTA